>OX328112.1:27925441-28571621 GCA_946811185.2 Hippopus hippopus | reverse complement strand
TGTGACAAGCATTTGCCCTTTTTCCAGCAATTCTTTCCTTGTCATTTAGAAAAAGAACATCTTCTTTATTTTAAAGTGATTCTGCTTTGTTTTAAAATCAATTTGGCATTTATTGATATAGACTGGATGGTAAATACAGAACTTTGACATTCATTCATTCATATAAAGGATGTGGCAGGATGTGGCAGAGCATGAGTCTTAAGAGTGTCGACTTGAAGTCTGGGTTCAATCCTAAAACTTACAAAAAGTCCTTCGGATGAGACTTTAACCCTTTACCACACGACAAATTTTAGACCTGTCTGAACTGAAAGCATTTGCAGATGACAGTTTCAATGTGGATCATATGAAATGATTTTTCTTTGATAAGGTAGAAAACATTGTGGGAAAAGGAGAAAATGCTGGTAACCAGCATTTTCTCCTTTTCCCACAATGTTTTCAAAAGCCTTCTCTATCAGGGGTGTTAAAAGTCGTCATTGTGTGGTAAAGGGTTAAACCTAAGTCACGTGTGACGGTGCTATACACTGAGTACAAGTACCTTAAAGCCCCTGTAAAGTCCAAATATAGGTAATTTTCACCGTTTATAACTCGAAAATATATCGGATTACCCATCACAACATACATATATATAAGAACGGAGAAAACTCGAACGTGTCAGTTACTGCATTGGTTGCCGTGAAATAGGGTGCGAAAATGCATGGAGAAGCCCGTCGGTTTCAGGGACGCCAGTGATCGAGACAACCTTCGTTATCGTTCGTGTATATTCGAACTAGGCCTTCGAGAACGTCACGTGATACCATTGCATCTCATTAGTGCTACACAGGACTACTGTTTACACTTCCAGTAGTATGTCATCGGAGAGTAAGATTGCTTATTCTGAACCTGTTTTCTTATTTAGATGTAGTAAACTCTTCCTGTATTGATGATAAATGAATAAGCGATTATCAGCCTGTGTCGTCGTTTTGTTTACAATGTCGATAAACTTACGTTTTTCAAGCCTAGAATGGGGACTAAACGATCAAGTGAATGAAGGGTTTGTTTCGACGCCTTGAATGATCACGTGGTGTTTACGTCACTATCTCGTCACTGCGGAGATTTACGACGAAAAATCGGCTAATCGTCGGCGATCATCGATGTAAACAAACAGATAATGCGGCATGGTAGGAACTGTTCTAGTTTCAAAATTCTTTTTTCTGCCATTGACAGGAACTTTTACAAACTGCACCTTTACATATCGTGCAAGTCATAATAATCGCCATATTTTTACATGGTAAAAATGAAATTTACTTTTATTTTATAAACAGGCCTTTTTACATTTGGACTTTACTGAGACTTTAAAGAAGCAGGCGTACATGTAACTCAGCACGGGTTTCTTACTGAATCCTGCGCTATCCCGCGTATCAAAGCTAGCAGCCTTCTGACGGGTATCGTTCATATAGGCAACCAGTGGCGAACGGTAAATGAAGGCAAATCAACCAACTACCGTGACGTAGGGTTCTTTATTTGATCACCAACCGGTCATACAGTAGACATCAAAAGTAACAGTAATAATAGCTTCAAAACTGTATCTGATACTTTTGCTTCCTTTTGTATGATCAAAAGGTGATCAAATAAAGTACCTTCCAAACGGTAGTGATTTTCACTGTCCGATATTTTGGTCCGTGACTTAGCCAAAAACAGTCACCTAACTGTGCTCTTCTTTACCATGCATAACTTTAATTTTGTGTGCAAACAATGAAGATCTGTGCAGCACCTCTGGACTAATACCAGGTGGCCTGGTGCTTGTCATGCGACCGTGGGTACGTTTGGTTGGAACGTGTGTTGTGTTCAAATATCTTTACTTTATCAGTCCAATTTAAAAGTTTCAATGCCAAAGTTTGGGTCAAAACTCATTAAGACTGATTTGGCGTTACTGAAGCTTCCACGTTATGGATGTATCTGTATTCTTTGATAGCAGAATTTCTTTTTTTTTTTTTTTTAAATATACATGTTATTTGGTGAAAGGTGGTATTAAATTAATACTGTTATGTAACATGTGCGTGCGTTGGTTTGAACTTATGTTAACTGTTTTCAAACATGTTTAATTTACCAGCCTACCTTGAAAGTCTCAGCGCCAAAATTTTGGTCAGAACTCATGAAGGCTCTTATTAGCGTCAGTGAAGCTTCCACCTTATGGACGCATCCGTATTCTTTAATAGCATGGTTTTTGTCTCAAAATGCAATTAGATGGATAGTGGTATTAAAGTAACGCTGTTATGTAACAAGTGAAAGTAAAAATAAAAAAAAACATTTCGGTCAAAAGTAATCTAGTTTTTTTACCTGAAGATAGTGCCTGGATTATAGACTTCTGTCCTGCATTTCACTAAACTGCATAGATTTCTGCAAGTTATTTAGGAATGAATATATACACACATAGGACCTCTACTTTACTCAAAGATATGAGCTGGTATAAAGTTATGCAAATATTTACTCAAATCGTAAAGTTATACAGTTCAGTGAACATTGTTTTCAGACTTGATGCTTGCTTACCTAAAAGGCATACGCTAAAAAAATAGTGCGTACGCCTTTTGGTAAAGGGCAGCCAAGATGGGTAATTGTCACCGTCCAAGAATTTTACGACTCACTTATTTTATTAGCTAGCGGAGCGAAACCGGGCCGTTATGACCCTCTTGTGTCTGTCATATTTTTCTGAAACGAACTGTAAAGTCCAGGATAATTACGACTTGCTTTTTTTCCTCATCCAGTGCGACGATATAGGGCCATCATGGTCCTCTTGAGTCATTTGTTTTCCTTGAACAAGCTGTCAAGTACATTTGAGTCATAATCTGCTAAAAGAAGGCTTAATGCATCTGTAAAGATTATGGACCCAAGTCGACATGGGTCAAAACTTTATTGCTATTTGTAAATTTTCTACATGTCCGAGGACCATTCTACCTCATGGTTCTGTCGGTTGTTACACAAAATGGCTTAAATGGCTCCACAATTACATGGTGACTTGCTTGGCATTACGCGTGACGTAGATGCATTAAACCTCTGGTATCCTGAGTACCGGGCATGTATTTTGTATGTTCTTGTCTTATCTTGTATATTTTTCTTTTTTATGATGCGGACTTGTATAAGTGTTTCATGTCATAGATTCATTTATAAACCCCTTGACTGCTCAATTTATTAAAGTAACAATAAAGGTCAAATGTAAACAAAGTGGGTGTTTAAATGCATTTGAATTTATATCATACCATTTAAAAGTATGGAAATTATTGTGAAGATGATAATCTGTCATTATACGGTCGATCCAAGTGTTAGTCGCTGACAGAGACATTAATTTCAAAACTAGGTCAAAACCTGCCAGGTACATGTGTCTTTTGTTTACTTTTTGCCTGATTTTAAATTTTTTTTTCTGCCGGCGACTAACATATGGCCCGACCACACGATAAGAGACTGTCATCTCCACAATATTTTCCATACTTTTAAATGGTATGATTTAAATTTAAATATATTTTGACACCTGCTTTGATATTTTAACCTTTACTGGGCCTTTAAATGAATATCTCAATATGTCTATAATAAAATCTCAAGAGTTGCGATTTCGAAATTTCCTTCGCCCAGTAAAAGGTACAGTGAATCTTGTACGTGCGACCACGTCTTTTAAGCGACTTTTGTGCTGAACGACCGTTTCTAAGTCCGCCCGAGCTATTATACTCTAAGTTAATGCTGTCTTAAGCGACTTTTACGAAAATTTAACACCCAAGATAAGACTGCAGGTTTTGAGCTATGTCGTCTGTACTGTCTGCAAAAGTGCTTTGAGTATCGTTAAGCAGCCTAAGAGTAAAGTGGTGACAGCCTACACATAAATTATTGTTTTTTCTGTTCCGTGACTTAGCATGCACACAAATCTGTCCAAGCCACTAGGAACCTTTCTGCATAATTCAAGTCAATGACCATTCAACTCTACCAGACAACAAAGTAGAAGCTTTAAAAATCGTTGGTAAAGGAGTTTGTTTGTATTGGAGTTTAACGCCATATTAACAGCTTAGGTCATACCATGGCGGTCAGTGACGCACCCATGTGTTTCCTGGCTTTCTCACACCAGTACTGACACAACTTTCTTTCAAAAGCCACTGACTACTTTTCTCACATGCATCAGAGGTGAGAGGCGAAAATTCGCCGGAAAGAAAGTTCGCCGCAACCGGGTATCGAACCCGCAGCCTCCAGGTCACGTGTCAGATACGCTAACCATTGAGCTACCCGGTCGGTCACTGATAAAGGAGTAAAAGGTGCTTAACTGCTGTAACTGGTCGATGTTTTTAACTTGTTTACATGATTATTCTGATCATTTGAGCTACCCGGCCGGTCACTGGTAAAGGGGTAAAAGGTGCTTAACTGCTGTAACTGGTCGATGTTTTTAACCTGTCTACATGATTATTGTGATCATTTGAGCTACATCAACTTCGTCGTGTGCAAATGTTTTCCAAATGGACGAGTCTAAAATGTCGTCTTCATGGTCAGAAGTCCCAAAGTATCAAGTATCCGACGGTGCAGATTCAAGATCAGTCTTCGAATTCCGTGCAGTCTGATCTTGTTCTACACAGTCAGCAAAAGCTAGTATTGTTGTCCCTGGTATTCAAGCGGTAGAGGCTTTCTGTAAGATTTATAAATTCCGATTAGTGTAGATAAAAGATCAGACTGCGTGTTCGTTATACGGTAGTCTGATCTTGATTTTACACCGTATGCAAATCACCCTGTGTGAAAGATGGCTTACTAACTTTTATCGTAAACAGACGACGTAACAAGCGTTGACGTTATTCCCGTAAACATTAATTACCATAAATAACGTTAAGCGATTTAACAGACGACAAATTGTTTAACTTGTTCAAATTGAAAGCATTTGCAAACGACAGTTGAATTTGTCTCAAAACATAGAATTCGTCCTTGAAAGGGCAGAAAACATTGTGAGGGAAAAACAAGAAAATGCTGGTAACCAGCATTTTCTCCTTTTCCCCGCAGTGCTTTTCAAAAGCTTTGGGTCGTTAAAATATGAGATTGTTTGTAAAAGGACAACCCTTTTCGTGTCATTAGAATAACGAAAATAGACTTTTTCCGTCTGTTACAGGTCTCATTATGCAAATGCTGTGGCTGTTTCAGCAGTAATGTGTAACATGACAGCGTAGGTCAACGATGACGGGGTGCACCTTTGTGTGGCTTAATCTTCATCTACACTGTCTTCCCCCCCCCCCAAAAAAAAAAAGAAAAAAAAAAAAAATTAATTGCTCCCTAATATGCTTACAGACAAGGTCAAGAAGAGGAATATTTTTCTTAATTAGATTTTTCTTTATATAAGATTTTAAAAAATGACCATTTCTCTCACAACCCGATCTCCACTCATTTGCAAAAAAAACTGTGATACGGTAAAAGTATTGCTTACTACGATAATTTTTTTTTTCAACTTTCTTCGTTGTTTCTAAACTCTCGTTTAAATTCTTACAAACTCGACTATCTTTTCTTAGAAAGACCCTATTAATTAGTCAGAGTAGACCGAAGTATACGCCATAGCTTATAATATGAATGAATCGGTCGGCAAAGTAGTAAATAAGTCGGCAACATTCGACATTCTTCGTCAGTTACCTTCGGCATATTCCGGATATGATCGAAAGTTGTCACAGTCAAGCGCGGTTACCAACGTTTTCTTGTTATCACTAAATGGCATTTTGCGTGTATCTACTTTTGTGTATATTGTGTGTAGTGGTATATTGTTGGCTATAAACTGCAGTACTGTGTCACATGGTAACGTTCGGTTAAACCAAATGCGTCTTGATTAGAATTATATAAATTTACATCATAAACGAATAAGTACGTTCTTTAATATAAACATTTAATAATTCCGAAATTCATAATACCCGTTCTGTGAAGCTGTTTTAGAGGGGTTTTTTTATATAAGTGTCGCAATATCGACGTTTAAGTATATCAGGCAATATTGTCTTTAAACAACTTTCATAAACATACGTATGAGCCATGCTCTGTGAAAACGTAGCTTAATGCATCTGCAAAAAGTATTGACTCATGTCAGCCTGCGCAGTCTGCGCAGGCTGACATGGGTCGAAGCTTTTTGCTATGGGTCAATTTTCTTCATGTCTGAAAAAGACCACTCTTCCTCCAAATACAGACAATCGTTACATTAAATGGTTGATTGATTGACTGATTGGTGTTTAACGCCGTTTTCAACATTATTTCGGTTATATCGCGGCGGCCAGTGCATCTGTCCATGCTTTCCTGGAGTCTCTTTTACCAGTACTCCACAAAATGTTCTTTCCAAGCCACTGGCTGCTTTCCCACATAATCATTGTCGTAACAATGGTTAGCGGTGGGAGAGGAATGAATCCTGTCGCAATGACTATCATCAGTCCTCGGAAAGAAATTGGCCGAGCCAGGGATCGAACCTGCGACTCCGTGTTCTCAAGTCCTGCACGCTACCGACTGAGCTACCGGGGCTCGGCTAGACTAAATGGATTTCGTGGATCCATATTTATGTGTTAACTTACTTGGTATAATGCATCATGGAGATGCATCAAGCCTCTTTTGCCAGAGAATGGCCCATATACAACAATGCCGAAATTCATTTTACCTGTTATGTGTTGTTTTATAATCTTTTGTGCATTTACAAGTGCCAAAATATCGAAACAGATACATATCAGACAATATTGTCTTTAAGCCTAATAAGCCTCTTACTGTGCTCAACCGGAAGTGCAGGGCCGCATTACTTTGATATAATATAATGTCGCAAGAGAAGTAGATCCGTAATCAGAGGTATGGTCAATTAACTTTTAACTAAAGAATCCCAACTTTTAACGACCCTAAAGAAGAAGGCTTGTGAAGACGTTGTGGGTAAAGGAGAAAATGCTACCTCTGTAAACAAATTTCAATGTTTGAGTCAGGTTTATTTTGTCGTCTGAAAATGCCTTCAATTTGGACAAGTTTAAAATTTTGTCGTTTGGTAAAGGATAAAGGCTACAAAAAGTGATGACCTTTAGTTACCCTCTAAAGTCTATTTTGTGGGTACATATGGCTTGCAACACGCGAAAAGGGACATTCGGACATTTGCGTAAAGTGTCGTCTCGGATCAGCCTGCGCAGTCCGCGCAGGCTAATCCGAGACGGCACTTTACGACTACATTAGATTTTGTGCTACAGTAGACTTGTGCAAAACAGAAAATTACATAAAAACGGAGTGTCGTTTCAGATTAGGCTGCGCGGACTGCGCAGGCTGATCCGAGACGACACTTTACGCAAATATCCGAATGCCCCGTTTCGCGTGTTGCAAGCCATATTAGAAATTGTCTAGGTGAGACACAATTGTAATGAATACTTACAGCATAGGCTTTAGCGGAGAAATAATGTTTTTAGAATTAGGTGACCCAATTGTTTCATGGTTGAGAACTTAGTGAAAAATTATTAAACACGCAGAACACCCAGAACCTGATTCAACAACCATTCTTAATTAGTTTGTTAATCTCATTCTGGATATAGAGAGCAGATTTAAAGAAAAAAAAGCAACAATTTCATGCAGAATTTGCGTGTCTCCGAAATGTTGAAAATTGTTCAAAACTAGACTAAGAATATCATTTAGAATGGTTGGTGAATACAGGACCTGTAAAAGCATTTAAGAAAAATGCTGACATTTTATAAAAAAAATCTCCCACTTTGAAACAGAATTCGAATTTGTCGCAGCTATAACAGGCGGACTGAACATCCGCGTGTATTTATTATGACATATGGAATATTAACGAGTTTAAAAAGAGGATAACTTGTATACAAATGACAGTGAGTACGAGGTTCATGGAGATTTAGCCGTTTTTGCATAACACAAAGTAACGCTACAAAGATTCTAGCAGTACCGTCTATAGTCTGATAGCGTCCGTTATTGACTCGGTTGTTTTCGGAGGAAGCGTTGAGATATTGCTATAGCCCTATCGTCGTCCTCGTCCTCGTTGTGCGAAAACTTTAACATTTTCTCATATCTCTGTAATAACTGAATATTTACTTAAAAACGAGCTAGCTGTTTACTATCAACAAAGGAAACCCTTACCAGAAAGATCGGTAGCTCTCAACTTTCTTTTGACACAGTTATGCCCTTTTTCCGACTTAAATTTTCCTTGAAAAAGCGACCGCAGTTGAGTATGGGCACCCTCGTGCGGTGCTCTTTTTTTCTTGCTGTAGCCTTCATTCTTGTTCTTAATGTATTCTTCCGTTTTATTGCAAGTTTTGTCATAATTCGGCTGTAATCGAGGCAATCTTGGTTATTTACACGCTTCGGAATTTTGTAACTACTATCAAGTTTTCGACATGAGCCATAGGCTGATATTAGAATTGTTAGAGGGCTCTTATTTTGAACGTTTCTTCGTGCTTTAATCTTATCTACAAATAACTGTGCTCTGCAATATGCCAGAAATGTGAAAAGTTTTATCGCGAAATCGGTAACCTCGATGTCATTGGGGGAATCGAGAGAAATTAGGTTAAAAATTAATTTGCAGTATGTGATTGATTTTCGATAAATATCTGCAGATATACCACAAAGACCTTAAAAAACCTAAGTTTTCTGTAGTTGTGTAGGGTGTATTTTATTTCTTTTAAATACGGGACTATTGTGTGAAATACGGGAGAAGGATATGTTAGAAAGAGATACACACTGCGCGCGTATTACGATAACTACGGTAACTTTCAACTGTTGTAGTTTTTACCGGTCTGAAAAAAATATTGCAAAGACAATTGTTTTATTCAAATTTACGTTATTTAATATGTGAGCTTATAAATATACATCAAGTGTTCACGGATTGTAACTCAGGTATACTGTTCTGAACGGGAGTTGAAAATGAAACGGATTTCAGTTGGGGTTTTTTTTCATGAATAGATGTACTTGTTTCGAATCTGTTTGGCCCTGAGCTGAATACAAGAGGATATCTTTTTTGGAAAAAAAGAAAGGTTTGATTGGGTTTTGTATGGTTTTAAGATGAAAATATAGCGATTATCAATATCATCATCATCATTTTTATTATTCTTCTTCTTCTTCATTATTATTATTATTATTACTATTAAACAGTTATAGAAAATTTAAGTCTGAGTTGGATAGAATAGTGTTTGCTTTGGAGTGATTTTTTTTTTTATGAAGTAGTTCAAAATATCTTTTTCCTAAATATAAGATTTTTAGGATAAAAAGATGTTCGAAAACATCGTGACAAACGAAGAAACTGGTGCTTTTTAGCAATTCCTCTATTGTCAGAATAATGTCTAGGGATTCTGTGCTTGCACTATATCAGTGTAATGTGATGTGGATTTAATCTTCGTTGTCTAGACAAACCTTCACAAACTGCAATCTGTTTCAAATGGCTTATATCCTAACCAGATGAAAAAATTCTAGACTTTCCTAATTTTGAAATATTTGCAGACGACAAATAGAATGTGGTTCAAATTATGGATTTTGTGTTTAAATTTTTAAAGCATTGTGGAAAAAGGAGAAAATGCTGGGTAACCAGCATTTTCTCCTTTTCCCACAATGTTTTAGAGCATTTTCTCTCTTTTCCCACAATGTTTAGAACATTTTCTCCTTTTCCCACAACGTTTTCAAAAGCCTGTATGTCCTCAGTGTCGTTAAAACACAGGATTGTGTGGTGAACTCGAAACTTTATCAAATAAAAACTAAAACCAAGGTTCACATTTAAAAGGTGCACGAATTGAACAAAAAAACCGTTCCTCTAAAAATGACTCGTGAATAAAGGAGAAGACGGAGAGATATTTCTGCTGGAGAATTTTGAGAAAAGAAAAAAAAGGGATGTTGTGAAACTGACAAAAAATGCAACGATTAACCCTAGCCAACCACTGGAAGCTGTTTCTACTGAGTTTGGTTCTGTGTAACGTCATCGCAGTGCATTTCTCGGAGTTTGTCAGAAAAAGTGAGTACAACAATTGGTTTATTTTTTGTCAGAAAAAAATGGGTACAATTGTTTCACCTTTGATTTATGGTCAGAAAAAACTGGGTACAACTGTTTTATCTTATTTTTGTCAGAAAAAGTTAGTACCTCTGTGTTATTTTTTTGTCAGGAAAAAGAAGGGTCTGATTATTTTTATATATCTTTTTTTTTGTCAAAAAAAGTATTAACATATTTCTCTTGTCAAGAAAACGTTCCAGATATAGATTTATTTCTCGGAAACCAATTGGCAACATACAACTTTCGATATAGACAGTCAATGTGTTTTAAGGATTCATACATGGATAGAAAAAAAAACCTAACAATGTGGCAAAAGGTGGGGGTGGGGGAAATTGCCCTTGTATTTGCAATAGTCTATTCTCCCTTTCCCTACAGTGTTTTTCTCCTCTCACAATACAACTCCAAGCTGCATTTGGTTTGTCGTCTGCAAGTGCTTTGCATGTGGACAAGTCTAAAAAATTGACGTCTTTTGAAAATTAAAGATATACTTATATCCTAAAAAAGAGAATTTTAATTCAGCAAAATACTTTGCCTCATCTAAAATTATCTAGAAGTGGAAGGGGGGTTGCCTGACTCCCGCCTGACCTTCATTCAGTTTGCTCCTACGTCTATGACTTATACGTTAAGTGTCTAACGACGTTGTCAACATTATCTCGGTTATATCGCGGTGCCTAGTACACCTATCCATGCTTTCCTGGGGTTTCTGGAGTACTAATCCTTTGCACAACAATCTTATCAAGCTAATTGCAGCTTTTCCACATTATCACCCACGACATAAGGTTAAACGAAGAGTAAAGAATGAATCCTGTCGCAAAGCATATTATTCAATCTTCTGAAAGAAATCTGACAGAGCCGGACATAGAACCACCGATCCATTGGTTTCAAGCTTTGAATGTTAGCGTTCAGTCACGTTGGCGCAGTCGGTAGCGTACAGGGCTTGAGAACAGGGGGTCGCCGGTTCCAATCCCCAGCTCGGGCGATCTCTTTTCAAGGATTGATGACAGTCATTGCGATGAAATTCATTCTTCTCTCACTGCTGATCATTGCATCTACGATGGTTATGTTGGAAATCAGCCAATGACTTGAAAAGCATGTTGTGCTAAGTAGTGGTCAAAGATACTCCAGAAAGTACAGGAAAGCGTAAGTATGTGCACTGACTGCCGCGATATAACTAAAACCATGCTAAAGACTGCGTTAGACGCTGTACAATTAATTAATCAACAAGACTTGAGAACGTGTGGGGGGGGGGGGGGAGGGGGGGGTCACTTGTTTGAATCTCAAACTCGGAGAATCACTTTCCAAGGATTAATGATAATCATTGCAATAGGATTCATTCCTCTCTCACCGCTGATCATTGTTTCGATGTTGGGTATGTGGCAAAGTAGCCAGTGGCCTGGGAAGAATTTTGTGCGAAATACTTGTAAAAAAGCAGGAAAGCATTGATAAATGCATTGACCGCCGAGGTATTAATTAAATCAAGCTGAAAACCCCAATCATTCAATCAATCAATATATATGTTTGTTATCTAATAACCTACCGGGCTCGACCCTCTGCGTGTGATACATGACAATTGTGCCTTGTCAACTTTCAAGTAAGCCCTAGCTGAACCATTTCACTAAAGGTTGGACATGTTTTCATATTTCCATAAATGTCAAACACGGATTTTTTTCCCATAGCTTCTATTTTTCTCTGTGTAAAGGTTACTTTATGGTTTAAATAACAGTTTATCATCTGTTGTACTAACAAACCCCAAGCTGTATGATATCCGCTTCCTCATTTATATCTGTACCAGACGTCAAAATTTTAGACTTGTCCAATCTGAAGGCATTTGCAGACGACAAATTTAAAGTGACTAAAAATTAATTCTTTTTTTTCAAATGGTAGAAAACATGGTGGGGAAAGGAGAAAATGCTGGTTACCAGCATTTTCTCCTTTTCCCACAATGTTTTTAAAAGTCGTTTTCCTTGGAGGTCGTTAAAACTCGGGATTATGTGATAAAGGTGAAAGCGCTTCCTCATTTGAAGATAGATTCTTACAGCTAGAGAGAGCAAACCCTGTTAAAAATTGACAGTAGTGTGTATAATGGCTCAGCTGTTTAAACACGGATAAATTAAATCTATAATAATTATATGACGTAAGGGAAAGGAAAAACACAAGGAATGTGTCCTCATTTAAAACCGGAAACGACCACAGTGATTGTATTGAAGGCCTCCAAAACACGGAATGCATTTTCTATCCATTGTAATCCGTGCAATCTTGCAGCCATCAGGGGCAACATTTGGCATGAAGATACAAGAATGTTTATGGCTTCATAAAATAAGGATGAAATGATGTAAAAAACTTGGCTGAAAACTGATATAAACGAATATAGATGTATCTGTACATCCGCCCGGGTAGCTCAGTGGGTAGCGTATATGACACGTGACCTGATAGTTGCGAGTTCGATACCCGCACACTTTCTGTCCGGCGATTTTTCGCCTCTTTTCTCTGATGTATGTGAGAAAAGTAGTCAGTGACTTGGAGAGAAAGTTGTGTCAGTACTAGTATGAGAAAGCCAGGAAACACATGCGTAGGTGCACAGATCGCCGTGATATGACCTAAGATGTTAGAAAGGCGTTAAACTCCAATACAACACAATCCTCATTTACCAGACGACAAAATTTTAGCCTTGTCGAAATTGAAAGTATTTGCAGACGACAATTTCAATGTGGCTCAAACGGTGCAACTGTTCTTTGATAAGGTAGAAAACAGTTAGAAAAGGAGAAAATGCTGGTTATTTTCTCCTTTTCCCGCAATGTTTTCAAAAAGGTTCTTTCCAGGGTTCGTTAAAAGTCGGCATTGAGTGGTAAAGGGTTAAATCTTTACCAGGCAACAAAAAAAAATGAACCTTGTACAAATTAAGTGTATTTGCAGACGACAAATTAAATGTGGCTCAGATGATAGGATTTGTCTTGGAAAGGTAGGAAACATTGTGGGAAATGGAGAAAATGCTGATAACCAGCATTTTCTCCTTTTCCCACAATGTTTTCAAACGCCGTCTTGGGATTGTTTGGTAAAGCGCTAAACCTCAAAATGAAACTGTAACAGACAACTTTATAAATTGGAGCCATGCTTTGTGAAAAGGAGGCTTAATGCATCAGCAAAAAGTTTCGAAACGTGTCAGTCTGCGCGGAAACTTTAAACTATGTGTTAATTTTCTACATGTCACAGGAAAAGACCAGTCTACCTCACTATAGTTCTGTCTGTTGTTAGGCAAAACGGATTTTATTGATCCATCATTATGTGATGACTTGCTTGGTATAATGCGTCACGGGAATGTTTTAAACTCCCCTTCTGCCAGAGCGAAGCTTGTATCACCATAGCATATGAATAAAATTGATAACCGACACGAATGTGGTTATGAATGATTTCTCCTTTTGTCATAAAGCTCCTAAAAGTGGTCTGAAGTAAGATTGATGGACACTGAAGATCCAAAATCAGATTGCTGTCTGATCTCCAGGAAAGCATGACTAGGTACACTGGTCGCTACGACTTAACTGTAATAATATTAAAAAAACGGCCATAAACAATAGACGGACAAAAAAACTACATGGTTATCATTTGGTGCAATCCAGTTCCATTGTTTCAGTTCCATTTTTTTAAATTTCTATTTCAGGCCAAGCAATGTTTTTAAAATTTTTTCATGCAGCATAGTTAATACTTTTTATGGCGTAATCATATATTTTACGTTCTAATCCTGACTTACACTTTCCATAGAAGCACCTGTAGTAGAGTTTCGTTCTCGAAAGGGTCGAAGGAGATTGGGGGCGAATAAATCTCCATTATTCAACAAGCCATTTGCGTTAAAACTGCACTCAAACCACTCGCTAATTAACGTTAAAGAGTGTGGAATTTTTCAACGATTACATGTGATTTAGTTATTCCATCAATCACCATATAGCTGCTAATGGGTTCTTGTAAAACCCTTAACGCCTTTCACACGACACATTTGAGACCCTTCGAAACTGAAGGCATCTGAAGACGATTATTTTAGAAGTTAATTAAAAATAAGCTGAAATTATCTGATTGGATAAATAGAAAACATTGTGGGAAAAGAACAAACTGATAGTAACCAGCAGTATTTTTTTCCCCTTTTCCCCCTCAATGTTTTCACGAGCCTATTTTTCTCAGGATTGTTAAAACACGGGATATTTTGGCAAATGACAAACCTGGTGTGCGCGATCAATGGTATTTTTTTCTTTTTGGGGAGTGTGAGATAGGGTCATAAACACATATAAGCTCAGTCTGATCTGGAACTACAATCCCCTCTTCTATTTAAGTAGACATAGTCATGAAATCATAATTTAATGTCAATAAACCTAAACCTTTCAGTGCCATATGTGGAAACAGGGGAACAGACGAACTGCCGCGGTAAATCAATAGCAGACTGCGCAGATCGTGAAGTCTGACCTTGTATCTAGGCTTTCGCGTAAATCACGAACTGATTGTGAAGAACGCGAAGTTTGACATTAGATCTATATATAGGCTTTTGAGAACTGCGTAAATCAAGAGCACACTGTACAGAACATGAAGTCTGACCTTGAATCAAAGGCATTTGCGAACTGCGTAATTCAAAAGCTGATTGTGCAGAACGTGAGTTTGACACTGGATCCATAGGCTTTTGTGAACTGCGTAAATCAAGAGAGGACTGTACAGAATGTGAAGTCTGACCTTGAATCTATAGGCTTTTGCAAACTGTAAATCAAGAGCTTACTGTATAGAATGTGAAGTCTGACCTTGTATCTAAAGCTTTGGCAAACTATGTAATTCAAGAGCAGACTGTACAGAATGTGGAGTCTGAACTTGTATCTATAGGCTTTTGTGAACTGCGTAAATCAAAAGCAGACTGTATAGAACGTGTAGTTTGACTTGCATCCATCGGCTTTGTGAACTGCGTAAATCAATAGCAGACTGTACAGAAAGTGGAGTCTGACCTTGTATCTAGGCTTTTTCGAACCGCGTAAACCACGAGCTGATTGTGCAGAACGTGAAGTTTGACATTAGATCTATAAGCTTTTGAAAACTGCGTAAATCAGGAGCAGACTGTACAGAGCATGAAGTCTGACCTTTGATCCATAGGCTTTTCCGAGGATGCGTGATTTAAGAGCAGACTGTACAGAACGTAGAGTTTAACCTTTGAGCTATAGGTTTTTGCGAACTGCATAAATCAAGAGCAGACTGTCCAGAACGTTAAGTCCAACATTGAATCTATACTGAACCAAAAAAGAAACTTCCCCTGTGTTTAAGTGCAAATGCAATGTTATTAAAAAATATCAAAATGTCAGATGACCTACATATATTCGGGCGAACGATTATGTGTCCGATAAAACAAATTTTAACTCGATTGAAAGCATTTTGAAGAAGAAACCCGCTGAAAGCGATTTTCACGTGCATGCACGGATCAGTATAATTCGTGTATATTTTTTGAAACTTTTCAGTCTAATTTTATAGACTTTCATGTTAATAAGAAAAAGACGTTGAAAAAATTAAATTCTTTTTAGTTTTCTTTATTTTTGATATGTCTAGAATTCCGCAAAATTTACGCAAACGTGCCATTGGCATGCTTAATGCTGGTATGACGATGAATGCTGTTGCTATGAATATTGGGTGTTCTACTCGTGCTATTCGACACCTTAGGCAACGTTTTCAAGCAACAGCGCGTATGGAAGATCGACCACGTAGTGGACGTCCTCGCGTCACGACGCGCGGCCAAGACCGCTATATTCGGAACACCCACCTGCGCAATCGCTTCCAAACTGCCACAGCCACTGCTGCTAACACCCCTGGTACACATAACAACCGTATATCTGCCCAAACTGTGCGCAATCGCTTGCGCGATGGTGGGCTACGTGCACGTCGTCCATACGTTGGTTGTGTTTTGACGCGACGTCACAGCGTAAATCGTGTTAATTGGGCACGTACACACCAACGCTGGCTTAGACAACAATGGAATAGTGTTCTTTTCTCTGACGAGTCGAGGTTTTCCATTCATCGAGGTGATGGCAGGGTTCGAATATACCGTAGGAGAAATGAACGTTATGCCGACTGTTGCGTACTTGAACGAGATCGTTTTGGGGGTGGGGGTTCTGTCTTGGTCTGGGCGGGCATTGCACATGGCTTTCGCACTAATCTCGTCGTTATCGAATGGAATTTGAATGCCCAACGCTACCGAGATGAAATTCTTGCGAGGCACGTTATCCCACGGTTTCAAAATAATGCCAATATCACTCTTTTTCAGCATGATAATGCCACAAGCCATACAGCTAGGGACAATGTGAATTTCCTCAGGGCGAATAACATTGCATTTATTAATGACTGGCCTGCCAAAAGCCCTGATCTGAATCCCATTGAACACCTTTGGGATAATTTGGACCAGCGTGTTAGACGTCGCCCTATTCCACCGTCAAACGTCATTCAGCTAAGACAAGCCTTAATTCAGGAATGGAACAACATTCCACAAGCCGAAATCAATACACTTACCCGTTCTATGCGCCAACGATGCCAGGCAGTCCTTCATGCTGAAGGTGTTCATACCCGGTATTAATTTGTGATTTTGGTGAGCGACCCCTTCCGCATTTTAACTACCATTTCACTACTTTTGGATAAACCCTCAGCAATAATTTTTTTCACACAAAGTCGCAATAAAATACTCTTTCAGTGCATATAAATCTAGTTTAATCCTGATTTTCATATTTGTGTATATCTGCACTTAAACACAGGGGAAGTTTCTTTTTTGGTTCAGTATATATAGGCTTTTGCAAACTGAGAGAATCAAGGGCAGAGTGTGCAGAATGTGAAGTCTGACCTTTGAGCCATAGACTTTAGCAAACTTCATAATCAAGAGCAACTGTACAAAACGTGGGGTCTGACTTTGGATGGATAGGCTTTATCGAACTGCCTAAATCCAGAGCAGGATGTAGAGAACGTGAATTCTGACCTTGAATCAATAGCAGGATGTATAGAACGCGAGGTCTGACCTTGAATCGACAGGCTTTGCGAACTGTGTAATTCAAAAGCAGACTATACTGAACATGAAGTCTGACCTTGTGTCAATAGGCTTACGTGAACCGCGTAAATCAGTAGTAGACTGTACTGAACGTGAAGTTTGACCTTGGATCTATAGGCTTCTGTGAACTGTTTAAATCAAAAGCAGACTGTTCAGAATATGAAGTCTGAATCTGTAGCCTTTTTCGAACTACGTAAATAAAGAGCACACTATACAGTATGTGAAGTCTGGCCTTGGATCTATATCCTTTTGCAAACTGCATAATCAAGAGTAACTGTTCAGAACGTGAAGTCTGACCATGGATCTATAGGCTTTTTCGAACTGCGTGAATCAAGAAAAAACTTTACAAAACGTGAAATCTGATCTTGGATCTATATGTTTTTGTGAACTCTGTATATCAAAAGCAGACTGAACAGAATGTGAAGTCTGACCTTTGATCTATAGGTTTTTGTGACCTTCGTAAATCAGGAGCAGACTGTACAGAACGTGAAGTCTGACCTTTAACCTATAGATTTTTGCGAACTCGGTAAATAAACAGCAGACTGAACAGAATGTGAAGTCTGACCTTTGATCTATAGGTTTTTGCGAACTGCATAAATCAAGAGCAGACTGTGTAGAACGTGAAGTCTAACTTTTGGTCTATAGGCTTTTGCAGACTCAATAAATCAAGAGTAGACTGTGCAGAACATGCAGTCTGATCTATGATCCATTCCGTTTGCTTGTTGTGTCCAGTTTAGGAGATTAAAATCTGTCTGAGTTTCCATGGATTGTGTTTTCAGCCATCGACAGAAATCGATTGTATTTATTTTGCGCCTAAAGAGGTAAAGGAAAATTGATTACCTTTAGGCTGAAAGATATACTATCCACATGTTTTTGTCTGAGCAATGTTTTCTGTAACGATTGCGGTAGGTATTTTAATTGTAAGTGAAGCTAAGTATGGTATGGAAAGAGATCGTTTTGCTAATGGGAGAGAGACAGACAGACAGACAGAGAGGGAGAAAGAGAGAATGTGTTTTAAGCTAGGGAAAAGAAACTTTTGTTATTTGCCAAAGATGTTTATTTCAAGATGATTCTTAACGAATAAATCATAACGCTGTTCTCTTAATAATACTGAACTTTTGACATGATATGCAAAATATCTTATTAAATCTTAACCCTTTCAGCTCCAGTGGCGTAAACAGAGGATTTTGCGGACGGTAAAGATCAAGATCAGACTGCACAGAACGTGCAGTGTGATCTTTGATCTATACTGTCCGCTTGTTTAGACAAGCTTATAAGAATAAAAACCTTTCTGAGTTTCAATGAATTGTATTTTCTGTCGTCAAAAGAGGTGGAGTTCATTTAGTAAACACTGAAAGAAGTAATGAACGCACATAGATAAGAGCTATGCGTTGTGAAAAGGGGGCTTAATGCATCTGCGAAAAGTATCGACCAAGGTCAACCTGCGCAGTACGCGCAGGCTGACTTGGGTCGATACTTTTCGCTATTGGTCAATTTTCTGTTTGTAAAAGGACCAGTCTACTTCATGATTAAGTCGGTTATTTAAGAAAGTAGCTCTTATGGATCCATAATTATGTGATGAATTGGGCTGGTATTATGTATAACGGAGATGCATTAAGCCCCCTTTTGCCAGAGCGTGACTCATAATTATGAGCCATGCTCTGTGAAAAGGGGATTTACGGTAATGCATCTGCAAATAGTATGCGGGTCCAGGTCAGCCTGCACAGTCCGCACAGGCTGACCTGGGCCGAAACCTTTTGCTATTTGTAAAGTTTCTACATGACCAAGGACCATTCTACCTCCACACTCAGTCAATTGTTGGACTATATGGCGGATTTTATGGATCCTTAACCTTATAATGATTTGCATTACGGAGATGCATTAAACACACTTTTTGCCACAGCGCGGCTAGTTTATCGTGGACTTCAGACCATGTCGTTGTCATTTTATGCAAATTAGTTCTAAGTACGTAAAGTGACATGTTTTCGCCTTGAAGTTCACACACATTTTGTATGATGATTACTCAAATTGCCAAAATAGCCGCACAAAATGCCAGAAATAGAATACGCGTTATGTAAATGTTAAAATTTCAAAGCTGATTCACATAAAATAAATATATTCTCCTCGTACATAAATCACCACACTGGTGAGTTTATACATGTACTCAATGTTTTCGAAAACGTTACGAAAAAGGATGGCGGCAAACAATTTCTAGTTTCAACGTTTGTGAAAAGGGGGTTGAATGCATCTGCAAAAACTTTGGATCCAGGTCAGCCTGCGCAGTACGCGCTTAAAACTATTTGGTCAATTTCCTGCAGATTAAAGGACCAGTTTACGTCATGTCTCAGTTGATTGTTAGACCAAATGGATTCTATGGATCCATAATTATGTGATGACTTGCTTGATATAATTTACAAGGGAAATACATTTATCTTCGTTTTGCCAGATCATTTTTTGTGTGTGTGTTTGTTTGTTTGTATTGTAGTTTAACGCTGGTCATATCACGGCGGTCAGTGCACCTACGCATTGTGTTTCCTGGCTTTCTCACACAAGTACTGACGCAAGTTTCTTTCCAAGCCACTGAATGCTTTTCTCACTTTCATCAGACGTGAGAGAAGAAAAATCGCCGGAAAGAGAATTAGCCACAACCCCGTATCGAACCCGCAACCAGCAGGTCGCGAGTAAGGTACGCTAACCACTGAGCTACACGGCTCCCCATGGTTATTTTAGGAACGTAACAGGTAATGTGTATATGGAAATGGGAAAACAGCCATATCTTCATAATTTATGTCGTTTCGGATGAATTTTTCGCGGAAGTGTCTTTGGGCAAGACACCCCAAGCCCTCGTCTGGTACTGGTGAAATTTAGGATGTGCATTGCATGGACAACATAGCTTTGGTCGTGATATGCGTAATATTACGTTTAATGCGGTGAAAAAAAAAAACACAATCAACCTTCTATCCTGCGGAAGCTTTACAGGATGTGAGAAATTTCCCGTGAAGATTGTCGCCAAACCACCAAAGGCTATATACCAACCTATGACTAGAAAATACACATTGGCGGCTATACATGTGTAGATTATTATTATTAACAGCCATGCTCCTGCAAAAGGGAGTTTAATGCATTCCCGTGATGAATGATACCGAGCAAGTCATCACATAATAATGAATGCGTAAAGTCCATTTCGTCTAACAACCGACTGAATTCTGATGTAAACTGTTCCTTGAACATGCAGAAAATTGACCAATAGCAAAAAGTTTCAGCCAAGGTCAGCCTGCGCGGACTGCGCTGGCTGACCTGGGTCGATACTTTTTGCAGAAACATTAAGTCCCTTTTTCACAAAGCATGGCTCTTATCTATTTAAAAAAAAGGACACGTCGCCCAGTCATTCTGATTTATGGTTACCAAAAACGAGCAATCTAGACAAAGGTACACAAATCAATAGATAACGTTCACCCCTTTATTCTACCAGTTGGTTTCCAGTCCTATACAGTACCGACTAAGATACCGGGCTCGGCTGGTTTAAGACGCTCTCTCACTATTGCGTATCGGCTTGCGTAAGTACGGCGTATCGCGATAAGAAAGGAACGCCGCGACAACGCCGTAGTAACGTCAGCTTACGTAGCTAATACTCTTTGGTACGTAGCACGATCTCCTTGTACGCGGAGGTGCGACGTATTTTTAAGTCCGCACTTAAAAATACGAGGCACATACGTGGCAGCTCCGATACGTCATGCTTACGTCACACATACGCCGTAAAAGCGAAAACAACGCAGTAGTGACGCCGCGGGAACGTAGCTCGAACACTTGTTACGTCACGCGAAGGTATTGGTTAACTTGATATGCCTGACCTCTTTTGTACGAATGACAGCAACAAAGAGAGCAGAACTGTTTTCCATCAGTGACCGCCGTATTTACACAACTGCAAGGCTGCACATAAGAAAGGAACGTCGTGCTAGCAAAGCGGTTACGTCACGGCAACGCGTCATACGCCACGCTTACGCCTCAGTACGCCGTACTTTACGTCCCTCGAAGTCCATACGAACACAGATACGCCACAGGAACGCCACAGAAACGTCGTAGATACGCCGTGTCTTTAATTTCGAACAAAATACGCCACAGTTATTGGCGTTTGACCCGCGTAAAGAAATTTTGTTGCATACGCCGCTGATACGCAATAGTGAGAGAGTAGCATTACTTTATAGCGGCATTACACCTTTGGACGTTAATTCGTCCTGCTGGTTTCCAGTCCTGTACCGTACCGACAAAGATACCGGACTCGGCTGGTTTACTTTATAGCGGCATTTCACCTTTGGACGGTAATTCGTCCTGCTGGTTTCCAGTCCTGTACAGTACCGACTATGATACTGGGCCCGGCTGGTCTACTTATAGCGGCATTACACCTTTGGACGGTAATTTGTCCTGCTGGTTTCCAGTCCTGTACCGTACCGACAAAGATACCGGGCCCGGCTGGTTTACTTTATAGCGGCATTACACCTTTGTACGGTAATTCGTCCTGTTGGTTTCCAGTCCTGTACCGTACCGACAAAGATACCGGGCTCGGCTGGTTTACTTTATAGCGGCATTACACCTTTAGACAGTAATTCGTCCTGCTGGTTTCCAATCCTACAGGTACGGTACCGACTATGATACCGGGCTCGGCTTGTTTACTTTATAGCCGCATTACACCTTTGGACGGTAATTAATCGTCCTGCTGGTTTCCAGTCCTGTACGGTACCGACTATGATACCGGGCCCGGCTGGTTTACTTTTCTAGCGGTATTACACCTATGGCCGGTAATTTGTCCTGCTGCTTTCCAGTCTTGTACGGTACGGACTATGATGCAGGGCCCGGCTTGTTCACTTTATAGCGGCATTACACGTTTGGACGGTAATTCATTCTCCTGGTTTCCAGTCCTGTACGCTACCGACTGAGATACCGGGGCTCGGCGTCCTGTACGGTACCGACTAAGATACCGGGTCCGGCTGGTTTACTCTATAGCGGCATTACACCTTTGGACGGTAATTCGTCCCGCATTTCCGGTCTACCAGCGGAAATTGCGCTCACAGTAAAAGACAAAAGTATGATCTAGTATTCATGTACTCAAGTACGATTTTAGATACTGTTCGTATTCTTTATTTAAATGCTAGTCACCTGGATGTAGCTGGAAAGTTTTAGCCAATTACATGGCTAGTCTTAGAATTTAATTAAGAATGGTTGATGAATACAGGCCATGCGCGTAGTCAGGCGGAAGCGTTTCAACATAACTATCAAAACATCAAATAAACGAAATGCGCTTTCTCGATCAGGAAAATATACCAAATTATTTCAATTTCAAAATTGTACTT
This sequence comes from Hippopus hippopus, assembly GCA_946811185.2. NCBI lineage: Eukaryota > Metazoa > Mollusca > Bivalvia > Cardiida > Cardiidae > Hippopus > Hippopus hippopus. Next base: position 28,549,255 of record OX328112.1, on the reverse strand, counting down.
GCCAAAAAATAAAAACTAAATAGCGGACAGTGCGGATCTTAGATCAAACTGCACGTTCTGTGCAGGCTGATCTTGATCTACATTATCCGCAAAATGCAGTCTGATCTTGATTTACATTGTCTAAAAAATTGACAGTGCACTTGGCGCAAACATCTATTTTGATAGAGGAAAAACGGCGAAAGAAAGTTAGAGAAAAAGAGAGAAGAAAATTTAGAGTAAAATGGGCTTCATCTTTACTCCAATTTTGGCTGGACACGTGCAGACCCTGGTTGAAAATTGTTCCTTTGACTTCGGTCGGTGTCAATGTGAAATACGTCTCATAACTTTATTTTAACTTGACATTTTTATTTCACTTTGTACAAAGCCTATCACTTACGAAATGACATCGTATAGTATTAACTTCTTCAGATAACTTTAACACCAAAAAGTATTAAAGGATAATTTTAATTGCCCTGCCTTTTGCGAACAGTGTAGATCAAAGTCAGACTTTTCACAATATGCAGTATGATCTTGAATCTTCAACGTCCGTTTTTACGCAGATGGTTTTGCCCAAACAACTCATGGTTTGCAATATGCAGATCATTACAAAAATGGCTTAAAATGTCTGGTTTGTTTACTGAACACTCGAAAGGTAATCTTAATACTTTTAACGCCATAGTCGTAAACACGGGCTTGTGCGGACGGTATAGATCAAGATCAGACTGCACAGAACGTGCAGTCTGATATTTGCTCTATACAATGCGCTTGTTTAGTCTAGCTTCTCTCATACAACTCTGAGTTTAAGTGGATTACATTTTCAGACGCCGGAAGATTCGGAGTTTATATCTTTTGTGCTGAAGGAATTAAACAACTCAAAAAAAGGTTGTCTCGTCAACTCGCCTCATTTCATAACGACATTAAAGGAAAAAGAAAACGTCATTTACATATTCCGTCTTTACCAAACGACAAAAATTTATATCCATCCAAGCCGTAGAGACAGCATGAGCATATGCCAACTTTTAAGTGTCTCAAATGATGGAGATATTTCTGTGAAAAAAGGAGAAAATATTGTGGGAAAAGGAGAAAATGCTAGTAACCAGCCATTTCTCCTTTTCTCACAATGTTTTCAAAAGTTTTTTTTTTTTTTCAGGGTCGTTAAAAGACAAGATTGTATGGTAAAAGATTAAACCTACCACGTGCAGGTGTCTTTTGTTGTCTTATGAAAAAGAATTGTACAAACGTTAAAGATTGCAAAGTTTTCTTCTTTTTTTCCATCCTATTTTCACAGTTATTTGAGTTTTAGATCAATCTTATTATTTAAGATATCTAGGAGTAAATAATTCAATAGATATTGATTTCTGGACTTGCGAATTCCAACGAAAACTAGAGAATTGATCTCTTTATTTCGGTTTCTTTATTCACTTCTTTTTCATTGTAAATGAGCCGATTTCCGGTAGCTCAGTCGGTAGCAAACAGGACTTGAGAACACAAGGTCGCTGGCGCGATCCCCGGCTCTGTCAATTTCTTTCCGAGGATTGATGATAGTCGTTGTGACCGAATTTCAAACTTGTCTTACATTTCAAAAAGACAACCTTTCTAACCCAGTCTCATAAATATCATGCTGAAAATGTGGCCTCTAGACTGCACACAAGGTTTTTCCTCAGATCTGGCCCAGTGACCTACTTTTTGACCCCAAATGATCCATTCGTACTTCTCCGATATATTATCAAGACAAACATCCTGACCAAGTTTTAAGAGTAGCGGGCTGAAAATGTGGCCTCTAGGGCGCACACAAGCTTTTGTATAAGATTTGTCCCTGCGACCTACTTTTTTATCCGACGTAACCCATTTCGAATCTGTCCGAGATACCATCAAGACAAACATTCTGTCGAAGTTTCATAAGAAACTGACTGAAAATGTGGTCCGTAGAGTGCACACAAGATAGTTCTTGACGCCTGGACGACGGACGACGGGTACAGCACGATTACAAAAGCTCACCTTGAGCACTTCGTGCTCAGGTGACCTAAAAAGTCAGACGGAGAGACAATGTCTGATTGGCTGAACCATTTGTTTAATTCGGAATTTGTGTACCTTTGAAAAACTCTTTAGAACTATCTTCAGTTTAAAATTGTTGGGGAATTTGGCCCCTGGACAAGATTATGGCAGAAACAGATTTAGGTAGCCTAACAACAGGGAAAATAAATCTTGCTTACTATCCGTGATGTTAAACCAACAACAAATCAAAGCGCTGAGAGCACTGATGGTTAGAGGCAAGTAGAGAGTGCATTTATGCCCAAAGAGCAATTTATATTCAACCATGAACTGTCCATTTAAATAGTAAATAAAAAAAAAATGTGTGCTGCTGCACTTTTTTTTTCATGCATATCCAAACGCTCAGAAATAGTGAGTGGATGCATCCACATGTTGCGAATATCCAATCAAGAACTACACATACCATCCTTTCCAAGCGCCAAGTGCATTTTATGCAGTCCAAGTCCATGGCAGTACTAGTAATAGTTTAAAAAAACAGGTTGAAATGATTTTCACCACTCTTCAAAATTGTGGATAAACAAACGAAACTAACGTAGGTTTCAAAGACATTTTATGTGAAGCAGAAAACACATTTCTAAGGGATTGAAAATAATTAAAACTGGATTCACACCACATTAATTCTATGTATCACTAATATTTCAAGTTCGGGATGTGAAAAGTTTTTTTCGTCATATTCCAGTTATTTTTGCTTTTTTTTTTTAATCATTTGCAAAAGAATTAAAAAAAAAAAGAAAAACACTAGAGCACCGCGTGCCTATGCCAATGCTCGGCTGCAGCTGCTTTTAGTGAAAACTGTAAGTCGAAAAGCCAGGCATTACTGTGCCTATTTAGATGGTTACCTGCCCCCTGTTGTATTGGTTATGATAGTTAAGAACTAGCCCAAGTTTAAAGTAAATATGGTAGTTAGCAGCTACTCAAAGTTTGAAGTAAATATCTTCAGTAATGACAGAAGTATTATAAAATGTCAAAATATTTGAACATTAAAGTCAAAAAGGGGGAATTACAGCTGTTTCAAAAATACTTTGATGGATACCTGCTCCTGTTTCCCTTTTGATAGTTAACTGAGTTTAAAGTATGAACAGAGATATTATAAAATGTCGAAGTTTTTGCACGACAACACAAATGACGCCAGGGTTATGTAAATGTCTCAATGTTTTCCTCGAAAAAAGCCGGGTCAAAAATCTAACTTGCACTTTGACTGTCATGGGTTTCTTTTTCAAACAATATGGATGGAATTGGCAACACAGTAGTGAACAGAAAATTGCGCAGGAGAAGCAGCCTGTCCTTTGACAAGGACAATATTCACTTTTTCAAAATTTCATTTATACAGTGAAACACAGTTGCATTATTAATCATTAATTCTAGTGATTGAATACAAAGGTAGTAATTGCCCCTGTGTTCTTTGACATTTTTTCTATAACTTGTACCCGTGGCTTTGAGATACATTTTTGAACTGACTTATAGGTTCTTCACATGTTTTTTAAACATAAAATTTGTATGGACAAAGGCAAGACTTTTCATCGAAAAATCATCAAAAGCCTATCATCATGATGGGTTTAGCAATTAACAAACAAGAATTTATCATTTTGGTGTTATTTATCAAAATGTGAATTCATACATTAGTAAAACAGGTGGTATCAGTATAACTTTGTTAACTCCTATAAGCACAAAACGAATATCAAGGACTTCTTATAACTCCTTAATCTTATTGAAATGATGTTATTTGCCTTTGAAAGGGTAGAAAACGCTGTCAGAGAACGATAAATGATGGTTACCTGCATTTCTTTTTCCTACAGTATTTCGAAAGCTTTCTTTCTAACTGTAGTGAAGACTTGGGGTTGTGTGTTAAAGGGTTAATTAGATACAAGAGATCCACAAGCAATGTTTCCATTGCTTCTTTTTTTTTAATGTAGGACATAGTAACTACAAGATCAGACTTTATAGACGAATTGACCATTAGATGGCAAAAGGGAACACGCTAACCATTTTCAAAGGGGGCGGCCATCTTGAATTCTGCCCATCATAAAGTAAGTCAACAGCATACAAGAGCTAGGTCAATATCTAGAACGGTAGTCGTCGAACAGGAAAAACAATATCTGCAGAGTGCAGAAACTACGGTGGCACAAAAGTGACATGGAAGATATATTTTATACTACGTGCGCACGCAGTAGCTAATACGTGCGCACGTAATAACTAATACGTGCGCACGTAATACTATTGCGTGCGCACGTATTAGCTAATACGTGCGCACGTAATAGTTATTACGTGCGCACGCAGTAGCTAATACGTGCGCACGTATTAACTAATACGTGCGCACGTAATAACTATTACGTGTGCACGTAATAATCGACCAATCAGTTTATCACGAATCAATAAATGTCTATCTTCCACTTCCATCTTGAAACAATGGCTTCCGTTCATGATTCTGATTGGTGGATTATTACGTGCGCACGTAATATGTAATACGTGCGCACGTATTAGCTACTGCGTGCGCACGTATTAGTTATTACGTGCGCACGTATTAGCTACTGCGTGCGCACGTAATACTACTGCGTGCGCACGTATTACCTACTGCGTGCGCACGTAGTATAAAATATATCTTCCATGTCACTTTTGTGCCACCGTAAGAAACCCTTAAATACAACATTATGATGTTGTCAAATAGAGAATTTTCATCTGCTATTACAAAGATTAATTCTGCGAGATATATACCACCATTGAGAAAAATTTCTTGTTCGTTAGCATATACGAACTTATCAGTCTTCGCCAAGGGTTCGGGACGCTGTCACGTTGTGTCAGCCGTATCAATCAATAGACGGATCAAAAATGTAAAACAGTAAAGCTAGATAAACATAAAATGTGATAAAAGATAAATCATACCTTTAACTCTTCCGAACATAATTGTGCTATAGGTAGTTTGCAATTCATAGGGACCCCCTGAATTTTGAAATATCTTAAAAAATCTGGTATCAATTTTTATGAAACTTTTCAAGGTCTTTTAAAATGACCTTACCAACTCTCACAACAAAAATTAGAAATTTTCTTCTACAAGAAAGAGCATTTTGCCTATTCCAGTAATGTTAAATTTTTGCTCTGAAGCTTAACATTCTCCGACGGTTTCGCGCAGAGACCAGAACAGCAAACATAACTGGACAAGTGCATGACTTCAGTACCACAATTCAGTTAAATATGAGGCCCTGAAATTGCTTTTTGTACAAATAATATAGTTTTATACTTTACCATAGATATCACTCTCGTCACTTTCATTCAAACCTACAAGTCTAAAATGATTTGGCCAATGTTTTCTTATATGGTGTCTGTTCTCCAATATTTGATTAAATTCTATATTCGGCATGGCTTCAAGTTTTTATACCACTTCTGTTGAGGTATGTGTTCCAAACCACCTGACACTTAGACTTAAAAGTCTTTCATGGCCTGTTTTGAATTATTTTTCGCTACGATTTTTTTCCCAATTCTCCTAGAATTAGTTCATACTCATAGGGTGGTAGTCTTAAAGACAATGTGTCCCTTTGACCGTAAAATTTCATCTACAACAATACTTTTGAGCTTTTTTATGGAACTTAACAACTTCATACAGTGCACCCTTCTTCCTTTTATTGTTATATGCTATACCACGTGATGTGACCAAGAGTTTGACTGGGTTTCGAAAAAAGTCATCCATGGTTGGGCGTGGAAAAGAAAACAAAGTGTAAACAAGTGTGTGCAAGTCTCCAATATTGAATCATTAAAATAAGACCAAAAAAATATCAGGGCCTCAAAAGTTGATGTTTTTTACTATTCAAACAATTGACGACCACAGTTACTGTACTTGCATGAGAATTGTTTTCATAAACAGGTAAAGCCTTCACTCGGAATAGCCTTCAACCCTTCCACCGTTTTTAAGCTTTTTTGTTCATACTTTATAACATTGCATTGAATACAAAAAAGTCAAACTAAGTTATCAAAAATTCTGAAAATTTCACCCAGAGTTGGTAAAGATAATATTATTAACTATGCAAATTTTCAGTACAATATCTAAAGCATTTTTTAAGATATTTCAAAATTCAGGGGGTCCCTTTGAACCTCAAACTACCTATACATGGGGAAAATATTTTTCCTTCAAGACTGAAGTCCATCCCTTGTAGCCATATGTCTTGCAGGTTTCTATTTCCCTTGTATTTCCCTTATATGAGTATGTTCAGGCTTTCCCCTATTCCATTTTCAGATAATTGAAGTGTTGCTACATGAGTTTATATCGTATCTTCAAGTCCATTCCGGTCCTATCCTTCTAAATAAGTTACGTGAAACTTTCAAGCCGATGGTAACGCCCCGAATAATGCGATTCCAAAATCATGTTTTCGAAAAAAAAACTCTCCTTTTCGGACAGTATAGACCCAAGATCAGACTGCACGTTCTGTTAAATCTGATCTTGATCTACACTGTCCGCAAAAGGTCAGTGAGTCGAGCTAAGTGTTAAATCTGTGTTGATAGTATACCGGGAAGGAAAAGCGTTAAGGATCGCATTTGTGAGATGATATTTCTGGGTCTCTGAAGCATGTACATAAATGCAAACAGCAGAAAAAGAATACCAGTTTTGGTCTGATTTATATCCAAAATAAAGTTTTACGATTAATGGTTAAGTCACACAGTTTGCCTTTTAAAGATACATCCATACTTGTTTTCAGGCAGTTTTCAATCAGTTTTTAACCATTTCATCCTTATTTTAAGAAATTATAATCATTCTTGTATCTTCAAGCCAAATGTTGCCCCTGATGGTTGCAAGAACGCGCAGATTACGACGGATAGAAAATGCATTTTATGCTTTGGAGGCCTTCAAAGCAATTGCTGTTGTCGTTTCTGGTTTCAAATGAGGACCAATCCCTTGTGTTTTTCTATCCCTTAGACCCTATACATGTATATCGGTAATTTATCTATGTTTACACATCTGAGCCATTCTACACACTTTCAACTTTTCACAGCGTTTCAACCTAACCTGAGCACGAAGTGCTCAAGGTGAGCTTTTGTGATCGTGCTTTGTCCTGGGTCCATCGTGCGAGGTGCGTCGTCCATCATCCGTCGTCAACTTTTACCTTGTGTACGCTCTAGAGATCACATTTTCAGTCCAAGACTCACGAAACTTGGTCAGAATGTTTGCCTTGATAATATCTCGGACGAGTTCGAAAATAGGTTAGTTGGGTCAAAAACTAGTCATTAGATCAAATCCTAGAAAAACCTTGTGTACACTCTAGAGGTCACATTTTCAGTCCAATTCTCTTGAAATTTGATCAGAATGTCTGTCTTGATGACATCTGGTACGAGTTTGAAAATGGGTCCTGTCGGGTCAAAACTAGGTCACTTGGTCAAATCTTAGAAAAACCCAGTGCATACTCTAAGGGCCACATATTCAGCCCAATTCTCTTGGGAATGGGACAGAATGTTTGTCTTGTTAATGTGTTTGACAAGTTGAAAAATGGATGACGTAGGGTGAAAAACTAGGTCACTAGGTCAGATCTTTGAAAAATCTTGTGTACGTTTTGGAGGTCACATCTTAATACAATAATCATGAAATTTGGTAAAAATTTTTGTCTCTGTGATATCTTGGACGAATTTGAAAATGTGTCATGTGGAGTTGAAAAGTAAGTCACTCTGTTAAATCTTAGAAAAACCTTATGAGCCTTCATATTCAGGGCAATTTTCTTGTAAATTGGTCAGAGTGTTTGTCATGATAATATCTTGCACAAGTTTGAAAATATGTCATATCGAGTAAAAAACTAGGTTACCAGCTTAAATATTTGAAAAACCTTGTGTACGCTCTAGAGGCCACATTTTCAGTCCGATAATCTTGAAACTTAGTCAGAATGTTTTTCTTGGTGATATCTGAGAAGAGTTTGGAAAAGGGTCATGCTGGATCAAAAACTAGGTCACCAGGTCAAATCTTGGAAAAACTTTGTGTACGCTCTAGGGGCCACGTTTTTAGTCAGATAAGTTTGAAACTTGGTCAGAATGTTTTTCTTGGTGATATCTCGGATGAGTATGAAAATGGGTCATGTTGGATCAAAAACTAGGTCACCGGGTCAAATCTCGTAAAAACTTTGTGCACACTCTATAGACCACATTTTCTCTCAAAAACTTATGAAAGGTGGTCGAAATGTTTGTCTGGATAATTTCTACAAGTTTGAAAATAGGCAATGTTGAGCTGAAAAGTAGGTCACTGAAACAAATTATAGAAAAAGCATGTGTACACTGTAGAGGCTATATTTTAAGTCCAATAGATCTAATAAGGAAAGTTTGTCAGAATGTTTGTCATTATATCACAGAACAGATCGAAAATGGGTCATGTTTGGTCAAAAGGCTAAAGTTAGCGACTTTAGGGCCATCATGGCCCTCTTGTTTTTCTCTAGCTGTAAGGATGTATCTTTAAATGAACTTACCTCTTAAGGCAAAGCATTTAATTTTCATTATTGAGTTGTTTCATTCCAAAGAAAATTCTTTACACAGACCTGTATGACTTTTTATGAACCCCGATTCATTTCAGAAGGAGAAAACAAATGTAGACCCTGTGGTGAGGAGCAATTCCTGTGTAATAATTGTGAATGTGTGATGAAATCTCACTTTTGTGACCATGACAACGACTGTGGAGATTACAGTGACGAACCTTTAAATTGCAGTAAGTAGTTGAGTAATCGGCACAGCAAAAGGACGTTGCCAAAGTTTTATCCTTACGCATCCTGACCAAACTAGATCTAGATCTAATTAATATTAATATTAAATGATGAGAATAACATCTTCTTTCATGCTTTTCAGTAGTTTATAGAAAACTAACACTGAATTACAATTGTATAATTTACCGGTGAATGTTATAATTCACCGGTGAATCTTATAACTTTTATTTTTGACATGCCACAGATATTTATAGAACATGAATTAATTTTTAGCGGGTGAACGTGTAACGTTTTATGACGTAGTCAACACCACTATGGACGTCAATTTTACAGCTAGTCTATATCCATGTAGATTGAATAGATCTAGATGTATTTCTTTAAATAACACGCATTTGAAAATATAGATCTAGCCTTTGCTTTTCACTCGATGAAAGAAATTTCGATCATACACCGAAACAGACAATCATCCTCTATATTCTCTAAAGTTGCAAAAAGAACATTGAGTGGTCCGCTGTTTTGTCCCGTTACGCACCTGCGTTTAGTGCGTTAAGGGCGCTACGCTCGTGCAGCCTAGCGCCCGTATTTATTACCTATTTATTGAAAGCATTCCTTGCGTCACTCACTCGATTTTATTAACCCTTATCCTGCTAAATAAAAGAAATTAAACTTTCAAGCTGACAGTAAAAATCGGAATTTTCCTTTTTCAAAGGTATTTTTCGAGGAAAGATATCTCCTTATCAGACAGTGTATATCCAAGTTCAGACTGCACGTTTTGTGCAGTCTGATCTTGATCTTTTCTGTCTGCAAAACGTCAGTGAGTGGCACCTAACAGCAAAAAGGTTAAGTAAGGGAAGTCACCCGGTATCTTTCTTTTTGTTGTTTATAAAATTGTCACGGAGAGAGGTTAGATGTATAAACACTCCAAACCTGCCTTGCTGTTGACCTAGCTTTTACAGCGATGCGGTTTGGTGCATTTTTCTCCGTGGCAGTTAAGTAACGTGCATTAAGTTAGTGCCTGGATGGGTGACCAGGTCGTTGCACGTTACATTTGGTGGCAGAGATGGGATTATGACAAGTGCCGGACTGGAGTTGCCTTACCCATGTACATTCCCCTGGTTTGTTTGTGTATAAGTCTCAGGGTCGAGACTTCTCGAAGGGGGAGAGTAATGTCACGGAGAGAGGTTAGATGTTTAAACACTCCAAACCTGCTTTGCTGTTGACCTAGCTTTTACAGCGATGCGGTTTGGTGCATTTCCCTCCGTGGAAGTTAAGTAATGTGCATTAAGTTAGTGCCTGGATGGGTGACCAGGTCGTTGCACGTTACAAAATAATCCACTGGTTCTTTCTTTATATATATCTTGATAATGCTTGTAACTAGTGACATGACTTTGCCTTACCTTTGAAAGTAAGGTAACAGAAAAACAAAGTATAGAGCAGAAAGCCAAATCTATTCTCTGTGAAACAATTACACGAAAAAAGATTCAACTACATGTATACGTAACGTTAGAAGTTGTTGACAAATCGATATATCAGGACCACAAGAATAGCTCTACACCACAGATATAGTTTGAAAAAGAAACTTTGTTTGAAATTACCTTCATTCTTTTTTCACAGCTCCAACTTCGTGTAATGGATCTGAATTCACGTGCTCGAACGGTAAATGCATTCCACATAAATGGCTGTGTGACGGAAGTGACGACTGCACGGACAACTCGGACGAAATACACTGTGGTAAGATAGACATTGTCATAAAAGATACCACAAGGAGGCTACTTTGAAAAAACATTTTATCACATAAAACCTCCTCAAGCCGATGACTTATTTTGATAGATCTCATACACAAGTGTATTACCCCCCCCCCTTTTTTTTTGTCCCGGTTTTGTTTTTTGTAGTTATGAGCGCGTGAAGCTGGCGAAACAACTTACAGCATATGCCGGATTTTTTTTGTACTACTTCGCCATTTCGCGGGAAAATGACGTCGTTTTTGCTACTTAAAGACGTATACGTGCGGAAAAAGTTAAAATTTTCATGTTTGGTAGCAACAAGTTATTCAAAGTCTACAAAATTGTTGAAATATTTCGATTTACTCGCTCTATAAACTGTTTTATTCTACACAAGTTTTAAATGTTTACTCTGTCTTCAATATTTAGGCTTACGCATTTATCAAGAAATTTAACATGAGTATAACACCTTCTACATTTTGTGACTATTCTCACACCACCATTACTTATAAAATGAAATGACATTGTCTTTGACAACATGACTTCATTTGAAACATTGATGGCTTTTGGAGCTTTATCGTCGTTCGGCGCCACTTTGTCACTGTAACATACTACTGAAAGGGTCATAAAACTGTTTTTCACATTGCAGCCATTTGGTCGAACCGTTGCTAACTTCAGAATCCATATTCCATCTTTTAACTGCCGTTTTATTGATTGAGTCTCAATTGCAGAGAGTGGATAGATTAGACTGATCAGAATAGTGGGGGAAAAAAAGATATGACATGTATAAATCAATCTTTTAGAAATATTAAGTGGACTTAACAATGTTTCACTCTTTCACGTAAATGTCACAGAGCGATTTTCGTGTGTGTACACATTTCAGACCGCACTAAATCTGTAAACATGGACCCGTGAACGGTATATCGGCTGAAGGTGATGATGCATGAAACTTATTTGTCATTTGTTTTATGGGATTAATAAAATCTCACATTCATGTTATGAACTCGTTTGATAAAAATGAAAAAAATGTATCAGTTGGCCAAATAAGTTCTTTGTTGATATTGTCCATTTAGATTAGCTACTGAAAAAGGGCAAGTCCTTTAGTTAAAAAGAAATTTTCAGCAGGGTTCTTATAGCGTTTATATTTGATCCCTGTTTGGAGCCATTGACTTTGAAAATATCCGTGTAAATATCTTATAGAACAGATTCTCCATTCATCCCAGTATCTTTATAATTGGTCTGGAAAAGAGCGTGTACAGGTCTAATTGTGTCATTCTTCTTTCGAATTTTTACCCAAGTTCAATCTGTTGCAAGTCTGCAACTGGTAAGAAAACGGAATTCTTCGCAAACATCAGTTTCTTCAGCGTAATTGTGACAGCCATTCAGAAAAGACTAGTCATTATCATAATTTCAAATGCTTTTGTGTTACAAGTATCATCATTAATTTTGAGATGCTGAAACAAGAAGTTAATCAGAATATTGCAAGTACTGAAAACCTTTTTTTTTTTAATCCTCATGATACAGCTAACACTTAACTTTACTAGAGAAAAGAAGGTTTGTGAGTTCCAATGAGGGCTCAGCAAGAATTGTATTCTACTTCAACTGCTGCTAGAATCACTTGTTTCTAATTGCTCTTAAACATTATTAGATTTTTCAATGAGCGGAAGCAGCCCCTGGCTCATAAAAGAAGAGTCGTTCTAACCGCACAACCTCCTGTGACGAAGTTTTTGTTTGTATTGCAAGATAATTAATAGTTCACTCTGTTGGTTTCACAGACGTTTACCACAATGTTATGCATGAAAGAAACTGAAAAAAAAAAATAGACAGAAAATTTTTATGAAAAAAAAAGCGGCATTGAAAACAGAAGCTTGAAACAGATCAACAGTTTGGGCGTTAATTTTCTGTTTCAGTTGAATACCGACAGGAGTGTGGTTCTTCAGAATACAGATGTCCTTTGAACAACAAGTGTATGTCTCTGGCAAAACTTTGCGGTGGCTACTCGAGTTGTGGATCCGAAGTAGACAGACCTCCATGTGATAGATTTTTCGGTTAGTGTGCGAACTAACGCTTTATGGTTAACCAATGCAAAATAAATCTATTTCTATCTTACGCTGGACACATTTAAAAAAAAAATCATAGGAAAGGTGAAACGACCGGCATAAATACCCTCTTTTCCAGCACTGGTCTCTAACCTTTCTGAGAAAAATCTCGCTTCTAGAGAAAACTTGTGTGACTTGAATTACATCCTCATGCAGACACAAAATAGCCACAGATTACATCATCTTTGTTTGGGCTCGAACCGATGCCCATATACTACTGCGAAGCCAAACACTATTATCTTCACTAAGTGGCATTTTTCAATACATACCCATCTGGTATGGCATTCTGGGTACAGAACTGGGCTACTTTTCAAGATGGCAATCGGTGCCGCGAATTTCAAAGTATAATTAAATTTATTCTAAACGACGCTAACTGGTATGATTCATTCAGCCATGGTTAGCTAGCATAAAACCTATGCCACGGTAATTTATAAATACAGCCTTTATAGACCTGGGTAGTAGCCCAAGTCTAAGCCATGGTGGAGAGGGTCAGTGTAAATACCACTAAGAACTACTAAGTACCACTAAGAACTACTAAGAACCTCAAAGAACTACTAAGAACCACTAAGAACTTTTATTTTATCAATCATATATTTTTTTCGTTCAATTTTTACTAGTTATCTATTTATTTACAGGTACTTTAACTCAAAACAAATCACAAAATTTTAGACTGATTCAAATTGAAAGTATTTGCAGACGACAAATTAAATGCTGCACAAATTTTTCTTTGAAAGGGTAGAACACAAAGTCATTGTGGGAAGAGGAGAAAATGTTGATTACCAGCATTTTCTCTTTTTCCCCACAATGTTTTCAAAAGTTTATTTTCTTGGGGTCAGGATTGTGTAGTAATTAATTATACTTTTTTTTTGGTTGTTGTTGATGATACAAAATTCTACAACGAATTCAAAACTGAAAATCTTTTCAAAACTCACCCGATTTTCCTCTATTCATTTGGGGTTTTTTTTTTAGATATCTATATGTATTTATTTACAGGTACTTTAACTCTTTACCAAATGATAAATTTCAGACCAGACCAAATTAAAAGTATTTGCAGACGGCAAAATAAATGCTATAACGTTACAAATTATTCAATTTGTCTTTGAAAGGGTAGAACACATTGTGGTAAAAGGAGAAAATGCAGAATACCAGCATTTCTCCTTTTCCCACAGTGTTTTGAAAAGTCCTTTTTTTTTTCTTTGGGTCGTTAAGACTGTGAATTGTGCGGTTATTAAGTATCCTTTTTTTTTGCTGTTGTTGATGCTACAAAATCACCCTCGTGGATTATTTATTGTGCCTCATCACTCACAACTGTGGTTTATTGAACGATAAACCACGATAGAAAGAAGATTGTTTCTTAATTCAAAACTCATTTTTTTCGATCATTTTTTAGCTCCACTGGCCAAAGGCCAGCGGGCTTATGTCATGGCCCGTTGTCCGTCCGTCCGTCCGTGCGTCCGTCCGTCCGTCCGTACGTTAACTTTTATTTTAAACATCTTCTTCTGTGAAACTACCCAGCCAATTTTGATGAAACTTCACAGAAATGATCCTGCCATGGTCCTCTTCAGAATTCTTGAAAGAATTTAATTCCTTCAAAAACTCTGGTTGCCATGGCAACAAAATTAAAAATATTGGAAATCTTTGAAAATCTTCTTGTCTGAAACCATAAGGCCTAGGGCTACCCAATTTGGCATGTTGCTTTATCTAGTAGACTTCTATCAAGTTTTTTTCAAATTATAGCCCCGGGGGTCACAAGTTTTACATAGGCTTATATAGAGAAAACTTTAGAAATCTTCCTGTACCTAGCCATAAGGCCTAGGGTTACCAAATTTTGCATGTGACTTTATCTAGTGGGCCTCTACCAAGGATGCCCAACTTATAGCCCCGGGGTCAAATTTGACCCCACCCTGGGGGGTCACAAGTTTTACATAGGCTTATATAAAGAAAACTTTACAAATCTCCCTGCACCTAGCCATAAGGCCTAGTGCTACCAAATTTTGCATGTGGCTTTATCTAGTTGACTTCTACCAAGAGTGCCCAACTTAAAGCCCTGGGGTTGAAATTGGCCCCGCCCCAGGGGTCACAATTTTTATATGGGCTTATATAGACAAAACTTTAGAAATCTCCCTGTACTCAGTCATAAGGCCTAGGGTTACCAAACTTTGCATGTGGCTTTATTTAGCGGGCCTCTACCAAGAGTACCCAAATTATAGCCCTAGGGTCGAATTTGACCCCATCCCAGGGTTCAGAAGTTTTACATGGGCTTATGTAGTGAAATCTTTAGAAATTTTCTTGTTACTTACCATAAGAATTTGGGCTACCAATTTTAGTCCTGTCTCAGGGGTCTTATGTTCAAAATCAATTGGCCAAGTATTGTAATGTTTGTCATGTAGGGATTATATGTATTAGCCAGTGGAGCGATACAGGGCCATTATGGCCCTCTTGTTTTTTCTTCTTCGTGTTGTTATCTTTTTATTTACCGGTACTTTAACTCTTTACCAAACAACAACATTACAGATCGGTCCAAATTGAAAGTATCTGCAGATGGTAAATTAGATGCTGCGTAAATTATGAAATTGTCTTTGAAAGGGTAGAATCACCCATTATCAGTAATATGGAACACATGGGATGTGGATATCATAAGAAAATAGACTTGCGTATTGGCCAATAAAACTGATTTTATTTTATTTCTTTATTATCGATCAGTAAAAGTCCGAGAAATCTTTTACATGAATTAAAGTAGTCCCTAGAAAAATTATGCCAAAGATACTGCGTAATTTGGCACTAATACATTCGTTACCTACCCTGGTAATGTTCTTCATACGAAGGTAATCAGACCTCACACGTAATTTCTCGTGATATTCTAGCATATTTCAAGAAGTACGACGTATAAATACATCGCGTTAAATCAGTCATATGCTCAAAATGCGTTGTTGAAGCATCCGGCCTTGAAACGTTTACGGGGGTAAAAAAAAAATATAGGATTTTTGTTAAACTTTTCAGTTGAACAAAAAGGTGTTATGAAATATAACCCTGGTTAATGACAAAGGTGCTAGAGACCATATCAGCAATTAATAGAATTATTTTTGAAAACACAATACGGAAAACAATTAACAATAGTACCAATCCAAAAAAGAAACAACCTGTTTCCTGCAATACTGAAATGTAAGTAGGCCTATACACAAAACAGATAAAGGTTGCACTGACAAACTAAAGAGGTGCTTCTTCCTGGTTCTTAGTGGTTCTCAGTAGTTCTTAGTGGTTCTTATAGAACTTCTTAGTGGTATTTACCATGACCGTGGTGGAGACAATTCTTTTGTAGACACAGTTGTTAAATTCTATAGGCCTACGTCATAACAGACCAATCTTCGAAGAATATGACATGCGCAGACAACACTGCGAACACTATATACGCACAGACGCCGGTTGGGTTGCTACAGCAAAAGATATGCACATGTATTATCATAGTTTTACCCAAAACTTTTAGGCTGTGATCAACCCGTTTCCTGTCATGAATGCACGAAGACAATTGTAATTTGCGGAAAGCTAATAATATATTAGGCCAAAAACAATACACGAGTAGATCTACTTGGTCACAATCAAAGGACTGAGAGATGGATGAATGGGTGAATGCACCGAAGGATGGATGGATTTATTGATTGATCGATTTAATTGATTGATTGAATGCGTTTCCAAGCCGCTATAAGATCTAACTGTGTTTCAGTTATATCACAGTGACAGAGCTTTCAAGGTATTCTTGCGGTCGCGGTTCTAAAATCCCTACCGGAGTCATAAGGGTAACAAATCAGTAATAAATTAGTCGCAAAATGTTACCTAATTTCAATGCAAAACAAAGACGATTTGAATATATAACGCTTAAATTAAATTTGACAGGTAATTTGTCATCCTGTAAATATAAAGATTGTGCCCATGACCCGGCCTATATCTGTACTCTCAAGGGAACCAGCGACGCGCAATGTCAGTGCAGTCATGGATATATCATCAATGAACAGGATACCAGCCAGTGTGTCGGTAAGTTTGAATGGCGCTTCTTAAAATAGCATAATATTAGTAGATCTGTTGAAAGGACAAGTTAAGCTGTTTTTGTAGACAACATGAAGTTAGGGCTAACTGTACGATTTTTTTTTTGTGAGAGATAGATCTGATCTAGCTAAAATGGATTTTTACGTGCATCTTTTCTGTAGATCTACAGATGTATCGTGAGGGAATATCGATAAAGTGTAACCTGATACCCGACTTTTTCATATGGTAACACTCCGACGATAGGAACCAGTTTAGGCGCAGGCGACATTGACATTTCTTCCAAGGGTTGAAGAAATACAAGAAATAGGGTTGACTTATGAATGAAACGCGTCTGGAACATGAATAAATTTAACATTTTTCCTCTGCGACTGTTGACAAAATCTTTCATTGTGACTTTGATCTGTAAAACCCAGGTTTTATAAACTTCTTTCTTCAATGGTGCCAATCAAGTTCTAAACAACCCCGAGGTTTAACGACCATGAAAAAAGGCTTTTGAAAACATTGAAGGAAAATAAGAAAATGCTGGTAACCTTCAACCTTTTGTTGGACAAATTACATACAACATTTCGTCCATGTTGAATTTTTCCTCTGCAAATGCTTTCAATTTGGTCAAGGCTAAATATTTGTTGTGTGGTAGAGTTAGACACACACTGAAAAGATGTTAGATTATCAAATGATAAAGATGTCTGAGCCACAGAGCAGCAACAGTTTTACTAGTCTACAGACAAACACAAAGACAGACAGGCTGGCAGATGGAGATTAAGACAGACAAGCAGAAAGACAAATAGAGTCATATACACAGTGTATCCCTTACTTAACCCTTTACCTCACAATCCCGAGTTTTAACGACTGAGAAAGAACACTTTTGAAAACAATGGAAATAGGAGACAATGCTGGTATTTTCTCCTTTTCCCACAATGTTTCCTAACATTTTAAAGGCAGATTTTTACATAAGAGCCACATTTACCTTGTCACCTACAAATGCTTTTGATTTGGACAATTCTATAATTTTATTGTTTGGATTGAATTGAAATTGAAGGCAGTTTGATTGAATTGAAAGCATTGCAGACGAGAAAATAGATGTGTCTCAAATGATGGGATAGTTCTTTGAAAAGGTAGAAAAAAATTGTGGGAGAAGAAGGAAATGCTGGTCACCAGAAATTGATCATTACCAGCATTTTCTACTTTTCTTACTAAATTTTCAAAGACCATTTTCCTCAGGGTTGATAAAACCTTGGATTAAAGCCTAGTAAAGAGTTACATTGTTACATACTGCAGAAAATTGTTGTCTTTTTGTGATGGTCTTCTTTTGAAATAATAATTTGGAATGCTTCTAGAGTCTGAGTTATTGTAGCAAATGGAAAATTGCTCATTTCAAGCAATTTCCTGGGGTGAGCAATTTCATCTGTTGAAACAATGTTTTCATTTAAGGAACGAAAAAAATTTTTTTTCTTTTCGTGGAAGTATGAAAACAAAAACCTGCTAACACTGTGTGTGATTAAGTTTTTTCTTTTTGTACCTCCATGAAAATAAAAATATCCTCTTCATTGCTCAAAATTCAATATCCCACAATTTTTTCCTCCCTTCCAAAATCAATTAAAACTTTTCATTCACAATTATTTTGTTGTATGCAAATACCTTCAATTTGGGAAAGTCTGAAATATTTTTGTTTGGTAAAGAGTTAACCCTTAACTACAGTACGCAATGAAAATTTTTTAGAACAGTCCAGGTTGGGAGCATTTGCAGATGACTAAAAGAAATGTGGATCAAATAATGACCTTTGTCTTTGAAAGGGCAGAAAACATTTTGGGAGAAGGAGAAAATGCAGCATTTTCTCCTTTTCCCACAATGTTCTCAAAAGTTTTATCCCCCAGGGTCCTTGGGGGAATTTGTATGGTAAAGGGTTGAAGGCTTTCTGCAGCAAATTAGTTTAATCCTTTAGCAAACAATCCCGGGTTTTTACGATCCTGGGAAAAATCCTTTGGAAAACACTGTGGGAAAAGGAGAAAATGCTGGTAACTAGCATTTTCTCCTTTTCCCACAATGTTTTCTACCCTATCAAAGAGAGAAATCATCATTTCAGCAACATTTAATTTGTTGTCAGCAAATGCTTTCAATTTGGACCAGTCTAAAAATTTTTCGTTTGGTAATGTGTTAAGAAGGTAAAGAGTTGACTCTTACCAGCATCTTCTTCTTTTCCTACAACGTTTTCAAAACCCTTCTTCAGCTGGGAGTTAAATCCTTCAGTACAGTTTGACCCTTTGCCACACAATCCGAAATTTTAACGACCCTGAGGAAGAAGCTTTTTGAAACCAGTGTGGGAGAAGGAGAAAATACTGGTAACCAGCATTTTTGCCAATTCCCAGAACATTTTTACCCTTCACAAATCAAAATTCAGTTTTTGAGTCACATTTATTTTGTTGTCTCTAAATGCTTTCAATTTGGAAAAATAAAAAAATTTGCCATTTGATAAAGATTGACTCTTACCAGCATTTTATCCTTTTCCTATAATGTTTTCAAAATCATTCTTTCGAAGAGTTTTAAACCATACAATTTTTTAAAGTCAGGTTTAAATGAATTTGATATTCTTTTTAGACTACAATGAATGTGAAGATTACGGAAGATGTGACCAGAAGTGTACAAACACCATCGGAAGTTACAAATGTTCCTGTAAATCATGGTACAAACTTATCAATAACAGGACCTGTACAGCTATTGGTGGTATCTCTTCATTAATTT
This sequence comes from Hippopus hippopus, assembly GCA_946811185.2. Taxonomy (NCBI): domain Eukaryota; kingdom Metazoa; phylum Mollusca; class Bivalvia; order Cardiida; family Cardiidae; genus Hippopus; species Hippopus hippopus. The sequence goes on along the minus strand of OX328112.1, from coordinate 28,529,962 downwards.
GTATTATTACTTAATCCTTTTACCACACAATCCCATGTTTTGACACCCCTTGAGAAGAAAGCTTTTGAAAGCATTGTGGAAAAAGGAGAAAATGCTGGTAACCAGCATTTTCTCTTTTTCCCACAATGTTTTCTACCTGGTCAAGAACATCATTTGAGCTGCATTTATTCTTTCATCTGCAAATGCTTTCAATTTGGACAATTCTTAAATTTTGCCATTTCGTAAAGGGGTAAAGGGAACTATTTAGACTTTATACATACATGTATGTAGGTGTGAATCAAAATTTCAAAATCAAAACACTGATAAATGTTACTAAATGTGTTTTTCTTTGCAAGCTCAAAAAATACATTCAGTAAAAGATGCAAGGCTGGCATTTAAACAGGGTGTGTATTTACAACCCCTGGTTTAAATAATGTGATGCATTTTGTACCTCCATCTATTTTTGAGAAGAAAGTTGATGTTCGGTTAAGAAAAATCATTAGAAAGCTAAGTTCTGCCTACTCCAAGTTGAAGAAATAATCTACAAAAATACCACAAAAGCTATTTGCCATTGCTGGGATTTGAACCTTGGACCATCAAAACTATGGGCAAAAAAAACAAAGATCTACGTCCATGGGTATGCAGCTCAGTCCTTGGTCTGTATTCACCACCCATTTCAAAGAACATTTGTAGTCTTATTCTCAAAAATTTCTAAATTTGAAGGTAGCACAATTTTTGATTGGCTAAACCATTTGGTTAAGCTAAGTGATTTAGCCAATCAGAAGTTATAAATCTAGAATTAGACCAGGAATGAAATTAAGAGTGATTGGTGAATATTGACACTTGTTAACCCTTCACCAGACAACAAAATTTTAGACTTGTCCAAATTCAAAGCATTTGCAGACAACAAAATAATTGTGACTCAAAAATGAAAATTTGTTCTGGGAAGGGTAGAAAAAATTGTAGAAAAAGGAGAAAATGCTGGTTACCAGCATTTTCTCCTTCTTCCACAATGTTTTCAAAAGGTGGCTTCTTCAGGGTCGTTACAAGTCGGCATTGTGTGGTAAGAGGTTAAACATGCCCTTGAGCTTCTATATATGGTATTGGTGATATTTTTGGAAAATTCAGTATTAAAACATTATATTTGCTATTATCAAGATCACATATGTTGGTATAAAAAACACTGATATAAAAATTTGATTACCCCCACATGTCTTGAACTTTTGAATGCTAATTAGCATTTCTTGTATCTCTCTAAAGGCAGCAAGGCTTTACTCTATATCGGTACCTCAGTGAACCTAACCAAGATGAACCTAGATGGAAGTGATGTTGAACATGTGAGTTCTGGTTCCATCGGTGATTTTACATTTGACTATGCCACACAGACTATCTATTGGATAGATTCATCAGAAAATAAAGTAAGTATCTCCTATCTACATTTTTCCACTCACAAGCTTGGAAGGTTTAGTTGTAGTTCAGCATATTGGATAATTTTCTAGGTATAAATTTCCCTTTTGATATCATTCATTTACATATGAAAAAATTTCAGAATGAGAGAAAGAGTAGCAATATCATATGGCCTGCAACACGCGAAAAGGGGCATTCGGACATTTGCGTAAAATGTTGTCTCGGATCAGCCTGCACAGTCTGCGCAGGCTAATCCGAGACGGCACTTTCCGTTTTTATGTAATTTTCTGTTTTGCACAAGTCTACTGTAGCACAAAAATCTACTGTAGTCATAAAGTGCCTTCTTGGATTAGCCTGCGCAGGCTGATCCGAGATGACACTTTACACAAACGTCCGAATGCCCCTTTGCGCATGTTGCAAACCGTATCATTTCCTCATGTTTGCTTTGCAGAGCTGCAGTACATGAAGGGCTAGTAATCAAGAGGTTGTGAGTGAATCACAGTACTGCAAAGCTATTTTTCAGGATTAACAATTGTCTTTTCAACAGGATTCATTCCTCAGTCATTGCTGGCATTGTTTCAAGGTTGTTTATTTGGGAAGAAACTTTTTTTTTGCACAGTTTTGAAAGGAAACACCAGCAATGTGTGGTTAGGTGCAATGTCTGTGGAGATATATCATTGAAAATAGCATAAAAATCCAACAAAAAACAAATCATGTTTGTTTTCTTTACAAGATTGATAGCAAAATAATCTAGAGAAAAACAACAACAACAACAGAGATTAATATAAATCCTAACAAATGAATTCAAATAAAATCTATGCAAATGAATTATTTGTAAAAATGCTAGGATCCACAATTCCTCCAAGACAGGCCTTTTTGTTTCAGATATTCAAGACTCCAGGCAAAATACATCTGAATATTAGTAGCAGCCCTACACCTTGTAGCTTATCTTTGGACTGGATTGGAATGAATCTCTATATCGTGGACTGTCTGGCAAAAAAAATTTATTTGTACAATATAAAGACTGGCAGACAGACAAGTATAATAAATGATGGGATTCAGACATGTAAAGCAGTCGCTGTGGATCCCCTTACAGGGTAAGAACTTGTTAGAACTGTGCCATGTTCTGTGAAAATGGGGCTTAATGCATCTGCAAAAAGTATGAAAGCCTGTGCATATCAACCATACTCATCCAACGTATCTAAATTGCAATCTTAGTCTTAAGCCATATCTGAATATAGAAAATAACACAACTTCTGATTGGCTAAACTATCTTGTTTAGCAAATCAGAAATTATGTTACTTCAAAATTCAGAAATTTCATGCGAATAAGACTTAGGATACAATTAAGAATGGGCCTAAAACTGCAACTAACAATCAATAAAATCAAGGTTAACTCTTTACCAAAAGACAAATTCTAGGCTCTTCCAAATTGAATGCTTCTGCAGACAACAAAAGCAAAAGCGATTCAAATGAACCAAAGTTTTTTGAGGAGAAGAAGGAAATGCTGTTTGCATGGTTATCTCCATGATGCATTATACTAAGCAAGTCATTGCATGATATTGCTCCTTGGACATTCAGAAAATTTATAAGTAGCAAAAAGTTTGGACCATGTCAGCCTGCATGGACTGCGCAAGCTGACATGAGTCGATATTTTTTGCAAATGCATCAAGCCCTCTTTTCATGGAGAATGGCTCATTTCTTCTTTACAGATATCTGTTTTATACTGATTATGGCCGAAAACAAAATCCCCCGAGGATTGTCCGTACATACATGGATGGTAGCCATCGCGTGGATTTGAAACTTGGAAAGCTGGTCTCTCCGTCAAGTATCAGTATTGATACCACTACCAAGTAAGTTTTCGCACTTATTTGATTTCCCAAATAATTTTCTGCTCTTTAACTCTTTACCACACAATCCCGAGTTTTAACGACCCTGAAGAAAAAGCCTTTTGAAAACATTGTGGGAAAAGAAGAAAATGCTGGTAACCAGCATTTTCTCCTTTTCCCACAATGTTTTCTATCCTATCAAAGAAAAATTGCACCATTTGAGGTAGAATCTACATTGAAATTGTCGTCTGCAAATGCTTTCAATTTGGACAAGACTGAAATTTTGTCGTCTGGTAAAGGGTTAATAGACAAATCATCTTATTTGTATTTAATAACATGCATGCAATTGCTTTCAACATGGATTAATTCAAAGTTCTGGTCCTCTGATAGAAATATATTCTCACTCTAAGTCTTAAAGAATTATGCCCAACTGGTTTGACCTTTTGCCAGACAACAAAATTTTAGACTAGTCCAAATTGAAAGCATTTGCAGATGATAAATTAATAGTAGCTGAAATGATGAGGTATGTCTGTTAAAGGGTTAAAAATATTGTGAGAAAAGGAGAAAATGCTGGTCACCATGGTCAATAAATCTTGGAATTATGTGGAAAGTGTTGCTTTAAATTTCACCCATCTGAATTGGGAAATATGCTAAAACTGTAAATGTGTATTAGTATTAAATTGAAAATTAAATGTATAATCTTATTTTCCCTGTATATTCAAAATGAAGTACTTTTTGACATTTATAAACTTTGCTATTACAGGCGAATCTATTGGACGGATTACAGATTAGACCAAATTCAAACAGCGGATTATAATGGACTTCATACGTAAGTGCCATCCACTCTAACATCATTTTATCCCTTAAAGCATCTTTTACTACAATAGTTGCCTTGCGGCCAGTGTAGATCAGGATCAGACTGCACAAAATGTGCAGTCTGATCTTTGATCTACACTTTCTGTTTTACTAAATTCATATAGACAGAAGGCAACCATGAAATTGCAATTATTTAGGTCTTATTTTTCAACTGAAAGTTTGTGTTGGGTTTATTCGGCACTGCAATGGTTAATGTTGAATACGACCATACAATTTCAATGTTGAATCACAACCTTACAATTTTAAATGTTAAATCACAACTTTACAAGGTCATATTGAAACCCTTACAATTTCAGTGCTGATTCACAACTATACAGTTTATAAAAAGCACACCCAATTTCAGAATAAGGAGCATCAGTGAATAGAATTTTTGTAGACTATGTAAATCAGGATCAACATATGCAGCCTGATCTTGGATCAACATTGTCCTGTAAAAATAACTTTGAAATAAGAACGCTTTGGTCTGTTTTCTTTATTTTAAATGTCTATTTGATAGTACTGGTATTAACACCATACAATCAATTTATCTCGTGAAAATTTTATCATTTAACAAATGTCAACATTTTACACTTGTAAAATGTTATAGCATTCTGTATACAATGAATGAAGTTTGGCTCAAATGCTCAGTGATCTGTCCTTGAAATGGTAGAAAATTTTGTGGATAAAGGGAAAAATGCTGGACACCAGCATTATTAGCTCTACTGTTTCCAAAAAAAATGTGGAGTTATTGTCATAACCCTGGTGTCATCTGCATCATCGTCTGCATCCTTAGGCAAAAACTTTGACATTTTATAATATCTCGGTCATTACTGAAGATATTTACTTCAAACTTGGACCAGTTCTTTTTTGGCTTAGAATTTTCGCTAAAAATTAAGCCACCGCAGTCTAGTGTTGATACCCACATGTGGTGTTCTTGTTTACCTATCCCACAATGTTTTTGAAAGCCTTCTTCTTCAAAGTCAATGGATCATGAGATTGTTAAGGGTAAAAAGTGAAAGTATCATTAACTTTATTACGAGCAATATGTCCTTTTGCTACAATGTTTTTTCAGACATGCTTTGCTACATGACCTAAATATTTGTTAACAGAAAGTATTATGTTACATATCAGACTTGTTTGTTTAGATATACAATCATATCTGGAGGTTTGAACATTCCTGCGCCAGTCAGTTTGACCATGTTCGAAGACCAGCTTTACTGGGCAGATATCACCAAAATGTCTGTCATGCGCATAGGCAAGTTCCGGAATCGCCGGCTTGCTCATGTGTATTCATCCCCAGATGCTCGTCCTACTTCGGTTAGAGTTATGCATGCAGCCCTGCAGCGTTTTACTGGCAGAGGTATGAAGATCTTTTTCACTGTTTTCTACAGGAGAAAAATGTAGAATTGTCCAAATTGAAAGCATTTGCAGACAACAATATGAATATGGCTAAATGAATGGAGTTTGTCTTTGAAAGGATAGAAAACATAGTGGGAAAAGAGGAAAATGCTGGTTACCAGCATTATTTTAAAAAGCTTTCTTTATCAGGGTCGTCAAAATTCGGATTGTGTTGAATAAAGTTAAACATTCTTCATAACTTGTTGTTGAAAGCATAGTATATATAGATCAGGCAAAACAGCACTGACTATTTGAACCTTTTTAACTCTTTGCTAAACAATCTCAGGTTTTCATGACCCTGGGAAAAAAAAACTTTTGAAAACATCATAAGGAAAGGAGAATTACCAAACAAACTTGGGTTTTAGCAACCCTGGAAAAAAAACTTTTTGAAAACAATGTAAGGAATGGAGAAAATGCTGGTAACCAGCATTTTCTCCTTTTCCTACAGTGTTTTTCATGCTTTTAAAGACAAATTCAATCATTTTAGTTACATTTAAATTTTCATCGGCAAATGCCTTCAAATTCGACAGATCGAAAACTTCGTTGTTTGGTAAAGAGTTAGAGTAAGGAAAATAAAATCATAGAGCAGTAAAAGAGATTAAAAAAAATTATAACTGTTTTATTTCATGCTTTTGGTAGTTTGTAGGGCAATAATACCAGATTGTGTTTTTATAATTTAACTATTTTGACCAGTGAAAATTATTGATTTGATGAACTCAGTGGTACGGAACTACTTTGATTCTTGCGCCATGCATGAAATAAATCTGTCTATTGTTCAATATTACAGCTGTTGCCAATTTCAAGTGTTTTGGATACACTATATATCCCTCTGGAACACTTTTTCCACTGGAACATTTTTTAGCATGTGTTACTCCAACCATAATTTTTTAAAAAAAAGTAATCGCTAGAATATGTAACAAAATACAGTGATTTATTTCATAGTATTTACCATAGCATTTTGTCAATGTTCCGCCATATACCGGTATCCATTTAGTGTCTCAAAAACCATGTGCATGTGATTCCAAAGGCTAGTTCATACCTCAGCATGAATGTTCTGTCTGGTGTTTTAGCTCTACTGGCTGAAAGCCAGCAGAGCTTATGTCATGGTGTGGTTTCCGTCGTCCGTCTGTCTGTCCGTCCGTTAGTCTTTTTCTTGTTTACGCGATAAAGTCTTCATTTGTGATCAGATTTTCGTGAAACTTGCACAGTTTGTTTATCTCATCAATAGCTTCAACCCTATTGATTTTGAAAGAAATCCAACAAACAGTATGGGAAAAGTAGCCATTTCGAGTTGAAAATTTCCATTTCTTATTACACGATAAAGTCTGCATTTGTGTTCAGATTTTCGTGAAACTTGCACAGTTTGTCTATCTCATCAATAGCTTCAACCCTATTGATTTTGAAAAAAGTCCAGCAAACAGTATGGGAAAAGTAGCCATTTCAAGTTGAAAATTCCCGTTTCTTGTTTACGCGATAAAGTCAGCATTTGTGGTCAGATTTTCGTGAAACTTGCACAGTTTGTTTATCTTATCAATAGCTTTAACCCTATTGAATTTGAAAAAAATCCAACAAACAGTATGGGAAAAGTAGCCATTTCAAGTTGAAAATCTCCATTTCTTGTTTACATGATAAAGTCTGCATTTGTGGTCAGATTTCCGTGAAACTTGCACAGTTCGTTTATCTCATCAATAGCTTCAACCCTATTGATTTTGAAAAAAATCCAACTAACAGTATGGGAAAAGTAGCTATTTCAAGTTGAAAATTTCCATTTCTCGTTTACGCGATGAAGTCGGCATTTGTGGTTGGATTTTCATGAAACTTGCACATTTGCTTTGTATCATAAACGGCTTGAACCCTATTGATTTTGAAAAAAATCTGACAATCAATATGGGAAAAGTAGCCATTTCAAGTTGAAAATTTCTATTTCTTGTTTAGGCAATGAAGTCTACAATGTTGATCCAAATCTTGTGAAGCTTGCAAAGATTATTTGATTCATTAAGGGATCTATTAAAAGTGAAGAAAATCTAGTAAACCATTTAGGAAAAGCAGCCATTTGATGATTTAGTATTGTTTACTCAACAAAGTCCACATTATTAGTCACATTCCTTTGAAATTTGCTAGGATTGTTTAATACAGGGCGTTCTGAAAGCCTATCAAATTTGGCTGGATTCCAAACAATTAGTTTTGAGAAATTGCACTTCATTTTTTTTTCACTGTTTGTTCAATTCACCATGCCTACTTATGCTGTCTTAGTGGGTTCAAGCCCAGTTGCAAGAACACATTTTTGTGTTTTTTCTGTTTGCAACATGAATTCATAATGTATGCTAGCAAAAAAGCAAAATCACTGCCAGTAGAGCGATTTCAGGCCCTCAAGGGCCTCTAGTTTTAGTTTTAATTGATGATCACAGACATTCATCTTATTTTCTTATCTTCTGTTGTATTTATTTCAACAAGTAAATCTTTGTTTTTCAGTATCAAACCCTTGCTTGACGTCATCATGTTCCCATATTTGTGTTCTCACTCATGTGACAGATAATGATAAAACTGGATACAGATGTATGTGTGAGGCTGGGTACCAAATCAGTGCAAATGGAACTTTCTGTGAAAGTAATTAAAATTGTAAACATTTTTATTTTTTTTATCTACATAACCATTCACTGGGTATAGTCAAAATGTTTATGTTATATGTAGGTTTATCATTCATTCAATTGTGGGTTGCCGGTTTGAATCCTTAGCTGAGCCGATTTCTTTTTAAGGAATTAGTATAGTTATTGTCACAGGATTAATTCCTCTCTCACCTAAAACTTATACATATTGATTGTAATATCAAACAAAATTGAATCAATTGGTGAAGGTTTGTATGCCATGTGCTTGTTCACAGTGGGTGGGGTAAGATGGGTTTGTTAGGAACTTGGTGATATTTTTATTATTACTCAGACCTGGAAGTCTACAATTTCATACTTTTTAAAGAAAATACAGATATCAGCTTACGGTAAAACTTTTGTAATATTCCCATATGCTATATGTTTTTCTTCAGACATGTTTTTCATATGACATGCCTAAATTTTAGCTTTTTTCTATTCTCCAACTTAATGAAAAACCATAAAATCTTCAGACATGTAAAGCAATTTTAATGAAATTTTACACCTGTATAGTATATTAAATGGTTATTGTAAAATTATAAGTAAATTTCCTACAATGAATATTTTGTGAGTGTAAAAAGATTTTTTAAACATATCTGGGCCACTCAGATTTTACCATCATTCAATTGCATATTTATTTTTTCTTTCTAAAAATCTTCAAAGTAGTAAATGCTTGTATCTAACAGACACTGCAAGTAAAATGTTTGGGAGACCAAAATATGACAATCATTTTTAGCTCACCTGAGCACGAAGTGCTCATGGGGAGCTATTGTGATCGTGCTATGTGCGGCGTGCGTCGTGCGTCGTCAACTTTTCACCTTGTGTACGCTCTAGAGGCCACATTTTCAGTCTGATACTCATGAAACTTGGTCAGAATGTTTGTCTCAATAAAATCTCGGACGAGTTCGAAATTGGGTCATGTTGGGTCAAAAACTAGGTCACTAGGTCAAATCTTAGAAAAATCTTGTGTACGCTCTAGAGGCCACATTTTCTGTCCAATACTCCTGAAAGTTAATCAGAATGTTTGCCTTGATGATATCTCAGACGAGTTCGAAAATGGGTCATGTCGGGTCAAAAACTAGGTCACCAAGTCAAATCTTAGAAAAACCTTGTGTACATTCTAGAGGCCACATTTTCTGCCCAACACTCCTGAAAGTTGGTCAGAATGTTTGTCTTGATAATATCTCGGATGAGTTTGAAAATGGGTCATGTTGGGTCAAAAACTAGGTAACTAGGTCACTAGGTCAAATCTTAGAAAAACCTTGTGTACGCTCTAGAGGCCACATTTTCAGTCTAACACTCTTGGAAGTTGGTCAGAATGTTTGTCCTGATGATATCTCGGACGAGTTTGAAAATGGGTCATGTCGGGTCAAAAACTAGGTCACTAGGTCAAATCTTAGGAAAACCTTGTGTACGCTCTTGAGGCCACATTTTCAGTCTAAAACTCTTGAAAGTTGGTCAGAATGTTTGTCTGGATGATATCTTGGATGAGTTAAAAAATAGGTTATGTGGGGTCAAAAACTAGGTCATTGGGTCAAATCTTAGAAAAACCTTGTGTACGCTCTAGAGGCCACATTTACAATCCAAAACTCCTGAAAGTTGGTCAGAATGTTTGTCTTGATGATATATCAGACGAGTTTGAAAATGGGTCATGTCGGGTCAAAAACTAGGTCAGTAGGTCAAATCTTAGGAAAACCTTGTGTATGCTCTTGAGGCCACATTTTCTGTCAAAAACTCTTGAAAGTTGGTCAGAATGTTTGTCTGGATGATATCTTGGATGAGTTAAAAAATAGGTTATGTGGGGTCAAAAACTAGGTCATTGGGTCAAATCTTAGAAAAACCTTGTGTACGCTCTAGAGGCCACATTTACAATCCAAAACTCTTGAAAGTTGGTCAGAATGTTTGTCCTGATGATATATCAGACGAGTTTGAAAATGGGTCATGCGGGGTCAAAAACTAGGTTAGTAGGTCAAATCTTAGGAAAACCTTGTGTACGCTCTTGAGGCCACATTTTCAGTCTAAAACTCTTGAAAGTTGGTCAGAATGTTTGTCTGGATGATATCTTGGATGAGTTCAAAAATAGGTTATGTTGGGTCAAAAACTAGGTCACTAGGTCAAATCTTAGAAAAACCTTGTGTACGCTCTAGAGGCCACATTTACAATCCAAAACTCCTGAAAGTTGGTCAGAATGTTTGTCTTGATGATATATCAGACGAGTTTGAAAATGGGTCATGTCGGGTCAAAAACTAGGTCAGTAGGTCAAATCTTAGAAAAACATTGTGTATGCTCTAGAAACCACATTTTCTGTCAAAAACTCTTGAAACTTAGTCAGAATGTTTCTCTTGATAATAGCTCAGACGAGTTTGATAATGGTCATGTGAGGTCAAAAACTAGGTCACTAGGTCAAATCTTAGAAAAACCTTGTGTGTGCTCTGGAGGACACATTTTCAGTCTGATACTCCTGAAACTCGGTCAGAATGTTTGTCTTGATGAGACCTTGAACAAGTTTAAATTTGGGTCATGTCGAGTCAAAAACTAGGTCACTGGGTCAAAAATTGGAAAAACCTTGTGTACCCTCTAGAGGCCACTTTTTCAGTCTGATACTCTTTGAACTTGGTCAGAATGTTTGTTTAAGGTGATACTTCAAAAGAGTTTGATAATGGATAATGTTATGTCAAAATCTAGGTCACTTGGTCAAATCTTAGAAAAACCTTTTGTACACTCTAGAGGCCACATTTACAGTCCAATACTCATGAAACTTGGTCAGAATGTTTGTCTTAGTGATATCTCAAAAGTTGTTTGATAACGGGTAATTTCTGATCAAAAACTAGGTCACTAGGCCAAATCTTAGAAAAACCTTGTGTATGCTGTAGAGGCCACATTTTTAGTCCGAAACTCTTAAAAGTTGGTCAGAATGTTTGTCTTGATAATATCTTGAAAGAGTTCGAATATTGGTAATGTTGGATCAAAAACTAGGTCACTAGGTCAAATCTTCGAAAACCTTGTTTACTTTCTAGAGGCCTCATTTTTAATGCAATACTCATGAAACTTGGTCAGAATGTTGGTCTTGCACCAGTTTGCAAGTGGGTCATTTCGGGTCAATAACTCATGAAAATCTTGGTAGAATGTTTGTCATAATATCTCAAAAGAGATTGAAAATGGGTCATGTTTGGTCAAATGACTCAGGTGAGCGATTTCAGGGCCATCATGGCCCACTTGTTACAGTTTTACAATGAATTTTGCAATTTTATTTTATCTTACTGTATCCTCTAGAAATCAAAGAATTCATCCTGTTTGCCACAAAGCATGCTGTACGTGCCATTCCACTTGAGGGTGTTGTAGGTCACAGTGTTGATGCTATCGTACCAGTACTTGGACAGACCAGTACCCGGCAAGGATACAGTTTTGTCGCTGTAGATTTCGATGCACAACTTGAAGAGATCTATTTCTCTGATATTTACAATAAAGCTATTTATAAGACACCCATAAATGATACAAGTAGGTCACTAACTTTCTTGGTCAGTATTCGCTGACTGTTTTAAATTTAACCCTTATCCTGCTAAATAACTTAAATGAAACTTTCAAGCTGATTGTATAAAGCCGAATAATGCTACTTCAAACTTACTTTCTGAAGAGAAAATATCTCCTTATCGGACATTGTAGATCCAAGATCAGACTGCACATTCTGTGCAGTCTGATCTTGATCTACACTGTCTGCAAAAAGTCAGTGAGATGCGCCTAGCAGCCTAAGAGTTAAGTCTAATTCTAATTCCAGAACTAGCTATCAGATTGGTTGAGATGTTTGGAAATATTGTAGTGATTACTGTACTGGATGTTTTAAGTTTTATGTAGAACATTTACAAATTGAACAGATGCATGTATATGAGCCATGCTCTATGAAAAGGGGGCTTAGTGCATTTGCGAAAAATATCGACCCAGGTCAGCCTGTGCATTTTGCGCAGGCTGACCCAGGGCCGAAACTTTTCACTATTGGTCAAATTTCTGTATGTCCAGGGCCCAGTCTACCTCATGATTAAGTTGGTTGTTAAAAATGTGGCTATTATGGATCCAACAGTATGTGATCGTTTGCTTGATATCATGCATCACGGAGATGCATCAAGCCCCCTTTTGTCAGAACATGGCTCATATGTAATTGAACTACACTCTTGTAAAAGGGGTCTTAATGCATCTAGGTAATGCATTATACCAAGCAAGTGATCATATAGTTGTGGATCAATAACATCCATTTTGTTCAACAATCAACTGAATCATGAAGTAGAAAGGTCCTTTGACATGCAGAAAATTTACCAATAGCAAAAAGTTTTGAGCCAGGTTAGCTGGTGCAGAGTTCGCAGGCTGACATGGGTCAATACTTTTGGCAGATTCAGTAAGCCCCATTTTCAGAGAGCATGGCACATTTATCAAACCACAAAATTCTTTCTTGTCCAAATCCAAAGCATTTGCAATTGACAAGTTCAGTGTGGCTCAAATGGTGGGATTTGTCTTTGAAAGGTTGGAAAACATTGTGGGGAAAGGAGAAAATGCTGGTTACAAGCATTTTCTCCTTTTCCCACAATGTTTTCAAAAAGGTTCTACCGCAAGTTTGTTAAAACTCAGGAATTGGTTGGTAAAGAGTTTAAGTCTTTACCATACAATCCCGACTTTTAACGACCCTGGAAAAGAAGGCTTTTGAAAACATTGAGGGGAAAAGGAGAAAATGCTGGTAACAAGCATTTTCTCCTTTTCCCACAATGTTTTCTACCCTATGAAAGACAAAAATCATCATTTTAGCAACATTTAATTTGTCATCTGCAATTGCTTTCAATTTGGTTCAAGCCAAAGTTTTGTTGTTTTGTAAAGTGTTAAGGAAAGGATAAAATCATTTTGCAAGATTACGGATCCATGAATGAGGACCAACTGTAGCTTGCCAGGGACTCCTCTTTCAAAGGTCCATAAAACATTGGCAAGCAGAGAATAATCTAGCTGCGCGTCCCGCGTCCCTGACGCATAAAAATCGCTGGAGACACACAAAATCAAGAAATATGCGTCCCTCAGGACGCACAGGTTACGAAATGCATTTGGTATGAATAGTTAGTAAAGCGCACGAATGTAAATCGATATTTTCGTTGGTTGCATTCGGAACACGTCAACTTCCTCAAAGCAAATCATACTAACATAATATTTTTGCATATTTACTGGGTTGTACCGGTGATTACCGAATGGATACGAATGCGGTATTTTGCAGCGGCGGAGTTCTCGTTCTCGCTCTCTTTCGGTATTCACATGAAAGAGCGGTTTTGATTGGTTGCTGTCATTCCTCAAGCCAATACAAATTGATCTCTTTTAAATCGTAAAGCGCCTTGAGAACCTTGATCTTTGTTTACATCGTTGCTATAGCGAGATACAAAATGCCCCCCAAAAAGGTTATAAAGCTTGACCCGAGAAAAAAAACTCTCAGTTTAAATGGCCCTTCTATTAAACTTGCAAACCCTTCTTGTGATAATAATAATGAAACTGAATCTACCAAAAATGCCAAATCAACCGACAAGGCCAAAGCCGATTGTGAAGAAAAGACCAAAACGAAAATAAGAACATTTCAAAAGCACTGGCTGAAGGAATTTTCTTGGTTGAAATATATTGAAGACAAAAATTATATGTATTTTAACTTGTGTGAAACAAATGGGGCAAGAAATGGTATGTGAAAATTGTCAGAAAACAGAAATTTCCAAAAGACAACACTTTACAGGCATAGTGAACTGGATGAACATCAAAAATTTATTATTGCACCAAAACTTAGATCTGACATGGATAGAGTACAGAAAAAATCTAGCAGTGAACAAGATAGGGCTATAATTGCACTGTTCAAAGTTGCTGAATGGATTATAGCTGAAGATTTGCCTTTATCTAAATTTAATTCCTTGTTACATTACTACATGGCTTTCATGTCAATGACATTGAAATACTACAGAGAAGTAAAATCAACTATGAATCTCAAGTTACCATGCACGAGTTGTTGGATGGTTTAGCTGAATATGCCGAACAAAATGTTATCAGTAAGCTTGCAAATTCACCTTTTGTCACTGTTCTCACGGATGAAAGTACTGACCTTACCAATAAAAAGCGGCAAGTGTTGTATGCTCAGATTTTATCGGAGGACTTTATTCCTGAAACATTGTACATTTGTAACACTGAATGCACTGATGCAACGGGTGTTGGAATTGAAAGAGCTGTGTTTAAAGAAATGTCATCTAGAGGCGTTGAACCTTCAAAAATCATGTCATTGGGATCAGATGGGGCCTCCGCAATGACAGGCAAAGAAAAAGGTATTTATGATTTTCGTCAGTGAACCCTGAAACAATTAATTTACAAAATCCTTTAGAAAATGAATCTGAAACACCTTTTTTCCAAAAAATAAATTTCTTAAAAAATGAGAATATTGCTTGAGCAGTTTTCTGCTAACCGCTTGCTACCTAGTTTAGTTTTACAAGGGTAGGGGTTTGCATTAACTCCTTACCAAATTACAAATTTTAGACTCTTCCAGGACCATCTTGAGAGCATTTGCAGCTCAAGGACAATCAAAATCTGGTTCTAATGAGTTGTACTTTTCTGATTGGATAGAAAACATTGTAGAAAAAGGAGGACTTGATCATTATGAGCAATTTCTGTTTTTCCCAGAATCTTCATAACACTTCTATTGCAGACAAGTGAAAATAAGGGATTGTTAATGGATTAATAATTTGAATATGTGAAACAAAAACAACAATATGATCCCAAATGCAATTAATAACTCATTTTTTCCAGGTGCAGCTGCAGTTATGAAGCGATCAAATCCACACATGCATAATGTGCATTGTGTTGCACACAAGCTGGCTCTCTGTACGTCGCAGGCTGCTGAGAAAATTCCGGTGTTGAAAAAGCATCAGCAAATTCTCACTGATTTGTTTTATTATTTCAAGCTAAAATTTTTCAGTCTTATCTCCTCACAAACAGTTAACATTTAGATTTTAATATTTATGATTTATGTTTAAAATCAATGATGGATGCATTTGTCTATGAATGAAGATTATTGAATAATGAACATTAATGAACACTATGGATCAATCATAATTTTATTTTTAAAATGGTCAGCAACATGTAATTATAATCAATGAATTTAATGCTATTGAACTTCATGGTCAATAGATAAATAAATCCAAAATTAACGCTTTACCACACAATCCTGAATTTTAACGACCCTGTGAAAGAAGTCTTTAAAATGCATTATGGGATAAGGAGAAAATGCTGGTAACAATACAAATACAAATTTGAATTTTTAAGTCACATTTATTTTGTCATCTGCAAATGCTTTCAATTTGGACAATTCTAAAATTTTGTTGTATGGTAAAGAGTTAATTTGCAATTAATATAAGTGAATAAGCATGTACTTTGCAGGGGAGTGGAAAGCGTGAGGCAAGGTTGCATGAGGTGCAAGAAGTGCTGGATGATCCAAAGTTAACTATCAAGGAAATCCACAGTGTAAGATGGCTTTCATACTTCACAGCATTGACAGCAGTTTGGAGGACTCTCGACTCCTTATTTACTTATCTAGCCGAGGCAAGCTCTGAAGATTACAAGGCAAAGGGCTTAAAAAAGAAGGTATATTGATTGATTGATTGTATGGTGTCTAACGCCGTTTTCAACATTAATTAAGTTACATCGTGGCAACCAGTGCACATATGTATGCTTTCCTGGAGTTCTTTTCACCAGTACTCCACACAATATTCTTTCCAAGCCACTGACTGCTTTACCACATAACCATCAATGAAACATTGCAGCAAGAGAAGAATGAATCCTGTCGCGATGACTATATCAGTCCTCAGAAAGGATATTGGCTGAGCCGGGTAATGAACCAGAGGCCTCCTGTTTTCAAGTCCTGCACCTTACCGACTGAGCTATGCAGGCTCAGCAGAAGGTAACTATATTGATATTACTGAATTTCATAAACATAGATATTTTTATATAAAAAGCAAAACTTTATTTTATACCTGATGAATATTCAATATTCAAAACAAACAATTTACAAAAAGGTTCATTTTTCTTGATCATAATAATCATTTAAACAAAAGCTCTTTAGAATTAGATTTTTCATTGTGTTCATAATCTTAAAAAATACACCTTTTTTTTTAGATTGGACAACCTACATGATGATGGACGCTATGGCTCCAGTGACTGTTCAAAGCCAATTCTTCCAGACAGAGAACATTGACATAGCATTGGTGAAGGTATCTTGTTTTTATTGCTACAATCAAAAGCTTTTCTACATAAGCTGCATTAGTGCAAAACATGGTCAATGACTCATTTATTAAAAACATAAAAAATCATTAAAAAAATGTCTGGTCTTCAATTTCTTTCATTCCTTCTGTTCTTTAGTCCTGAAATAAAAAAATGTATATTTTTACTTAGGTAAAGATAAATGAATGTGTAGCAGCCCTTGACGATTTACGAGAGATGCAGACCCCATACCTCAAGAAGCTACACGAGGATCTCATTGGAGACCAGTATAAGGGCACCCATCATGTGACTACCACAAACTTTGACCTGAAGGGGCTCACTAACTCATTTGTTGATAACTCGGTTGACAACATTCATTCAAGGTAAACTTTATGCAAATAAAAGAATAGGTCATTTTTAGCTCACCTGAGCACGAAGTGCTCAAGGTGAGCTTTTGTGATTGTGCTGTGTCCGTCGTCCGTCGTGCGTCGTGCGATGTCAACTTTTACCTTGTGTACGCTCTAGAGGCCACATTCTCAGTCCGATACTTCTGAAACTTATTCAGAATGTTTGTCTTGATGATATTTCAGACGAGTTTGAAAATGGGTCATGTCGGGTCAAAAACTAGGTCACTAGGTCAAATCTTAGAAAAACCTTGTGTACGCTCTAGAGGCCACATTTTCAGTGCAAAACTCTTGAAACTTGATCAGAATGTTTGTCTTGATGATATCTTGGATGAGTTTGAAAATGGGTCATGTCGGGTTAAAAACTAGGTCACTAGATCAAATCTAAGAAAAACCTTGTGTACGCTCTAGAGGTTACATTTTCAGTCGAAACTTCTTCAAAGTTGGTCAGAATGTTTGTCTGGATGGTACATGTATCACGGACAAGTTCCAAAATGGGTCATGTGGGTTCAAAAACTAGGTCACTAGGTCAAATCTTAGAAAAACCTTGTGTACACTCTAGAGGCCACATTTTCAGTCCGATACTCATGAAACTTAGTCAGAATGTTTGTCTTGATGATATCTTGGATGAGTTTGAAAATGGGTCATGTCGGGTAAAAAACTAGGTCAGTAGGTCAAATCTTAGAAAAACCTTGTGTACGCTCTAGAGGCAACATTTTCCGTCCGATACTCATGAAACTTGGTCAGAATATTTGTCTTGATATCTCGGAGGTCTTCAAAAATGGGTCATGTTGGATCAAAAACTAGTTCACTAGGTCAAATCTTAGAAAAACCTTGTGTACGCTCTAGAGGCCACATTTTCAGTCCAAAACTCTTGAAAGTTAGTCAGAATGTTTGTCTTGATGATATCTTGGATGAGTTCCAAAATGGGTCATGTCGGGTCAAAAACTAGGTCACTAGGTCAAATCGTAGAAAAACCTTGTGTACGCTTTAGAGACCACATTTTCAGTCCAAAACCTTTAAAAGTTGGTCTAAATGTTTGTCTTGATGATATCTCGGACAAGTTCGAAAATAGGTCATGTTGGGTCAAAAACTAGGTCAAATCTTAGGAAAACCTTGTGTATGCTCTAGATGCCACATTTTCAGTCCGATACTCATGAAACTTGGTCAGAATGTTTGTCTTGATGATATCTCGGACGAGTTCAAAAATGGGTCATATCAGGTCATATCAGCTCTAGAGGCCACATTTTTAGTCTGATACTCATGAAACTTGGTCAGAATTTTTGTCTTGATGACATCTTGGACGAGTTTGAAAATGGGTCATGTCGGGTCAAAAACTAGGTCACTGGGTCAAATCTTTAAAAAATCTTGTGTACGCTCTAGAGGCCACATTTCCAGTCCAAAACTCTTGAAACTTGGTCAGAATGTTTGTCTTGATGACATCGCAGACAAGTTCCAAAATGGGTCATATCAGGTCAAAAACTAGGTCACTAGGTCAAATCTTAGAAAAACCTTGTGTATGCTCTAGAGGCCACATTTTCAGTCCATACAACTCTTGAAAGTTGGTCAGAATTTTGTCTTGGCTAAAAAGTAGGTCACTGAGAGAAATTCTAGAAAAAGCTTGTGTACAAGCTAGAGGCCAAATTTTCAGTCCAATAATTATGAAAGCTTGATAGAATGTTTGTCATAATATCTCAAAAGAGATTAAAAATGGGTCTTGTTTGGTCAAAAGACTCGGGTGAGCGACTTCAGGGCCATCATGGCCCTCTTGTTAGAATTACTAGAATTACATTTGTTGAAAAAAATGTACTGAATCAATATCTTTTTCTCTTTTTTCAAAGAAATATTTCATGCATTTTTGAAAGTCAGTATTAAACTCTGCAAAATGACAAAACCATCTTCAGACAACTATTCAAAAAATGGTCTTCATGAACTGGAGTTTTCTGGAAGCAAAAAAAACATTGTTGAAAAAGGGGAAGTTGATAGTTCTGAGCAATTTCTTCTTTTCCCACAATGTTTCCAAAAGATTTTTTCTGCAGACACACTATATAAGGTGTGTTTCATTACAGGATTAAACAACAAAGATTGTATGAATTCAGTTGTTACTTGTTCGAAAACAATTCTCTGTATCTCTTTTTAATAGATTTCCAGTAGATGACCTCTTGAGCAGCTTTGGGGTGCTGTCTCTTCGTCCAATTAACTTTTTATCCAAGACACAATTGGACGAGTTTGGTAATGAAGAGATAAGTAAACTCTGCAATTACTACGGCCAGGAGCAGGTAGTAAATTGGAAGGATGAAAATGGTGAGATACAAACTAATAGTTCTCAGCCAGTCATTGATACAGATGAAACAAAACAGGAATGGAGAGCTGTTAAATCCATAGTTTTAGCTGAGAAATATCCAAGAGACGGAATGAGTGACCTTTGGCAGCTGATTTCAAAATACCACAAGAATGACTTACCAAATTTAGTAAAGCTTGCAGCTCTAGCTCTTACATCAGCAGTTCACACGGCAGGCTGCAAACGAGGGTTTTCCGTTCAAAACAAGATTCTGGTCAAAGCTAGAAACAGGTTGACTCTTGATACTCAGCACAAACTTATGGCAGTTAAATTGTCGCGTGGTGAGACAGACTATGATGATGTGTTGAAGAGATGGAAGGGGAAGAGACAGACGTGTTTATTCACTGTCATAAGTTATTACTGTTAAAGTGTTAACACAAATTTCGGACGCACAATTAATGTGAAACTAGTCATATTATTATTAGATATTAACTCTTTACCAAACAACAAAGTTTAGATTCTTCCACATTGAAAGCATTTGCAGAGAACAATTTAAACACTGGTTTTAATGAATTCCAGTTCTCTGATAGGATAGAAAATGTTGTGGGGAAATGAGAGACTTCTTGTTCTGAGCGCTGTTTTCTTTTTCCACAATGTTTTCAAAAGACGAATGAAATAAGGGGGTTGTTTGTTAAATGGTTTTAAACAGTTCCATATTGTTATGTTAATTTGTTCATAATAAAAACCTATTTTCGGTTTTTTATTTGTTATTTACTTCTGTCAAAAAAGTGCTTAAGTCATAAAATGTTTGCTAACAAACCATAGTGGAACTCAGTATTTTTAAAGCTGGACTCATTGATTTTGGTCTGGGACTCATTGGTTTCAGATTTGCGAGTCCCAGGACTCATAGTTAGCAAAATCTAGATTATTCACTGGGCAAGGTATTGAGGATTAGTTTGTTTTTGCTGAGATGTAACTGAAATATTGTAAGGGGTTGTATATACCAAGAAAATCAAATTTAACCTAAGTAAGGAACTAGAAATTTCATTGTTAGTGTCACTACTGCTTGTCACCACTACTGTTTTAGAAATTTTTGATTATTTTTTTTTCAGTTTGCGTGATAATTTCTATCTCCTTTTAACCCTTTTTCATTTAAGTTTCAGTTTTATGGACCCCGACATATTTGCTTTTGAGAGCAGTGTGGGAAAAGGAGAAAATGCTGGTAACCAGCATGGATTTTCTCTTTTTCTTCACAATATTTTCCATCCTTTCAGAAACAAACCCCATTATTTTACCACCATTTATTTTGACAACTGCAATTGCTTTCAATAGATCAAGTCTAAAATATTGTCATTTGGTAAAGAGTAAGGGTCACTAACTAATCTTAACAGTGACATCTCTCTATTCTTCACTAGCAATGACGGCTGTTCTTGCCACAGATAACAGATCTGTAGAGGGACTCAGTCTAGACTGGATATCACGTAACTTATATTTCACGGATTTCTATGCAAAAACTGTGTCAGTGATGCGCATTGACTTTCCAGATCAACGCAGGGTTCTTCTTGACAGTCTAGGGAGTCCGAGATCTGTGGTGGTACATCCAACTAGAGGGTATGTATCTCTTTTATGATGTACCAAACAATCCCTTATGAAAAGGCTTTTTAAAAAATTGTTTGAAAACAAGTAATTGCTGGTAAAAAACAGTTTTCCTGAACAATTTACCACATTGATATAAATACCTTACAAAATAATCCTAAAATCTAATGGCTCTCATGAAATAGCTTTCAAAAACATTTTGAGAAAAGGAGGCATAGATGGTAAGCATTTTCTCCTTTACCCACAATGTTTTCTACCCTTTCAGATGTCATTTGTCACAATATTTACCTTTTTCCCCAATGTTTACTTCCCTTTCATATTTGTCGTCTGAAAAAGCTTTCAGTATGCACTGGAGTAAACTTTTGTCATCTGGTCAGGATTCTTTTATTATTTTTCCTTCTCTTTACATGATATTCCTGTGTGGAATTTGTATTCATGTGTAATCTTTAGAAATTACAAAAGCCCTGTTCAGTAACTTTTAAATAAAACATGCATATTTTTTCCAATTTTTGAAAACTGTTTGCAATAAATTCAGCTACAAACAATTGACTAGTTTCCTAGTATTCTTTTCTATTGTTTCTTTACCTGAGTACTACTCAAAACTTACAGTACAAGCCGTTAGTTGTTTTTCCACATAGATGAAGTCACAAACTAAGGTGTTGAATGGCAATAGAGGTGTGAACTTTTCATACTAATTTTATAAAGTTTTAGTAAAGATGCTGCCCAATGAAAAACTCAAACTTACAACCCAAAGATCTTTGCCTTCTTGCCTGAGCTACCAGGGTTCAGATCATGTCAGAGAGTTTGTGGTTTATATCCGATAATTTCAAAATCATAAAATTAATTGAACAGATACATATTTTTTGCTGACTGGCTGAAGGATGCGAGTTCTCATCCATTTATTGGACGGTGTGACGGGGATGGCAGTAACATGGTGAAGATTCACAGATATGAGCTAGGATGGCCGAATGGCATGTGCATCGACTACAGCACTGACAGGGTCTACTGGGTGGATGCCTTCTTTGACAGGTAATAGGTGTGAGTAATGAGGTCAACGGTACAAGTTTTACACACTGATCGGTCAGATACTTTTGTTTCAGTTGTGTAGATCTTGTATTTATACTCAGATGTATGAGAGATTTTTGTCTTTCAAAGGCTTGAAAACATGATTGGAAAAGGAGAAAATGCTGGTATCATTAAAAGCCTTCATTTCTACTGTTGTTAAAACACAGGATTGTTTGGTAAAGAGTAAAGGCTCACATACTTAACTCTTTACCGAACGACAAAATTTTGGACTAGTCCAAATTCAAAGCATTTGCAGACGACAAATATAAATGAGCGCGGATCTGGGAAAAGGTGCCTTATGGCCAAAATTTTCGATTTTTCTTTTTTTGCATTTTAGTAAGGGGTAACCATTTCTGTCTGATGTGTTTATCATTTTTTATTGATATGATGTGTAGTTTCGGAGATATGCACGTTTAAACACATGCACCCTCCACAGGACGTTTTGTTTACGAACGTCACGTCTGCGATGTCAATTCTAAAACATTGAAATGCGTACATTTTTGTCAGTGGGTGTGAAACATCAATGTAAAAACACATCTCTATATGTGTATCTTGAGTTTGTTTCTTGATTTGTTAGAAGATTTAACGGCTAAGAGACGCTCTTTAGCTGCCTGATTACTTATGCAGTTTGCCCATACATTAGGGAAAAAACGGGACAGGAAAGTAACACACAAACAACATGTCCCTTGTTACTGAATGTGCTTCATTTCGTTAAAAAAAAAAAACGAGCATATTCATGTGACATATGCGTCATTCGGAATTATTTACATTGTATTTAATAAACAAAAATAACAACCAGCAATTACTATTTATATGATATAAAGGAGTACATACGGAATATTATGTTGTAGTAACTTTCCTTGTGCTTGTATTTGATTCGAGCAGCGTGAGAAAATTTGATGTCAAAATTTTCTTACGCAGCGAGAAGTAAATAGGAGAACAAGCACGAGGAAAGTTACTACAACATAATATTCCTTTTATTATATACCTACAACTTTCAACGTCAACATTTTGCAGTTATTGACATTTCATTCGAAAACAGCAGATAAAATGAGAAAATTAAATAGTGCGGATGGTAGTAACTCTGATTTCATGAATGGCGGATTAATATTACAGCGTAACATTTTAACCCATCAAATCGCAACTTCATGCATGCTTAGTCCTTGCGTGAGATACATCATCATACCATATTTGGGACCGTATTTCACTGCGTGTAGATATGGATTTTTTTTTTTCTGTCGTGTGTGTTATTTCATCCGATTCAATGCTTGTATTCGATCCAGGAAAATTTACTGGTATATAATGAACGTAGATCTACTTAAAAACATAAGTCGCGCTCTGGTAAAAGGTTGTTTTATGCATCTGCAAAGATTATTGACGAAGAATGTACAGGCTGATCTGCGTCAGAACTTTTGGTTTTTGGTAAATTTTCTGCATGCTCAGTGACCATTCTACCTCAGGATTGTTGAGCCGCTTCTTTGACGAAATGGGCTGTATAGATCCCTAATTTTGTGTTGATACGCTTGGTATAATGCATCGCGTAGATGCATTAGACCCCCTTTTGCCATAACATGGTGCATATTTCAAATTCTACAGATCGTTTTCGACAAAAAAGTGTTATGTGTCAAGGCTCCTATAATCTTAAACTCTTAGTGTGACATGAAAGAGCCAGGTATACTAGAAAACGGGATCAAACTATTCCTTTCTTCCTAAAACAGTTTGCAAAGTATTGCACTGTATATCTACACATTCTTTGAAGTATGATCTTGATCTTCACTGTCAGGAAAAACTATTACCTTAGAAGGCTGGGTCATGTAAAATACATGTATAAACTTATCGATCTATTTATAATGCTGTTAAAATTCTACCACACAATCCCGAGTTTTAACGATCCCCAAAGAAACCAACTTATAGAACAGTGTGGAAAAATGAGAAAACACTGGTAACCGGCGTGTTCTCTTTTTTTCACAATATTTTCTACCCTTTCAAAGACAGTTTTTATTTATTTATCCTCTGCAAATGATTTCAATTTGGACCAGTCTGAAATTTTGTCTTTCGGTAAAAAATTGATTGGAATGCCGTGCTCAGCTTTGAAATGAGACGCAAAGAGATAGTGAAACACTGTCATTTCTTTCCTGCCACACATTAGCATGGAATTATATTACGGAGAATGTAGAGAAAATAGCATGCAAATAATTGCACCCTGATCTTGGTCTATTCTCTCCGAACCAACAAATGGGAACCAAAGCGTAAATCCATCTTTTTGTTCAAGCACATCAAAGAATGTTAAGTAAAACGTCTCTCTGACAAATCCTTCTATTGTGTGCTCGGTAAAAATGTACAATGATCAGCAGCCACTACGCTGTATTGCATGTTTTCATTGAAAAAGAATGATACATGTGTATTAAACTCTGGATGTATTAAATACACAAAAGAGAAATCATATCAGCATCTCTAAAATATTGATGTCCTATCTTTTGGTCGTTTGAAGCTAGCATCTGCTCGATAACATGTACATCTAAAGATCAACACGGTACAAGTAAGTTTGTCTGTCTGGGCTAAGGTCAGGTGGTATTAAAATGTCTGGCATCACATCTTCCACAGTTTCCACGTCTGCTCTCCTGATATCATAATTAGTTAAACTATCAAAGTAAACACAAATATCAGGAACTTTTAAAGTCTTTAGAAAAGGTTCAGGCCGAAGAGCTTGCTAAATATTTATCAATGAAATATATATCAGGTGACAAAATTTTAGACTGTTCCAAATTGAAAGCGTTTTCAGACGACACACTGAATATGTGCCGAATGATGAGATTTGTCATTGAAAGGACATACAAGGTTGTTGGAAAAGGAGAAAATACTGGTCATAAGTATTTTCTCCTTTGCCTACATTTTTTTTAAACTGTCTTCCCCAGGGTCATCAAAACTTTGCATACGAAAACTCAGCAAACGATGGTTGGGTTAAATATTTTGTTACCTATGTGAGCCATATTAATTATTCAAACTAGTCTAATGTGTCCCTTTGTTTCTGGAGTACACAAGGTAAATGGAACTGGACGTATCAGTTACAAAGAGAACGGGAAAAAATGTGTTAGAGTGTCTATTGATTTGCACCAGGAGGACATGTCAAATTCTGACATTCTGGATGGACGAACGGCCTAACAACACGGTACAAGTAAGCTTGTCTGTCTGGGCTAAGGCCAGGTGGTATTAGAATGTCCGGCACCACATCTTCCACAGTTTCCACATCTGCTCTCCTGATATCATAATTAGTTAGTTCTCCGCCCCGTTCTTTACGCATTGAGACCATACCCAGTGTTTCTGACGAAAATTTAAAGTACTGGTATTTCCTGAAATGAGAAGGAATAAGTTATTTCGCCATAAGCCTATGTTAGCAGACTTAATCAAAAACGCATACAATCCAAAACCTTATCTTGCTAAACTCCAATTGCATCACAAGCATGATTTTGATCAGTTTGGATCACATGGACATTGTTCGGAAAGTGTACACTAAGTTACCACTGCACAAATTTGCAGCTTGATTTTGATCTACCGTGACTGACTGTAAACTATACAGAAGGTTGCACAAGGCAGGATAAGGTTTATTAATTTGTAAACCATCATGGCATCTCACAAACAATGAAAACATTGGTTATTTCGTCACAACATTTGTCTGTAAAACATGAACAAAGGCTGAAAAAGTCACTTTAACACTTTACAGAAAAAAAAGTGAAAGAGGAATAATACCTGATGCCTTTAATAGGTCGAAAGGTTCGTTGAAGAAGACTTTTCCAATCACGCCACTGCCAAGACGGGTATCGGATTGCTTGATTAACTTCAGATGACTTGTTGACTACATCTTCCAGCTGGTTGATTGAATCACAATCTGATCGTCTGTACAACTGTTTCAAGAGACCAAACCCTCCATCTATATGACAGCGTGCATGACCGGGTACCTGCATCATGTACTCAATAGTCTGGTTTCGCCCTGTCATCATTCGCCACATGAAGTACCCAATCACATACTGGTTCTTATTCTGACCTAAAATTGATGTGATTATATTAAATTTTTTTACTCTAATTTCACTAAATCAAGGGATGGTATTCGAAATTAAAATCCAGTATTTATTCCTTTATCCCTTGGCTAGAATGGTTTTGTACTTAATCAGTAGATGGCTTATGTCTTGTTACGTACTTTTTTATTATAAAATGAATTGTGACAAAGATTAGGACTGTCTACAGTATTACTGTCATACGGCGTGGCTCGGTGGTAAAAAGAGGGACCTGTTACCTGAAGGCCCTGGGTTTCGAGCCGCGCTGGATCCACTGGGTTTTTCGCGGAAGCGTCTTTGGGCAAGACACTCCAGAGCCCTGGCCTAGTACTCGAAAAACTCAGGAAAACGTGAATATGTTAGCTGTCGCCGTGATATGATTGAAATAATGTTGAAAGCGGCATAAAGCACCACTCAACAAATCCCACGGCCTAAATATTAATTATGAACTTTACCTGGACAGTTATCAGCATGCAACGTACAAGATGGTTCTCCATTTCCGTATTCTGCAAGAGCCCAGTCAATCATACTAATGACAGCGTTCGGTCCATGTGTTAATGTTCCATCCATGCCAATTGTTTCGTGTTCATCAATCAAAAAGTTCAGCTGCCTTGGTATCCGGTCTATACGAATCCCAAATATCTGTACTTTCCTTGGAGTGGTGAAGTAAATTGGGCCCATCTGTCGTCCATGATGCGGTAAAGTAACATTCTGACAATAATCAAATGTGATATGAAAATAATTTGAACTGTCCACATTGCCTTCCCGTGCTCGCTCTATGCAAAGATTGTAGAGTTCTCTTTCGTTTTGTGCGGCAAGCACATGGTCCCTCATCTCAGATGTCGACGACAACTTGTCTTCTTCATCTCTTGCATCCAGTATTTCCTTACGGAGCTCCTCACATGTAGCACAAACGTCATCTTTTGGTGTTGCTATACGAATGTGTGGCACGCAGCTCCGCCATATCTTTGTAAATGTGGAGTACTGAATACAGCGAGCATTTTCAGAGAGGGAATCTACATACTCCTTATGTATTGACTTTTTTGTTTTCTCACAGTGAAGATATATGGGTGGAGTATTATCCGTACCGCGAGGTGCAGCTGGCTGAGGAAGGCCATGCACGTGCGCATAGTTCACAATGAACTGAACAGCTGCTCTAATGTCTTCAAACACTAGGCGATGTGGACTCTTTTTTCCAGTGTTTCCATGTGTTCGCACAACTGGTACATTGTTGTCCATGTACTGCATTAAATTTTTGAGTTGCCTTCGTCCAATGGCAAACACAACCATAAAAAATGTCCTGCACACGCATTGCCCCAAAAACATAAACTTCTTCCTATTCCTCTTCCTTTTCTTTCCTTTTGTTGTTTTTTCTTTATCAAAATCCATCAGAGTTCCCATTATATACATGTCTATCATTTTTCTCCATTTCGCGCACATTTTGTATGTCTTCGAACTCCTCACCTTCATTAAATCTTCATCGTGATCCAGATCTAACATCTCTTGACTGTTGTTACTGGCAGTCGGATCACCATTCTCTGAATCTCCATTTCTCCCGTCTTACTGGTCACTCAAGTCCTCTATATCAGCATCAGTACCATCACATTGACCTAGTTCTTGGATAAACTGTAGAACCTGTCCATTGATGTTGATGTCAGGATCTTCATCGTCATCTTCCTCATCGGAAATGTCAGTAGCACACGATAATGAGCCATCTTGGGAACCAAACGGTGTGTTGATTGGTGTCCTTTCAAAATAGCTCTCTATGTCCTGAAGGAAGAAACAAAAAGCAGGGTTGAAATAATGGTTTGGATTCATAGATCAAAATAGTACAGAAAATATTTTTGAGGGAAAAAAGTAAACAACATTTTTACATGATAAAAAAAAAAGGAGACCAGAAGAAGAAAAATAAACTAGTTCTCGGTGCGTCTCGATCTTACAGCTCAATCTCGTTACGCATTTGAGCGTTACTGGGTAGGCAGCGTAACCGACTGCGCTACGCACGCTTACGAAAGTTGCTGTCTACTTTAACCTAATTTATTTCTTTGATAATTCAGTTCTTCACATCGCCCTCGTTACACCAGACCACCAAGATAAAAAAAAATAAATACCAGGTACATCTTAAATAAATTATGGTTAAACTACCTAACATCAACTTTTGCGGGATTTTTTTCTTTGTCTAAAAACTAACCCATTTTTTTCTTCGCATTTCGTGGTGATCACTTGTAGACTAAATGCGGTCATACGAGGCTGCATTCAGGGTAAAGAATAAAAGTAAACTGATATGGAAACAAAGCTAGGTCTGCAACATTGTGTTTTGAAAACGTCTTTGAAATCATAAATGCAACATAGGCTTTATATCGATAAGCGTAAACTTACGTCCATTACGATGTCTTTTTCGGAAGGTGGGCTTCACAGAAATTTCCTGTCCAGATTTATGGCTTCACATGCAATTAACTCGTATCAAAAAAAGTCTTTAATAACACTGGTCATTCAAACAAATGATACTTTCTTACAATAAATCAGTTTTCAGTGGAAACAGATGTCTGTTTATATCAAAATTCAAGATTTTTTGCGCACACTCTTTTCGACTATTTTTAGAGAAACATGTGACGATCACAAAATCGATGACGTAACTTTGAATCGCAATATCTCTACGTCATAACTCGACGCCTTAAAGCACCTTTTCCCAGATCCACGCTCAAATGTTGCTCAATCCATGGAATTTGTTTTTGATAGGGTAGATTGATTGATTGATTGATTGTATGGTGTTTAACGCCGTTTTCAACATTATTTCAGTTATATTGCGGTGGCCAGTGCACCTATCCATGCTTTCCTGGAGTCTCTTTTACCAGTACTCTGCATGATTTTCTTTCCAAGCCACTGGCTGCTTTCCCACATAACCATCATCAAGACAATGGTCAGTGGTGAGAGAGGAATGAATCCTGTCGCAATGACTATCATCAATCCTCGGAAAGAAATTGGCCGAGCCAGGGATCGAACCCACGACCCCCTGTTCTCAAGTCCTGTACGCTACCGACTGAGCTACCAGGGCTCGGCATTGATAGGGTAGAAAACATAGCGGGAAAAGGAGAAAATGCTGCTGAGCAGGATTTTCTCCTTTTCCCACTATGTTTCCAAGAGCCATGGGCCTGTTTTTTATTAGCTCACCTGCACACGAAGTGCTCAAGGTGACCTTTTCTGATCATGCTGTGTCCGGCCTCCGTTGTCCATTGTGCATCGTGCTTCGTCTGTCATCAACTTTTACCTTGTGTATGCTCTAGAGGCCACATTTTCAGTCCAGTACTCACTAAACTTGGAAAGAATGTTTGTCTTGATAATATCTGGGATGAGTTTGAAAATGGGTTATGTCAGGTCGAAAACTAGGTCATAAGGTCAAATCTTAGAAAAACCTTGTGTACACTCTAGAGGCCACATTTTCAGTTCAACACTCATAAAACTTTGTTAGAATGTTTGTCTTGATAATATCTCAGAGGAGTTTGAAAATGGGTTATGTTGGGTCAAAAACTAGGTGACATGGTCAAATCTTAGAAAAACCTTGTGTATGCTCTAGAGGCTACATTTTCAGTCCAATACTCATGAAACATAGTCAGAATGCTTGTCTGGATGATATCTCGGACGAGTTAAAAGGATGGGTCATGTTGGGTCAAAAACTAGGTCACTTTGTCAAATCTTTAAAAAACCTTGTGTATGCTCTACAGGCCACATTTTCAATACAATATACATGAAAATGGGTCAGAATCTTTTTCTTAACAATATCTTAGACAAGTATAAAAAAAATGGGTCAAGTCAAAATCTAGGTCACTAGGTCAAATCTTAGAAAAACACTTTAGAGGCCACATTTTTTTCAGTACAATATTCATGAAAATTGGTCAAAATGATTGTCTTGATGATATTTTGGATGAGTTTGAAAATGGGTCACATCAGGTCAAAAACTAGGACACTAGGTTTAATCTTTGAAAAACCTTATGTTTGCTCTAGAGGCCACATTTTCAGTCCGATAATCTTCAAACTTGGTCAGAATGTTTGTGATTATGATAGATGAGTTTGAAAATGGGTCATGTTTGATCAAAAACTAAGTCACGAAATGTAATCTGGAAAATACCTTATGTACAATCTACAGGCCACATTTCCTCTCAAATACTCATGAAAGGTGGTCAGAATGTTTGTCTAGATAATTTCTACATGTTTGAAAATAGGCAATGTTGAGCTTAAAAGTAGGCCATATTTGAAGTCCAATACTGTTGAAAGTTTGTTAGAAAGTTTGTCATTATATCTCAGAAGAGATTGGAAATGTATCATGTATGGTCAAAAGCCTCAGGTGAGTGTCTTCAGGGCCATCATGGCCCTCTTGTTAATATTCTTTGATGATGACAATGATGATGACCATCATCATTATAATGATTATTATCGTTGTTATTATTATTACTGTTATTATTCAGACTTCAGCACTCTGACTTAGATGGAAATGATTTACAGACTGTCCAAGGGCTGGCCCTTGTACACCCATTTGGAGTAGCCATTTTCAATGGTAAGAATTTTTGTGTGTTACATATAATGGTAATAAAATATTATCATGTCATTCATAAATGAATGGAGAAGAAGATTTGAAACTAAGAAAGTTACATGAGATGGTTAGTTTTTTGAGCATGTATATTAGTAGAGGATCTACCGGTATTTATAAGTGATACATGTTTCATGCCTATCTTTTGTTGTGTTTGAATTTTTCATTTAATTTCATTTACATTTGCATTTCATTTAATTTAGTTTTTCAGACTAGTTTGTCCTTCAACTGTACCTTTTACCTTTATCTTCTGTTGATTTTATTGTTTTGTTTAGACTTAAACAGGCAGATAGAAATAGACAGACAAATAACATATATGGACACTTATGCCAAAGACAGACTCAGAGAGAAGAAGACGAAGAGAGAGAGAGAAAGAGAAAGAGAGAGAGAGAGAGAGAGAGAGAGAGAGAGGGAGGGAAGCAGGGAGGGAGGGGATAGTGGAAATTAAAATAAAATAGACTTTCCTTTTTGCCTTGAAGACTACATCTATCTTACGGACTGGAAACTTCAGACCATCAGCAAAATACATAAAACAAAAGGAAACAGAGAAACCTTGGCTGAGGGTGTAGAATTCCTACGCAGCTTGCGTATCTATACACCACGATTACAAGAAGTACCCAGTAAGTCACGAGATTTTTGAGAAGTCACTGTTCAACTCTTTACTACATGGTGTTACGGGAGACCACTCCTTCATGCATGGCTTTGTCCCGATTTAAATACAATACCTAACAGCTGCGTTAGGGAGGTATCTCTTTAGCTCAGTGGTTATGGTATTGGTCTTTTAAACCTCAAAAAACGAGGATCTTGTCTGCTGTGGGTTCGAATCCCGCCAGATGCAGTTTGTATTTCAGCTATGCATTTGTTCATTTGTTTCTTTGTTACGGACTTTGTTGGTAAGATGGGGGACTTGTCTGGGATTGGCCATTGAGCCATTAATCCCATTTGTTGTCCAAAAACGGACTTTCTGCCTAATAAGGCTTTGAGTCATCAATAAATGATGACTGTAAGAGGGGGTGTGTTACGGGAGACCACTCCGTCATGCATGGCTTCGACTCGATTTAAATACAATACCTAACAGCTGCGTTAGGGAGATATCTCTTTAGCTCAGTGGTTATGGTATTGGTCTTTTAAACCTCAAAAAACAAGGATCTTGACTGCCGTGGGTTCAAATCCCGCCAGATGCAGTTTGTATTTCAGCTATGCATTTGTTCATTTGTTTCTTTGTTACGGACTTTGTTCGTAAGAATGGGAAAATTTTGGATTGCTGCAAATTGAAAGCATTTTACAGACTACAACTTTAACCCTTAAACTGCTAAATAAGGTAAATGAAACAGCCAAGTCAGTAATAAAAAACAAATTTTGCTTTTTCAAAGTTGTTTTTTGGTGAAAAAATATCTCCTTATTGGACAGTGTAGATCCAAGATTGGATTGCACATTCTGTGCAGTCTGATCTTGATCTACACTGTCTGCAAAAGGCCCTTGAGTCATGCTTAACAGCCAAAGGGTTAATTTGGCTGAAAGGATGGGATTTTACCTTAAAACAATAAAAAACATTGTGGAAAAAGGAGAAAATGTACAGCATGTAACAGCATTTTCTCCTTTTGGACCAACAATGTTTCCAAATACCTTCATCATCAAGATCATTTAAACTCTTGATTGTGAAGTAAAGAGGTGGTGAAAATAAAAGTAATCCAAAGAATGATGTTAGTACAGAAAGATACTTTAGGGGCTGGCATATACCATATATCTGAAGCAGGATTGCACAGTCTTATCTGTTGCATATGATTCAGTACATTTTACTCATCACCGTAGTCTAGTAAAAATGCCTATAGAAATCAGGCACTATTACATAGATAACTTTGTTTTTCTTATCCAGATTTCAGAACTTTAGGTCCCTTCATATTGAAATCATTTGCAGACAAATGTCTAAACATTGCTCAAAATAAGATATTTGTCTTTAATAAAATAGAAATCATTGTAGGAAAAACAGAAAATGCTGATTACCTGCTTTGTTTGTTTATCTAGTCTTTAACACCAGCTTCAGTATTATTTCAGTTATATCTCATGGGCCAGTACACCTGTCCATGCTTTGCTGAAGTTTCTGTTACCAGTACTAAGCACAGTATTCATTTCAAGCCATTAGCTGCTTTTCTACATAACCCTTGTCAAAAAAATGATCAAAGGTAAGCGAGAAATTAATCCTGTGGAAATGACTATCAGCAATACTCTGAAAGAAATATGGTTACCAGCATTTTCTCCTTTACCTACAACGATCTCTTTGGACTCGTCTATCATTCATAAAAGAACATGGTTGAACAGTGAAGATTAGAATAATGTGAATTATGAAATTAGAAGAATGTAGTAATAATGCATAGAGACAGGCATATTTGCTAAATCTGATATATATCTCAAAGATATCGACAGTGTTTTTCACTTGCATAAACAATTTCATTATTACCAACTTCATTGATCGCATAATATTCGTATGTATGAAACCAGCAAACCAACCACAAATTTCACAGTCAGAAATTTGAACCACATTGTTATTTTGATACATTTTTGGTTGGAGTGTTCTTGGGCAAGAAGGTTCAGTTCCCGTACTCTAGCGCCAGTCAACCCAGGATACACATGAATAAGTAAGCTGTCTTAGTGATGTGACTGAAATAATGTTGAAAGTGATGTATAAAAGTATTGATTCATTCAATGCTATGGAATATTCTTTTGTAAATTCTAGGTAACCACCCTTGTGCCAATGAGAATGGTGGATGCTCAAATATGTGTTTCCCTGTTCCCGGACATTCTGGGTTAGAGAAGAGGTGTGGATGTCCTTATGGCATGAAATTGGATGCAGACAATCACACTTGTGTTAAAAATCCAAATGAGACTGAAACTGAAGGTAACTGTTAACTGGCACTCATTATTCCTTTGAACTCTTTACCAAAGAAGTCTATGTTTTAATGATCCTGATGAAAAGAGCTTTTGAAAATATGATGGGAAAAGGAGAAAATGCTAGTAATCGGTATGTACTCCTTTTCCCACCATGTTTTCTAATCTTCTAGACAAATACCATCATTTGAGTCATTTTTAATCATCATTTTGTCATCCACAAATGCTTTCAATGTGATTTAGTCTAAAATTCTTTCCTATAATAAACAGTTAACTCTCTCAGTGATGAGTATCACGTATTTGCTCTGAATCACTGACAGCTGGAAACACAACCGACTGAAACTCAGAAGATTTTCATCATATCCGCATGATTAAACGAGCAGAATGTATGGATCCAAGATCAGACTGCATGTTCTGTGTAGCCTGATCTTGATCTAGGCTGTCCACAAAAGCTGCAGTTGTCACTCATGAGGCCGAAAGGTTAGAAAGAAATAGATATATGATATTAATCCAGGAGAGAAAAAAACAAAATTGGAAATATTCAGGCATGAAGTCATCTTTTTTATCTAAATGATATAGATCTGGATTATTTACAGCATTTACCTCTGTCTGAAACTCAGGATTCCTATTAATCCTTAGGCTGCTAAGCATGACTCAAAGACCTTTTGCGGATAGTGCAGATCAAGATCAGTCTGTACAGAATGTGCTGTCTTATCTTGGATCTATACTGTCCAATAAGGTAATGTGTTTCCCCAAAAGATATATTTGATATTGCAAAATTTGGATTTTTTACTTGGTTTTTACTCAGCTTGAAAGTTTCATTTCACATTTTAACAGGACAAGGGTAAACTCTATCACACATCAAAATTTGCAGACGACAAAATTAATGTTACTCAGAAATTGAAATTTGTTCTGGGAAGGGTGGAAAACAGTGTGGGAAAAGGAGAAAATGCTGGTTACCAGCATTTTCTCCTTTTCCCACAATGTTTTCAAAAGGCTTTTTTCCTCAGAGTCGTGAAAACCCGGAATTGTTTGGTAAAGAGTTAAAAGATCTTCATTTGCATGAACTTAGCTGAACCCAGTAGCTCAGCTGGTAACAGACACAGCTTATTTCTTATCCTGCTAAATAAATTAAACAAAACTTTCAAGCCGAAAGTAAAATCCCGATTAATGTCATTTCAAACTTATTTTTGAAAAAAAAAAACCATATTTTCTTATTGGACTGTGTAGATCCAAGATCAAACTGCACATTCTGTGCAGTCTGATCTTGATCTACACTGTCTGCATGAGGTCAGTGAGTCGCGCTTAGCAGCCTAAGGGTTAAAACCCAGAGGTTGCTTGTTTGATTCTCAGGTTATCCGGATTCCTTCCAAGGATTGATGATAGTCATTTCCTCAGGATTCATTGCTCCTTCAACAGAAAAAAATTGTTTTTATCATCTATTTGTGGGAAAGCAGCCAGTGGATCGAAAAAAATCAGGGTAATAGGAATTATAGGAAAGCATGGGTAGGTGCACTGGCTGTTGTGATATGACTGAAATAATGTTAAAAATGGCAAACACCAAACAAACATATGGGACTTGGCCATGTTGTCTTTGTATTTCTATGGTACTGAGGGCATTTTCAAAATTAATCCAGTTCATTCAAGGCAGCGAAGCCTGTCTCTTCTAGGAAACTATACACATTTTAGTTCACTCATCATCTTTGTTTCAGCCTGCACCAGATCCAGCCTGTTTAAATGTAAAACTGGGAAATGTATTCCAAAGACATTCCGGTGTAATGGGGATGACGACTGTTTAGATAACAGTGATGAAGAAAACTGTCCAAAAGGTATTTCTTCCAATTCAGTGTTAATTCTTTTCCTGAGATGACAAAATTTTTTACTTTTCCATATTAAAAGCATTTGCAGAAAATAAATGCTGCTCAAATTATTGAATTGTGTTTCAAAGGATGGAAAACATAGTGATGAAAGAAAAGAATGCCTGTTGTCATCATTTTCTCCTTTTTTCACAATGATTTCAAAAACTTTATCAGTTGAAAAACCAAGCTAAATGTGACTCAAACGGTGGAATTTGTCTGTGGTAGGGTAGAAAACATGTGGGAAAAGGAGCGAATATTTTCAAATAGCCTGTTTCTCTTGAACATTACAATATGGAATCATAATGGTAAATAGTTAACTCTTTACCAAACGACAAAGTTTCAGACTCTTCCAAATTGAAAGATTTGCAGACAACAAAATAAATGTGACTCAGAAACTGAAAGTTGTTTTGGGAAGGGTAGAAAACATTGTGGAAAAAGGAGAAAATGCTGGTTACCAGCATTTTCTTCTTTTCCCACAAAGTTTTTAAAAGGCGTCTTTCTCAGTGTTGTGAAAACACAGGATTTTTTGGGAAAGGGTTAAATTGCTTCACAAAACATATGGCTTGGATAAAATATTTCTATAACATTATATTTGTTTCTTTAGATCAGATTTTTTTGTTCCATACTCATGTAATTCTATTTTGATTGGCTGTTTGTAGAAAAGACCTGCTCACCACACATGTTTCGGTGTGACAATGGTAAATGTATCAAATACAACTGGAAGTGTGATGGGGACAATGACTGCGGGGACATGTCTGATGAAAGACAATGTCGTATGTATCACAATTATATGATACTGAAGCCATTTTTAGCTCCACCGGCCAAGCTTATGTCATGCGCCTGTGTCAGTCATTGCCAGCAATGTAAATTCCTGATTCGAATGAATTACATTTTTCTTTCTGGATATAGGCCATGATAGGCCTAATTTTGAAAAAAAAGTGTATAATTCATGTGCTAAATTGTATTTTAATTCTCTGTGGATCTATTTCTCACTGTGATGTTTTATGTTGAAATAACCATACTTTACATGAAATTATATAAATCTGCTGTAAGCTGTGCCCTATAGCTCAGTCAGTAATGTACAGGGCTTGAAACTAGGGTGTCGCTAGTTGAAATCCTGAGCATGGCCAATTTCTTTCCGAAGACTGTTGATAGTCAAAGGATCTATTCCTCTCTTACTGCTGACCAGTGCTTTGACAATGGTTATGTTGGAAAGCAGTCATTGGTTTGTGAAGAATATTATTTGCAGTACTGGCAAAAAAAGAAACTCCAGCCAAGGATCAGTAGGTGCACTGGCCACCATGATTTAAGTGAAATAATGTTGAAAATGTTGTTAAACAAGATACAGAAAAACAGATCTGCTTTAAATTTTCTGAAGGAGGTAGTAAGTAAATGATGATAGGGTGAAGTACTATGTATTGTAAGTGGTCTCTTCATTCATCAGGGGTTAAAAACTTTTGGATTTATCCCTTTACCAAATAACAAAATTTCAGACTTGCCCAAATTGGAAGCATGAGCAGGTGACAAAATACATTCGGCTTAACTCTTTACCGCACAATCCACACTTTTAATGACCCTGAGAAAGAAGCCTTTTGAGGACATTGCTTGAAAAGGAGAAAATGCTTTTGACCAGCATTTTCTCCTTTTCCCACAATATTTTCAACCCCTCCCAAAACAAATTTCAGTTTCTGAGCCTTATTTTTATTGTCGTCAGCAAACGCTTTCAATTTGGTCTAGTCTACAATTTTGTCGTTTGGTAAAGAATTAAATGATGGAATTTGTCTATGAAAAGGTAGAAAACATTTCGGGAAAAAGAAAAAATGCTGGTTACCAGCATTTTTTCCTTTTCCCACAATGTTTTCAAAAGCTATCTTTTCCAGGGGTCAGAAAAACTTTGGATTGTTTGGAAAAGAGTTAGACAAAGGTCAATGCTATTATCACATTTTTTTGTCTTTTTTTCCAAGCATTCAAGAAATGTGCACCACAAGAGTTCAAATGTAACAACACACTGTGTATCCATATAAGATATAAATGTAATACAGACAATGACTGTGGAGATGGGTCAGACGAGGGGCCATTTTGTGGTAAATATAAAATAACATCTATTTTTTCAGGAATATTTTTCTCTCTTGCAGTATAATATCCTTTTACCATTTTACACAACAGAATACATGTTGTACTGTGATGGTTTTCTTTGACTTTTAACCCTTTACCAAACAAACATGTGATTGACCCTTTATCACACAATCCCGAGTTTTAACGACCTTGAGAAAGAAAGCTTTTGAAAACATTGCTAACCAGCATTTTCTTCTTTTCTCACAATGTTTTCTTTTCTTTTACAGATGAATCCCATTACTTGTGCAACATTTACAATGTCCTTTGGAAATGCTTCCAATTTAGATCTGTCTATAATTTTGTCATCAGGTAAAGGGTTAAAGGACTAAGAGGAAAAGGGCTTTTGAATACAATGTGATAAAAGGAGAGAATGCTTGTAAACAGCATTTTGTCTTTCTCTAACATTGTTTTCTATTCTTTCAAGAACAATTTTTGTCATTTTAGAGACTTTTTTATCCCCGGCTGAAGGTGGGGGGATATAGTTTTAGCGTTGTCCGTCCGTTCGTCCATCCGTCCGTCCATCCGTGTGTCCGTCCGGGAGAATATCTCCAATACAATTGGACAGAATTTCATGAAACTTTATATGTGTGTACAATAACCCATTCCACCAAGACAGTTTTTTTGTTTTTTTGATTCGATGCAAAATGGCCGACTGGGAGTGATTTTAAGTTATGCGGTTGAGTGAATTTTTGTTGTTTTCAGTCTTCATTTTTACAGCATTTTCTGCTTGTCTGGAGCATAACTTGGTCATCTCCAGTCCGATTGACTTGAAACTTGGCATTTGCGTTAGTTGCAATAATACGGAGGGCAGTGCAAAAGAACCATAACTGTACCTGGTGCTGTCTTTGAGTTATTTCCCTTTGATCGTCATTTTTACAGCATTTTCTGCTTGTCCGGAATATAACTTTGTCATCTCTAGTCTGAACATCTTCAGATTTGGTATGCATGATTGTTGAAAAATTATGGGATGCAGTGCACAAGACCCATAACTCTTCCTAGCACGAATTTTGAGTTATTTCCCCTTAGGTCTTCATTTTTATAGCATTTCTTGCTTGTCCGGAGCATAACTTTGTCATCTTCAGTAGGAATGACTTGAAATATGGTATGCTTATTTGTTGCAATATTTGGAAGTGCAGTGCATAAGAATTGTAACTCTATCTCGTGCTGTCTTTGAGTTATTTCCCTTTGGTCGTCATTTTTACAGCATTTAGTGCTTGTCTGGAATATAACTTTGTCATCTCAAGTCAAAACGACTTCAAACTTGGTATGCATGTTTGTTGCAATATTACGGAGTACAGTGCACAAGAACAATAACTCTACCTGGCGCGGATTTTGAGTAATTCCACTTTGATCTTCATTTTTACAGTCCAGTTCTTTGTCCGGAGCTTAACTTTGTCATCTCCAGTTCAATTGACTTGAAACTTGGCATTTGTGTTTGTTGCAATTATACGGAGTGCAGTGCGAAAGAACCATAACTGTACCTGGTGCTGTCTTTGAGTTATTTCCCTTTGATCGTCATTTTTACAGCATTTTCTGCTTGTCCGGAATACAACTTTGTCATTTTTAGTCTGAACATCTTCAAATTTGGTATGCATGATTGTTGAAAAATTACGGAGTGCCGTGCACAAGAACCATAACTCTTCCTAGCACGAATTTTGAGTTATTCCCCTTTAGATCTTCATTTTTATAGCATTTCTTGCTTGTCGGGAGCATAACTTTGTCATCTTAAGTAGGGATAACTTGAAATATGGTATGCTTATTTGTTGCAATATTTGGAAGTGCAGTGCGCAAGAATTGTAACTCTATCTCGTGCTGTCTTTGAGTTATTTCCCTTTGATTGTCATTTTTACAGCATT
The DNA here is from genome assembly GCA_946811185.2 of Hippopus hippopus. Lineage (NCBI taxonomy): Eukaryota > Metazoa > Mollusca > Bivalvia > Cardiida > Cardiidae > Hippopus > Hippopus hippopus. The sequence goes on along the minus strand of OX328112.1, from coordinate 28,490,904 downwards.
TAGTGCTTGTCTGGAATATAACTTTGTCATCTCAAGTCAGAACGACTTCAGACTAGGTATGCATGTTTGTTGCAATATTACGGAGTACAGTGCGCAAGAACAATAACTCTACCTAGGGCAGATTTTGAGTAATTCCACTTTGATCTTCATTTTTACAGTATTTCTTGCTTGTCCGGAATGGAACTTTGTCACCTCAAGTCAAATTGACTTGAGACTTGGTAAACATGTTTGTTGCAGTTATGGAAAGTACAATGCACTGGAGCCGTAACCTTACTTAATGCCCTTTTGGAATTATTCCCTATTCATTATTTTTTTTTTACAGCTTTTCATGCTTCTCTACAATATAATTTTGTCTTTTCATGTTGGAATCACCTGAAACTTTATATGCATGTTTCCTTAACATTAGAGGAGACATTCATGCCTATTTCAATCGCTTACATGATTTCTGCTGCGTTACTATTTACCTCTACCTGCCCTTTACGATTATTATCCCCCCTCGACAACTGGCGATGGGACGGGTGTATCTTGCGACAATTTGCCGTTCTTGTTCATTAAATGTCATGTCATGGAAAAAGGGGGCTTGACAAATATTTTCATTATGGACCAATATCTCTCACTACAGGACAAAATGTAATTAAACTTCATCTTTATTAAGCCACAGACAATAGTTATTTGATTTTATTTCATGAAATGCCATGTCATGAAAAAAGGGGGCTAAATGTATAATTTCATTATGGACCAATAACAGTTAGTTCGCCCATTCGTCTGCCTGGACAGATATCTTCTAAAGTCCGTGACGAACATTTATGAAACTTCATGCATGTCTTCCTTAGGATAGTCCGTTGATACAATTTTCTTTTATATATAATGACGTGTCATGGAAAAAGGGGGCTTGATGTATATTTTCATCATTTGTTTTCATTTAATGAAATGCCATGTTATGGTAAAAGGGGACTTAATGTATAATCTCATTATGGACCGCTTATATATTTTTCATTTAATGAAATGCTGTGCCATGGAAAAAGGGGGCTTAATGTGTAATTTTATCATGGACCATTAACAAAAAGGCCACATGTTCATGCAACACACAATACCTCTAATATGTTTGTATCAAAAAAGGTTTTTTTTCAGCGGGGGATATCATTTCAACGAAATTGCTTTTTTTTTTGTCACTTGCAAATGTTTTGAATTGAAATAAGTCTAAAACTTTGTTGTCTGGTAAATGGTTGGAGAAATCAAAAGCGTTTTTCAAGTTGCAATCACTGGCTCTTGTTTGTCTTTCTTTGCAGTCTGAATTTTGTATAGAATTTGGGAAAGAGATATTGAAAAGCCAAAGACATGCTAAATTTTTAACCCATTGCCAACGATCCTAAATTTTATTGACCCTGAAGATAAATTAAGGCTTTTGAAAACATTGTCACTGGTCACTGGCATTTTCTCCATTTCTCACAATGTTTTCTGCCCTTTGAAAGACGAAGTTCATGGTTTGAATAACAATCAATTTGTGGTCTGGAAATGCTCATAATCTGGACAAGTCTAACATTTTGCTGTATTGTATAGAGTGAAACTGATATAACAGCATTCTTACTTCAGCAAAACATACCTGTCATCGAGGATTTTTCCAGTGCAGTGATAAAAGGTGTATACCAGAAAACCTGGTATGTGATGGCGAGGAACACTGTTATTCTGGAGACGATGAAAACAACTGTCCTCCATTGAAATGCTCTAGTAAGAAACTTTACTTGCGAATCTTTGAATCTTTGTTTGTGTGGTGTCCTCTACCTTTTATATAACCTTAGAATGAAGTGCCCAAGTGCCTATAAGCTGACTTTTGAAATTATTGCACGAAATTATTGTTTGACATCAGGTCAACAATTAAACCTCCTTAGGGTCACATGTATAACATGAAGTTACATTAGAAAGGAAAAAAAATTAAAGAACTCTCTTGTCTGTAAACTGTAAGGCCTTTAGTGCTTATATTGGATTCATAGCATCATCTAATAGACCTTTTGCCATTAGGTGTTCAAACTGTGTCCCTTTGGTCAGAGTTGGCCCAGGCCAAGGAGCAGTTGTTTTACATCATTATAAACATAAATAAATGTAAAAAGAGAAAATGGTTGGTTGGTTGTATTGGGGTTTAACGCCACTTTAACAGCTAAGGTCATATCATGGCGGTCGGTGACGCACATGTGTTTCCTGGCTTTCTCACACCAGTACTAACACAACTTTCTTTCCAAAGCCACCGACTACTTTTCTCAATGCTTCAGCAGAGGTGAGAGGCGAAATTACACCGGAAAGAAAGTTCGCCTCAACCGGGTATCGAACTCACAACCACCAGGTCATGAGTCCGACACGCTCACCACTGAGCCACCCGGGCGGGCTAGAAAGAGAAAAATAAAAGCTACTGTGCATAAACTATGTATTGTATGAATATGTACATACCATAGCAATCATTTTATGGTTGAAGGTGCCCAGTCAAGATCACAATTACTTGAAAAATAGAAAATCATGTTATGGGCAATAACTTGAAAAATCTATAAGCCAGGTATATGAAATTTTGCATAGTGATTAATCTTGAACCTTTACCAAACAATCCTGAGTTTTTATGACCCTGAGGAAGAATATATTTGAGAATATTGTGAGAAAAAGAGAAAATGCTTTTAACTAGCATTATCTCCTTTCCCCACAATACTTTCTTCTATTTCAAGGACAGAAATAATATTTTGAGCTACATTGAATTTGTCATTTGCAAGTATATCTGATTTGGTCAAGTCTAAAATTTTGTTGTATGGTGAAGGCTTAACTCTTTACAAAACGACAAAATTTTAGACTGTTCCAAATTGAAAGCATTAGCAGATGATAAAATTAAAGTGACTCAAAAATTAAAATTTGTTTTCGGAAGGGTAGAAAACATTGTGGGAAAAGGAGAAAATGCTGGTTACAAGCATTTTCTCCTTTGCCCACAATGTTTTCAAAAGGCTTGTTTCAAAGAGTCGTGAAAACCAGGGATTGTTTGGTAAAGAGTTAATTGATATACAATTCTCAGAAGTCTCCTTCATCCTTGTAAAAACACAGGATTGTCTGTTAACCCTTTACCACACAGTCCCGACTTTTAACAACCCTGTGAAAGAAAACATTGCGGGAAAGGGAGAAAATGCTGGTAACCAGCATTTTCTCCTTTTCCCACAATGTTGTCTACCCTTCCCAAAACAAATTTCAATTTTTCAGCGCCCAATATGACCTAAGTTGTCGACGGGCCTTAAAACGCTATTCATCATCAATTTTTCAGTCACCTTTATTTTTGTCGTCTGCAAATGTCTTTGATTTGGACCAGTCTAAAGTTTTGTCGTTTTGGTAAAGAGTTAGGATAGAAACCTTTACTAAACAATTCCAAGTTTTAGTGACCCAGGGAACTAAACATTTTTAAATAATGGGAAAGGAGAAAATGCTAGATACACCAATTTTTTTTTTAGCCTGTTACAGGCATCTCCATCATTTTAGCTATACTTAATTTGTCATCTGCAAATACTTTCAATTTGGACAAGTCCAAAATTTTTTTGCATGGTAAAGAGTTAGAAGAAATGTTAATGTTCCCAACTTTTCAAAAATTTCAGGTGATTCCTTCAAATGTAGAACTGTTCGCCAATGTATACCTATTCAGTATCGTTGTGATGGAGCGGTAGATTGCCTTGACTCATCCGACGAAAAGGACTGTCGTAAGTCTAGTCCCTTTATTATAATGGTGCACAATATTAATCATTATAATCCACACAAGCTTTTGACGGAACAACCGTCTTCCTCAGGTGTAATCCTAAGATCCGCACGAGCTTTCAACAGTACAACCTTCTTCCTCAGGTGTAATCCTGTGACCCACACAAGCTTTCAACGGTACAACCGTCTTCCTCAGGTGTAATCCTGTGAATACAGGATTACACCTGAGGAAGACAGATGTACCATTGAAAGCTTGTGTGGATTATAATAATTAAAAAATATTTCTCAAGAAGTAGGATATCATGTTTTGTGATGCACTATAGATAACTTTTTCTTTGTTGTTTTTTGTCACGGTAAAAGCGTTTTAAAAAGATACAAATAGATTTTTACTTAAAACATCTATTTGTAAAACGAGATTTTACCTATAAGGGGATTAGCCCTGTAAGATGATATGTTTTACTGACTATTTATCGTGGTTAATCATTTGACTTTGTGATGTAAGAATATTTTGAAAATGTATTTTCCAATTGGCACAATAAAGGCTTTGACCATGAAAAGGTAGAAAGCATTGTGGGAAAAGGAGAAAATGCTGGTTACCAGCATTTTCTCCTAATCCCACAATGTTTTCAAAAGCCTTCCTTCTCAGGGTCATTAAATCTTGGGTTTTGTTGCAAAGGGTTATTAGAAGCTAGGCACTTACACACAGCAGAAAGAGAGTATTAGCAGGATCAAGAAGATTTGTGTGTTGATTTCTATCAAATGACCCTCATACTCAGGTTCTGAAAATGTAATAAAAACCACACTTGTTTGATATAATTAATCTTCCTCCCTTGATTCTTTCCTGTCATGAGTTCCATGAACATTATGTCATTATTTACAGCTGTGAGACCAGAGAAGGGCTGTTTCCCGCATGAGTTTAAATGTTTGACTGGCGGATGTATACCTCTAACTTGGAAGTGTGATCGACATCCAGACTGTGCGGATCATTCGGATGAAAGTAGCTGTGGTAGGTTTGAAAAGTGTCTTGTAAGTGCAAGGAAATTTACTTTTTGGGGTAAATAAAAAAAATCTGTGAACATCAAAACTTCACAGTTTGGTATCAAAAAATCTACAACTAATCAATGTGTAAATGTATATATGACATGTTTGTACTTGCATGTTTTTCATCTAAATATTGTCATCTGTCTCAACTGTCTACCAGAAAACTCCATGCTTAAATGACCCAAAAGATGAAAAACATTGTAGGAAAGGGAGAAAATGCTGGTAACCAGCATTTTCTCCTTTTCCCCAAATTTTTTTTCCACCCTATCAAAGACAAACTCCATGATTTGAGCCGCCTTTAATAAGTTGTCTGAATATGTTTTCAATTGGCACAAGTCTAAAAGTTTGTTGTCCAGTCAAGAGTTAAGCAATTAGTACAATTTTGAAAGCATTTCATTACTGCAAGAAATTTGGAAGTCAAGGAATAGAAAGAAGTCCAGTGCAATGTGATGCTAAGATTTTTTACAAAATCTTGATATGTGGAATTTATCTCAGTTATACAGCAGTTACAGGGTTGACACAGAATCTACTCTCACAGTTTATGTAGAGAATAGAGGGTTGCTGTCTTTGGATTGGGGAAGTTTATCAAGCAAGGCAAAGGAATTTTTTCTAGTGAGCTAAAGGTGAATCAAATTGTACTCGAACTGTCGCACATAGTGACATCGTTTTCCTAATGAATAAAAATGAAAATCTTTGTAGAGTGCTCTTATACTGGAAATGGTGCTGCAATAATTACGTCATGAATGATATTGATCACATCAAAACTGTTATGTTTACTCGTAGAAAAACGTTCTGGCGAAGGTGACAAATATTTCTCTATTTTTAGTGATTTAACCCATTACCACACAATCCCTACTTTTGACGACCCTGAGAAAGAAGCCTTTAGAAAACATTGTGGGAAAAGGAGAAAATGCTGGTAACCAGCATTTTCTCCTTTTCCCACAATGTTTTCTACCCTTCACAAAACAAATTTCAAATTTTCAGTCACTTTTATTTTGTCGTCTGCAAATGCTTTCGATTTGGACAAACCTAAAATTTTGTCATTTGGTAATGAGTTAAGATGACCGAAAATGATAAAAACATGATAACATGTTGAAAATTCAGTATTTACAGATATTTAACATTCAGTGAGAATTTTTATTACATTCATTCACTTACTGAGGTGCTTATTTGAAATTAGTCCCAGTTGGCTGTGCGCTTTTCTAGGGTCACATAACCAAAAGATATGTAACACCCTAATATCAGGTCAACATTATTGCAAGCGACTGGATAAAGCTAAACATTTTTCACAAGTATGATAGATTTTGATTCTTGATTATGAACAAAGATCTAACTTCTTGTCATTTTTTGTCAGAGAAGCTCCCAACTTGCTCACTAAATGAGTTCCAGTGTACCAATGGCCGCTGCATAACTCGTGACAAAATTTGTAATAAGCAGAATGACTGTGGTGACAACAGTGACGAGGATATAAGTCAGAACTGTCGTATGTTATCTTTTATCATATTTTCTGTAATGAGCTTTCATTTAGTTTCACATATGGCTTGCAACACGCGAAAAGGGGCATTAGGACATTAGGACGTCTCGGATCAGCCTGCGCACTCCACGCAGGCTAATCCGAGACGGCACTTTACATCTACATTAGATTTTGTTCTTCAGTAGACTTGCGCAGAACAGAAAATTACATAAAACGGAAAGTGTCATTTCGGATTAACCTGTGTGGATTACGCAAATGTCCGAATGCCCCTTTTCGTGTATTGCAAGCCATATCTAGCAACAAAGATTTACCAAATTTTTTTCTGTTATGGAGGTGTTTGTAATAACTTTCCTTTTAGTTTTGATATAGCTATCAAAAGTTATCTTGTTTTGGATAGTGAAATGACAGAGATAAGCAAGCCCATTAACTTAAATCAGAAATTAGGGTCACTAAACGAGGGTCAAGCTCTGTGCCTTTCCTTATGACATGTTCCACATCATTCAAGAATAGCAGTTTTTCTTTCTTTAACCCCTTACCAAGCAATCCAAGGTGTTAAGGACCCTTGGAAAAACATCTTTTGAAAGCATTGTGGGAAAAGGAGAAAATGCTGGTAACCAGAATTTACTCCTTTTCCTACAAAAAGTTTTTTACCCTTTCAAGGACAAATCCAAGCCTATAAATTGTCATATGCAAAATGCTTTCAATTTGGACTGGTCAAAAATTTTGTCGTGTGGTAAAGAGTTTATGCTGAGCCTGATAGCTCAGACATTGTAACACAAAGGTGGTGAATCCAGGGGTCGCTGATTTGAATCCCCATATTGGCCAATATTTTTCCTAGGATTGATGATTGTCATTGCAACAGGATTCATTCCTCTCTTACCACTGATCATGAAAGCAGCCAATGGCTTCTGATGAATTTTATATTGTGCAAATTACTTGTAAAGAAAACTCCAATAAACCATGGATAGGTGCCCTGGCAGCCTAGATTTAACTGAATAATGTTGAAAACAGCATTTAGCATACAAACTGACAAATATTCTGTAATTGTTCTCTTAAGGTCTACGGCCCCTCACACTCAAATTAAAAGACGGAAGCTGCTGATGTTACACAATATTTACTGATGAGTTATGGGTCGTAATCCTTAAATGCACAGTGCACGCATAGGATAAATATCTTGCTTTCTAGAGATGTAGTAAAACATTCTTGATTTTCTAATTTCATGCCATAAAGTTGCAAACTGATATTGTTCTAACTTGATACACTATTTAACTCTTTACAAAGACAAAGACAACAAAATTTTACAAATGTGTGTATATAACATACTGCAGACGATTTATTATACCCCAACGAAGGCGGAGGGACATAGTTTAAATGTTGTCCGTCCATCCGTTTGTCCGTATGGGACAATATCTCCAATACCATTGGACAGAATTTCGTGAAACTTTATATGTGTGTATAATAACCTTTTGATGTTTTGAGTCTTATCTTGAAAACTATACAGAGTTTTTACATGGAATATGTCACATCTATCAACCACCATTAAGAAATGCAGTACAAGTTTCACCCAGGTTGACCATGCAACACCTCAGTTATTTACTTTTTTTTTTTTAATGCCGTGTCATGGAAAAAGGGGCTTGATGTATATTAACATTATGGACAAATATCTCTTTAACTCTAGTACAAAATGTTATGAATCTTGATATTTATATTGTTTATCACAAGCCACAGACAACAGTTATTTGTTTTGATTTCATGAAATGCCATGTCATGAAAAAAAGGGGGCTAAATGTATAATTTCATCATGGACCAATGACCGTCTATTCGTCTCTTTCCAGACAGGTATCTTCTAAAATCCTTGACGAAAGCTGATAGAAATTCATACATGTGTTCCTTTGATGTTCGCCGTTATTTATTATTTTTTTGCTTTTTAGCTCACCTGAGCACAAAGTGCTCAGGATGAGCTATTGTGATCACTCACCGTCCGTCGGCGTCCGTCCGTCGTCCGTTCACATTTTTTTGTTTACACTCTAGCATCTACAAATATTAACCAATCAGCACCAAACTTAGTCAAAATATATATGACCATAAGATCTCGGATGAGTTCGATTATGGGTCAAATCGGACCTGAACAACTAGAGTTATTTGCCCTTGAATTAGAAAAATTGCTATATTTGAGTTTGTTTACACTCTAGCATCTACAAATATCAACCAATCAGCACCAAACTTGGTCAAAACATATATGACCATAAGATCTCCAGTGAGTTTGATAATGGGTCTAATCGTACCAGAACAACTGGAGTTTTTTGCCCTTGAATTAGAAAAATTGCTATATTGGACTTTGTTTACACTCTAGCATCTACAATTATTAACCAATCAGCACCAAACTTAAATCAAAATATATGTGACCATAAGATCTCCAATGAGTTTGATAATGGGTCTAATCGGACCAGAACAACTGGAGTTATTTGCCCTTGAATTAGAAAAATTGCTATGTTTGACTTTGTTTACACTCTAGCATCTACAATTTTTAATCAATCAGCATCAAACTTGGTCGAAATACTTATGACCATAAGATCACGGATGAGTTCGATTATGGGTCTAATCGGACCAGAACAACTGGAGTTATTTGCCCTTGAATTAGAAAGTTCTTTAGAATAGTTCTTTGTCCGGAGCATAACTTTGTCATCTCCAGTCCGATTGACTTGAAACTTGGCATTTGTGTTTGTTGCAATAATACGGAGTGCAGTATGAAAGAACCATAACTCTGCCTTGTACTGTCTATGAGTTATTTCCCTTTGATCATCATTTTTACAGCATTTTCTGCTTGTCCGGAGTATAACTTTGTCATCTCTAGTCTGAACATCTTCAAATTTGGTATGCATGATTGTTGAAAAATTACGGAGTGCAGTGCACAAGAACCATAACTCTTCCTAGTATGAATTTTGAGTTATTCCCCCTTTGACCTTCATTTTTATAGTATTTCTTGCTTGTCGGGAGCATAACTTTGTCATCTTAAGTAGGAATGACTCGAAATATGGTATGCTTATTTGCTGCAATATTTGGAAGTGCAGTGCATAAGAATTGTAAGTAACTCTATCTCGTGCTGTCTTTGAGTTATTTCCCTTTGATTGTCATTTTTACAGCATTTAGTGCTTGTCAGGAATGTAACTTTGTCATCTCAAGTCAGAACGACTTCAAGCTTGGTATGCATGTTTGTTGCAATATTACGGAGTACAGTGTGCAAGAACAATAAACTCTACCTAGTGCGGATTTTGAGTAATTCCACTTTGATCTTCATTTTTACAGTATTTCTTGCTTGTCCGGAACGGAACTTTTAAGTCTCATGTGAAATTGACTTGAGACTTGGTAAACATGTTTGTTGCATTACTTGCCCTTTGCGATTATTATGCCCCCCTTCAATGAAGTGGGGGTATATTGCTTTGCTAATGTCGGTCGGTCGGTCGGTAGGTAGGTCGGTCGGTAGACCTTACCTTGTCCGGATGATAACTAGACACAGAATTGACCTAGGTTCGTCAAATTTGGCACAGACATGCATCTCGGAGTGTAGATGATCCCTATTGATTTTGAGGTCAATCAGTCAAAGGTCAAGGTCACAGTGACTGTCAACATGTTGATATATAGACCAAACCTTGTCCGGATGATAACTAGACATTGAGTTGACCTAGGTTTGTCAAATTTGGCACAGACATGCGTCTTGGAGTGCAGATGATCCCTATTGATTTTGAGGTCAATCGGTTGAAGGTCAAGGTCACAGTGACCGTCAACATGTTGATATATAGACCAAACCTTGTCCGGATGATAACTAGACACAGAATTGACCTAGGTTTGTCAAATTTGGCACAGACATGCATCTCTGAGTGTAGATGATCCCTATTGATTTTGAGGTCAATCGGTTAAAGGTCAAGGTCACAGTGACCGTCAACATGTTGATATATAGACCAAACCTTGTCCGGATGAAAACTAGACACAGAATTGACCTAGGTTTGTCAGATTTGGCACAGACATGCATCTTGGAGTGCAGATGATCCCTATCGATTTTGAGGTCAATCGGTCAAAGGTCAAGGTCACAGTGACCGTCAACATGTTGATATATAGACCAAACCTTGTCCGGATGATAACTAGATACAGAGTTGACCTAGGTTCGTCAAATTTGGCACAGACATTTGTCTCGGAGTGCAGATGATCCCTATCGATTTTGAGATTAATCCATCAAAGGTCAAGGTCACAGTGGCCTTCAACTTAATGATATTTAGACCTAACCTTGTCCAGATGATATCTAGACACAGAATTGACATAGGTTCTTCAAATTCTGTACAGATATTCATCTTGGAGTGTAAATGATCCCTATCGATTTTAAGGTTAATCCGTGTAAGGTCAAGGTCACAGTGACCACCAGATGATTCAGGGCCCGCGCTGCCATTTGCCACTTGAGCCATTTGCTCAAAAAAAATTAAAGTGTCTCAAAAATCATCATATGTGGCTCAACTTGTGGCTCCAACATTTTATTCGCGTGTTATCGGGGACGTAGTAAGCATCGAAGTTGACTGGGAAAAAGCGGAAGTCGAATGCGCGTGCCGAAAAGAATATCGATAACCCAGTCTGTGTATCGGCGACTGTTTACGATCTTGTATGTATACACACGGCGGTGTGTATAATTATGCGAACTGTTGACAGATTATCACGTTTAACAATTGAAGTGGGCTATAAATCAAAAAGATGACCCCCAATCAATTCTTTTGATATCAGTTTATGACCTGTGCCACTTCCTGTATCAATGTGGCAGTAGGACGGCATGACTGTTTTACAAACAGACATCTTGTTATACCTCCTTGACAACTGGCGGTGGGACGGGCATATCTTGCGACATTTGCCACTCTTGTTTCATTATCATTTGGCCTTGAACCTCAATTTTTGGTATTTATCTTCATTGTAAACCTTTACTGCTTAGTACTCAGGTGAGCGATATAGGACCATCATGGTCCTCTTGTTTGATATAATGCAGTGTCATAGGAAAAAGGGGCTTCATGTATATTTCCATTATGGATCAATATCTCTTTAACTCTTTTAATTCTTGACGAAAATTTATGAAACTTCATATTTATGTTCCTTATGATAGTGACTGGACTGCCAGTATCTTTTTTTTTGGCTTTTTTGATTAAATGTTGTGTCATGGAAAAAGGGGAATTGGTGTATTTTTTCATTATGGACAACATATTTAACTACTGGACAAAATTTTATGAAACTTCATATTTATATTGTTTATCATAAGCCACAGACAAGAGTTACTTGTTTTTATTTCATGAAATGCCATGTCATGAAAAAGAGGGGCTAAATGTATAATTTCATTATGGACCAATAACAGTCTGTTCGCCCATCCGTCTGCCTGGACAGATATCTTCTAAAAGCCTTGAAGAAAATTGATAAAATTTCATGTATGTCTTCCTTTGGATAGTCTGTTGATACAGATTTTTAGCTCCACTGGCCGAAGGCCAGCGGGCTTATGTCATGGCCTGTTGTCCGTCGTGCGTCCGTCCGTCCGTCCGTCCGTCCGTCCGTCCGTCCGTCCGTGCGTTAACTTTTTTTTTAAACATCTTCTTCTCTGAAACTACCCATCCAATTTTGATGAAACTTCACAGAAATGATCCTGCCATGGTCCTCTTCAGAATTTCTTGAAAGAATTTAATTCCTTCAAAAACTCTGGTTGCCATGGCAACAAAACTGAAAAATTTTGAAAATCTTTGAAAATCTTCTTGTCTGAAACCATAAGGCCAAGGGCTACCAAATTTGGCATGTAGCTTTATCTAGTGGACCTCTACCAAGTTTCTTCAATTTATAGCCCTGGGGTCAAAATTGGCCCTGCCCCGGGGGTCACAAGTTTTACATGGGCTTATTTAGGGAGAACTTTAAAATTCCTCTTCTACCTAGCCATAGGGCCTAGAGCTACCAAATTTGGCATGTAGCTTTATCTAGTGGACCTCTGCCAAGATTGTTCAAATTATAGCCCTGGGGTCAAATTAGGCCCTGCCCGGGGGTAACAAGTTTTACATGGGCTTATATAACAAGTTTTACATGGGCTTATATAGGGAGAACTTTAAAATTCTTCTTTGACCTAGCCATGGGGCCTAGGGCTACCAAATTTTGCATGTGGCTTTATCTAGTGGGCCTCTACCAAGAGTGCCCAAATTATAGCCCTTGGGTCAAATTTGACCCCACCCCGGGGGTCACAAGTTTTACATGGGCTTATTTAGGGAAAACTTTAGAAATCTCCCTGTACCTAGCCATAAGGCCTAGGGCTACCAAATTTTGCATGTGGCTTTATCTAGTGGGTCTCTACCAAGAGTGCTTAAATTATAGCCCTGGGGTCAAAATTGGCCCTGCCCCGGGGGTCACAAGTTTTACATGGGCTTATGTAGAGAAAACTTAAGAAATCTCCCTGTACTTATTCATAAAGCGTAGGGCTACCAAATTTCGCATGTAGCTATATCTAAAGGCCCTTCACCAAGAGTGCGTAAATTATAGCCCTAGGGGGGAATTTGATTCACCCTGAGGGGTCAGAAGTTTTACATGGGCTTATATAGTGAAATCTTTAGAAATCTTCTTGCTACTAACCATATGAACTAGGGCTACCAATTTTAGTCCTGTTTCAGGGGTCTTATGTTCAAAACCAATTGGCCAAGTATTGTAATGTTTGGCATGTAGTGATTTTACGTATTAGCCAGTGGAGCGATACAGGGCCATCATGGCCCTCTTGTTTCACACACACACACACACACACACACACACACACACACACACACACACACACACACACACACACACACACACACACACATATATATATATATATATATATATATATATAATGCTGTGTCATGGAAAAAGGGGGCTTGATGTATATTTCCATTATTTGTTTTCATTTAATGAAATGCCATGTTATGGAAAAAGGGGACTTAATGCATAATCTCATTATGGACCAATAACAATAAGACCACATTTAGATGCAAAACATACCTCTTTTATACTTTTTATGTAATAAAATGCTGTGCCATGAAAAAAGGGGGCTTTATGTATAATTTCATCATGGACCAATAACAAAAAGGCCACATTTACATGCAAAACACACTATACCTCTAATATGTTTGTATCAAAAAAGGTCTTTTTTGGCGGGGAATATCATTTCAATGAAATTGCTTGTTTCATCTTGCATTGAATATGGGATATGTTTGTGAAAGGGAAGAAAACATTGTGGGAAAAGGAGTAAATGCTGGTTACCAGCATTTTCTCCTTTTCCTACAATGTTTTCAAAAGCCTTTTTTCTTCAGGGTCGATGAAATTCAGGATTATGTAAAGGGTCAAATGAATTTTTCTTAACACTTCGCCTTTTATATCAGCGTTTCTTCAAGCCCTGCCTTCTTCAGGTGCCCAAGTGGTCAGACATTCCACACTTAATTATGCTCTATTTCTTATAGCCCCATCCTCTTTTGAATGCCCACATGGTCAGTGGGAGTGTCCTGGTATCATTGTAATGTGCATAAACAGTTCGTTGGTATGTGATGGAAATGAGGACTGCCTAGGAGGACATGATGAGGGGGCAGGTTGCGGTGAGTCTTTTTTATCCTTTACTTAACACTTCCAGGTTTGAACAACCCCTTGGGAGGAAAACTTTTGAAAACATTGTGGAAATAAGAAAATGCTGGTAAGAAGCTGGTTTTTCCCTTTTCCCATTGCTTTCTATTTTTTCAAAGACACATCGCAGGATTTGACCCACTCTTATTTTGTCGTCTACAAAATGCTTACAGGCTCTAGACAAGTAAAAAATTTGTCCTTTGGTAAAGACTTTAACCCTTTCCCAAACAAACCGTGTTTTTACGTGTCGGCAGTAAAAGTCTTTTGAAAACACAGTTGGAAAAGGAGAAATTGCTCGTAACGAGCAATTTCTCCTTTTCCCACAGTGTTTTCTACCCTAATGGAGAAATTTCCGTCGTTTTTTTTTTTCAAATGGAAAATTTTTCGTCCGCATACTCTTCAGTTTAGAAGTGTCTAAAATTTGGTGTTTGGGAAAGACTTAATATGTATATTTAGCTCTTTACTGAACAACAAAATTTTAGACTTGTCCAAAGTGAAAGCATTTGCAAAGGACACTTTCACCCTTTCCCAAACAACAAAATTTTGGACTAGACCAAATTGAAAGTGTTTGCAGACAACAAATTAAATGTACCAAAAATGGTGATTTCTGTCTTTGATATGATAGAAAACATTGTGGGAAAAGGAGAAAATGCTGATTACCAGCATTTTCTCCTTTTCCCACAATGTTTTCAAGAGGCCTCTTACCCAGGGTCGTAAAAACCCGGGATTGTTTGAGAAAGGGTTAAGGTAGTTCAAGTACCGGGTAATTGTTTTCCTCTTTGACAGGTTAGAAAACAAAGTGGGAAAAGGAGGAAATGCTGGTTACCAGCATTTTCTCCTTTTCCCAAAAGTTTTTCAAAGCAGTTTTTTTCTGGGTTGTTTTAACTGGAGATTGTTTGGGAAAGGGTTTCAATTCCAATTCCATTTTCAAGTGCTTGGTTAGCTTTTAATAGCCTTCCATGTCATGTGACATCATGTATGTATGTCACTCTGTCAGTCATGGAGAAAAATGTTCGTTCAGACCAGGGGACATACTCACAAACAACATTAGTATGTAGGTGTTGTTCTAATACTTATATTTCAAGACAAGCCATTTGATTTGGTAGGACATTCTGCCTTAGCCAGTCAGATAGCTTGTCTTGGAATTTAGAAATGAAATGAATTAAGAGTGGTTGGTTAATATGGCCCCAGAGACATAAGTCCTGGACCTTTGTATATGCTACAATTCTTTACTGAATAAGCTTCTGACTGCCCTTGGCAGTGGGTAAAGTCTGAGCCTGGCATAGGTATTTGCCTTTTTATCCCTTGCCGAATTTCGGGGATGGGGAGATGGGAGGGATATAGTTTCTGCGTTGTCCATCTGTCTGTCCGTCCATCTGTCTGCCCAGACAGATATCGTCTAAGATCCTTGATGAAAATAATGTAACTTCATACCTGTGTTCTTTATGATGTTCCTCCATTATGTTTTTTTTGCTTTTTTTATTTGATGTCATGTCATGGAAAAAGGGGGCTTAATATATATTTCCATTATGGACCAATATTTCTTAATCTACTGGACAAAATTTTATGAAACTTCATATATATATTGTTTATCATAAGCCACAGACAACCATTGTTTGTTTTTAATGAAATACCATGTCATGAAAAAATGGGGCTTAATGTATAATTTACTTATGAACCATTAGCCATCTGCCCTTCCATTGGTCTGGACAGATATCTTCTAAAATCCTTGACGAACACTGATGAAACTTCATACATGCGTTCCTTTTGATAGTATGCTTATACCAGTTTTTGCTTTTTGATATAATGCCATGTCATGGAAAAAAGAGGCTTGATGTATATAACCATTATGTACCAATATCTCTAACATCTGAACAAAATTTTATGAAACTTCATATTCTCTATCATAAGCCACAGACAATCATCATTTGTTTTTATTGAACGAAATGTCATTTTATGGAAAAAGGGAACTTAAATGTATAATTTCATTATGGACCAGTAACAAAAAGGCCATGTTTATATGCGAAACGCATACCTCTTATGTGTTTCTATCAAAATAGGTGTTTTTCGGGAGAGGATATCATTTGAACAAAATAACTTGTTGAAATATGACTCTAACTGGAAATGAATAAAGTTTTATAGATAAAGATATGTTCTTGGCATGTACATTTCACATACATTATTGTTTGTATTTGTATGTATTTTTTTTTAACTCTTTACCAAACAAGAAAATTTCAGTATCATCTAAATTTAAAGCATTTTTTTGACAACAATATAGATATAACTCAAATGATGAAATTTGCCTTTAATCGAGCAGAAAACATTTTGAGAAAAGGAGAAAATGCTGGTTACCAGAAAACATTTTGAGAAAAGAAGAAAATGCTGGTTACCAGCATTTTCTTCTTTTCTAACAATGTTTTTAAAGGCCTTCCTTCCAAGGCGTTGTTAAAACTCTGGATTGTTTAGTAAAGGGTTAAGGCAGTCACAGGTAATTGGGAGTTGCTGTGTTTGTTGTAATAGCATCCTGAAGAATTTGATACTAAATTTGGAACAATTACATATACTTAACTGGGCTCCATTTGTGAGTCTGACTTTCTTCAAATTTTTACCATACAATCCAAAATTTAACCCTTTACCTGAAATTGTAGTATGCAAATACTTTCAATTTGGCAAGTCTAAGATTTTGTCGTGTGGTAAAGGGTTACATTATCTTTTACAAGCAAATTATCACTCTTTTTTCATTATAAAGGTAGTGAGGAATCACATATTTCCATTACAAAGGTAAAAAGGAATCACCTCTTTGTGGTGAATATTGGTAAACAATATTTTCTCCTATTCCCCACGATGTGTTCAAAAGCCTCCTTGTCACATTTATTAAAACTTAGATTTTGTTTGGTAACAGGTTACAGAAATTTCCATGAAGAATGCCTCTTTTTGTTTACATCAAATTACACAATCACAATTCATTATGTTCGGTGCAGTCTGGTCTTGAATCTATATTGTCAACAAAGCATCCCTGTTACTGTCAGCACGCAATGTATGAAAAATGAATCTGGGACATGATACGTTTACACATATTTTTCACAGGTACAAGGCTCACGTCATCCAGCAATCAACTCTTCAACTTGTCCTGTCTTTGTTACATCCTTTCCTTTATCTTCGTCATTCACTACTCAAGGACTTCCTAAACATCCCTACCGTCATCTATTCTAGAGTCAATTTCACATTTCAGTTTGTTGGCATACCTGCTTGAATATTTAGTTTCCTTGCTTTCTCCCATTGGTGTTTCTCTATTCTTTACTTGGTTAAGGGGCCAATTTTGCATCCTGTCTGCTCTTTTTTTTTTTTTTTTGTTGATTTATCTGCTTTTTATTTTTATTTCAACTTAGTGTAATCAGGGCTTATTTCTATCCATTGCTTGCATTTTCTTTTAGTTGAGAAGCTTTCTTACCTTTTGTTTTTCTTGCATGCATATTTCTACCTAATTTCCTATTATTCATTACTGTTACGTTTGCTCCTCCCCTCTCCTGTTCTTGACCCATCAGAGCGCAGTGAATGTTCCTACTACAATGGTGGGTGTAGCTACAAATGTGTTCAGACACCGAGAGGACCACAATGCATTTGTCCAGATGGCCAGCAGTTAAATGGGACAACAGAGTGTATCGGTAATTGTCCTTTAGTTTTATCTTTGTTATTCCTTTTAACTTTTACCAAAATATCCTGTGTTTTCACTTCTTTGGGACAAAAGGACCATGAAAACATTGTAAGAAAGGAGAAAATGCTTGTAATTTCAGCAGTTTGTGTTTTTCTAACAGTGTTGACTTGCATATAAAATAAACTTTTATCATTTTAGACAATTTTTATTTGTCATCTGAAAATACTCTCTATTTGAACAAGTCTATAACTTCATTATATGGTAAAGGGGTACAGGTAAGTAATCTTATCTTTAACAGAGAAAGCTCACAAAAGTGAGCTTTGAAATAAGCATTTCCTACAATTGTCCAAATTTCAAAGTGAGTAGGTTCATTAAGGTCTTTACAAAGGAATGTTGCTTCAGTTATTTAACACTTATAAGTAATAGATTTTTTTTGGACCTATTTGAAACAATACTTTACAAGTCACATAAGCTTGCTAAGCTTGTTAAGTGCTAGAATTTTACCATAAATCTTTTATGGTAAAGATTGAATTCCTCACAACCAATGTTATTAGGACAGTAGGTATCAGAATCTGACTGAGAATCAAACCCATGGCCTGAAGCTCTTAAGGACTTTCATATTTATGACTTAGTCATCTCAATGTTTTAATGATAGATGGTGTTTTACTCGGCTTTCAACAATTTGACATTCATATTACAGCAACAAATCATTTATTCATGTAATTGGTTTTGTTGGAACTGTGCTGGGGTCCTGCATTGCTTTACCTTAGGATAATCCATTGATTGATTTATTGATATTGTTTGCAACACTGTTTCAGTTTTATCACAGCAGCCAGTGCACCTGTCCATGCTTTCCTGGAGTTCTTTTACCAGCACTCTACACAATACTCTTTTCTAGCTGCTGGCTGCTTTCCCACATAAGTATTGTCAAAACAATGGTCAATGGTGAGACTTAAGGAATAAATACAGGACCCCTGTCTGCCTCCTCAGAGCAAGGGCTCTTTCACAGCACAAATGCAAATAAGATGATTCTTTTAACAAAAGGACTGAAAAAGAGACTTACAGAGTAGATAGGAAGAGAGTAAGTGGGGATGAAATGTTTTAAAACATTGAGGGCAACCAGCATTTTTCTGTCTTTTTACAATTTTTCCTACCCTTCCATAGACAAGTTCCACTGTTTTGGCCACTTAATTTTGTTTTTTCTTGCAAATGCCTTAAATACAGTATTGCATCCAGGGCATGCGATCGTGCAAATGCCGCTGTTTACACTTTCATTCCCTCAATTTTAAATTTTCTTGGGTGATAACTCCTGCAGAAACGGAAATAATCCCCCGCTCTGCAATAGTCTGTGTGCAACAAAATTGCATTTTACAAGAAAAATGAAATACTGCAGATGCTCCAAGTACGCAATTTCTGCCTAAAATGATAACCCGCATATCAATTCTTTAGTGGAATAAGGTTGTATGTGGTACAGGCTTCATTTACGTCAGTTTATTTCAAGGTATCTATATCTTGCTGTTGAAATATCCGTATGACGCAATCGGCATAGACTAGGATAAATGATATTGTTGAATACCTCAGATGACATAATTGGCCTGTATGGGGATAAGTCCTATTGAGGAATACCCCGGTAGCAATTTCATCGCGTATGTTAATAAAATTTGAACGTGACATAGATTTGAAATAGAGTATAATTTTACTAGATTATGCCACCTAAAGGGATAACTGACTTTTTTTAAGACGGGGACAGACAATGAAAGAGCCACCCCGCAGCCGTGTTCTTCTTCAAATATGGATGAACTGTTGCTGGAAGCTTTGCCTTCCAGGCAGCCAGGCCGTGAAAAAATGTAAAACATTCCAGCCCAAATTTCAAGAATCATGGGAAAAGACATATTCCTAGCTCATTTATGAAGATGGAAAGGGTACGTTACGTGAGTTGTATTTGAAGACGAGTAAGAAAAACCCATTTACGGCCAAGTGTATAGGACATCGACACTAACGTGACATCTTGACACACGATCACATACAGGCCGTCAGGGACACTGTTCACCAATCTGAGTTTACGCATGCCAAATCAGCCGCTCATAAGAAAGCAGCATCAAAGGAAAAGTCTTTTATTATAGCCATGAGAATGGCCTTTTATATTGCAAAGGAATAATATTTCCATTAGAAATTATACTAGCATATTGCAACTCCAGGAAGAAAATGGCTTAGATTTTTAGCTCACCTGAGCACGAAGTGCTCAGGATGAGCTATTGTGATCACTCACTGTCGTCCGTCCGTCCGTTCACATTTCTTTTTTTACACTCTAGCATCTACAAATATTAACCAATCAGCACCAAACTTGGTCAAAATATATATGACCATAAGATCTCGGATTATGGATGTAATCGGACCAGAACAACTGGAGTTATTTGCCCTTGAATTAGAAAAATTGCTATATTTGACTTTGTTTACACTCTAGCATCTACAATTATTAACCACTCAGCACAAAACTTGGTCAAAATATATATTACCATAAGATTTCAGATGAGTTCGATTATGGGTATAATGGGAGACAAAAGAAAGTTACTTCCCTTGATAGCTCTCCACTACTAACTAGGTCCTGAATAAGGTATTACTTGGTTTTTATCCTTGATATCCTTTGCACTATCTAGGAATGTTTAGGTTGAAATCCCTCCATCAAAATTTATCAAACCAGAAATTCGATCTATTTCTGCATTTCTATGGTAATGATGAGTGAAATTCGATTTGCAAATAACATGAAGACCCTACATATACGTCATAATTCAAATTATAATAATCGCAACATCTCCTAGTAAACCAAGGATAAAACAAAGGATATCAAACAAAAGGACCTAGTTGCTATTTGGTTTTCTTGGTTTTTATCTAACAAGGGAGATAATTTGGATTTCACTTTTTTCTCCCATTGGACCAGAACAACTGGAGTTATTTGCCCTTGAATTAGAAAAATTGCTATATTTGACTTTGTTTACGCCCTGGCATCTACAATTTTTAACCACAAAACTATATATGACCATAAGATCTCGGATGAGTTCAATTGTGGATCTAATCGGACCAGAACGACTGGAGTTACTTGCCCTTGAACTAGAAAGTTCTGTAGAATAGTTCTTTGTCCGGAGCATAACTTTGTCATCTCCAGTCCAATTGACTTGAAACTTGGCATTTGTAGTTGTTGCAATAATACGGAGTGCAGTGTGAAAGAACCATAACTCTACCTCGTACTGTCTATGAGTTATTTCCCTTTGATCGTCATTTTTACAGCATTTTCTGCTTGTCCGGAATATAACTTTGTCATCTCTAGCCTGAACATCTTCAAATTCAGTATGCATGATTGTTGAAAAATTACGGAGTGCAGTGCACAAGAACCATAACTCTTCCTATAACAAATTCTGAGTTATTCCCCTTTGACCTTCATTTTTATAGCATTTCTTCCTTGTCTGGAGCAAAACTATGTCATCTTAAGTAGGAATAACTTGAAATATGGTATGCTTATTTGTTGCAATATTTGGAAGTGCAGTGCACAAGAATTGTAACTCTACCTCCTGCTGTCTTTGAGTTATTTCCCTTTGATCATCATTTTTACAGCGTTTAGTGTTTGTCCGGAATATAACTTTGTCATCTCAAGTCAGAACGACTTCAAGCTTGGTATGCATGTTTGTTGCAATATTACCGAGTACTGTGCGCAAGAACAATAACTCTGCTTAGCGCAGATTTTGAGTAATTCCACTTTGATCTTCATTTTTACAGTATTTCTTGCTTGTCCGGAACGGAACTTTGAAGTCTCAAGTCAAATTGACTTGAGACTTGGTAAACATGTTTGTTGCATTACCTGCCCTTTGCGATTATTATACCCCCGCAAAACGAATGTTTTCGGGGGTATACTGGTTATACCCCCGCAAAACGAATGTTTTCGGGGGTATACTGGAATCATTATACCCCCGCAAAACGAACGTTTTTGGGGGTATACTGGAATCACCCTGTCTGTCCGTGTGTCTGTCCGTGTGTCCATCTGTGTACAAATAATTGCCTGTTTCTGTCAAAGCGCTGGCAGCAGATATTGAGCTGATTTTTGGTGTGTAAGTCAACCACCATGAGTTACAGATCAAGTTTGAGTTTCGTTCCGGCCCACTAATTTTTGACGAAATTACGGGCCTTGGACTTAGAAATTTCTAAGGAAAAAACAGTTTTCTGGACTTTTTTTCTAAACGCTGGCAGATATTGAGCTGATATATGGTGTGTAAGTCAACCACCATTATTTACAGATCAGGTTCGAGTTTCGTTCCGGTCCACTGATTTTTGACAAAATTATGGGCCTTGGACTTCGAAATTTAAAGGAAAAAACAGTTTTCCGGATTTTTTTTCTAAACGCTGGCAGCTATTGAGCTGATTTTTGGTGTGTAAGTCAACCACCATTAGTTACAGATCAAGTTTGAGTTTCCTTACGGTCCACTGATTTTTTTGCCAAATTACGGGCCTTGGACTTGGAAATTTTTACGGAATAAGCAGTTTTCTGGACTTTTTTCCTAAACGCTGGCAGATATTGAGCTGATTTTTGTAGTGTAAGTCAACCACTATGAGTTACATATTTAGTTTGAGTTTCATTCTGGTCCACTGATTTTTGACAAAATTACGGGCCTTGGACTTACAAATTTTCACCCAAAAAGACAGTTTTCTGGACTTTTTTTCTAAACGCTGGCAGATATTGACCTGATTTTCGCAAACTCCCCCTTACAGTTTTGCTGCTATTGTATTGAAAGTTTGTTGGTACATTGATTGTATACTGAAGTTGTGCAAGACACAGTTTTCAATCATCTACTCCCTATGATTCAAGGGTGATCTCCCCTTGAACTTAGAAAATTTTTTGTTGAATTGCCTGTTTCTGTCAAAGCCCTGGCGGGGGTAATAAGTCACATTCAGTGACAGCTCTAGTTATACCTCCTTGACAACTGGCGGTGGGACGGGCTTATCTTGCGACAATTTGCCGCTCTTGTTTCATTATCATTTGGCCTTGAACCTTGATATTTGGTATTTATCTTCATTGTAGACCTTTACTGCTTAGTACTCAGGTGAGCGATATAGGACCATCATGGTCCTCTTGTTTAAAGTGACTTACACATTGCCTCAACTGCAAGCTATGGAAAATGTATGCTAGATCTACATAAAGGTTATTAAGATGAGTTTTATCTGCAGTGCGCTCAAACTGTTCACTCCCCCATTTTGATTATATGATGGGGGATCTCCCTCTCTCCGAGGTCATCCTGGGTGCAACACTGTTAATATGAACAAGTGAAAATTTTTTTCGTTTTCACCTAATTTCATCTAAATGTAAAAGGCATCTACAGTAGATACATTTAAAAATCTTGCCTTAGAGATTGAAGTTAAGGTAAATGAAATGACCTTAAACAAGCACATATGAGTATTGCTCATACAAATTTATATGAGCCATGCTCTATGAAAAGGGGGCTTAATGTGTTTGCAAAAAGTATCGACCTAGGTCAGCCTACGCAACCTGCACAGGCTGACCTGGACCTAAACGTTTTGCTCATTGCAAATTTCCAGCATGTCAAAGGAGCAGTGTACCTCATGACTCATTAGGTTTTTAGCTCACCTGAGCACGTAGTGCTCAGGGTGAGCTATTGTGATCGATCACAGTCGGGCGTCCGTCAATCCGTCTGTACGTCCGTCCGTCCGTCCGTCAGTCAGTGAACAATTATTTAAAAAATCTCCTCTGAAACCGGAGAACAGATTTCAATGAAACTTCACAGAAATGATCCTTAGATGATGCACTTTCAGAATACTTCAAAGATTTGAATTCCATGAAGAACTCTGGATGCCATGGCAACCGAAAGAAAAAACTTTAAAAGTCTTCTTGTCCCAAACTGTAAGGGCTAGAGCTTTCATATATGGCATGTATCATCATCTAGTGACCCTCTACCAAATAACTTCAAATTATGGCCCTGGTGTGGAAATTGGCCCTGTGTTGTGGGGTCTCGGATTTCACATAGAGATTAAGAAGGAAATCTTTAAAAATCTTCTTGTCCTAAATCCTAAGGGCTACAGCTTTCATATTTGGCATGTAGCATCATCTAGTGGACCTCTACCAAAATACTTCAAATGATGGCCCTTGTGTGGAAATTGGCCCTTTGTTGTGGGGTCATGGATTTTACATAGAGATAAAGAAGAAATCTTTAAAAATCTTCTTGTCCGGAACCTTAAGGGCTAGAGCTCTCATAAAAAATCTTCTCCTCTGAAACCTGCAAACAGATTTCAATGAAACTTCACAGAAACGATCCTTAGGTGATGCACTTTCAGAATACTTCAAAGATTTGAATTCCATGAAGAACTCTGGTTGTCATGGCAACCGAAAGAAAAAACTTTAAAAATCTTCTTGTCCCAAACTGTAAGGGCTAGAGCTTTCATATATGGCATGTAGCATCATCTAGTGACCCTCTACCAAAATACTTCAAATTATGGCCCTGGTGTGGAAATTGGCCCTATTTTGTGGGGTCTCGGATTTCACATTGAGATAAAGAAGGAAATCTTTAAAAATCTTCTTGTCCTAAATCCTAAGGGCTACAGCTTTCATATTTGGCATGTAGCATCATCTAGTGGACCTCTACCAAAATACTTCAAATGATGGCCCTTGTGTGGAAATTGGCCCTTTGTTGTGGGGTCACGGATTTTCATAGAGATAAAGAAGAAAATCTTTAAAAATCTTCTTGTCCCAAACCTTAAGGGCTAGAGCTCTCATATATGGAATATTAACCAATCAGCACCAAACTTGGTCAAAATATATATGACCATAAGATCTTGGATGAGTTCGATTTTGGGTCTTTTCGGACCAGAACAACTGGAGTTATTTGCCCTTGAATTAGAAAAATTGCTGTATTTGACTTTATTTACAGTCTAGCATCTACAAATATAAACCAATCAGTACCAAACTTGGTCAAAGTATATATGACAATAAGATCTGGAATGAGTTCTATTATGGATATTATCGGACCAGAACGACTGGAGTTATTTGCCCTTGAATTAGAAAATTGCTATATTTGACTTTGTTTACACTCTAGCATCTACAATTTTTAACCAATCAGCACCAAACTTGGTCGAAATACATATGACCATATGATCTGGAATGAGTTCGATTATGGGTCTAATCGGACCAGAACCGACTGGTGTTATTTGCCCTTGAATTAGAAAGTTCTTTAGAATAGTTCTTTGTCCTGAGCATAACTTTGTCATCTCCAGTCTGATTGACTTGAAACTTGGCATTTGTGTTTGTTGCAATAATACGGAGTGCAGTGTGAAAGAACCATAACTCTACCTCGTACTGTCTATGAATTATTTCACTTGATCGTCCATTTTACAGCATTTTCTGCCTGTCCGGAACATAACTTTGTCATCTCTAGTCTGAACATCTTCAAATTTGATATGTATGATTGTGGAAAAAATATGGAGAGCAGTGCACAAGAACCATAACTCTTCCTAGCACGAATTTTGAGTCATTCCCCCTTTGATCTTCATTTTTATAGCATTTCTTGCTTGTCTGGAGCAAAACTTTGTCATCTTAAGTAGGAATGACTTGAAATATGGTATGCCTATTTGTTGCAATATTTGGAAGTGCATTGCGCAAGAATTGTAACTCTACCTCGTTCTGTCTTTGAGTTATTTCCCTTTGATCATCATTTTTACAGCGTTTAGTGTTTGTCCGGAATATAACTTTGTCATCTCAAGTCAGATCGACTTCAAACTTGGTATGCATGTTTGTTGCAATATTACGGAGTACAGTGTGCAAGAACAATAACTCTACCTAGCGTTGATTTTGAGTAATTCCACTTTGATCTTCATTTTTTTACAGTATTTCTTGCTTGTCCGGAACGGAACTTTGTCACCTCAAGTCAAATTGACTTGAGACTTGGTAAACATGTTTGTTGCATTACTTGCCCTTTACGATTATTATACCTCCTTGACAACTGGCAGTGGGACAGGCGTATCTTGCGACAATTTGCCACTCTTGTTTCATTATCATTTGGCCTTGAACCTCGATATTTGGTATTTATCTTCATTGTAGACCTTTACCGCTTAGTACTCAGGTGAGCGATATAGGACCATCATGGTCCTCTTGTTTCAAAATGGATTTTATGGTTCTATAATACTTTAATGACGTGCTTGGTATCATGGAGATGCATTAAGGACCCTTTTCACAGAGCATGGCTCCTATTTTATTTACAGATGCCAATGAATGTGACAAACCCTGGTTGTGCAGTCAACAGTGTGTCAATGTGAATGGTTACTATAAATGTTTGTGTGAGGAAGGATATCAGAAAATGCCAGATGGACATCGCTGTATGGCTAACAGAGGTAGTTCAACTGTCATTTATGGCAAAAGACATAGCTTTTGCCTTTTTCAGAAATATGGGTAATCTTGTATAAACCTTAAATCTTTCCATTCCATAGACGACACCAGAAGCTTTTGTGGACAATGTAGATCAAAATCAGACTGCACAGAACATGCAGTCTAATCTTTTATTTACACTGTCTACTGCTACATTCTAGTTTATGACTGAACTATCTCTTAATCTTGTAGAGGAAATGTATTTTCAGCCTTTGAGAAAATGCAATTTATTTATTCTGAGTAGTGAAAGAGTTAAAACATATTAAATGTCCCCATTCTCCAAAGTTTTTTGCAAAATTATTTAAGAAGTAATGGGTTTACTTGTACAACAAGCCACTTATGCTAGAGTTTTGAGATATCACTTAGAGAAAGTTATTAATGCTAGGTTGGACTAGAAATATCTTGTACCACAAGCCATTTATGCTAAGTTTGTGATGTAATGTAAAACAAGCCATTTATCCTTACTTGGGGATATCATGTAGAACAAGCCATTTATGCTAACATGGTGATATGTAGAACAAACCTCATAGGCTAACCCACAGATTGCATATAGGACAAACAATTTATGTTAACTTTGTGATCTGAAGCCCCCAGTCCCTGAACTTGGAGATAACATGTAGAAGTCGTTTGCTGTAGTTCTTTAGAAGATCATGTAGAAAATGGTGCTTATGTTAATGCTTGGAGATATCATGTAGAACAAGCTACTGATTCTAGAACTTGGAGATAACATGTAGAACAAGCCACTAATAAATCTAGAAAGTTTACACACAAAATGTATTCCTTTACAGATGTGTATATCCCTAAACTGCTGGTATGCAATAAGAATGGGATCACTATCACTGGCATAGACATGTGGAACATATTCCAGACACTTCCCATACCAGGAGCAAGAGAGTTGGCTGGTCTGGACCTTGATGTTCAAAACAAACGCCTTTATGCCTCTGATTCCAAAGCAATGAAAATATTTAGTATGAATCTGAATGGTACAAATGTGACTACGGTAAGAAATTTATTATCTTTGGGTAATTGTAATTAAAACTTCTAATTGGATCCAGACTTACTTGCTAACATTCGTCTTGCCTTTATGATAGATTTATTATAAACAAAGACACTGTGAATAACAAATGAACCATGCTCTGTGAAAAAGGGTTTAACTCTACCAAACAACCAAGTGTTAGACTGGTCCATATTGAAAGCATTTGCAGACGACAAATTCAAAGTTTGTCCCTGAAAGATTAAAAACCTTGTTGGAAATGGAGAAAATGGTGGTTACCAGCATTTTCTCCTTTTCCCACAAGGTTTTGAAAAGCTTTTCTTCCCAGAATCATGAAAACCAGGGCTTGTTTGGTAAAGAGTTAATGCATCTGTAAACAGTATCAACCCAGATCAGCCTGTGCAGCTTGCCCAGGCAGACTTGGATTCAAACTTTTTGCCTTTGGTCAATTTTTTATAGTCAAAGGACCATTCTACCACTTGACTCAGTTGGTTGATAGACAAAATTAATTCTTTAAATCCATAATATGTGATGACTTGCTTGGCATGATTTGTTATGGAGATGCTTTAATTCCCCTTTTGCTAGAGCACGGGTCCACTTGTAACAGAAGGTAAAAGAAATAACAAGTGTACATTTTTTTACCACTGATCCAGTGACGAGGAAATCAAGTGGAAGAGGGAGAAAATCAGCGACAGATCTAGTTCTGTAAGAAACACAGATGATCTTGAAAATTGTATTAGTGACTTTCATTGTATTGTTTGTTTTCTTACAGGTTATATCATCTGGCGTCAATGTCATTGAAGATATAGCTGTTGATTGGATAGCTGGTAACATATACTGGACAGATTTTACATTGGAGACTGTGGAAGTTGCGAAACTGGACGGTACAAATAGGGTAACTTTGTTCAGCGAAAATGTGACAAAACCACGAGGAATTGAGGTGGACCCAAGGGATAGGTTGTGTCTACACACATGTTACATTATTGCTTCATATTTTTTTCACAAAAGTTTTGATGATACCTTAAAATTACAGAAAAAGAATCAAACAGATGCCGCCTTAAACACTTATCCTGCTAAATAGCATAGACGTAACTGTCATGCAGATAGTAAAAACCTGAATAATGCTATTTAATGCTGTTTTTGGAGAAAAGTATCTTCTTCTCAGAGAGTGTAGATCATGCATGTTCAGTGTAGTCTGATCTTGATCTGCGCTGTCCACAAAAGGTCAGTTAGTCATGCTTAGCAGCCTAAGTGTTAAAAGTGTTTGGTGAAGACAAATACGAAGGGTGATCAGAAAGATCGTGGACCACCCCGTTATTTTGAAAACCACTACACGTGGGATTACAAAAAATTGCATAGATGACCATCAATTATCTGGTAACTGACTCAAGCTTTCAAATGTCTTCATATTTGAGTAGGTAAAGTATGACGCCATTTTCATGATGTCATATATTATATTAGTGGTCTAAAATGTCGGACGACGTTTTATTTGAGCCGAGAGTAATGATAAAGTTTTACGTCAAACTCGGAAAGTGTTTTCGGAAATCAAAATCGATTTTTAAACAGTTAAAGGGGACTCTGCCCTTAAGAAATCTGATATTCATACATGGATCGGACCGTTTAAGACAAGGATGCGATACTGTTAGATTTGACCCTAAATCTGGCCGTCCACCAACATCAGTCACAGACAAAATCATAACGGATGTAGAGCAGCATGTAAAACAAGATCGCCGAGATACTGTCAGGAAAATAGCTGACACATTTACCATTTCATATAGAAGTGCTCAGGAGATTTTGACTGAGAATCTTGGAATGTCGCATGTTTGCACAAGGTGGGTACCTCGGCAACTGAAGCCCGAGAAAATGGGGGTTAGGGTCGAAATCTGTTAAGAAATTTCAGAATGCAATAGGGTAGAGGGGTCTAACTTTACTGATCATACTGTAACATGCGATCGAACATAGGCACACTGTAACGAGACTGAAACTAAACAACAAAGCAGTGTACAGAAACATTACACACTGCTTTCCGCTGATTCAGCCAAACTTTCTAATTCAGTCGGTAAAGTTACGTGCCCACATTATTCAGATAAATTTCACAAACACCATACGAAGAAAACAGCCAGAAGTCCTGCAGAGTGACGTCACTTTACACTAAGATAAAGCCCAAACTCACAAAGCCACACTTGTAGTGGAAACTTTGCAAAAACTAGATATGGAAACACTAGCCAACTCTCCTTATAATTTAGTCCTGACTCCATGTGACCTCTGACTAGTTCCTGTTTTGCAAGATTCTCTATGTGGCATACACTACGAGAGCAGAGAGGAGCTAACCCTCGCTATGACCGGGTCCTTGATAGTGATGTCACGTGACGCGGTCGCACAAGAATGAAAAAGTGCATAGAACTCAAAGGAGGTTACTTTCAAAAATAGTAAACACTCCAAGTTGTTTTCTATAACGATATTCCGTAACGGGTACTGGTCCACATTCTTTCTGATCACCCCTCGTAATATGAAACACAAAGGCTGGTTCCTGTCTTTGAAAGGATAGAAAACATTGTGGAACAGAGGAAAAAATGCCATGAAATGACTACCAGCATTTTTATCTTTTCTGACAATCTTTTCTAAAAAATTGTTCCTAAAGAAGACTTAAACATGATGAAAGATTACTTTATTATCTTCCAAAAATATTTAAATATTTACCAAAGGACAAAATTTTACACTCAACCAAAGTGAAAACATTTGCAGATAACAAATTAAATGTAGATGAAAAGATGGTTTCTGTCTTTGATAAAGTAAAAAGCATTGTGGGAAAAGGAGAAAATGCTAGTCATACCTTTTGCCACTGTATTTTCAAAATTGGCATAATTAAAGAAAAATGTAATCTGCAGGGGGGATTTATGCTAATCTAACCCTATACTGCTGAGCCCCAGTAGCATATTAGAAAGCATACCGGACTTGAGAGTAGGGGGTAACTGGTTCATATTTCTAGCTTGGCTAATTTCTTTCTGTTGCTGTTCAAATTCTCAGCTCAGCCCATTTCTTTCCAAGTATTGACAATAGTCATTGCAATAGGATTCATCCCTCTCTGACCACTAATCATTGTTTTGATGATGGTCACATTTGATTTATCATCTGCAAATTCTTTCAATTTGACCAGTTTAAATTCTGTTGTTTGGTAAAGCGTTGGTTTGCTAATTTCTTTAACTCAACCTTTAATGAATTATGTACTTTAGGAGTTTTGCTGACAATTACTCATTCATTAAGATGTTCAATATTGGTATGGCTTTCATGAAAAAAAAAAAATATAATGAAATATATTGATAATTCTTAATTCATTTATTTGTTTCCATTTTCCTTCTATCCTCAGTATAAGATATTTATTTTGGACGGATTGGGGTCAGAATCCAAGAATAGAGCGGGCAGGGATGGACGGATCAGGTCGGATGACCATTATTTCCAGTAGATTATACTGGCCAAATGGCTTGTCCATCGACTATCCGAATAGTAGGTTATACTTTGCTGATGCCAAACTTGACTACATCGAATACTGTAATTATGATGGTACTGGAAGACGACAAGTCATTGCAAGTGACCAGGTGAGTTTGAAGCTTTGTCAAAATATAACCCAAAGAGCACTCAGAGCAGTTTAAGTCTCTACCAGATGACGAAATTTAGACTTATTTGAAAGCATTTGCAGATGACAAGCGCACTACAAATGATTGGATTTTACCCTAAAATGGTAGGAAACATTGTGGGAAGAGGAGAAAATACTGTTAATCAGCATTTTCTCCTGTTTCCACAATGTTTACAAAAGCCTGTTTCCACAGGGTTCTTAAAATCCAGGATTGTTAGGTAGAAGGGTTAAAAAGTTTTTGTAGATAATATACAATAAGATTAGACTGTCTTTTGTGGATACTGTGGATTAAAGTCCCATTGCACAGTAATCAATAGACTTCTGATCTTCATCAAATCTAAACTAAGAGATACTTAAGCACAACTTATTTTTCTAATGTTATAGAACAAGATCAGACTGCATCTAATTAAAAGATTTTTTCAAAATCATACTGTACAGAACATGCAGCATGATCTTGGATCAACTCTGTCACCTGTTTCATGAAATATTCTGACAACAAAAGCATGCTTTAAATGACAAAGTTTTGGTCTGTTTTCATGATAAAGAGAGTATATTTCATTTGTATTTATTTAGTGCTTTAATGCTTTACCACACAATCCCAACTGTTAATGACCTTGAGGAAGAAGCCTTTGGAAAACTCTGGGGAAAAAAGAGAAAATGCTGGTAACCAGCATTTTCTCCTTTTCACACATTGTTTTCTACACTATCAAAATTTAATTTCATCATTTGAGTCACATTTAAATTGTCGTCTGCAAATGCTTTCAATTTGGATGAGCCTACATTTTTCAAATGTAAAGAGTTAAGAAAAAATTCTTTACCCCCAGATTTTTAGAAAATTTAGACTGGTCCAGATTGAAAACATTTGCAGATGATAGATTATTATCAGGTGGCTCAATTGATAGGATTTGATAGGGGAAGAAGCATTATGATTACTCAAGTTTTCTCCTGTTTGGCACAATAGTTTCAAGAGTCTTTTCATCACGTAAAGGGTTAGAAAAGTCTGGTAATAAATAATACCATAAAACCCTTATCATTTTGCTATTAACTCTTTACCAAACAATCAGGAATTTTAAAAACCCTGAAGAAGGCATTTGAAAACAGTGTTGGAAAAGGACAAAATACTGATAACTAGCATTTTCTTCTTTTTCCACAATGTTTTCTACCCTATCAAGGACTACTTTTGTCATTTGAGCCAATTTTAATTTGTCGTCTGCAAGTGCTTTCAATCTTGACATGTCCAAAATTTTGTTGTTTGGTAGAGAGTTAAAAGATCTTTGGATTTTGAGTGCAGCTTTATCAGAATGTTATTTTAACAAGATGAACTTGAAGTTTTTACATGTATTTCTTACTTCCACCTGTAAGCAGTGAATCTCTCTCTCTCTTCAGTTTCTGCGACATATACATGACTTGATTGTATTCGAAGACTATGTCACATGGACAGATCGAGAAGCCAATAGGATTAGTCGATGCAACAAATTTAACTGTACAAGCAAGGATGTGATTGGTTCAAATTTTGAAAAACCCATTGGTGTCGCTGTGTACCATCCAGTAAAACAGCCACCAGGTATGGAAAGGAAATGAAATATCAACCCTATACCACACAATTCCAAGTTTAAACAACTCTTAGGAGAGAGTCTTTTGAAAACATTGAGGGACAAGGAGAAAATGCTGGTAACTAGCATTTTCTCCTTTTCCCACAATGTTTTCTGTTCTTTGAGAGACAAATTCCATCATTTGAGTCACATGTTATATGTCATCTGCAAATACTTTCAGTTTGAACAAGTCTAAAAATTTTGTCGTTTGGTATAGGGTTAAAGCATGTATAACAAGAATCTGAAAACTGTGCACCATTTACTATCAACAGTCTGATTCTTTGTTGTTTATCTTTTCTTTCTAAAGACAACTGTATTCACTTTGAACTTCCCTGTTTTTTTTTTTTTAATCAGATAATTATGTGCTGTTTTAAATGCACCAACTTACTTTGCTACCTAGGTGAAATTTTACGATAGGTTGGGTAATTTTTTTTGGGAGGCTCTACTGAGCCAAGAGTTTTGCTATTTTGTCTGCAGCATATGGTCAAATAATCAATTATCAAGAATGTTCAAAATAGGTCCCTTGGTTCAACGATGGCCCATGTAAAAAAAATCTTCATATCAAAAACGGCATGGTCTTGAGTTTGATATTCAGTTTTCAGTAGTATCTAATGTTCCTTGAATCAGACTGATCAAATTAGTTGTGTCCCTTGCTACAGAGGTCATACATTTTATAGAGAGTCTTGTACGAGGGGCGTTCATTAAATAATGAAAATAACTGCATATCTCGGGTTTCTGTCGTTCGATTTCATTTATTTTTCTACAGTCCCTCAAAGTACTCTCCTCCTCTCTCTATGCACAGTTGGAGCCTCCTGCGCCATTTATCAACTGCTGCTCGGTACTCTTCTTTAGGTATAGCCCGTAACTCTGCAATTACGGCTTTAGAGAGGTCTTGGACACGTGTATACTTGTTTCCTGCCAAGAGCTCCTTCAGTTTAGGAAACAACCAAAAGTCACATGGGGCCAAGTCAGGACTGTAGGCAGGATGGGGGAGTGTAGAAATTCTATTCTCTGACAGATACTGGTTTACAGCTGCTGTTTTATGGGCACTCGCATTGTCATGCAAAATCATGATTCTCGATGTTCCTGTGATGGGACGACGGTCATTCAACTCAGAAACCACCTGAGGAAGTACAGTTTTTCTGTAGTATCGCCTAGTCATGGTTGCTTTTTCTGGTAGAACATCTACAGCTACATGTCCTTCATGGTTGAAAAAAATTGTGAAAAGCCTCTTCGGACTCTGAAAACCTGGTTTACAGACTACAGGTCTGGGTTCATCTTTTGTCAGCCACATTATGTTAGAACCTTTGTTAGGGATCCCATAGAAGTATATCCAAGTTTCATCTCCCGTGACTAAGTCAGATATCCTTTTGGGGCCGTTGGGTTCGAACATGTCTAAAAGTTGCCTTGCACAAGAAACCCTATTCTTCTTCTGTTCGGGAGTCAGCACATGAGGTACCCATCGTGCAGAAATCTTTCGCAGCCCGAGTTCTTCATGTAGCACTTTATGGATGGTACCAATGGACACATCTAAGTCTGAACTAATCTCCCGCACCGAAACATTAGGGTCATTGTCTACTTGATTTTTAACATTTACGATCAAAGTTTCGTTCACCTTGGATTTAGGTGCTCCTGACCTTGGTTTGTCTGCAACCAGCTTTCTTCCATCTTTAAATTCTCTCACCCACCTGGAACAGGTGTTATAAGGTACAGCTAACTCCTTATATACCGTATGCAAATCTTCATGAATTTGCTTTAACTCATCTCCAAGTTGCAGCCTTGTGAAGATGAAAAACCTTTGGTGTTCTCTCCTGACGTCCATTTTGAACTAAACAGGAAGTGATGTCATGTTTTGATGACGTCATCATTGCATGACGTCATGACGTCTTGATAACGTTTGGCGCCAAAAATAAAGCAGAGACCTTGATTTTTGTGTTGCTAAAATTTCTTTCAAATATCAGAAAAGGTTAATGATATACAGGTGTGTTTTCATTAATTACTGAACACCCCTCGTAAGAAAATTTTTTAGTAATTCTTCTTGTCCTATTTTGCAAAGCCGAGACTTTGGTATTTCTTATGTGACATCATATGAAGATATTTAACTCTTTATCACATGGGAAAATACTAGACTTGCCCAAATTCAAAGCATTGGCAGGCAACAAATTAAATGTGGTAGAAGTAATGAGATCAGTCAACTTTTTCTGTCACCTCAAAGTTGTCATCTGGAAATGCGTTCAGTTTGGAAATGTCTAAAATTTTGTTGTTTGGTAAAAAGTTTAACACAATGTAAGACACTATTCAATCAATCAACTTCTTAACTTTTCAGCATCCAATCCTTGCACATCAGCACCATGCAGTCACATTTGCCTGTTATCACCTGTAACAGAAAATGGGTTTCAGTGTGCATGCCCACCAGGCACCACTCTTTCCACCAAGTCACAGTATAAGTGTGAAGAAGGTACATTATTATGTTGATTTGAATTTTGTACATGAACATCAGTATAGTTTTAATGATATAGGATCAGACTGGTTTTTATTCATGGTTGAACCTGAAAGTGTTTGTTATCTATGTAAACTCTGTGTTAAATCTGAGTTGGACAGCTATTCTAAACAATAGCCTTTTATTTGGTTTGTTTTTTTCAACATTATATCAGTGATATTGAGGGCCCAGTGTAGCTGTCCATGCTTTCCTTTTGCCAGTACTTTGCACAATACTCTTCCCAAGCTTTTGGCCACTCTACCACATGACCATGTTCAAAACAATGGTCAGCGGTGAGAGAGGAACAAATACTGTCATGAATCCTCAGAAAGAAATTGGCTGAGCTTGAAATTCAAACCAGCAATTGCCTGGTCTTAAGTGCTCTATGCTACTGACTTTGCTACTGGACCTGGGGCCTTTCATTTGTAGTAGTTACATCTAAGTGCAAGACATAGGGCACAAGCATTGTTTTGTATATCATTTTGGTGTCAGTTATGGAGCCTGAAATTAAATTAAGACAGTAGATTTCAAATCCGAGGAGTAGAATTGGCAAAGACAAGTTTATTAAGCTTCTCTAGGCATTTTTTTTAAATCATATACCAGGGCACACAATGTTTGAAAGCAAGCAGTAGCTTGGAAAGAGTGTTTTGCAATGTATTTGTGCATAGGTGTATTGGTTGTAGTAGGTATATGAAATGACCACAAGATTCTCAGTTTTAACAACCCTGAGTAGAAAGGCTTTTGAAAACATTGTGGGAAAAGGAGAAAATGCTGGTCACCAGCATTTTCCCCTTTTCCCACAATGTTTTCTTCCCTTTCAAAGAGAGATCCCATTACTTCAGCAAAAGTTATTTTGTCATCTACAAATGCTTTCAATATGGACTAGTCTAAAGATTTTATTGTCTGGTAAAGGGTTAAAATAGTGTTAAAGAGTAAACACAAACAAACATTAATTTTGTATAAAATTTCAGTGAAAAATGACTACCTGGTTTACAGCTATCTAGATGGACTGTCAGCTTTTAAGCTTCCCTTGGGCAACAAGAATAATCTGATACCATTGTCCAGCGCTCATCATGTAAAGGCTCTTGACTTTGACAGTGAGAATGATGAAATCCTGATGGTGCAGGCAGATCCCAGGAATAATGTAACATAAACTATGGTTTTCTTGATCTATTGTTTTTTAGATTTGAGCTGTGCTCTGGCAAAAGGAGGCTTAATGTGTCTCTGTAATGCATGATACCAAGCAAGCATTTTGCATACTTATGGATCCATAGTAGCCACATTTTTTAATAATCGACTTTATCGTGAGATAGACTTGGCCTTTGACATACAGAGCAATGACCAAAAGTTTTGGCCCAGGTCGGCCTTCGTGGACTGCGCAAGCTGACTTGGATGGATAGTTTTTGCAGATTCATTAAGCCCCCTTTTCATACAGCATGGCTCATTTATTTTTGGTCACCATTTAGGGTCACCAACCATTGTTAGTTTTATTCCTAGTTTTATTCTATATTTAGAAAGTAACACAACTTTTGATTGAGTAAACCAATTTAGAAAATTATTCAGAATAAGACAAAGAATTTTACTGAGAATGGTTGGAGAATACTGACCTTGGTTACAAGTATTTTCTCAGTGTATAAGGGACAAGAGAAATTGCTAATAACCATTATTTTCTCCATTGCCCTCAATATTTTCTACCCTTGAACTTTTCTATCGTCTGTCAAACATTATAAGGGACAAAGTAAACATTACCTAAGTTTGAAACAGACGACAAAAGGAAAGACATGTCAGTTGTTGAAAAAAATTGCAGCCAGCCAGTTAAATGTAGCTCAAGTGATTATAATTTGTCCTTGACATAGTAGAAAACATTGTGTGATAAGGCGAAATATTAGAAACCTTTTCCCACGATGTTTTTGAATGTCTTCTTCTTCAAAGCTGTTCACCCTTAACTTTAAATTTTCTGCATGTCAAAGAACTATCCCACCTCATGATTTTGGTTGTTAGACAAAATAGATTTTATTGAACCATGATTATGTGATGACTTGCTTGGTATAATGTGTCACTGAGATGAATCAAACCCCTCTTGCCAGAGCACTGCTCATATGGTTGCTTGGTTAAGGATCAGGAATGTTTTATGTGTGTAGCTCAAGAAAATATTCAGGCATGGTTATGAACCTTTTATCACATGGCAAAATTTTAGACCGGTCCATATCAAAGGATTTTACAGACAGCAATTCAAATGTTTTTTGAATGATAGTATGTTTATTGGGCAGAAAATATTGTGGGAAAAGGAGAAAATGCTGGTTACTAGCATTTTCTCCTTTATCCTAAATGTTTTTAAAAGCCTCAAGGTCATTGATAAAAATCAGGATTGTGTAGTAGAGGGTTTAGTGAACTCGTTTATCCCGTAAGACAAAATTAATATTACAGTAGACAAAGAAAATATCTTGTAGCGTTTTACCAGATGACAAACAATTAAATGTTGCTCAGATGATGGAATTTGCCTTTCATAGAGTGGAAAACATTGTGGGAAAAATGAGATAATAATGATATATGCAGCAATTTCCTCCTCTTGACTCACAGTGTATTTGAAAACATTTTTTTCCAGGTTTTCAAAAGCACTAATTTTTTCAATGTATGTTTACAGAAGAAAGTCCTCTAACATAATTTGCCATGCTCTGAAAAGGGGGCTTCTGCAAAAATTATTGACCCAGGTCAGCCCGTGCAGGCTGACCTGGGCCAAAACTTTTCGCTCTTGGTCAATTTTCTGTATGTCCTAGGACCAGTCTACCTTATGATTAAGTTGTTTGTTTAAAAAAATGGCTATTATGGATCAATAATAGTGTGATGACTTGCTTGGTGTCATGTTTCACAGGAATGCATTGAGCCCCCAGAGCACGGCTCATCTCTTTATTTATAGGGAACAGCAATAAAGAAAATGAAAATGTTCACTACAAAAGAAGTTGAAGTTGGCCCAACTGTATTTGTTGGTAGCCCATCATCAGTAGCATACGACTGGGTATCTAAAAATCTGTTTTGGTCGGACACTAGTAGCGGAAGTATACAAGTGATGAGAACTCTTGGAAATGTCACATATCGCAAGGTCATTCTGACGAACATGGGACGTGAAGTGGACTGTGTGAGTCCTGTTGCTATAGCAATTTCTCCATCATCTGGGTGCGTGATGTCATTTTGCATCTACTTTCTTGAAATTCTTTGATTAACTCTTTATTGCACTATGTGGAGTTTTAACAACCCTGGGAAAGAAGCCTTTTGAAAATATTGTGGGGAAAAGGAGAAAATGCTGGTAACCAGAATTTTCTCCTATTCCCACAGTGTTTTCTACCTTATCAAAGAAAAATTGCTCCATTTGAGCCACATTGAAATTGTCGTCTGCAAATGCTGTCAATTTGGACATGGTTAAAATTTTGTTGTTTGGTAAAGGGTTAAAAAGTGCAGACCACAATCATACATGCTATCTACAATCCTTGCCAAGGCAAAAGAAAAGATCAGATAGACATCTTCATAAGTACCTTGCGTTGCTTTTGATGGCATGGTTATGAAATCAAATTCATGCATGAATGTAGACTTTTTTTTTTTATTTTTGAGACAATATGAAAATAAATGAATTGGATACAAAACTGTTAGTGTAATGCCTCCATATTTTATTTTCTCGTCATTTCACTTATTTTTGAGTCCTGCATGGTTCAGTGGTGAAGTGTAGGATTTGTAACCTTGAGGGCTGGGGTTCGAGATTCACTGGAAGCTCTGGGTTTTTTCATCGGAGTGTCCTTGGGCAAAATAATTTAGGGCCCTAGAGTAGTGCTGGTGAAACCCAGGCCATACATGAATTTGTCACCTTTGTCTGATAGAATGCTGAAAGAGACGTAACACACTACTCAGTCAATCAACAACACTTTTATTATCCCCCGCCATAGGCGGAGGGATGTAGTTTTAGCATTGTCCATCCATCCCTCCATCCTTCCATTCGTCTGTCTGTGTTCGTCTAAGTCTTTTTGAACAGGGGACATCATTTCTACGAAATTGGTTGTTTTAACATTTACAACAGAGTCCCAAATTTTAACAACCTTGAGGAAGAAGACCTTTGAAAACATTGTTGTAAAATAGGGAAAATACTGGTAAGCAGTTTTCTATCATATCATATCCTATCAGTTTAGCTTTGTTATAGGTCTACAAGT
This sequence comes from Hippopus hippopus, assembly GCA_946811185.2. Classification (NCBI taxonomy): domain Eukaryota; kingdom Metazoa; phylum Mollusca; class Bivalvia; order Cardiida; family Cardiidae; genus Hippopus; species Hippopus hippopus. The sequence continues at coordinate 28,452,062 of OX328112.1, read as the reverse complement.
ACTTTTGATGTAGGCTAGTGTAAAATTTCATCATCTGGTAAAGATTTAAATAAATTCACTACAGTCAAGGTTGTTTTTGTCTATGATCTTTCAGCAAAGCGGACAGTGTAGATCAAAGATCAGACTGCATGTTCTGTGCAGTCTGATCTTGATCTACACTGGTCGTAAAGGCAAAAATAGTTCTGAAAGGCACTTTAAGGGTTATTTTAGAACATGAAAATTATTTAAGTGATAATTGTCCTTTATACTCTTCAGTTCACTTTACTGGACTGATCTCGGTGGTCATGGGATTCGAGCGAAAATTGCCTCCATGTTGATGGATGGTTCACAGAGGAAGATTATAAATCAAAGACGCGTTGACAAACCAACATCGTTGGCTCTGGATTCAGTCACAGGCGACCTCTACTGGACAGAAGCGAGACGTAGGGAGGTAAAACTGACTGGTTTCTTGCTGGGAGAACATAAAATTTGAGCAATGCTTTGCAAAACTACGGTTTACCCGTTTACCTCACAACAAAAATGTAGACTTGTCAAAATTAAAAGCATTTGCAGACGACAATTTAAATATGGCTTAAATGATGGAATTTCACCTTGATTGGGTAGAAAACATTGTGAGAAAAGGAGAAAATGGTGGTTACCAGCATTTTCTCCTTTCCCTCAATCTTTTTTCTCCAAGTTGTTAAAAGTTTGGATTGCATGGTAATGGCTAAAAACTGTTTCCTATTGGTCAATTTTCTGGATGTGAAAGACCCAGTCTACCTAATGATTCAGTCTTTTTTGTTAGACAATATGGCTCGCAACACGCGAAAAGGGACATTCGGACATTTGCGTAAAGTGTTGTCTCGAATCAGCCTGCGCTGTCTGCGCAGGCTAATCCGAGACAACACTTTACGACTTCACTAGATTTTGTGCTACAGTAGACTTGTGCAAAACAGAAAATTACATAAAAACGGAAAGTGTCGTTCCGAATTAGCCTGTGCGGACTGCGCAGGCTGATCAGGCTGATCCGAGACGACACTTTAGGCAAGTGTCTAAATGCCCCTTTTCCTGTGTTGCAAGCCATATGGATTTGATGGATTCATAATTATCCGATGACTTGTTTGGTTCAATGTATCTTGGAGATGCAGTAATCTCCCTTTTTCCAGGATACCACTCTTTTGATTTTTAATGGTTTTAATTTTAACCCTTAAGCTGCTAAGCGCGACTCACTGACCTTTTTGCAGACAGTGTTGATCAAGATCAGACAGCACAGAATGTGGAGATAATATTCCCCATAATATATTTTTGAAATAGAAATATTAGGATCTTTACTATGGAACTGAAAATTTCATTTCAGTTATTTAGCAGGATATGGGTATTGATTGTAAAGGAGTCGTATCTATAATATTGTTTTGATTGAACTAGCCTTAGACAGCTGGACAACATATAAATGAGCCATGCTCTGTGAAAAGGGGGCTTTATGCATCTGCGAAAAGTATCGTAAATTGCGCAGACTGACCTGGGTCGAAACTTTTTCGCTATTGGTCAATTTTCTGTATGCACACAACGACCAGTCTATTTCATGATTAAGTCGCTTGTCAAAAGAAGTGGCTATTATGGATCCATAAGTATTTGATGACTTGCCTGGTACCATGGATCATGGAGATGCATTAAGCCCCCTTTTGCCGGAGCATGACTCAAATGCATATCTAGTTTGTATTATTTAAATGCAAATAGAGACAAATGAAATAATATGAAAGAACCTCTAGGGATGCTTTTCAGAAAGAGCACAGAATTGTGCAATAAAAATCGAAAGAGGACAGAGGATGGAAAAATTGAGAGAGAAAGAGAGGGAGAGACAGACAAACAGATAGACAGACACAGACAGACAGACAGACAGATAGATAGAGAGAGAGAGAGAGTCAGGAGAGAGAGAGAGAGAGAGAAAGAGAGAGAGAGAGAGAAACATAGCTTTTAAAAGCTTTGGAAGGTGGAGGTATTATACTTAACTCATTATGTAGTACACGACCAGGAGAGCACCTGTAAAATTGGTTAAATATGAATGCATTGAGGTGTAGTTATTACTCAGATAGAGCAAAAAACACTGTGGCAAAAGGAGAAATTGCTTACCACAGTGTTTTCAAATGTGGACTTCTGCAAGGCAAAAAATGTTGTTATATTGAAGATGTTGACTCATCTAATTGCAGATTCTGAAATGGACATCCTCAACACGACGAGTCAGTGTAATTGTGCAGGATTTAGGGATACTGCACGGCCTTGCAGTGCATAGCTACATGTTGTATTATGGAGACAGGACCTATGAGACCATATCAGCCCTTGACCTTCGAAACCCACGTAATATAACTGTTGTGAAGCGTAATGTGCGAAGTACGAGTGATGTCACAGTTGTGTACGACAGACACCTGAAAAGTATGATTATATTTCAACTTTTTCAGTGCTAAACACTGTATTGTCTCTTTTTAATACCCTGGAGGTGTAACATTTTCTGAAAGGAGGCAATTGATAGAAGTAAAACAACATAAAATTTTCCAAGGACGACTGCTGTGTCAGGGCTTAAGTTAGTGCAGATGGTGAATTGATAGCCATAATGAGAGAGCCACTGTGTTTATCTCCAATCATGATTCATTTGGACATTAATATAGCATTCATGATTGATAGGGGACACTAATCTTTGATACTTTCTCTTTCTTAAAAGTTCTTCCAAGTATGTTGACAAATTCTATGTTATTGAAAGTTTATTATGTTATATGAAGTGTATGTATATTTGGATAGTCGGAGTTAATGACATCATTTCGTGAAATAATAAAGATTATGTCGATGCTATTAGTTTATTACAGCTGATTCATTCAAATTTTATTGATGGATTGGCCATTTGATAAGTCCATTTTCAGTTTTCAAAAAGCTGCTGGAGTGTTAAAGGAGATATATCAATAAAGCACGTTATGGTAATTGGAAAGGATGTTCATAGTCAGTACTAGAGATTGTAACAAATATTTTCTCGTTTTTCCCCACAATTTTTTCAACTATTTACAATTTATAATGTAAGTCACAATTAATTTGTCATATTGAATTCCTTTCAATACTGACCAGTCTTAAATTTTGTCATCTAGTAAAGGTTTGAATATTCTAACAGCAATCACAAATGGATGTTCACAAAACAATGGAGGTTGTCCACAGATATGTCTACCGACTGGAACTAGCTCTGTGACATGTGATTGTGGAATAGGCTTTAAAGTTACTAGGGACAATCAGTGTGAAAGGACTGACAAATTTCTGCTGGTATCACAAAGAAGTGTCATTCGAGGCTTTGCACTCACCAGGGGTAACCATGATGATGCAATATCTCCTATTGGAGGATTTGGTAATTTATTTTGTTCATTGTATTTTGTATTTATTGTAAATATCGAACAAGTTTATCAAGTCTAAGAGAAAGCTTAAAACTCATTGTCAGTGTACTGGGTACGAATTATCTAATTTTGAACTTACTTCTAGCGTATTAAACTTCTAACAATAGATCTACTAACTCTGCAATGTTCAATGCTATGATGATGTCATGAATTACACATTTTTGACGCCATGAAGGAGACATTGTCACACGCTATGACATACCAATGAAATGCAAATTAGAAAGTAGAAATTGTAATATTGGATTTACAAGAAAAAAATGCAGTTAGTAACGTTATCATTTACCTTATGTGCATATTTGTTGTCTGTGATAATGAATTATAAGGAATAAAGAGTTTATTTTTTTTTGTTTTCATGGATGTATGAAAAAAAGAAAACCTAATCACATCTTTGCATGAAAAAGCTCTGCATTTTCATACAGTTTGATTAGGTGTTTTTATGCTCCCCGAAGGGGGGAGCATATAGTCGCCGCTTGATCCGTCCGTCTGTCCGTCCGTCCGTCCGAAGCCATTTCTCCACAATCCCTGGAACAAATTGGATGAAACTTCATATATGAACTTTTTAGGATATTGCGCCGATGTATTTTTCTCGGTTTTCCAATTTGACGCTGTGTCATGGAAAAAGGGGGTTTCTTGTAAAATTCCAATTTTTACTAATATCTCCTTCAGTTTTCATCAAAATTTCATGAAACTTTACATTTATATTGTTTATTAAAAGTTTCACCATGTGCCCTTGTTTTTTTATCTATGCAAAACCATGTTACGGGAAAAGGGTGCTTAATGTCTTATAAGTTATTGCCCTTGGGAAATTTTAACTTTGGTTTTTTTTGTCCAGGGCATAACTTAGAAAGTATAGAAGGTAGTAACTTCAAACTTCACACACAGATAGATCACATAATGGAGAAGTGCAGTGTACAAGAACCATAACTCTTTCCCATTTATTTTTGGGGTTATTGCCCTTTTTAAATTTTAACTTCAAATTTTTGTCCAGCGAAAACTTCCAAAGTAAAAAAGCTAATAACTTCGAACTTCATATACAAACAGGCCACATCAAGGAGAGGTCCGTCTGTCCATCCGAAGCCATTTCTCCACAACCCCTGGAACAAATTGGATGAAACTTCATATATGAACTTTTTAGGATATTGCGCCGATGTATTTTTCTCGGTTTTCCAATTTGACGCTGTGTCATGGAAAAGGGGGGTTTCTTGTAAAATTCCAATTTTTACTAATATCTCCTTCAGTTTTCATCAAAATTTCATGAAACTTTACTTTTGTATTGTTTATTAAAAGTTTCACCATGTACCCTTGTTTTTTTATCTATGCAAAACCATGTTACGGGAAAAGGGTGCTTAATGTCTTATAAGTTATTGCCCTTGGGAAATTTTAACTTTGGTTTTTTTTGTCCAGGGCATAACTTAGAAAGTATAGAAGGTAGTACCTTCAAACTTCACACACAGATAGATCACATAATGGAGAAGTGCAGTGTACAAGAACCATAACTCTTTCCCATTTTTTTTGGGGGGGGGGGAATTATTGCCCTTTGTAAATTTTAACTTTGGATTTTTGTCTGGGGCATAACTTCAAAAGTATAGAAGCTAGTAACTTCAAACTTCACACACAGATAGATCACATAATGGAGAAGTGCAGTGTACAAGAACCATAACTCTATCCCAACTAATTTTGGAGTTATTGCCCTTTGTAAATTTTAACTTTAAATTTTTGTGCAGGGCATAACTTCCAAAGTAAAAAAGCTAGTAATTTTAAACTTCATATACAGATAGGCCACATTCAGGAGAAGTGTAGTGTAGAAGAACCATAACTCTATTCCCACTATATTTAGAGTTATTGCCCTTTGTAAGTTTTAACTTTGCTTTTTTTTGTCCAGGGCATAACTTTTGGAGTTATTAACCTTTGTAAATTTTAACTTAAAATTTTTGTCTGGGGCATAACTTCCAAAGTGAAAAAGCTAGTAACTTCAAACTTCATATACAGATAGCCCATTAAGGAGAAGTGCACTGTACAAGAACCATAACCCTATCCCAACTATTTTTTGGGGTTATTGCCCTTTGTAAATCTAACTTTAAATTTTTGTCAGGGGCATAACTTCCCAAGTATAAAAATTAGTAACTTCATATTTTATATATATATAGACCACATTAACGAGAAGTGTAATTTAAAAAAAACATAACTCTATTCCCACTATTTTTAGAGTTATTGCCCTTTGTAAATTTTAACTTTAGATTTTTTTTTGTGGCATAACTTCCAAAGTATAAAATCTAGTGACTTCAAACTTCATATACAGATAGACCACATTAAAGAGAAGTGCAATGTACAAGAAACATAACTCTATTCCTACTAGTTTTAGAGTTATTTCCCTTTGTAAATTTTAAATTTTGTTTTTGGTCTGGAGCATAACAGTTACATATAAAACGACACCTGTTCTGTGACAAAGCGCTTTGTGGGGGTATGCGGCACTTTTGTGACAGTTGTAGTTTCATTCTTTCCTATTTATACTAAACTGTGTTATAGAAAAAGAGGGCCTAATGACAAACTCAAACACGAAGTTTATAAATGTTTAATCTGACTTTGACAATTTTGCCATTACTATAATAGTAATGTTTGATTTACAGATTGTTCACATTGACAGGAAGTTTTACTCCACTGTTCCAAGAGTTATGCCCCTTCTTTATTTAATTATTTAAACATTGGCAAATGCAGTTTGGCAGACGGGACCAAACAAAAGTAGCCTGTTTCACCCCCACCCTCCTCTCCCGTGACCAACCGTTTACCGACAGCCTTCACTTTCCTAAACAGAGACCTGTTCGGGGAGCATAATTCATCTACGACGGCTCTTGTTTCATCATACCTCCATTAAAACAAAATTCTCTTCATTCCTTAATGACTGCTCATACTAGGTAGAAATGCTGTACAGTTAGCAGTACATATGGCTGGTAGTCACATTTACTGGTGTGATGCCCCAAACCCAATGTCACCTGGAGGTATATATAGAATAATGGCTGATGGTACAGGCCTGGAACATGTGGTGAAGGATGGTATTGGTGTGAGAGGCATACTGGGTCTCACTATTGACTGGGTTGCAGGTATGCTACTTTTCCAACGCTAAATATATTGTGAAATATTTGACTAGTCTAAAATCAAAATAAAACTGAGCAGTGCTGTGGCAAAAGGGGGTTAACCCTTTACCACACAATCCCAACTTTTAAAGACTCTGAGATAGAAAGCTTTTGAAAACATTTTGGGAAAAGGAGAAAATGCTGGTTACCAGCATTTTCTTCTTTTCCCTCAATGTTTTCTATTCAATCACAGGCAAATCTAACCATTTGAATGAAGTTTAATTTGTCATCTCCAAATGCTCTCAATTTGGACCAGTCTAAAATTTTGTTGTTCGGTAAAGAGTTAAATGCATCTCCATGATGCATCATACAAAGCATGATTTCACATAAGTACAGGTCCATAAAATCTATTGAGGCTGACAATGGACTGGATCTAGAGGTAGAATGGCGCTTTTACATGCAGGAAATTTACTGATAGCAAAAAGTTTCAACCCATGTCAGCCTGTGCGTCGATACTTTTTGCAGATGCATTTAGCCCCCTTATTTACAGAACATGACTCAGTAACCAAAATGTTTTACTTAATACGCTTAGTTCTTATTTGGTGTAGGCAGTTTTTATGATATCATTTCGAAAAGAATTCTGCTTTTAAATGGTGAAGAGAAGCACTAAAAATGTGTTTAATAAATTTTAAGTGCTTAACTCAAACTAAGCCAAAATTAACCCTTACTGAGCTGAAGAAATGAAATGGACATTCTTAGACGGTACTATAGATGTAGACTAAAATAGGTTTTCATTAGAATATCTGGCAGAGAAGCAAACAATGTAAATCCAAGATCAGACAGCATGTCCTGTGAAGACTGGTCTTGATCTACACTGTCAACATAAGCACTCAGTCAGGGATCAGGGCCCGGTTTCACAAAAAAAACTTAAGTCCGTACTCAACTCAACTGAGTTTACAGGCTTAAGTCCGTTAAATTGCTGAGCTGAGTCTGAAACGTTGAGTGCATTTCACGAACGCGTTCTCAGCTGAGTCGCTTATTTCGTTGATTTTTCAAACGTCTTAAGCGGTATTTTTGCTACTCTTTGAAAACGGAGGTAATAAAGTGTAAAAGTTTGGGAACAACTGTCAATATCGTTGTCGTCTGAAATAAACAAGGCCGATTTTCTTGCATTAAAAAAGTGTATACAGTCGTAAAAAGCCATTTTACGGAATTCTAGCCGTGTATTCATGCATCGGTATGCACGTTACCATCGTAAATAAACTGGTTCGCTGTGGTACTAGTCAAGATTTATTGAAATTGATTCATATTCGAGGCCAAAAAACGAGGAAATTAAAAGGGATATGGACAACCATGATTCACACTGATTCACTTTATGATAGTGAGGTCTATTTCACATGAATAAAATGTCTTGTTAAACTGTCCACAATGCACTAAATACATAGGCGGGGATGTCAAAGTGCCTGTGAGGTTCGCCTGCCTGGTAGCTCAGTAGTTAGCATGTCTGACTCGTGACTGGTGGTTGTGAGTTTGATACCCGGTTGAGGCAAACTTTCTTTCCGGCGATTTTTCGCCTCTCACCTCTGATGCATGTGTGAAAAGTAGTCAGTGACTTGGAAAGAAAGCTGTGTCAGAACTGGTGTGAGAAAGCCAGGAAACACATGCTCAGATGAACTGACCGCCATGATATGACCTAAGCTGGTGAAACGGCCTTAAACTCCAATACAATCAATTAATCAAAGCTAGTAAGGTTCAACAAATTAGCAGCAGTTCTAAGAGAAAGATCGCCAAGCATCTCATTCTGTAAAAGGCTATCATGCAGCTGAAGGAGATGCACACCTGAATAGATTTGAGACCACAGTTTAAACATGACTTCATTATTAGTAGCCGGAAACTTCTAGATTTGATCTTCTTGAACATACAGCGCACAGCTCTGACTTTGCACCAGTGCTTAACCCCCCCCCCCCTTTATAACAACACAGCCCCATGGACAGCGACTCTATACAATTGTTGATCTTACATGAAATTGATTGTTTTAGGCCGTTTTCTACATTATTTCAGTTATATTGTGACGACCAGTGCATCTATCCATGCTTTCCTGGAGTCTCTTTTATCAGTACTCCACACAATTTTCTTTCCAAGCCACTGCCTGCTTTCCCACATAATCATCGTCGGAGCAATGGTCAGCGGATTAATCCTTAGAGTGCAGTATAACCCTTTACCACACAATCCAGAGTTTTAAATACCCCCAAGGAAAAAAAAAAGCTTTTGAAAACATGGTTGGAAAAATAGAAAATGTTGGTGAGCAGTATTTTCTCTTTTTGTCTAAATGTTTTCTATCTAATCAAAAAGTGAAATTATCATTTTATCAACAGATAACTTGTCATCTGAATCTATTTTTTTTAACCTCTCAATTTGGTCCAGTCTAGAATATTGTTGTTTGGTGAAGAGTTAAATGGATTTTTTCAGTCTGGGAAAAAGGGAAAATAGCAATATTTATACAAGTATCTAAAGTATAATATTGTACAGACAAAAAACAGTATAGATAAAAGATCAGCCTGTATGCTCCTTGCAGTCTGATCTTGATCTACATTGTCTGTAAAAGGTAGTTTGATCTTGAGCTAATTGTCCATGAAAATGGAATATCCAGCTGATTGGACATTTGTAACTAAGCTTTTAAATAAACTGTGAGTTAAAAAGAAGTGAGAGCTTTACTGACTTTGAGTATATATTTCACAAAAATGTTTCAAAAGCTAAAATATTATTTGGATGATAGATTATGACTGACTAGCTTTGCAGAAGTGAGTCGAGCCAATCTAGGTATGAGTTTTTGAGCTTTTATGAAGTAGCAGTTTGGAACAGTCAGTCAGAAAAATGAGAGCCTCCATGCGTTCACATACATACAAATGACACATTAGTTACGGCACATTGATAGTTGAACACTTCTTATGACTCTGGAACTTACATAGTGCATATACTTATAGCGGAGGAAAGTATTATTTTTAGCAGCATCATTATTTCTGTAACGTGGCATTACTAATGATTGTAACTTTTGTACTAAACTGAGCAAATATCCAAATTTGTCAAAAATACAAGCACTGAAACATACAAATTGGTTTAATGGTACCCCTAGAATGCAATTTAACCCTTTATCAAAAAATCCAGAAAACATTGTTGGAAAAGGAGAAAATTCGTAATTAGCCTTTTCTCCTTTTACTGTAATATTTTTTACCCGTCAACAAGAGTAATCATCTTTTTATCACAGTTAATTTGTCATCTGCAAATGTTTTCAGTTTTGGTTCCGTCTAGAATTTTGTCTTTCGGTCAAGTTTTAAATCAAATGGACTTCTTTCAGTCTGGGATAAAAAGGCCAATAGCAATATTATTTCCAAGGTATGTGCCATAATACAAAAGACAAAAGAACAGTATAGATCAAAGATCAGTTAGCATATTCTTTGTTCTCTGATCATGGTCTACACTGTCTGAGGGAGTCTGGTCTTGAGCTAATTGTCCTTTAAAGAAGGGATATCTAGCTGACTGTACCTTTGCAACTTTTGAATAAACTACTTTTTCACTTGCCGAGTATTTGATAGGATATGGTGGTATGTTTTCATATATATACTTAAGTGGTTTATTGCACAAATGACATGTTCAAGGATCTTTTACCAATTACGACACACAGTTGACCATTGCACATTAATACACAAAAGTTCAATTGATTGAATGTAAATTTTGCAATGGCTCTCCATTTGAACCCCTCATGACACCAGCGGACCAGTCTGGAGAAAAACTGGTCTGGTACTGTCTAGGCATCATCATACTGTACTGAATGCTTTTGGTTTTACCTATTTAAAATAAAAATTAAATATTTAAAGGGTGAAAATTGTTACCAAACAGTTTTGTTTAAGCAACCCTAAGAAGGACTTTATAAACATTGTGAGAAAAGGAGAAAATGCTAGTAATCAACATTTTCTCCATAAACCACAATGTTTTATACATTTTAAGATTATTTTCATCGTTTGAATTACACTTTAATGTGTTGTCTGAAAATCTTTTCAATCTGGACCAGTCCTACACTTTTTTGTTTGGTATAGAGTTCAGAGATGGATTTCATCTTAAAATGAAAATTGCAAAGATCTATCCAGCTCACTTTTGTAACTTTGATGCTATCTACCATGTGCGAAATTTTGCCTTTGTACACCAAAATCAGTCTGCTTGTGCATGCAATCTTTCTACAAGCTTTCAAGCTTTAGTCTCAACCTTTCATTCCTTTGAGAAATTTGACAAAAAAGTCTATTGAAAATGATTAATTGAAAATCATACAGAAAACTCTATAGATGTGCCAGTCAAGGTTATGGATAAAGTACTGAGATATCCTTTTAAAGTGTATTATGACTGCCACAGATTTCTGTTTTTAACTTGACTATGCAGTAACTAGTAATGTTTACAAAGTCTGATACCCACAGGAAATGAAAGTAACAACAACCATGTTTTCTCACACTGCTCACTTTCTCATTTCCACAAAGAATATATCTTTGACAAGAAAATACACAAACCTGTTAAACCAATCAACAATGAAGTAGATTTTAAAACACTTTTTTTTTTTCTGTTGATAGTAGATCTATTTACCACAGTGGATATGAAAAAGATTTCACTATTTTTTTTTATAACTACTGATGCAGCACTGTTTCACAGACTATGGATTTTGATGCTCAAGTTTTATTAATGTATGTCAGTTTCAAAAAAGATATAAGTAAGCTAGCAGTACAGCTGGAAAATTGCTTGAAGTCTGTAAAACAATTGTTTCTCTATCACTTGCAATCATAATCTGAATTTGGTGCAAAAATATCTGTGTGAAAGATAGAGCATAATCATAGAACACAAGTGTGCATGACAGGATAAAATCATCTATGAGAGAGAAAAAGTTCCCTTTACATGTATATATTTGAAGATGATCTGTGAGCAACTTCATTACTCTATGGACATGACAGATATTTTTCCAGTATACCTAATTTCTTTTACCTCTCTCTGCCAGTGGGGACTAACATAGCTTTTGGAGACTGTAGGTCATGATTACAGAGTGCAGTCTGCTACCTTATGCCAATATTTTACCAAAACCATCTTACAGTGCACTAGTTATCTACTTTCAGACTATGAAATAAGTTAAATTTATTTATTTTGGCAGCAACAGAGTTCAAAGAAACAATCAATTTGAAAGATTGTTGAACAAGACATACCTGTCAATTTCTTAGAATGCTGACCTCCAGGTCCTGAATCAGAAATGTAGTGCAGTGCTAAGTTCACCATCCCTTTATCAATCACTTCACCGTCATCACTCAAATATGTGTTTATTTACCTAAGATGAGAGTAACAGAAATGAAAGTTCTGTATTTAAAAAAAAATAAAACTACGAAACAAATAAAAACAAGATGAAACCTATGTTGTGGGTGCTCATAGGAATAACAGATGGATATCTACCATACAGGTTTTAGAATTCCAATCTCCATCTGATAATCAGAAAGCAACCTGATATTTGATCCTCTGTCAAGTTACTTGACAATGATTGTTACTACCTATATGCCTGATTGTTTGCCTAGTTAATTTGAAGCCTAACTGAAGCCAGGTAATAATTGATAAATAGGCAAATAGTGATAACTTTCAACAGCTAACATGTTCATCCTATTACACTTTCATTTAGTTTTAAGCCAATTTAACAAGAGATGCAAAACACAATTTCACTTCAATATCTGCCTTTGTAATGAATAACCAAAACCTTAATACAAAAATATAGGCCAACACACATACAGTAGATCGATACAGAATTTTAGTGTTCTGTTTCAAATTTAAGATTGTTGCCATTACCGGAATAATTATCGGACTCATAGTAGATCTATATATCTACATTTAGATCTACAACACTGGATTCTGTACCAAGTTTATTTTCAAAAGTTGGGTAGTTTTTCACCCATGACAACCGATACGTTGTTCTGAATCATTCAATCAAAACGTTGTCCTGATACACGATTATTTCCATAAATGTTGAATCGTATTCAGTGGAAAGAGTGAATTTATGCACTGATTTTTTAATTTTCTTTTCAAATTTTGGCAGACAACGTACAAAAAGACAGTCGTCATAAACAAACCGTTTACTGATTAGTTACCGATGACACAACTTTCGGGTCATTGAAAGTGTCCAAAATTTGTATTTTCGCTACGAAATATTGCGATAGAAAGCCTCATTGCAATATATAAAATACTCAAATCTTACCTAAGACATATTCTTGTTTGTTGTCATCGTATTTGTCTTTGAAAGCCGTGTTTAGGGACGATTTCTGAGTTTAGGGTCGATTTCTCCAAGGGACAATTTCTCCAGCAGCTTAGAAATGATCTACACAACATCTGTTATGTATATTTTGAACAGAGACGATCCTTGAAAAATTTTCTCCATGCTTAAAATTTGAAATAGAGAAATTCTGTCTCTAAATAGACGTTCTGTCGGTTTACATCTCTCCAGCGGCTACATGTCAGCCATATTTGAGTCGACAACAAGCAATTTAAGCCAGCATAGGGGTAGACTCAACAGACTCAGCTCAAGGTTTTGAGATCGTTACTGAGTCTGTTAACTTTCGTGAAACGCAACTTAAATAATGAACTCAACTTAAGTCAGAAACTGAGTCCGTTAGCGGATTTGAGCAAAATAACGGACTTAAGTTGTTTCGTGAAACCGGGCCCAGTCTTACAAGGGTTGATAGGTAATATGAACAAATTCACTTATGGAACTGATGGAATTACATTTGCATGACTCTTTTACCTTGATCATCTTAGTTTGTGTTGATTAGAGACATGATTTTTATTGTAAAAGGTATTATTTATAAAAGTATTGTCCTACAGGAAATTTGTATTTCACCAATGGTATGAGATCTGTGACTTGTATAGAAGTGTGTAGACTAGATGGTAGACATCGCCGTGTTTTAGTCTCGGATTTAAACAACAGACCCACATCCATTGCTGTTGATCTCGTCAAAAGGTGGGATTTATTATGAACAGTTCTCAAATTTTCTTTCAGGTGATATGGAAGTTCATTAACATTCTTTTCTCGTAATTCATTGTTTCCATTTTATTTTCTTAACCTTTTTCCAAACAATTACAAGTTTTAATAACACAGGGGAAATATGCTTCTGAAAACACTGTAGGAATTGAGAAAATGCTGGTAACCACAATTTTTTTTTTACCTTTAAAAAAAAAATATTCATCATTTTAGGAATATTTGAATTGTCATCTGCAAGTGTTTCTAATTTGGACAAGACTTATATTTTGTTGTCTGGTAAAGAGTTAACACATCACTCTCTCATTTTGAACATTTTAAAAAATGTCTTTGTACTATTTTTAATGATGAGAGTCATTCTATCAGAGTGCTAAAGCAACAGAGTTTCTAGAATGCTGAGCTTGACTCTTTTTTTATTAACCCTTTACCACATGATCCCGACTTTTAACAACCCTGAGAAAGAAGCCTTTTGAAAACATTGTGGGAAAAGGAGAAAATGCTGGTACCCAGCATTTTCTCCTTTTCCCACAATGTTTTGCTCCCTTTCAGAGACAAATTTCATAATGTGAGCCGCATTTAATTTGCCGTCTGGAAATGCTTTCAGTTTGGACAAGTCGAAAATTTTATCATTCGATAAAGAGTTAAAGATTTCAGATGATCCACAATTAGGTCTGAGTTTTATAAACCTTGAGTGAGTGGATCTGAATACAAACGAGAAAAGGAGAAAATGGCTATAACCAGCATTTTCTCCTTTTCCCACAATGTTTTCTACCCTTTCAAAAACAAATACTGCCATTTGAGCTATCTTTCATTTATTGTCTACAACTGCTTTTGATTTTATTGAATCCAATTTTTGCTTTTCACCAAATAGTTTGATATTTAGAAAAAAAAGTAAGTGGTTGTATCCTAAAATTTAACACCCCTGAGGAAAAAGCCTTCTGGAAACATTGCTGGAAAAGGAGAAAATGTTTGTAAACAGAATTTTCTCTTTTTCCCACAATATTCTCTAACCTTCCAAACACAAAAACAATTTTTGAGTCACATTTATTTTGTCATCTGCAAATGCTGTCAATTTGGACTTGCCCAAAATTTTGTCGTTTGATAAAAGCTTAAGCTAAATTTAAAATATGTGCAATCAAAAGATCCCCAAACTTTGCAACATGATCTCTGTACAATTTCCTTCAGATACTTATACTGGGTTGATGCAGGACAGTTTCCAAAAATAGAAATGTCGTATTTGGATGGGTCCCATCGTTCTGTCCTGGTGGATTCAGGGATTATAAATGCCACAGGACTGGCTATAGACTTTCAAACACATGACGTGTATTGGGCTGACAGCATATTGGATGCAATACAGGTAGGACTTTTAAAGCCTTTTTGTCAAACAATCCTATGAACCATGGCTTGTGAGGGCTTGTGATAACTTGTGGGAAAAGGAAAAAGTGCTGGTAATCAGCATTATGTTTTCTACACTTTTGAAGGCAATTTCAATTACTTTAGCCATATAAGGTTGTCATACACTTTTTCAATATTGATATCATTTTTTATCCATCACAGGACTAGCTCCTAGTAACTAGCATTTTGCTCCTTTTTCAACAATGTTTTCTACTTTTTTTAAAGATGAACTTTATTAAGGTAAATTTAATTCAACTTCTGCAGATGCGTTATCAGTATGGATATATCCAAGCTTTATTGTCTGCTGTAAGGTTAAGAATGACATCTTGCTGCCTGTAACATATGTCCTTAACCCTTTACCAAACAATCCCTGGTTTTTACGACCCTGAGATAGAAGCCTTTTGAAAACATTGTGGGAAAAGGAGAAAATGCTGGTAACCAGCATTTTCACCTTTTCCCACAATGTTTTCTACCCTGCTCGAAACAAATTTCAATTTTTGAGTTACGTTTATTTTGTCGTCTGCAAGTGCTTTCAATTTGGACCAGTCTAAAACTTTGTTGTTTGGTAAAGGGTTAACATATCTTGACATAACTTCCATATATACTCGTGGAAAAAAGTTGCTATGCATTTTATACCCTTCCAAAAAGAAAAATTATGTCTGTAAGCTGCGCCCAAACCATAAAATGAACGTGACCCTAAATATAGAGATGCTAAAACATGTATTGTGGAGCCAAATGCTAGTCTCGCAGAATTAAGTCCAGGGAATGCACACTACCATAGCCGTAGCCAACTTTCCCAGTATGTTTTATCATTCTGATTACTTTAAGTTTTTGAGTATCATGCAGAAGTCCTAAAAAAATAAAAATTTTAGATTTTTGATTTGAATGAGAGATGCTATGTCTATCAAAAAATGAACATTTACATGCTGTTGGCATGCTTTAGCAGGGAAAACAAAGACTGTGGTTGCTAGGCTGTTGTGCATAGAAACACTGTAAAATCTCTATGTAGATGCTACCAAAACACACAAGGTGTTTCAGACCATCTGTGCTCTGGTTGACTCCATGTGACGTTAGAATATCAAGATATCCATATTCCCTCATAGCACTTAAGGAACTACTTTGACTTGCAGATCTTTAGAGCATGTGTGGGATGAAATGGAACAATGTATCTGACATTTTCCAAACCAACTGGTTACAGTGCTAGAACTTGAAAGAGTTCTTCTTTGGATGTGAACTGCCTTTCCACAGGCTACAGTAATGCACTTAGTGTGATAGATGGAAATTCAGTGCATAGAAAGCATTACAGTAAATTGAAGACACACAGCATACTAGTGTGGACTAAATATTTGAGGGTTGCGTCACATGATGAGCCATTGGCCCTGTAGATATTATCTCAATAGCAATTCTTCTTAACATTCATACTGTGCAATTGTTAATGCTAAAAAGAATTTGAGAAATTGCCAGAAATCCCCCTTGCTTGTGGAGTTATATACGAATTATGTAATGCACAGGAACTATTTTCAGTTGGCATATAGTGAACTCCAAATTATGTAGGTGGTAAAGATTCACAACATAAACAATAAATTCATGTGTAATTTTATCTTTTGAAAAATTGCCATAGAAAGTATCACTTGATGGAAGTCAGCGTAAATTCGTGAGAACCAATCTTCCAAATCCGTTTGGACTGGCTGTTTCCGAAGAATACTTGTTTTGGATTGATCCTAACTTGAACACAGTGTTTAAAGGGGCAAAGAAAGATGATTCTGTAAAGCCAAAAGTACTTAGAAATGGTCTCATGTCACTATCAGCAATTGCCTTGTTTGATGACTCTATACAGCCTATAGGTGAGTAAAGGAACAAAGAATATTTGAGGCATGCATCTGTGTAAAGGTGGTTTAACTCTACCAAAGATTCTCAAGTTTCAAAAGCCCTGATGAAGAATGCTTTTTAAAATATTGTAGGTAAAGAAGAAATTTTTTTTTTTTTCCCAAAATGTGTTCTGTCTTGTAAAACACAAATCCCAACATTTTAGCTACATTTATTTTGTTGCCAGCGAATGTTTGCATTTTGCGCAAGTCTTAACTCTTTACCAGATGACAAAATCTTAGACTGGTCCAAATTGAAAGCATTTGCAGATGACAAAATAAATGTGACTCAAAAATTGAAACTTGACTGTAGAAGAGTAGATAACATTGTGTGAAAAGGAGAAAATGCTGGTTACCAGCATTTTTTCCTTTTCCCACAATGTTTTCAAAAGGCTTCTTTGTCAGGGTCGTTAAAAGTCAGGATTGTGTGGTAAAGAGTTAAACTTTGTCATTTGGTGAAGAGTTTATACATCTGCAAAAAGCATCTACCCATTTCAGCCTGCACAGTTCACTGAGGATGAAACTTTTTGTATAAATTTTCTGCATGTCAAAAGACCATTTTGCCAAAGACCATGATTTGGCCAGTTTTGACAAAACAGATCCATATTGACATCTTGTGACATCTTGTCCAGTATAATCTGTTGATACAATATTGTGTCCTCATCTACTTCTACAGTTTTCAAATTGACATGGCTGAAGTTTTCATGGAATACTTCTTACCATTAGAACTGATGCAACTGTAATTATTTGCTTGGCTGTTTTAGAAGAAAACAACAAGTTATTGTCATAGCCCTGGCATCGTCCTCATCTGCATTGTCATTGTCGTGCGAAAACTTTGACATTTTGTAATATTTCTGTTATTACTAAAGAGATTATTCACTTCAAACTTGGACAAGTTGTTAACTATCAAAAGAGGAACTCGTACAACAGGGGCAGGTAACCATCAGACTATTTTTGACACAGATGTGCCCCTTTATAGACTTAGAATTTTCACTAAAAACTAAGCACTTGCAGCGGAGCATCGGCAACGGCATGCAGTCTCTTATTATCATGATTAGAAGACCGACAGAAGAGTTATGGCCCCTTAATTAATTACTGAACTATTGACCAGGCAACCAGTGGAGATGTTTTATCAGTCACCTCATATGAGTTAAGCCATAAAGCCCTAGGCACAAATTATGATGCTTTTGTGGATAGAGTGGATCAAGATTAGAGTGCTAAGGACATAAAGTCTGATCATAAAGTCCAATCTACAGTGTCTGCTTTTTTGTAATATATTCTGTCCAAAACAGCATTGAAATTCAAAATACTTTTGCTTTTTTTCCTAATTTAAGGTTTAAAAGTCTTTACCAAGTGACAAAATTTTAGACTGGTCCAAATTAAGAGCATTTAATTTTGCACCAACAAATTGTATGTTGGTTAAAGTTGGAATTTGCCTTTGAAAGGATAGAAAACATTTTGGGAAAAGAAGAAAATGTTGCTTATCAGCTTTTTCTCCTTTTCTCACGGTGTTTTCAAAGGCTTTTTTTCCTCAGAGGCAATAAAACTTCAGTTGAGACTGCTGAATTAATGAAATCGATCCTTGGGTAAAGGATCGATTTCATTAATTCAGCAGTCTCAACTTTTTTCCAGAGACCATTACTTTGGACTTGTCCATATCAAAAACATTTGCAGGTGCCAAAAAAAATGGGTCGAAAACATTGTGGGAAAAGCAGAAAATGCCAGATACCAGCATTTTCTTCTTTTCCCACAATGTTTTCATAAGCCCTTTTTCTCAAGGGATTACGGGATTAAGTGATATTTTGCTGTATTTATTTTTCAGTGAATAACTCATGCTCTGTGTCTAATGGTGGCTGTGATCAGTTGTGTTTTGCAATCCCGAATGAGATTGAGGCAAAGTGTAAATGTGCCACTGGAACCATAGACGATACTGGCAAGAAGTGTAAACGTAAGATAGACCTTCTAACTACTGGATGACTCAACAGCATTGCTTATAAGTTTAGATTTTTCAAAATTTATTCTTTTAAGTACCTTTCACTATTATAGTTGTGTATTATAGTTTTCTTTGCAGCTAGTGTAGGTCAAGATCAGACTGCACAGAATGTGCTGTCTGATCTTTGATCTGAACTGTCTGCTTGGGTGAATCACCATAGACTAAAGCAACCATGAAATTGTAATTATTTCTGTTTTGTTTCAAGACTGAAAATGTTCTGTTGGGTTTACGTTATTAGGTGCTCTAAGTGTTAAAATGGGAGTTAATGTCTTGAATGAAACTGAAATGATTAAGATAGGCTACCCTTTGTAGAGGTAATGCAAAGGTTGATCATAATTTCATCTGAATCAAAATTTCCTTTGAGCTCAGACCCCACTCTAAACCACTCTGCCAATAACTCTTTTCAAAAGTGTGCATCAACTGTGCATACATACTGTATAATAATATCATCCAGGTTGCTGAGGCTGTGTCATAAAATGGATGCACTCTGAGTTTTCTGTTGGATGAAATTATGATCAACTTTCCCTTTACTGCTATGAAGGGAAGGCTAGCTTTTACATTCAGTAATAGACTATAGAATTAGATCCTACCATATTTTGAGTGTGTGTGTGTGTGTGTGTGTGTGTGTATATATCTCTCTCTCTCTCTCTCTCATCTCAAAGCAGGGATTATTTCAGCTTATATCTGAGATGGGCTGTTCACCCTTCAATGATTTTGAGGTGTGAGTATGAATAAGATGTGTGCAATACTGTTAAATCTATGTTGAATAGTATTCGAGATAAAACAAAAGTCTACGAATATGTGGACGACCCTTCGCATTTTCAAGAGCCTTCTTCTCAAGATTACATGGTAAGGATTAAATCTTTACCAAAGGTCAAAATCTTAGACCTGTCCAAATGGAAAGCATTACAGACAACAGCTCGAACCTGACTTAAGTAGTGGGATTTGTGCTTGATAGGTTAAAAAAAATTGTCGGAAAAGAAGAAAATGCTGGTTACCAGCATTTTCTCCTTTTCCAACAATGTTTTCAAAAGGCTCCTTAAATCGCAGTTGTTTAAAGTTGGTATTGTTTGGTAAAGGGTTAATTTGTTTTCAGATTCAGAGGACTTCTTACTTTTTGCTGCTGAGACAGACATTCTTAGTGCTTATCTTGACCCTGAAGAGAAAGGTTCACCGATACCTCCTGTTCGACAACTGGCGGGTGCTGTAGGAATTGATTATGACTTTGGAGATGGAGAGATATTTGTTTCACAAATAACCAGCAAGCAGATAGGTCTTGTGAAAGTCAACTATACAGCTGTTGAGAATATGACAGAGGTTGTGAATGGTAAGTTAACCTTCCATCAAAGAATCCTCAGTTTTAAGGACATTTAAAAAGAAGGTTTTGAAATCATTGAAGAAAATTTTGGACTGCACCAAATTTAATGCATTTGCAAACAACAAATTAAATATTGCTAAAATGATAATTCCATTTTGGGAAAATGCTAGCTACTAGTATTTTCTCCTTTTCCCATCGATGGGTGAGGGGAGAAAGGTGCCATCTGCACTTTTCATACTTTTGAGAAAATCGCATTTAAAGGTTTGGGGGTGTATATAAAATCAGGAAGTGCTTGTATTTTTTTGTCGATTATATACTTTTGAAGAATACAAAAGGCTCTATCATTTGATGTATATACATTTGTGAAATCATTTGTTATCTTGGCCATATATGGCGAAATTCAGATGGCCCCTTTATGTATTTTAAAAATTATAGTTCATAAAGGTGCCATTTGTCACTTGGAAATCTCATCAATATATCCTGTTTTCTAAATTATCATATTTTATCAATGTTTTATAAAGCCAATACACTGGCAAGAGTTTAGAATGTGTTTCCCTTCAACAGGCAAATATCATATGTTTTGGGTATACAGGAGTATGAAATTTGCTTATAATCACAGATATTAAAATAACAAAGCAATTATAATTGGAACTGTGGTAACAATGAAAATATCCGGATAATCAGTGTTTTGATTTGTCTGTATATGGTTAAAAATCAAAAATAGAATATTATTTCAGTCACTGTCAGTGTCAATTTCACTTTCGTCCTCATCAGGTACAGGAATTTTGTCCTTCAGGCCCTTGCTAGACGGTAGAGCTTTGTAGTAGGCATGAAACTCTTCAGGTACAAGACCACTGTTACGCAGAGAGAGGAGGTCATTCTTTTTCTTTTCTGAAATACACAGCTTGGATTTGTTAAAGAGGACAGTTTATTTGGCCACTGTAAGGGCCTTCGTTTAGCTCTGGTGGATGATTGAACCCGTATTTCCTCAAAATGGTTCTCTTCAAACGTCTCATTAACAAAGACACTCCTAGGGCTGTCACGTCTGATTTGTATCCATTTCAACTTCAGCCAATTGACCCGTTTCCCATTTTTTGTGAATTTCATATTCAGACAGTGCAGTTTTGCAAATACTTTAAAATCGTAAATGTCATTGTACTTCACGGGAATCACAATGTATGGCTTGCACCTTCTTGCCAGAGATATAACAGTACTCCACATGCTCGGGACATAAACTGGTGTTAATTTCTTTGCGGTTTCTATTGACGAATGAATACTGTCACTTTCCATCTGTTAATGTCCACGCTCAAAGAACTTATGGTTAATTGTTTGTAGTGTTTCAGATAGATTTAGTGAATAAAGCAAGCTAGCTGCCACAAACTGGTTCCTGTTCTGTTCACCACAAGTATCAGAAAAATATGTGATTTCCTTTATTTGAGGACCTTTTGTAACTGCATTATTATGTATAAACAAACAAGAGGCAATCTCACACGCACCTCGGCTAGCCTGACTTTCATCCCATACGTAGCAGGTGCCATTCCGATCTCCGAGTGAGTACATAGACAAATTGAAGCAAGAGAGCTTCCTTTTGTAATAAAAATCCCCTACCATTGTACAGGGGGTCGATAGAACAGCCTGAAGATCAAATGTAGCAGCGTAAAATCCTTGCTCCTTCTGGGCCCTGATTTTATCCTTTTCCTTTTCTTGTCTAGCTTTAATTTTTCTTTCCTGGTGTTCTTTAAACTCTTTCTCAACAGAATCATCAACTTCTCCATGCTTTTTTCTTATTTCATACAGATTACAAATGGAACACTGGTCTTTTTTCGGTTTAAAGAATGACAGTTTATATTCTGTAAAAAACACATCTCGATACTTTTTCATTGTAACTGGCTTGAGTCCTTTGTCTTTGCAACTGTCTCTATATAGTTCAAACATTTTGTTAATACTCAACTCTTGCGACAGATATTCCCTTTTTGATTCTTTTCGAACGTAATGTGATTCCATGCGTGGAAACGACTCAACATGTTTTCTCACCATGTCAAGGCATTCAGAAGGGGTTTTGTTTGCAGAGGCACTTGTACCTCTCTCATCTCTAACAACAAAAACTCCATGTGCCTTCTTCTTTATCGCAAAGTACACAGTCTTTTTTCCGATATCCAGAGTTTTCAAAAAGAATTTTCTACACACTCTAACTTTTTCATTGTCTGTTGGTAGTAGGTATGAATATGAAATTGATTTGTGCCCTATAGTTCGTTTTGGTGTCAAAGATGATACATGATGACATATAAAGTCTCTCTGTCTCCCATGATCCTGTAAGGCCCAGTATGCATCAAAGATTTTCCTTTGTTGTTCTTGATTAAATTTTTCTACACACTTAAACCTGCACTTCGAACAGTTGACTTCTTGCATCGATCTGGCTTTAATATGCTTCCCCGTTTGCGAAATGTATTCAATTCCAGCATCTCTGTTTTGTTTCCTCATATTTCGCTTCCAGATTTCAGGCGTACATTTTCGCTTACATTTCTGATCTTTGTTTTTTGGACTGCTGAACCTTGCATCCTTATGTGGTGTTACATCTGGGCAGGTATCCCTTCCTTCATCTTTTGACGGTGTTGACACATTTTCATCATTGTTTCTGTCTATTTCTTTGTTTACCTGGCCCGATTTATCACTGGAACTGTTTGCTATTGACGCAGTTTTTGAAAATAGAGTCTTTTTTGTTATTGCATCATAATGTTCCTGTCCAGGAATAGCAATATAAGCCAAGTGAATGTAGCTTTCTGTCGATGCAACTAAATCTGGTCCAATACCATATACCGGAGTTGATATAAGACTGGAAAATACTTTGATGGTAACACTGAATGTATTGGCAACAGCAAGTGGAAGGCAATCTGCTTAACTAGTATTCCACTGCCCAGACTGTTTTAAGCACGATACCATCTGTATATAATCATTTTCTTCTCCCTCGAAATTTGTAAAATTAATGTAATGATGCATTTTTTCTACCATATGATCGGCGAGTCTTTTTCTGAGGTCACTTGTAGACAAAGTCGGATCTAATTGACTCAAGAGTGCTCTAAAGAAGCAGTCCCCATCAGGTGAAACTCGAACTCTTTCCAATCCGTTGCTAGCTAGAAGGTTGTCAAGCCTTTGTAAGTGGTATTTTTCAATAATTCTTCTTATATTTTCCTCTCGCTTACTTCTACGTTTCACTTCTTCTAATACGGATAATCCTCCTGACGGATTTATGTTTTTCTTTGCTTTTGCTCTGGCTATCTTTTCTTTCGTTTTTTTCAGCTTACAGGTTAGCTCTTCCCTTCTTTTTACTTTCAGGGGATTTACGCTTAATATTCTTCCCCTTTGTTTTCCATGCCTTCTCTCTGGTGTTTTTCTGACTTTTTAACTTTTGTTTCTTTTTTCTTTTGGTGTCAGTTTCACTTATGGATTGTTCAGAATCTGTGCTGTTCAAGTCAGCATTTGTGGGCATGTAGTCCTTGTCATTGTCACTATTGTCGACAAAACTTTCCCTATCACTTGAACTTTGGTCAGCTATTCTCTTAGAAGCCTCAATCATCCTTTTATACCGAGAAAGAGGTATATCATCTTTATTTGAAATTAAACGAGCAAGCGGAATATTATCATCATCTGAACAAGTGACATCTTCCCCATCATTTGCATCATGTAAACCATGTGGAATGCAAGGCTGCTCACTGGAGTTAAGTTCATTTCTCTCTTCTACAATGTGCTCTATAGTATTTTCTGACCAATCAGAAAATTGGTCTGCGTCATTTTCAGGCATCTGAAAATAAGGATATGTAAACATGCAATACTCACATGTGCGCACAACTCGCTTTATCTGGCGAAAATTTCAATGAATAGGACATTTTAACGCATATTTTGTAAATGCAGGTTATGCTAGACATCTTGGACTTTGGTTCTGATAAAAAAGCGCACACACAAAAGGAGCATGTGTACACAAACAGAAGACAGGAATGAGAAATGTTACATAATTAATTGATGTTTGTCAAATTAAAAAGAAAATAAATAAATTCAGGCATTGTTCACTAATTAAAACGTCATTATCAAACTAATGATGTGAATCATGAAAAAAGACAAATATACACAAAACACAAGAAAAGATTAACTTACAGAAAACAGTTGGCCATCCATATTCCAATTCACATTAATAAGCATAGATCTATAACCATGGAAAGACTCAGTTTAAATGTTTCATATTGTCCTCATTGTACATTTTTCTCTCGCGATAACTAATCAGCATTATGCTCAGATTACAATTTGAAAGCAATTTGCCTAATCAGCTTCCTTGTAAAATACCTGGCATCTGGTATTTGTCAACTAAAAGATAAACTTCGGGCAGTTAATACCTTTATGCAGTATAATTGTCACCAAATTTGAAAACATAAAGGTGCCATTTGGCAAACGGATCCTTTATGCAGATTGGCATTTCAGATGGCACCTTTATGCAGGACCAGATTTACATATTTGTACATGGAACCTATATGATGTGGTGGTTTTTGTACCTTATAGTTATTTGATTACAATGAAACTTTGACACAAGTTGAACACTGTTATATGGATTCTGTTAATGGTCAAAACTCAGTTTTGACCAAAAGTGCAGATGGCACCTTTCTGCCCTCACCTGTCGCCATAATGTTTTCAAAAGACTTCATTCTTGGGGTCATTAAAACTTTGGATTGTGTGGTTAAGGATTAAAGGCTTTTCCCACAACATTTTCTAACTGTTTGAAAAACAAATCTCATTTTTACAGTAACAGTGACTGTCCTCTCCAGATACTTTCTATTGTGATATAGCTGAGACTTTGTGGTCTGTTAACTCTTTCACTACTGAATAAATAAATCACATTTTCTCAAGGCAAAAAATACACTCCCTATGCAAGGTCAAGAGATGTTTCGGTCATAATCTAGAATATAGCAGTGGACAGTGTAGATCAGAGATCAGACTTCTTGTTCTGTGCAGTCTGATCTTGACCTACATTGTCCGCCAAGGCTTCCGGTGTTGTCTATGGTATGGAAAGAGTTAAAAGATCAACTCTGTACCAGGTAAGGAATTAACTCTTTGCCAGTGGATGGACAAAATATGACTCGAAAAGTGTGGTAAACACTGTTGGAAAAAGGACAAAATATTACCAGCATAATTTCTTTTTCTCAAATTGTTTCCCAAAACCTTTTTTTTAGCTCACCTGAGCACATAGTGCTCAGGGTGAGCTATTGTGATCGGTCAATGTCCGTCGTCCGTCTCTCTGTCTGTCTGTCCGTCCGTAAACAATTACTAAAAAATCTTCTGCTCTGAAACCACCAATCAGATTTCAGTGAAACTTCTCAGAAATGATCCTTAGGTGATGCACTTTCAGAATACTTCAAAGATTTGAATTCCATGAAGAACTCTGGTTGTCATGGCAACCGAAAGAAAAAACTTTAAAAATCTTCTTGTCCCAAACTGTAAGGGCTAGAGCTTTCATATATGGCATGTAGCATCATCTAGTGACCCTCTACCAAAATACTTCAAATTATGGCCCTGGTGGTAAAAATTGGCCCTATGTTGTGGGTTCTCGGATTTCACATAGAGATAAAGAAGGAAATCTTTAAAAATCTTCTTGTCCCAAACCGTAAGGGCTAGAGCTTTCATATATGGCATGTAGCATCATCTAGTGATCCTCTACCAAAATACTTCAAATTAAGGCCCTGGTGTTAAAAATTGGCCCTATGTTGTGGGTTCTCGGATTTCACATAGAGGTAAAGAAGGAAATCTTTAAAAATCTTCTTGTCCCAAACCGTAAGGGCTAGAGCTTTCATATTTGGCATGTAGCGTCATCTAGTGGCCCTCTACCAAAATACATCAAATTATGGCCCTAGTATTGAAAATGGCCCTATGTTGTGGGTTCTCGGATTTCACAAGATGATTTTAATAAGTACTAACAACATAGGATTTAGCTCAGCATAAAGACTTTAATCCATGGGGCATTCAATTCCAGCTAGTCTTATATATTTCAACAGAGACATTGGAATTCCTATCACTTAATAAAAGTGTTGGCTTAATAAACGTAGTCGCTTAGCTAAGCAAGATCAACTGTATTGCCCTGTGACAAATTGGAATTCATGAACAACTCTGGTTTCCATGTCACCTGCTGAAAAAAAAAAAAATCAACCCAAACACAAAGCCTACAACTTAATTGGCAACAGTAGCACTCTACCAAAGTACATCGAATTGTGACCTTCGGAAAAAAAAATAAGTGCTTTTTTGTTGGATCCCAGTTTCCACATCCAAATACAAGATCTTTTAAAATCTTCTTTCATCCAAACATTAATCCTAGAGCTTTCATATTCAGCATGGACTGGTGGATAGTTATGCTCCCGTAAGGGCGAGCATATAGTCGCCACTTCGTCTGTCTGTCTATCCGTCTGAAGCGATTTCTCAACAACCACTTGACGGCTCTTGTTTGCTAATAGCATTTACCAAATTTCTTCCTTGGAATCACAAAAAGTCCTATGTAGTCACAATGTGGGATCAAATATGTAAAGAGTGTATTCTTGGAATCCTCCTGTTCCATATTGTATGGCCCACAACATACATTTGGCATGTGATTCTGTCTGAAAACCCATTATCAGCTCACCTGAGCATAACATACTCATGGTTAGCTTTTATGTATCCTTGAATATGTGTCGCCAAAATTTCACTGTTTATTATATAGCTATTGGAATTCCAGCATAATCTTGATCCATCGCCCAGAATGTTTGTAAGGTTGTGAACATGAACATGAACACACTCAGCAACCACAGTTCTGGCTCAGTCATTCTCAAAATTTCCCTGGATGTTCATAATGACCTAAGGACAAATCTGATTAAAATGGGGACAAGCTAAAAGCATCAAAATAGGGGATCTTGATGACAATTCCATTGTTTACACTCTAGGGCCTATAATTTCGGCTCTATCATTTTCTTACCTGCTCTGATTGTTGGTATTGTCATATGGATGAATCATTTTCAAAACTAAAACATTCCAGCAAAGAGGCAAGTGGCCATAACAATGACAGCTGAGGTGAGCGATTTAGGACCATCATGGTCCTCTTGTTTTAATTTGTAAAGACAGAATTATTTATTAAAGGGCTCATGGTTGAAGTGAAAATTTTCGAGTTTCTTACTTTTTCTCTGCAAAATATTTCAAGCAATGGATGAGAGTAATTTACTGATTATATGCTTGATACAAGTCTTACTTACATGTATATCTTACTTTGCAGGTCGCAACTTTTGTAAACATTGTGGCAGAAAAAGAGAAAAAAGCAGTTGCCTCTTTTCCTACACAAATGTCTGCATTGATGAAAATGATGCTTTCTTTTTGCCTCAAAAGTTTGTTGTTTTTGTAACATGAAATGACCTTGACTTGTAGCAAAAGTTGTACTCTAAGTATTACCTTATCTTATTTATTTGTGTGTCTGTAGTATGGCTGTTTTTTAAAGCAGGTAGTGTTTTAGATCTGTTGTTGACTGTCGACATAAGCTTCCTTGCTGTGTGAAAACCTTGACATTTCTCATATTTCTGTAACAACACACAACATGTACTTTAAACTTTGGCTTGTAGTTCACTATCAAAAAGAAAGTTTATACAACAAGGGCAGGTAACCCCAATTTTGAAGATGCAGTTATGCCCCATTTTTAACTTGGAATTTTCCCTGAAAAAGCACAGCAGCCAACTGTTGACACCCTCATGCATTTCTCTTATTCTACCAGGAACCAGAAAAGCCATGTTACCAACTGTAGGAGAGGGTATTGCTTACGACTGGATCAACAAGAGGTTATACTGGTCGGACTCTAGTATCAACAAGATTTATAGTATCAATACAGATGGTACTGACAGGGTTGTGGTGGCAGCAGTCCACTCGCCCAGAGCAGTCACTGTTAATCCTTGTAGAGGGTAAATTGTTCAATCTTTCAAGAGTTAACTCTTTTACCAAATGACAAAATTTTAGACAAGTCCAAACTAGAAGTATTTGTAGATGAGGATTTATGTAGCTTAATTCATTAACATATGTATGTAGCTTAATTCATTAACAAATGTATGTAGCTTAATTCATTAACAAATGGCAAAATTTTAGACTTGTCCATATCCAAAGTATTTGTGGACAACAAAATAAATACGGCTGACATATTGGGATTTGTCTTTGAAATGGTCAAAAACATTGTGTGAAAGGAAGAAAATGCTTGTATATCAGATTTGTCACTGCATTCAGTTCAGCTATCCATGTACTCATATTTCCTGAGTTATTGTTTCTGTGCTTTGTATCATATTCTTTCAAAAATCACTGGCTTCTTTTTCAAAACAAGAAATATTATATGATGGTGGGAGAAGAGTGAGTCTTGTTTTAGAGGCTTCCTTCAATTCTTTTTAGCTCACCTGAGCACGAAGTGCTCTGGGTGAGCTATTGTGATCGGTCATCGTCCGTCCGTCCGTCCATCTGTCCGTCCGTCCGTTAACAATTTCTTTAAAAATCTTCTCCTCCAAAACCAGATGGCCAATCTTGATAAAACTTGGCAGGAATGTTCCTTGGATGAAGCTCTACAAAAATTGTTAAAAGAATTTAATTCCATTAAAAACTCTGGTTGCCATGGCAACAAAATGGCTGAAAATGGAAAAAATCTTTAAAAATCTTCTTGTGACAAACCATAAGGCCGAGAGCATTCATATTTTGTATGAAGCATCATTTGGTGACCCTTTACCAAAATTGTTAAAATTATTCCCCTAGGGTCATATTTGGGCTTTGCCCGGGCGCACCCTATTTTACATAATAACAAAGAAGGAAATCTTAAAAAATTCTTCTTCTGACAAACCATAACGGCTAGAGCATTCATATTTGGTTTGTAGCATTATCTGATGATCCTCTACCAAAATTGTGAAAGTTATATTTCTGTGGTCATATTTGGGCTCTTCCAGGGCGCACCCTATTTTACATGGAAACAAAGAAGGAAATCTTTTAAAATCTTCTTGTGACAAACCATAAGGGCTAGAGCATTCATATTTTGCATGTAGCATCATCTAGTGACCCTTTATAAAAATTGTTAAAATTATCCCCTTGGGGTCATATTTGGGCTCTGCCCGGGCGCACACTATTTTACATAGAATTAAAGAAGGAAATCTTTTAAAATCTTCTTGTGACAAACCATAAGGGCTAAAGCATTCATATTTTGCATGTAGCATCATCTGGTGACTCTTTATAAAAATTGTTAAAATTATCTCTTTGGGGTCATATTTGGGCTCTGCTCGGGTGCACCCAATTTTACATAGAAACAAAGAAGGAAATCTTTTAAAACTCTCGTTCTGACAAATCATAAGGGCTAGAGCATTCTTAATTTGTATGTAACATCATCTTGAGACTTTCTACCAAAACTTTAAAAATTGACCCCTTGGTTGGAGTTTGGGCTCTGCCCGGGCGCACCCTATTTAACATTGAAAAGGAAGAAAATTACATGTGACAAGTGAGAGACTAAAACTTTCATGTTTTGTTTGTAGCAAAGTTCTGGTGACCCTCTGCCAAAAGTTGTTAGAGTAATTCTTATTGGGGTCACATTATGGCTTTCCTCCCCTCCCCCGGGTATGCCTTATCAAAAAAGAATGGCTTCTGGCTTTGATATACTATTATTTGTATATGGTATATAGCATCATTGTCTTGAGCCTATACCAAAGCTGCCTGTTCACAATTTCCTTAAAAATCTTCCCGTCATAAATCATAAGTCAAACAGGCTGAAACCATTTTACAAAAAGGAAAAAAAAGAAAGAGAGAAGAATAAACAAATAAACAGGGAAATATGTGAAGATCTTGTTGTGACAAACCATGAGGCCTAAAGCTTTATCATTTGCAATGTAGCATTAAAGGTACTCTTCAGCAGATTTTGAAAAAAAAGTTTTTTTTGTTCAATTCACAAATTTTACCCGATAGCTTCTTATTTCATATAAATTCAAAACTTTGGTTGCAATTTAAGAATATTTCTTGCTCACAAAATGGAAAATGCATGATTTTCTAGTGAAAGGTCAAACATATACTGCTTAAAAAGATGATTATTACATTTTCTAAAAATTTGAAGAAATTTTTCTGAAGACTACCTTTAAACTGAAACAGTCTACAAAATTTATTGAAGTAATGCCCCTTGGCTTTCATTTGTGTTCTGCATGGGCACTCCATATTGTAACATCGATTTGATAAATATAATGAATTATTATTACTGCCAGAGCTATCAGTTGATTAAATATATATAAACTTCAGTGGCTTATGTTGCTTTTTAATGCCATGGTCAGAGACTTGTTGACTAAAAGTAGGACTGTTAGGCTAACGTCAACCTGTACCGGGTGACTCAGGTGAGTGATATAGGACCATCATGGTCCTCTTGTTTCAAACTAACAACCCTAATGTTAAGATCAGTATAGCCATGACAACTTCAATTTAACCACCTGGGTCTGTTTTCACCAACTATTCTAAATTGCATATTTAGTCTTATTCTAAATTAAGAAAGTAATTCTATTTCTGATTTGAAACTAAGAAGATACTGGAAATGGTTGGTAAATACCAACCATTCGTAAGAACATTCTTCGTCTTATTCTCCTAGATTTTCTAAATTTGAACAAAGCAGAACTTCTGATTGACTAAACCAAATGGCTTCCAATCAGAAGTGCATTTCAATTGAATTCAGAAAGTTCCAGAGAATAAGATTGAGATCTTTTGAACAATGGTTGGTGAATACAGGCCCAGGTCCCTTAGTGTTATCCTCAAGGTTTTTCTTAATTTCTAAGTTACACAATTTTTGTTTGGCTACACCATTTTGTTGAGCCAATCAGTAATTGTGGTACTTTCTAAATCTAGAACAAGACTAAGAATACAATTTAGAAAGGTTGATCTCTGCTCCAAAGTAACACAATAATTATCTTGTATTCAGCTATTTGTTCTGGTCTCAGTGGGGTATAATGACACAGATTGAGAGATCAACCCTGTTGGGGAACCAGCGTCAACCAATTATCACAACAGATTTGGGATGGCCCAATGGACTCGCTGTTGACTACAATGAGGACATGTTGTACTGGGTTGACGCAATGAGGTTAGTTTAACTCTTTACCTGACGAAAAACGCTCAGACTAGTTCGAATTCAAAGCACTTGCAGATGACATATGTGATATGGCTGAAAAAGATGGAATTGCGATTGTGTGGTGAAGAGTTGATTAGTTAATTAATCATTCCCTGATATACTGGGGTTTACCTTTGAAAGAAAAGAAAACAGTATTGCAAAAAAAGATGCTGCTTACTAGAACTTTTTCCTCTTCTCACAATGTCTTCAAAAGCCTTTCTTAATATCAACTATGAAACAAGTGATTGGTTAGTTACAGATTAAGTGTGTCCAGTCATTGACAATATACAAGGGTTGTCCCAAAACTCCGTGACAAATTTCATAAACGAGCCATTTTTAGCGTCAGGACATTCATTTTCACACATTTCGTCCATGAAGATGTTATTTCACTTTATATTAAGTCTCCAGTGAAATATTAGCTTTATTTTTACTTTAAATTCACAAAATTGATAAGGAGGTGTCATTTGCCGGCGCACGCCATTTTCTCCATATACGTTTTTGTATGAACTCCAGTCATGTACGAATATTTTCGATATTTTATATCATTTCTGCTTCATATTACATGGATGTTTTCTTCTGAAACTTTGATGTCATCACAGAAAATTTGAATGTGATCGAGTAAATAACAGACGGTATACAAACAAACGAAAAAGATCAGTAGAAAATAGGAAATTTGAAATGACGATGTCAGAAGATTGCGCGGCACAGCGAACAGTTATAAAATTTTGTGCCGATCTTGGAATTACACTCGACTAGACTATAGAACAAATTTGGCGTACTGGAAAGTTTAAAAACATTACTCGAGCACTGGCTTACAAGTTCCATGGCAGTAAAACAGACTTAAGGGCAGGTGAACACTAGAAAGAGGAGAAAGCACGAAATGGTGGGCCGATTTCTTTAGATGAAGAGTCGTGTGATTTGGTGAAGAGATGCATTTTTGCAGATCGGAAACTAACAGTTAGAGAGGTACCGTCGTCAACCGCCATTTCAAGGTCTTCTTTCCACAGAATATTTAATGACAAACTGAATATGTCGCAAGTCTGCGAGAGCTGGGCTTCACGTCTGATATCTGATGATAACAAACAGAAGAAGGTTCACACGTTCCTAAAATTTCATGCTCGAGTTGAAGCAGACGACGCTCTTTTGGATCCTCTTTTTATAGCAGATGAGTGGTGGTTAAACTACTTCAAACCCGGAGGAAAGCGACAGTCCAGTATATGGAAGATACCTCGGACCCCTCCATCCAAGAAGGCAAAATTTTCTACTCGGATTTACAATTTTATCTGCTTTCCACAGCTTAAGGAGGATTTACGAAGTCGCAAGTTCGATTCCAGCAATGAGCCGATGTCTGCTATATTTGCTTTTAACAGAGGTCTGACAGAAATTTGGTGTAAGATAGTTTTTGAGCTGCCATGGATTAATTGACATGGCAAATGCGTTGAATTTCACGGAGAATACCTTGACAAAGGCTCTTAAACTAACACTGACGTTGTTAATTAACGCTTGACGTGCGCCGCAATGTGGGTACTTGTTGTGGTATTTATGCTATAATTTTCTTATTTGTAAAGATTTTTGTGTGATTTTCTATATACATGTTTGGTATATATGTATTGAAAACATATCGAAAAATTGCATTTGTAGCGTTTCATTTTCTTTTGCTATTGAAATTGTCACAGAATTTTGGGACAACCCTCGTACACCCATCTGAAGCCACTTTGTATTGTTGAGATAGAACATTGTTGAAAATGCAAAAGATGCTGCTTACAAGAATTTTTTTTCCTTTTCCCAATTTTCCCAAAATATTTCCTAAAGCCTTCTTTGACACATTTGTAAAATCAAGTGATGGATAAATAACGTACTCTTTCATATCATAAATAATTCTAGTCCATCTGAAAGTGCAACTTTTACTTGTAGAGATAGGATAGAGCACAGTGACTTTGAGGGACGTCACAGAGAAACTGTTGTCCAGTCCACTGTACATCCGTTTTCCTTAGCTGTACATGGTCAGTTTGTGTACTGGACTGATTGGACACTGTGTAAGTTATTGTGAATATCTTAATGTACATGGTAAGCTTGAAATTCAAATAAATTATTAACCCTTAAAGTGCTGAATAAACCAAAAAAACTTTTTCAGTTTAGAAAGAAAACTCAACTAATTATAATTTCAAGGCTGCACTTGTCAAGAATGTCTCGGGAAAGAGGACTGTGTAGATCATAGATTAGAGTGCACATTTTGTGTAGTCTGATCTTGATCAACACTAGCTGCAAAGGTAACTATAGTAGTGAAAGGTGCTTTAAGGTTTAAAACAAAATCTATGAAGGCAAAGTCTTCTTTTCTCCTTGTACAGCTTTCAATCAATTTCCAACCATGAGAACTTGTGCATTTGCAATTTCATCATGATTGGTTGACAGTAACAGGATTTATGGCCTTTTGAACTCTTTTCCTATTCAAGTGACAAGGCATACAGTGATGGGGGTGGATATTCATTGGTCTGCCATAGTTCTAGTTATTTGTGGATCCAACAAAATATTTCATCAACTTCTATTATCGAACACGGCTTCTGCATTGCTCACTGGGTTAACTATTAACTCCACAACAAAAATTTTAGACTTGTCTAAATGAGAGCATTTGCGGACAACAAATTCCATGTGGCTAAAATGATTGGATTTGTCTCTGAAAGTTTAGACAACATTGCGGGAATAGGAGAAAATGCTTGTAACCACCACTGTGTTTTCATAATGTTAATGAAACAATAATACATGTATTTTCAAGAGCTTTCTTGCATAGGTTTGTTAAAAGTTGGAACTGTGTGGTAAAGGATTAAGATTAAGGTCTTGGGCCCAATCCTTACCGAGTTCACTGGGATTTTTGTGAAAGAGTCCATGGGCAAGGTACCCCAGTTCCCCAAGCCTTGTACTGGTGAAATTCAGGAAACAAATAAGGGAACCTTTCTAGTGATAAGACTGAAATGATGTTGAAAAGAGTGTAAAACACCATTTGACTCTTTACCAAACAAACAAAACTGGGATGGTCCAACTTGAAGGTATTTGCAGACGACAATTCATATGTGACTTGAGTTATAAGATTTGGCTGTGAAAGAGTATAAAACATAGTGGGAAAAGGAGAAAATCCTGGCTACAAGCATTTTCTCCTTTTCCCACAATATTTTCAAAATGTTCAGGGCTGTTAAAACTTGGGGTTGTTTTGTAAAAGATTTAATGAAGCTGCCATTTATCATTGAACAGATGGAGTCTTCAGAGCTGAGAAGCATACAGGATCCAATCTGACCATCATTACTTCTGGCCTGACAAATCGACCAATGGGAATTGTGGTGTATCAAAACAGGACTGGGTTTTGTATGTATATGTTTTATATTTTTTTTATTTTGAGATAATTTTTTTGTGGCAAATATTTGAATACTAACAGCTGGTTTGATGATTCTAGTCCAGAATATTTAACCCCCTAATTTTTTACTAGACATCAAAATGTTAGACATGTCTGATTTGAAAGCGTTTGCAGATATAAACTAGATGTTGGTCACTTGGTTTGTTTTGTTGGGATAGGTCAAAGAGTATTGTGGGAAAAGGAGAAAATGCAGATTCAAGCATTTTCTGCTATTCCTGTTTTCAATTATTTTTTCATCAAGGTCATCAAAACATGGGATTGTTTGGTAAAGTTTTAAACCATTGAATATATTATATTAAATTTTCTGGCCAATGGTAATATATGTTAATGTTGTGCTGGCAAAGTTCTTTTGGCTAGTCATACCGTATAAGACAACATAGATACATACAAGATCAGACTGCAAATTCAATGCATTACTATCTTGATGTACAATCTCTGCAAAAGTGTATCGAGTCTTTCTCTGCAACCTAATTGATATTTAACCCTTTACCAGACAACAAAATTTTAGCCTTTTCCAAATTGAAAGCATTTGCAGACGACACTTTCAGTGTGGCTCAAATGGTGCAGTTTTTCTTTGATAGGGTAGAAAACATTGTGGGAAAAGGAGAAAATGCTGGTTAAATGCTGGTTTTTTTTTTTTTTTCCACCCTCTTAAAACAAAGTAATTATTATTATTATTATTATTATTACCAGCATTTTCTCCTTTTTCCACAATTTTTCAAAAGACTTCTTTCCTCGGGTCGTTAAAAGTTGGCACCGTATGGTAAAGGCTTAAAGTTTATATTTTATGGTGGGTAAACGAAGTGTTAGTGCAACTTAAATATTCAGCTGTTAAACACTAGGGGTCACCAGTTTAATAGTTATTGACGATGAAAGTTTATGGTCAGAATACCCACAACATAGATTTTGGTGAAAAAGCTTACCAGGTGACTAAAATTTAGACTTGTACAAATTGGAAACATTTTCAGGCAACAAATTAAATTCAGCACAAAGAATAGGGGTTGTCTGTAAAAGTGTAGAAATTATTTTGGAGAAGCAGGGAATTGTGGTTACCAACAGACATTTTTGGTCAGAAATGAGAACCAAATTATTTCCATGTTTTGATGATCCTGGGGAAGAGGCCTTTTAAAAACATTGTGGAGAAAGAAGAAAATGCCAGTAACCAGCATTTTCTTCTTTCCTGACAATCTTTTCTACCCTTTCAAGTACAGATCAGTCATTTGAGCCATACTTCATAATGTCATCTGTAAATGCTTTCAAATTTGGCAAGTCTAAAATTGTATTGTTTGGTAGAGTTAATTGTCCCTACCGATGCACCTTTGTGTTTTTTTATTTTTACCCTGCAAAAAAAAAGGTTCCAATAAGCCATGTAACCTATACAATGGGGGTTGTTCAGAGTTATGTGAGATGAACAGTGATGGAAAACCTGTCTGTAAATGTAGAGAAGACAACATGACACTAGACAAAAATGGAAAGTCCTGTATACCAGTCAACCATTCCTGTGGTGAAAATGATTTTGTTTGCAGAGATGGCGAGTGCCTAAGGTGAGCTGATATGTACATTTTACTGTGAAAGGGTTACAGCTGAGATAGATTTTTGTCTTTTTCATTATTAGTGTGACTTCAGTATTTTGTGATTTTCATCTGATATAATCAACTGTGTGTGCTGCATGTTTTCATTTGTTTTGTACTAGAGTTTCACCTTTCTTTTTTTTTACACCTTAGGTCATATCATGGTGGTCAGTGCACCAACACATATGTTTCCTGGCTTTCTCACACCTGTACTGACACAACTTTCTTCTCAAGCCACTGACTACTTCTCACACATGCTTCAGAGGTGAGAGGCAAAAAATTGACAGAGAGAAAGTTTGCTGCAACCACCAGGTCATGAGTCAGATATGCTAACCACTGACCTAACCGGCTGAGTTAATTTGTCGGAAAATTATAGGGCTGTTAGTGTTTTAACTCTGTATCATTCTTCCTCTAGACCCAGTCAGTTATTAATCAAAATTGATTCTGTAGATCCGTCATTAACCCTTTACCACACAATGATGACTTTAATGACCCTGAGGAAGGACGCTTTTGAAAACATTTTGGCAAAAGGAGAAAATGCTGGTTACCAGCATTTTCTCCTTTTCCCAAAAAGTTTTCTGCCCTTTCAGTTACAAATTTCATAAATAACCATGTTTTGTTTCTCTTCTTCAAATGCTTTCATTGCAGATCAGTCAAAAATTTTGTGGTGTGGTAAAGGGTTAAGTGATGGCTTGCTTGGGTAATGTATCACAGAGATGTATCAAACACCCTTTTGCAAGAGCATGACCTGTTGATTAGGCATCTAAAAGCATTTGTACATGGGAAAGAATCAGGGTGCAGCCTTTATTTATGTAAAGCACTTTTATGATTTCAGACGTAGATGGATGTGTGATTTAAAAGATGACTGTGTAGATGGAAGTGATGAGAATAAAAATGTTTGCTGTAAGTATGAAACAGTTTAATTTTTTTTTTGGGGGGGGGGGGGAATGAAAGGATGAAAGATACCAATGTGAAATAAAACTTACTTGATATGATTTAGAGTTGCATACCTGCATACCTGTGAAAACACAGTGGCTAATGGAAAAATTGCTCATTTTGTATGCAAAAGCTGATGTGCTGAAAGACTTAAACACTGCTCTATAGATGGTAATTTGTTAATAGTTGTTCTTTTTTTCTCAGATGCCCATAAATGTGAAGATGGATATTTCCAGTGTTCTAATGGTCGCTGTATACCACAAAACTTTAGATGTGATCATGATGATGATTGTAGAGATAATTCAGATGAAGTTGGGTGCTGTAAGTATCACTGAAATGTGAAAACCATTACTTCCAGTGAGCAGCATTTTTAGCTCGGCTGTTTTTGAAAGAAAAAAAGTTGAGGAATTGTCATTGTCTGCATCATGGTGAAAAAATGTTAACATTTTACGATAGTTGTTTCTGTCATTACTGAAGATCTTCAAACCAGGACTAATTCTTATCTATCAAAAGGGGAACCCATGCAACAGGGGCAGGTAGCCGTCAAAGTATTTTTGACCGTCATGCCTTTTTTTCAACTTAAAATTTTTTTTCAATCTTTAAATTTAAAATATCAGGCAACAAAGACTTAACCTGTCACCAAAGAACTCTGAACCAAACAGAATCCAGAACCAAACAATTCTATGACCCTGAGGAAGAGGACTTTTGAAAACATGGGAAAAGAAAACAATTCTCGGGACCAGCATTTTCTCCTTTTCCCACAAACTTTTCTACCAATTAAAAGACTAATCCTAGCATTTGATTTTCACTAAGTTTGTCATTTGCAAATGATTTTTAAAATGGACAAGTCCAAAATTTTGTTGTCTGGTGAAATGTTCAAGTTCAATACATGATGATACTTTGTTGAAAAAGCAGAAATTACTTAACTCTTTACCCAAAGAAAAAAAATTTAGACTAGTCCAAACTGAAAGCATCCAGACAACAAAATAGAAGTGGCTCAAAATTGAAATTTGTTTTGGAAAGGATAGAAAACATTATGAGAAAAGGAGAAAATACTGGTTACCAGCATTTTCTCCTTTTCCCACAATGTTTTCAGAAGTTTTCTTTCTCATGGTCGTTAAAATTCGGGATTGTGTATAAAGGGTTGAGAGTAATTATATCATTTTTCCCTCAATATTTCTCAAAAGTGGTTTGCTGCGAGATTCAGAAAGTCATACCAAGGAAGCAACGAGACAACCAGTCTGTGAACTTGGAGGTGAGCCATGCTTTGGAAGAACAAGGTTAAATGCCTCTCCGTGATGCATTATACCGAGCAAGTCATCACATAATTATGGATCCATAAAAATCCATTTTGTTTAACAACTGCCGTAATCGTGAGGTACACTGACCTTCAACATGCAGAAAATTTACCAGTAGCGAAATGTTTTGATCCAGGTCAGCCTGCACAAACTGTGCAGGCTGACCTGGGTTGATGTTTTTTGCAGATGAATTAAGCTCTCTTTTCACTGAGCATAGCTCAAGTCCTTTGTAAGTAAAAAAAAAACTCTTTTAACAAGCAATTCAGCTACAGAAAGCCCGTTAAAAATGTTGTTGGAAAAGTAGAACAAGAAGTTCCTCCTTTTCCTACAATGTTTTTGATGTTTTTTGCAGATGCATTAAGCCCCCTTTTCACTGAGCATAGCACAAAGCCTTTATAAGTGAAAAAAAAAACTCTTTAACAAGCAATCCAGCTACAGAAAGCCTTCTGAAAATGTTGTTGGAAAAGTAGAACAAGAAGTTTCTCTTTTTCCTACAATGTTTTCTAACATATCAGCAAACTTCAGCTGATTTTGTTCATTTTTCAGTTTGCTCATGCCTTCAGCTTCCAAGAGTCTAAACTTTTTTTTTGGTTTGGACATTGATAATACCCATTTATACACCGTTTGATATATTTGCAGTCTATCCTGTGTGCGGACTTGATCAGTTCACCTGTGCAAACTTCCGATGTATTGATATTTCTTTGAAATGTAATAGTGTTGATAACTGCCGGGACGGACGACAGTCTGATGAGCAGAAATGTCGTAAGTAGCTATTGCATGTGGCTTAAATTCTATTCCGATACTTGCTACTGCTAATTGTAAGTCCAAGATAAATTAATTTTATCGACATCTCTCCCTCATGCAGACAACTTTAATTGTATAGAATATGGTCTTGGCAAAGATGAAAATGCTGGTTACAAGCCTTTTTGTCTTTCCCATTTTTTTTTTCAGAAACCTGTTCCCATGGTTGTTAAAACAGGATTGTTTATTAAAGGATTTAATTACCTTTTGATACAGTGCCTGCTTTAGTGAACACATTTCTTTTCAAAGCATTTAATCTGCTAGGCTCTATAACTCAGTCATTAACATACAGGGCTTTAAGCCATGGGGATTCTGGTTCAAATCCCCGGCTTGGCCAAAGTCTCTCCAGGGATTGATGATAGTCATTGTGACAGGATACATTTTTACCTCACCACTGAACATTGTTTCAACAATGTGTATGTAGGAAAGCAGCCAGTGGCTTGAAAAGAATGTTTTGCAAAGTACTGGTAATAGAAATCCCAAGAAAGCATGGACAGGTGCACTGGCTGCTGCAATATAACTGAGATAGTGTTGAAAATGGCATTAAATATCATACAAAAAAAATTTCTCTCATTTTATCAGCCCCAGTGAAGTGTGAGAAAGGCTACGTCAAATGTCCAAATACAAATATCTGCCTACCCAGACGATATCTTTGTGACGGAGACAACGACTGCGGCAACAATGAGGATGAAAGTCTTCTGTTTTGTCAGAACTATGCATGTGACGAGGGTATGTTTTGTTTATGTGTTATTCTGAACAGTTTACAGTTGTTGTGTTGTAGTCTAGTTTACACCTTTACCAAACAACCTAGTGTTTTAATGACCCTTATGAAAAAGCCTGTGGAAATATTGTTGAAAAGGAGAAAATGCTGGTAACCAGCATTTTCTCCTTTCCCTACAATGTTTTCTACACTGTGAAACAACTTGATCATTTGTTTCAATTTTAGATTCATTATCTGTAGATACTTTCAGTTTGGATAAACCCGAAATTTTTATTTCACTACAATACAAGTACACTTCATTACAAGTATTTTGAATTTGAATTATTTCAAGAGTTCTACAACTTGTATCTGCTGATACCTTTTAGACAAAAACAACCTTAATACATGTATTACAATTATTTGGGTGTCTACTAAAGTTAAGTTTGATATTCTAATGATTTTCCCTGCAAAAACAACGAAAAATGTGCTTGTATATAGGCCTCTAATAATGATTATTATACTGCAAAGAAATTTCTTGCAATCTGCTTTGATATTTTGCTATGAATATATATTGCTGCCCGCTGGTAGCTCCATGGAACACCACATTTTCTGGCCTTTGGCTCTGGGCAACATGATTTGCCACCTATGTGAAGACGTTTCCAGGTGTCCTGCCACCTGACTGTACAACTAATTATCAACATGTCTGCTTAAGTTGCACTTATACAACAGCCAAAGTATTGTAATTTTGAGGCTGTTTTGGTAGAATGTTACAAAGAAACACGATGTTGATCGAAGATCAGCACTGCTTACCCTATGCAGTCTGATCTTGATCTGCACTGATTCCAAAAGAAATGGAAGTTGTACATACTATTCAAAGTGTCAGTTCACATATCTACTTAACTCTTTACCAAACGACAAAATTTTAGACTGGTCCAAATTGAAAGCATTTGCAGACGAAATATTAAAGATGGCTCATATGCTTGAATTTGTCCTTCATAGAGTAGAAAACATTGTGGGAAAAGGAGAAAATGCTGGTTACCAGCATTTTCTCCTTTTTCAACAATGTTTTTGAAAGGCTTCTTTTCAAGGGTCGTTAAAACCCGGGATTGTTTAGTAAAGAGTTAAGCCGTGTGTAATATTGTAAAGATTCATCCTACCTGAATTCTGTCAATATATAGGTGATTTCCGGTGTCCCATGGACCACAAGTGTATACCCAGTGCGTGGAAATGTGACAGTGATAAAGACTGCAGTGGTGGGGAGGATGAGGCCAACAACTGTTGTAAGATTCTTATATTTATACTCACCACCTACGAAGTAGAGGAGGTATACTGATTTCAACATGTCTGTCCATCGGTCAATCCACCCCTCTGTAGACTATTTTGTTTCTGTGCTCTAAATTGAAAAAAGCTATTTGACCTAGGACCCTGACACTTTATACAAGTGTTGCTCATGACCTAAGGGGTTGCCGTATTGTTTTTTGGTCACATTGGTTAAAGGTCAAGGTCACAGGTGAACTTTTTTTGAAAATCATTTTCGTACTGTAACTGTTTGACCTGGGATCATGAAACTGTATCAAGTGTTGCCCATGACCCAAGGAGGTGTCCTCTTGTTTTTGTGTCTCGTGGGTCGAAGTTCAAGGTCACAGGTGATCTTTGTTTTGAAAATTATTTCCATTCTCTGATTGTGCTGCTTCAGTAACAGGGTACTGGTGGGGGTTTTTGTCCACTTTGCGACAGCTTAGTTTTCAATAATGTGTCAATCTTTTCATTATTATGTCTATTTTTTTGCACTAGTAGACAACAATATGAATGTAACTTAAAAGTTGAAATTTGTTTTTTTAAGGGTAGAAAACATCGGGAAAGGAGAGAATGCTGGTTACCTGCATTTTCTCCTTGTCCCAGAATTGTTTCATTACCCTTTTCCACAGGGTTGTTAAATGTCAGAATTGTTTGTAAAAGGGTTAATTTCTGTACCAGAAGGCTGAGCCCTGGTAGCACAGTCAGTAGCGTACAGGACTTGAAACTAGGGGGTCACTGTTTCAGATCCTCAGCTCAGCCAATTTCCTGTCGAGGATCAATAATAGTCATTGCGACAGTATTGATCCTCTCTCACTGTTGATAATTGTTTTGACGATGGTTATGAGGGACAGCAGCTAGTGGCTTTGGAAGAATATTGTGCAAAGCACTGGTAAAAGAAACTCCAAGAAAGTGTGGATAGATAACTGATAATTATAATGATGAAAACGTTGTTAAAGACCACTCAAACAAAAAGACAAACTTTGTGGGAAAAGTAGAAAATGCAGGTAACTAGCATTTTTCTCCTTTTCCCCAAGTTTTTCTTGCCTTCTCACGACAAAGTTCAGTGATTGAATCACAGTTATTCTGTCATCTGCAAATGCTTTAAATGTAGACCAGTGTAAGATTTTGACGTTTGGTCAAGAGTTAAATCTTTATCAGAATATGATAAAATTTTAGACTCATCCATATGGAAGCAACTGTGGTAGATGATCAAATGATGGAAATTGTTTTTAAAATGGTTGAAAACAGTGGAAAATCTTGAATTGTCAATATGGATAGTCATTTCAGATGATAAGTATGAATGTTGGATGTTTTGGCCCCATACTTTTTGTCCCGGATGTTTTGGCCTGGACGTTTTGGCCCCCCAAAAAGGGCGGACTATGACTTTCTGGCCCAGATCATATCATTGATAAATATTGCAGTTAATAAGTAAATTCAGGCAACAAAACACTATTGTTGTACCACATATCCATACAGGTAAACAAAATGTGATTTTAAACTATAGATTTTGCCTCTCCTTCCCCACTCCAGCCCCAACCCCTGAATGAGAAAAAAATATAGGGCTACCAAATTTGGCGTGTAGCTTCATCTGATGGACCTCTACCAAGTTTTTTGAAATTAAAGCCCTGGGGTTGAAGAAGCCTTTTGAAAACATTGTGGGGAAAGTAGAAAATGCTGGTAACTAGCATTTTCTCCTTTTCCACGTTTTCTTGCCTTCTCAGCACAAATTTCAATGTTTGAGTCACAGTTATTCTATCATCTGTACCTGGTTTAAATTTAGACCAGTGTCGGACCTTGACGTTTGGTCATGAGTTAAATCTTTATCAAAATATAAAATTTTAGACTCATTCATATGGAAGCAACTGTGGCAGATGATCAAATGATGGAAATTGTTTTTAAAATGGTTGAAAACAGTGGAAAATCTTGAATTGTCAATATGGATAGTATTTTCAAATGATAAGTATGAATATAGGATGTTTTGGCCCTATATGTTTTGGTCAGGACCTTTTGGCCTGTACGTTTCGGCCCAAAAAAATGGCGGAGTAGGATGTTTTGGCCCAAATCATATCATTGATAAATACTACAGTTAATAAGTACATCAAGGTAACAAAACACTAATGTTGTATCATATATCCATACAGGTAAACAAAATGTGATTTTAAACTAAAGATTTTGGGCCTCCCTCCCTGCTCCAGCCCCACCTCCAGAAGAAGAAAAGGAAATTCTTTTTTTAATTTAATTGGCTACTTTTTTTTTTTTGAGTTTTTAATCATACTTTTTTGCAACAGAAATTATTCTATTCTGCTAATGCACAGGCAGCTAAAACATGTTGTGAAGAAAAAGATCAGTCTGCTTAAAAGTGCAATCTGAACTTTGCATACATTTTTTTAACTCTTT
Organism: Hippopus hippopus; assembly: GCA_946811185.2. Lineage (NCBI taxonomy): Eukaryota > Metazoa > Mollusca > Bivalvia > Cardiida > Cardiidae > Hippopus > Hippopus hippopus. The sequence goes on along the minus strand of OX328112.1, from coordinate 28,408,414 downwards.
AGCAAACGACAAAATTTTAGATTGGATCCCAAATTTTAATAAACCAGAAAAAGATAGCTTTTGAAAACATTTTGAGAGCATTTTCTTCTTTTGCCAAATATTTTCAAAAGCTTTTTTCTCTGGTTTGTTAAAATTTGGGATTGTGTGGTAATGGGTTAAAATACAGGAATCAATAAAGGACTGATGGGACGTTTACTATTTCTGTTTCCGAAATGTCCTAGGCCAAAAAGTGTTGTGTGGAAAAGATGAGTCTGCTTAAATATGCAGCCTGAATTTTGCCTAAATTTATTGTTAAATAAGGAATTTGATAAGGAACTGATTGGGCTGTATTTCTATTCCTTTTTAGCTCACCTGAGCACGAAGTGCTCAGGATGAGCTATTGTGATCACTCACCGTCCGTCGTCCGTCAGTCCGCCGTCTGTCTGTCTTCCGACCGTCCGTCCGTCCGTCCGTTCACATTTCTTTGTTTACACTCTAGCATCTACAAATATCAACCAATCAGCACCAAACTTGGTCAAAATATATATGACCATAAGATCTCGGATGAGTTTGATTATGGGTGGAATTGGACCAGAACAACTGGAGTTATTTGCCTTTGAATTAGAAAAATTGCTATATTTGACTTTGTTTACACTCTAGCATCTGCAAATATCAACCAATCAGCACCAAACTTGGTCAAAATATATATGACCGTAAGATCTCTGATGAGTTCGATTATGGGTCTAATTGGACCAGAACAACTGGAGTTATTTGCCCTTGAATTAGAAAGTTCTTTAGAATATTTCTTTGTCCGCAGCATAACTTTGTCATCTCCAGTCCAATTGACTTGAAACTTGCCATTTGTGTTTGTTGCAATAATACGGAGTGCAGTGTGAAAGAACCATAACTCTTCCCAGCACAAATTTTGAGTTATTGCCCCTTTGACCTTCATTTTTAGCTCACCTGAGCACAAAGTGCTCAGGATGAGCTAATGTGATCACTCACCGTCCGTCCATCGTCAGTCATCCGTCCATTCACATTTTTTTGTTTACACTCTAGCATCTACAAATATTAACCAATCAGCACCAAACTTGGTCAAAATATATATGACCATAAGATCTCGAATGTGTTCGATTATGGGTCTAATCGGACCAGAACAACTGGAGTTATTTGCCCTTGAATTAGAAAAATTGCTATATTTGACTGTTTACACTCTAGCATCTACAATTTTTCACCAATCAGCACTAAACTTGGTCAAAATATATATGACTATAAGATCTCTGATGAGTTTGATAATGGGTCTAATAGGACCAGAACAACTGGAGTTATTTGCCCTTGAATTAGAAAAATTGCTATATTTGACTTCGTTTACACTCTAGCATCTACAAATATCAACCAATCAGCACCAAACGTGGTCAAAATATATATGATTATAAGATCTCAGATGAGTCTGATTATGGGTCTAATCGGACCAGAACAACTGGAGTTATTTGCCTTTGAATTAGAAAAATTGCTATATTTGATTTTGTTTACACTCTAGCATCTACAATTTTTAACCAGTCAGCATCAAACTTGGTCAAAATACTTATGACCATAAGATCTCGGATGAGCTCAATTATGGGTCTAATCAGACCTGAACGACTGGAGTTATTTGCCCTTGAATTAGAAAGTTCTTTAGAATAGTTCTTTGTCAGGAGCATGACTTTGTCATCTCAAGTCAGATTGACTTGAAACTTGGCATTTGTGTTTGTTGCAATAATACGGAGTGCAGTGTGAAAGAATCATAACTCTACCTCGTGCTGTCTATGAGTTATTTCCCTTTGATTGTCATTTTTACATCATTTTCTGCTTGTCAGGAATATAACTTTGTCATCTCTAGCCTGAACATCTTCAAATTTGGTATGCATGATTGTTGAAAAATTACGGAGTGCAGTGCACAAGAACCATAACTCTTCCCAGCACAAATTTTGAGTTATTGCCCCTTCGACCTTCATTTTTAGCTCACCTGAGCACAAAGTGCTCAGGATGAGCTAATGTGATCACTCACCGTCCGTCGTCTGTCCGGCGTCCGTCCATTCACATTTTTTTGTTTACACTCTAGCATCTGCAAATATTAACCAATCAGCACCAAACTTGGTCAAAATATATATGACCATAAGATCTCGAATGAATTTGATTATGGGTCTAATCAGACCAGAACAACTGGAGTTACTTGCTCTTGAATTAGAAAAATTGCTGTATTTGACTTTGTTTACACTCTAGCATCTACTATTATTAACCAATCAGCACCAAACTTGGTCAAAATATATATGACTATAAGATCTTGGATGAGTTCAGTAATGGGTCTAATCGGACCAGAACAACTGGAGTTATTTGCCCTTGAATTAGAAAAATTGCTATATTTGACTTCATATACAGTCTAGCATCTACAAATATCAACCAATCAGCACCAAACGTGGTCAAAATATATATGATTATAAGATCTCAGATGAGTTTGATTATGGGTCTAATCGGACCAGAACAACTGGAGTTATTTGCCTTTGAATTAGAAAAATTGCTATATTTGATTTTGTTTACACTCTAGCATCTACAATTTTTAACCAATCAGCATCAAACTTGGTCAAAATACTTATGACTATAAGATCTCGGATGAGCTCAATTATGGGTTTAATCAGACCTCAACGACTGGAGTTATTTGCCCTTGAATTAGAAAGTTCTTTAGAATATTTCTTTGTCAGGAGCATAACTTTGTCATCTCAAGTCCGATTGACTTGAAACTTGGCATTTGTGTTTGTTGCAATAATACGGAGTGCAGTGTGAAAGAATCATAACTCTACCTCGTACTGTCTATGAGTTATTTCCCTTTGATTGTCATTTTTACATCATTTTCTGCTTGTCAGGAATATAACTTTGTCATCTCTAGCCTGAACATCTTCAAATTTGGTATGCATGATTGTTGAAAAATTACGGAGTGCAGTGCACAAGAACCATAACTCTTCCCAGCACAAACTTTGAGTTATTGCCGCTTTGACCTTCATTTTTAGCTCACCTGAGCACAAAGTGCTCAGGATGAGCTAATGTGATCACTCACCGTCCGTCGTCTGTCCGGCTTCCGTCCATTCACATTTTTTTGTTTACACTCTAGCATCTACAAATATTAACCAATCAGCACCAAACTTGGTCAAAATATATATGACCATAAGATCTCGAATGAGTTTGATTATGGGTCTAATCAGACCAGAACAACTGGAGTTACTTGCTCTTGAATTAGAAAAATTGCTGTATTTGACTTTGTTTACACTCTAGCATCTACTATTATTAACCAATCAGCACCAAACTTGGTCAAAATATATATGACTATAAGATCTCGGATGAGTTCAGTAATGGGTCTAATGGGACCAGAACAACTGGAGTTATTTGCCCTTGAATTAGAAAAATTGCTATATTTGACTTCGTTTACACTCTAGCATCTTCAAATATCAACCAATCAGCACCAAACTTGGTCAAAATATATATGACCATAAGATCTTGGATGAGTTTGCTTATGGGTCTAATTGGACCGGAACAACTGGAGATATTTGCCCTTGAATAAGAAAAATTGCTATATTTGACTTTGTTTACACTCTAGCATCTACAAATATCAACCAATCAGCATCAAACTTGGTCAAAATACTTATGACCATAAGATCTGAGATGAGTTCAATTGTGGGTCTAATTGGACCAGAATGACTGGAGTTATTTGCCCTTGAATCAGAAAGTTCTATAGAATAGTTCTTTGTCTGGAGCATAACTTTGTCATCTCCAGTCTGATTGACTTGAAACTTGACATTTGTGTTTGTTGCAATAATACGGAGTGCAGTGTGAAAGAACCAATACTCTACCTGATACTGTCTATGAGTTTTTTCCCTTTGATCATCATTTTTACAGCATTTTCTGCTTGTCCGGAATATAACTTTGTCATCTCTAGACTGAACATCTTCAAATTTGGTATGCATGATTGTTGAAAAATTATGGAGTGCAGTGCACAAGAACCATAACTCTTCCTAGCGCGAATTTTGAGTTATTCCCCATTTGACCTTCATTTTTATAGCATTTCTTGCTTGTCTGGAGCAAAACTTTGTCATCTTAAGTAGGAATGACTTGAAATATGGTGTGCTTATTTGTTGCAATATTTGGAAGTGCATTGCACAAGAACTGTAACTCTACCTTGTGCTGTCTTTGAGTTATTTCCCGTTGATCGTCATTTTTACAGCATTTAGTGCTTGTCCGGAATATAACTTTGTCATCTCAAGTCAGAACGACATCAAACTTGGTATGCATGTTTGTTGCAATATTACAGAGTACTGTGCGCAAGAACAATAACTCTAGCTAGCGCGGATTTTGAGTAATTCCATTTTGATCTTCATTTTTACAGTATTTCTTGCTTGTCCGGAACAGAACTTTGAAGTCTCAAGTCAAATTGACTTGAGACTTGGTAAAGATGTTTGTTGCATTACCTGCCCTTTGCAATTATTATACCTCCTCAACAACTGGCGGTGGGATGGGCATATCTTGCGACAATTTGCCACTCTTGTTTCATTATCATTTGGCCTTGAACCTCGATATTTGGTATTTATCTTCATTGTAGACCTTTACTGCTTAGTATTCAGGTGAGCGATATAGGACCATCATGGTCCTCTTGTTTATTTGCCCCATAGGTCCTAGGCCAAAACGTCCTGGGTGAAAACATCCTGGGCGAAAATATCCGGGCCAAAACGTCCTTGGCAAAAATGTCCGGGCCAAAATGTCCGGGCCAAAACGTCCGCGGTCAAAACATATATCCACCGATAAGTATAAGTAAAGGATAAGGCCAAAACACCCATCCACTGATACATATAGGTAAAGGATAAGTATAGATAAAGGACGGACCTAAAATTCCAAAGGATTTGGATAAAATAAAATCGAAAGACATCCTAAAAAAGTTGGGACCTGAAGTGAACTGGAGTTATTTGCCCTTGAATTAGAAAAATTGGTATATTTGACTTTGTTTACACTCTAGCATCTACAAATATCAACCAATCAGCACCAAACTTGGTCAAAATATATATGACCATAAGATCTCGAATGAGTTTGATTATGGGTCTAATCAGACCAGAACAACTGGAGTTATTTGCCCTTGAATAAGAAAAATTGCTATATTTGACTTTGTTTACACTCTAGCATCTAGAATTTTTAACCAATCAGCATCAAACTTGGTCAAAATATTTATGACCATAAGATCTCGGATGAGTTCAATTATGGGTGTAATCAGACCTGAATGACTGGAGTTATTTGCCCTTGAATTAGAAAGTTCTTTAGAATATTTCTTTGTCAGGCTCATAACTTTGTCATCTCCAGTCCGATTGACTTGAAACTTGGCATTTGTGTTTGTTGCAATAATACGGAGTGCAGTGTGAAAGAATCATAACTCTACCTTGTACTGTCTATGAGTTATTTCCCTTTGATTGTCATTTTTACATCATTTTCTGCTTGTCAGGAATATAACTTTGTCATCTCTAGCCTGAACATCTTCAAATTTGGTATGCATGATTGTTGAAAAATTACGGAGTGCAGTGCACAAGAACCATAACTCTTCCCAGCACAAATTTTGAGTTACTGCCCCTTCGACCTTCATTTTTAGCTCACCTGAGCACAAAGTGCTCAGGATGAGCTAATGTGATCACTCACCGTCCATCAGCATGCGTCATCCGTCCGTCCGTCCGGCGTCCATCTGTTCACATTTTTAGCTCACCTGAGCACAAAGTGCTCTGGGTGAGCTATTGTGATCGGTCATCGTCCGTCGTCCGTCCGTCCGTCCGTTAACAATTTCTTTAAAAAATCTTCTCCTCCAAAACCAGATGGCCAATCTTGATAAAACTTGGCAGGAATGTTCCTTGGATGAAGCTCTACAAAAATTGTTAAAAGAATTTAATTCCATCAAAAACTCTGGTTGCCATGGCAACAAAATGGCTGAAAATGGAAAAAATCTTTAAAAATCTTCTTGTGACAAACCATAAGGCCGAGAGCATTCATATTTTGTATGAAGCATCATTGGGTGACCCTTTACCAAAATTGTTAAAATTATTCCCATAGGGTCATATTTGGGCTTTGCCCAGGCGCACCCTATTTTACATAGTAACAAAGAAGGAAATCTTTAAAAAATCTTCTTCTGACAAACCATAATGGCTAGAGCATTCATATTTGGTTTGTAGCATTATCTGATGATCCTCTACCAAAATTGTGACAATTATATTTCTGTGGTCATATTTGGGCTCTTCCAGGGCGCACCCTATTTTACATGGAAACAAAGAAGGAAATCTTTTAAAATCTTCTTGTGACAAACCATAAGGGCTAGAGCATTCATATTTTGCATGTAGCATCATCTAGTGACCCTTTATAAAAATTGTTAAAATTATCCCCTTGGGGTCATATTTGGGCTCTGCCCAGGTGCACACTATTTTACATAGAATTAAAGAAGGAAATCTTTTAAAATCTTCTTGTGACAAACCATAAGGGCTAAAGCGTTCATATTTTGCATGTAGCATCATCTGGTGACTCTTTATAAAAATTGTTAAAATTATCTCTTTGGGGTCATATTTGGGCTCTGCTCGGGTGCACCCAATTTTACATAGAAACAAAGAAGGAAATCTTTTAAAACTCTCGTTCTGACAAATCATAAGGGCTAGAGCATTCTTAATTTGTATGTAACATCATCTTGAGACTTTCTACCAAAACTTTAAAAATTGACCCCTTGGGTGGAGTTTGGCCTCTGCCTGGGCACACCCTATTTAACATTGAAAAGGAAGAAAATTACATGTGACAAGTGAGAGACTAAAACTTTCATGTTTTGTTTGTAGCAAAGTTCTGGTGACCCTCTGCCAAAAGTTGTTAGAGTAATTCTTATTGGGGTCACATTATGGCCTTCCTCCCCTCCCCCGGGTATCCCTTATCAAAAAAGAATGGCTTCTGGCTTTGATATACTATTATTTGTATATGGTATATAGCATCATTGTCTTGAGCCTATACCAAAGCTGCCTGTTCACAATTTCCTTAAAAATCTTCTCGTCATAAATCATAAGTCAAACAGGCTGAAACCATTTTTACCTCTTCAAACAACCATTATTATTATTACCTGAATGGCCAATCAAAAAACAAAGATTTACATTTAGCCCTATTTAATTGCCATTTTGCATAGGGTTTGGCCAAAGCTATCTCAGCCAAAACTTTAAACCTCTGTCTTAATCATCATCCGATTTTTCAGCATTGAAATATCATAGATAAATGACTTACCAATCATGTTAAGCTTTGGTTACAGTTGGATACCTTGTCTTATCATTTTTTTGTAAATGGCAAAACTATCACATTATATACAACAACTGCTTGTGTTGCAAATGATAAAAGATGCCTATACACTGTTTACCAACTTACAACAATTAATAGTATTGCATTAGTTGTACTAATCCTTCAAGTTGGAAATTCACTTGGAAAAATAAAGCAAAGCCTACCATGAAGTCATGTTTTTTATTAGTTAGGCTGTTTTCAAAGAAAATCTGAGGTATTGCTATAGCCTTGGCATCCACATTGTTGGCGTTCTCGGCGTAGGCACCCGCATGCAATGCTCTTGTGTCTCGTATGCCCCCACATTGATGGATTCAGAGCATTATGTCAGTCCAATCATCCAAAACTTAAAATTATGTCTCCCCGCTGTTGTTTATGGAAGCACAGTCTGTCTGTCTCTCTGTTCATCTGCTTTTCCAATTCCAGATGAAATCTCTGAATATGTTAGGGTGATTTTGATATAATTTCATACATTTGTTCAGTATAACCTACTGGCAGTTGTGTAAAAAACCAAAAATTTCATCGGCTCAAAACCAGGGTATGCCTTATTTGAAAAGAATAGCCTGCCCTTGATAAACCATATAAGTTACAAATATACTCAGGTGAGCGATATAGGACCATCATGGTCCTCTTGTTTTGTTTACACTCTAGCATCTACAAATATTAACCAATCAGCACCAAACTTGGTCAAAATATATATGACCATAAGATCTCAAATGAGTTCGATTATGGGTCTAATCGGACCAGAACAACGGGAGTTATTTGCCCTTGAATTAGAAAAATTGCTATATTTGACTCTGTTTACACTCTAGCATCTACTATTATTAACCAATCAGCACCAAACTTGGTCAAAATATATATGACCCTAAGATCTCAGATGAGTTCGATAATGGGTCCAATCGGACCAGAACAACTGGAGTTATTTGCCCTTGAATTAGAAAAATTGCTGTATTTGACTTTGTTTACACTCTAGCATCTACAAATATCAACCAATCAGCACCAAACTTGGTCAAAATATATATGACCATAAGATCTCGGATGAGTTTGCTTATGGGTCTAATTGGACCGGAACAACTGGAGATATTTGCCCTTGAATAAGAAAAATTGCTATATTTGACTTTGTTTACACTCTAGCATCTACAAATATCAACCAATCAGCATCAAACTTGGTCAAAATATTTATGACCATAAGATGTCAGATGAGTTTGATTATGGGTCTAATTGGATCAGAATGACTGGAGTTATTTGCCCTTGAATTAGAAAGTTCTATAGAATAGTTCTTTGTCTGGAGCATAACTTTGTCATCTCCAGTCCGATTGACTTGAAACTTGGCATTTGTGTTTGTTGTAATAATACGGAGTGCAGTGTGAAAGAACCATAACTCTACCTGATACTGTCTATGAGTTTTTTCCCTTTGATCGTCATTTTTACAGCATTTTCTGCTTGTCCGGAATATAACTTTGTCATCTCTAGCCTGAACATCTTCAAATTTGGTATGCATGATTGTTGAAAAATTATGGAGTGCAGTGCACAAGAACCATAACTCTTCCTAGCACGAATTTTGAGTTATTCCCCATTTGACCTTCATTTTTATAGCATTTCTTGCTTGTCTGGAGCAAAACTTTGTCATCTTAAGTAGGAATGACTTGAAATATGGTGTGCTTATTTGTTGCAATGTTTGGAAGTGCAGTGCATAAGAATTGTAACTCTACTTTGTGCTGTCTTTGAGTTATTTCCCTGTGATCGTCATTTTTACAGCATTTAGTGCTTGTCCGGAATATAACTTTGTCATCTCAAGTCAGAACGACATCAAACTTGGTATGCATGTTTGTTGCAATATTACAGAGTACTGTGCGCAAGAACAATAACTCTAGCTAGCGCGGATTTTGAGTAATTCCACTTTGATCTTCATTTTTACAGTATTTCTTGCTTGTCTGGAACAGAACTTTGAAGTCTCAAGTCAAATTGACTTGAGACTTGGTAAAGATGTTTGTTGCATTACCTGCCCTTTGCAATTATTATACCTCCTCGACAACTGGCGGTGGGATGGGCATATCTTGCGACAATTTGCCCCTCTTGTTTCATTATCATTTGGCCTTGAACCTCGATATTTGGTATTTATCTTCATTGTAGACCTTTACTGCTTAGTATTCAGGTGAGCGATATAGGACCATCATGGTCCTCTTGTTTATTTGCCCCATAGGTTCTAGGCCAAAACGTCCTGGGCCAAAACATCCTGGGCGAAAATATCCGGGCCAAAACGTCCTTGGCAAAAACGTCCGGGCCAAAATGTCCGGGCCAAAACGTCCGCGGTCAAAACATATATCCACCGATATGTATAAGTAAAGGATAAGGCCAAAACACCCATCCACTGATACATATAGGTAAAGGATAAGTATAGATAAAGGACGGACCTAAAATTCCAAAGGATTTGGATAAAATAAAATCGAAAGACATCCTAAAAAAGTTGGGACCTGAAGTGAACTGGAGTTATTTGCCCTTGAATTAGAAAAATTGGTATATTTGACTTTGTTTACACTCTAGCATCTGTAATTTTTCACCAATCAGCACCAAACTTGGTCAAAATATATATGACTATAAGATCTCGGATGAGTTCGATAATGGGTCTAATCGGAACAGAACAATTGGAGTTATTTGCCCTTGAATAAGAAAATTTGCTATATTTGACTTCGTTTACACTCTAGTATCTTCAAATATCAACCAATCAGCACCAAACTTGGTCAAAATATATATGACCATAAGATCTCGGATAAGTTTGATTATGGGTGTAATCGGACCACCGATAAGTATAAGTAAAGGATAAGGCCAAAACACCCATCCACTGATACATATAGGTAAAGGATAAGTATAAATAAAGGACGGACCTAAAATTCCAAAGGATAGTTTTTGAAAGCATTGTGAAAAAAAGAGAAAATGCTGGTCACCAGTATTTCCTCCTTTTCCCACAATTTTTCAAAGTCCTTTATTAATAGACATCATAAAAAAAAAACTATTGTGTTGTGTAGTTAAGGGTTAACTGCATGAAATTCGCACTTTCATAAAACCAGTTCTCCCCTTTTGTGTCTAGTGTGATGGATGAGTCTATTTATATTGAATGGGTGTTCAACTCTTTCAGTATATTTAACCCTTTACCATACATAAAAAAATTACACTTGTCCAAATTAAATGTTTTTGCAGACAACAAATAAAATGTTTCTCAAATTATGGAAGTTGTCTTTGATAGGAAGAAAATACTATGGGAAAAGGAGAAAATACTGGTATCCAGCAATTTGTCCTTTTCCCACAATGTTTTCAAAAGGCTTCTTTCTTACTGCTGATAAAAGTTTTTATTGTTTGGTAAAGAGTTTAGAGGTCAGTCCATTGATTATGGAAGAGTCCAATATATTGTTTTGCAATGACAGTGTATTCACATTAATTTCAAAACCCTGGAAGAGCCAACTTATTTTTTATTGGTCCACTTTATTATTTTTTTACAAGTTTCCTGAATGTGTAAGAGTTCATTTATTGTTTTCCCTTTACCAGACTTAAAAAAATTTGGACTTGACCAAATTCAAAGCATATGCAGGCATAGAAATTGGAACAGTCCATTTATATTGAAGTTAGAAGAGTCCATTCCATTAAGTTTGAGATCTCTTACTATTCATTGAATTTGGAAGAGTCCATTCAGTTTAATCAAAGTCAAGTTCTCTCGTGATTCATTGAATTTGGAAGAGTCCATTCCATTTAGATAGTTTCAGATTTTTTCTACAATTCACTGAATTTGGAAGAGTCTATTTTATATAGGTTGAAATCTCATATTTTTCATTGAATTTGGAAGAGTCCATTACATGTAAACTAGTTTCAGTTTATAATTCATTGAATTTGGTAGAGTCTATTCTATTTTATTGGAGTTTTATTACTTATCATTGAATTTGGAAGAGTTGATTCCATTTAAATGAAGTTTTAGTTCTCTCATGATTTTTTGAATTTGGACAAGTCCATTCCAGGTAATATAATTTCAGTTCTCTTACAATTTATTAAATTTGGAAGAGTCCATTATATTTAGTTTGAGTTCTCTTTACATCCATCGATTTGGAAGAGTCCATTTTAATTCAATCATTTTCAGTTTTCTTAGAATGCATTGATTTTTGGAGAGACCATTCTTTTTATATAACAGTTCTTTTTCACTTCTACCAATATGGAATAGTCCATTTGATTTAATCTTAAGTTCACTTTAAATTTAAAGAATTTGGAAGAGTCTATTTAATATAGTTCCAGTTCCCTTACAATTCATTGAATTTGGAAGAGTCCATTTCATTTAATCTAGTTTCAGTTGTCTAGCAATTCAAACCATTTCAAAGAGTCCATTCAATTTAGTCTTGTTTCAGTTCTCTTACGGTTCAATGAATTCGGAAGAGTCCATTCCATTTCAGTAAGACTGTTTCTTAAAATTGTTTGCCTTGGTTTCTTTTCTTCTAGAAAAATGATATTTCAATATCTTAGATTTGGATGAGTCTATTTTTGCTTGATTGAATTTCCATTTTTCATCCTTCCCTTGATAATATTACAATGTCTGCTATTTGGACCGTCCCTTTAACCCTATATTATACAACGAAATCTTGGACTTGTCCAGTTTGAAAGCATTTACAGACAGCAATTTAAATTTGGCTATATAATGGAATTTATCTTTGATAGGGTAGAAAACATTGTGGGAAGAGGAGAAAATACTTGCTATTAGAATTTTCTCCTTTTTCCGCAATTTTTTCAAAAGGCATCTTTCTCCGGGTCGATAGAAGCTCCTTTGTGGTAAAGTGTAGGACTCGTGACCTGGAAGCCCGGGTTCGAGCCTCACTGGTTCCATTGGGCTTTTTCGTGTGATACACTTCAGAGTCCCAGCTTAGTTCTGGTGAAGCCCGGGAAATACATGAATATGTGAGCTGTCACTGTGATATGACTGAAGTAATGTTGAAAGCTGCGTAAAACACCATTCAAACAATCAATCTTAGGGTTGATAAAACCCTGGGTCATGTTGTATAGGGTTAATATGGGTACTTTTTTTAATGCTTTAACCCTTTACCACACAGTCCTGAGTTATAAAAACCCTGAGCAAAAATGGTTTTGGAAACATTGTGGAAAAGGGAGAAAATGTCACCAGCATTTTTCCTTTTCCCACAATCTGTTCTATCTTATGGAAAACAAATTCATTTATTCTAGCTACATGTACCTTTAATTTGTTGTCTCAAAATAATAATCTATTTGGAGAAGTGTAAAATTTTGTCGTTAAAGTAAGACCCTTCATCAGAAGACAAAATTGAGGACTTGTCTTTATTGCAAGAATACCCAGGGTAGACAACATTTTGGAAACAGGAGAAATTGCTGGTAAACACTATTTTCTCATCTTCCACTAATGTTTGATTGAAAACCTTGCTACAGGGTTGGAAAAACACTGGAATGCCTGAGGAAATGTTTATTCTGAAGTACATGTAAATCCATTTCATTGTTTTCTCTGGATGTTTTTGTACTGAGTAGATGTCAAATGTTTATATTGAATCTGTCCATGTATTATCCTTTAACCCTGTAACAAACAATCACAAGTTTTAACAAACTTGAGAAAGAAGGCTTTTGAAAATGTTGTGGGAAAAGAAGAAAATGCTTGTTACCATCATTTTCTCCTTTTCCCACAATATTTTCTACCCTATCGAAGACAAGTTCCATACTTTGAGCTACATTTAACTTGTTTTCAAATATTTTCAAATTTGGACAAGTCTAAAATTTTATGGTAAACAGTTATTTAGGAGCATTCCATTTAGTGACTTTTTGTTTGAATGTTTTATAATTATATTTGATAGGTCCATTTAATTATTTTGTACCCAAAAATATTGTGACAGAATAAGAAAATATTTAAAAAGAGCAATTTCTCATTTCCCCACGATGTTTCAAGATTTCATACCCTAAACCTTGATTGATGTTGGTTATTCATATTTTAGGAACATGTTGATTGTATGGTGTTTAATGCCATTTTCAACATTATTTCAGTTATATCACTTTCCTGGAGTTTCTTTTACAAGTACTATGCACATTATTCTTTCCAAGCCACTGGCTGCTTTCCCACATAGCCATCGTCGTTAGAATGGTCAGCGAGGTGATCCCCCTTCTCAAGTCCTGCACGCTACCGCCTGAGCTGGGGGAGGGGAGGGCTCAGTGTCATTGTATTTTGAAGAGTCTACTTATTTTCAATCCTTTTCAAATTCTTTGAACTTGGCAAATTCCACTTAACCTTCATCCCATTTTTGGTTTGGGTAGCTGTAGTCCGTGCAATTTGGAACAGTCCACTTACTTTACAGTAAACTTGAAAGAGTCTTAACATCAATATTTCATGTTGCATTGGGGGTGCATCTAATTCATTTAATTTTGGAAGAGTCCAATTATTTTTAAGCAGTCCTTTGTTCTTATTTTCAAACCATGTATTGAATTTGGAATAACCCATTCCATTTAAGCTAGATTCAGTTCTCTAAGAATTCATTGAATTTGAAGCAGTCCATTTCATTTAATCAAGTTTCAGATCTCTGAATATTCATTGAATTCAGAAAAGTCCATTCCATAAAATCTAGTTTTAGGTCTCTGAGAATTTATTGACTTTGGAACAGTCCATTCCATAAAAATCTAGGTTCAGTTCTCTGAGAATGTATTGAATTTGGAACAGTCCATTCAATAAATCCAGTTTCACTTCTCTTAGAATTCATTGATATTGGAAGAGTCCATTCTATTATATTTTATTTTCCCATAGTTTGATTTTGGAAGAGTCCATTTTATCATATGTAGTTTCAGTTCTTATAATTTGATTTTGGAAGAGTCCACGTTATTTTATAAGGTTTGAGTTCTTTCAGAAGTCAATGAATTTAGAAGAGTCCATTTAATCTAGTTCCAGTTCCTTTACAATCTAATCACTTTGGAAGAGTCCATTCAGTTTATTATCATTTCAGCTCTCTTACAGTTTCTTGAATTTTGAAGAGTCCATTTCTTTTCAGTGAGCCTATTTTTATTATCTATTCCATGTTACCTTTTTCTTTTCTTCTACGAAATCTTAGGCTTGTCCACTTTGAAAGCATTTACAGACTGCAGTTTAAATTTTGCTCAAAACATGGAATTTCTTGATTGTATAGAAAACATTGTGGGTAAAGGAGAAAATGCTGGTTAACAGATTTTCTCCTTTTCCATCAATGTTTTTATAAAACCTTCCTACTTGGCTGGAAAAACACTCGATAGTAAAGGGTTAGTTCGTTTTGAAAAAAAAATCATTGTGTGTTTTTTGAATGAAGGTGAGTAAATGTCACATGTTTATGTAGGATCAGTCCATGTATTTTCCCTTTAACCCTTTACCACAAAATCCTAAGTTTAACAACTTTGAAAAAGAAGGCTTTTGAAAACATTGTGGGAAAGAGTTCCCACTATATTTTCTTTCCCTCTATGACCAAATTTCATTGTTTGATGTTTACTTTGTCATCTGCAAGGGCTGTCAGTTTGGACAGGTCCATAATTTTGTCATCTGGTAAAGAAATAACTGCAGATATTGGATAGGTCCATTTGATTATTGTGTAGCTGGAAAATGTTGTGATATATTGAGAGAGTGCTTGCAATTTGCAATTTTTCATTTTCACACAATGCTTTCAAAAGAATTCATAAAATGACCTTGATTCATGTTGTTTATCCATATTTTATGAAAATATTTGAAAAGCGGATGTTGAAACATCTCAGGCAGTCAGTTCAACTATTTCTATACCCTATCAATTTTACAAATTTCATTTCCAAAATGATGCCATGTTTTATGAACCTGATAAAGAAGGCCTTTTTTTAACATTTTGGTAAAAGAAGAAATGTTGGTGACCAAAATTTTTCCCTTTTCCCATTGTGTTTTAAAAAGGCTCCTGAAGTGTCTTCCTCACAGAATTGTCGGGTAAAGTGTTTTTTTTTTCCTTCAAGATTTCATGATATAAAGGAAATGGAAAACAAAGAAAACAAGCAATTAAAAAAGATGTCATTCATTTTCATATATTCGACAATTCTGCATAAATATATATAAATTGATCATTAAAACATTTAAACAAGTTACCACTAATTTTAAAATTTGGCTCCATTTCTACTTAATTATTGTTTATCCATTACTGTATAGGCTTCTTTGAAACACACAATCCTGAATTTTTAACAACCCCAAAGAGGGGGAAAAAACCCTTTGGAAAGCATCATGGGAAATTGAGAAAATGCTGATAACCAGCATTTTCTCCTATTCCAACAATGTTTTCGAAGACAAAAACTCTTGCTAGGTAAAAGGTTAACAAAACAATGAAATTTCAGATTTGTCCATATTCAGGGCATTTGCAGACGACAATTTGCCTTGAATAGGTAGAAAACATTGTAGGGAAAGGAGAAAATGCTGAAAATTTTCCCCTCTCTCCACAATGTTTTTTTCAGTAGCCTTCTTCTTCTATGTCGTTAGACCTCTGGAATGTGTGGTTGAGGTTTAAAAAACAGAACATTTAGAAGTATCATAAAAGAGATGGTCAAACCTAGTACATGGTTCGCACAGGTCTTGAAAAACCCTTGAATTTGATCTCAGCCTTATAAAACCCTTAAAAATGATTAACTGCCTTATAAAACCCTTAAAAACTACAGAAAGTCCTTAAAAAACCCTTTAAAATAGTTTCCCGAGTGAGCCGTAGTTTTATTGCTGGCCGGTCTTAAATATTAGGCCTTTCAAGTACACAAAGATAATGGGTACCAGTCTATTATGACATGGGTATACACTTCTACCTGTCCTAATGGTAGCAGAAATACTTGAAAACGGAAAGCGGGATACCATACAATGATACGGTATAAAATACGGATCCTTTTCTATGTCGTCTTCGTGAAAAATCGGATGCATTAAAACTGAATCACGACGAGTTCTCCAACAAAACTATCATTTGAATTTAACTTTTTTTTGAAAACGAGAAGAAAATGGATATTTAGACGCTTCATCAAGACAAATGGGATAAAAGTTGAAATCGACGTTTTTCCGCGACGAGCGGAACTAAAGATGTAGTTTTATACATGATCAAAGAAAGTAGACGCTTTACTATTCATGATTAATAAGCGTTTCAAAAACGTTGAGTGCATGAATCAGCTCTTTTGAATACGTAATCGGCGATCGTCTGCGAGCGAAAAATCTTCAACCATGGATTTAATATATCTCCGTGATGCATTATATCAAGAAATTCACCACATAATCATAGATCAAAAAAGAGAATTTAGTCTGACGATTGACTGGATCTAGAAGGAAAATGGTCCTTCGACATACAGAAAATTTACAAATAGCAAAAAGTATCTACCCATGTCAGCCTGCGCGGACTGGGTCGATACTTTTTGCAAATGCATTAAGACCCCATTTTCACGGAGCATGGCTCGATTACCTTTTGGTGCTATAAAAGTTCAGGTCATCTTCAGAATATTTGTAACGTGTTGATAGCTCAGACGTTTCACATCGATTTACCGATAAAATTCCTGTATATATTAACGTCAGTATAGGCCCTTAAGCTGCTAAACTAAGTTAACCCATAAAGTACTGGAACCGACTTAAGCTGTGTTTGGGAACAGTGCAGATCAAGATCAGACTGCATGGAACGTGCAGTCTGATCTTGGATCTACACTGTCCACTATTTCGTTACATATAACCTGTAAAGTAATTTAACCGTTAACGCATCAAGTGCTTGAACTGACTTAAGCTGTTATTGTGGACAGTGCAGATCAAGGTAAGACTGCAAAGACCGTGCAGTCTGATCTTGTATCTACACTGTCCTCTATTTCGTTACCTATAACCTGTTAAATAAGTTAACCTTAACCAATAAAGTGCTTGAACGGACTTAAGCTGTTTTTTCGGACAATGCAGTGCAGAATGTGCAGCCTGATCTTTATTATACACTGTCCTCTGTTTCATTACATAACCCACAACCCATAAAGTACTGGAACTGACTTAAGATGTTTTTGCGGACAGTGCAGATCAAGAAATTTAAATCTAAAATTTTGTTGTCTTGTAAAGAGTCGAAGGAAATTATTTCTAAAAGCACTAGAACCGACTTAAGTTGCTTGTGCAGACAATGTAGATCTAAGATCAGACTGCACGTTCCATGCAGTCTGATCTTAAATTTACACTGTTTGGTACTATGACACATATTCTTGTGAAAACAAAATTCTCGAAATAACATTATTTTGGTTGTTATATTTTTCCTGATGAAAAAGTCTATTCAATTAACTCTTAGACTGCTAAGCGCGACTCACTGACCTTTTGCAGACAGTGTAGATCAAGATCGGACTACACAAAACGTGCAGTCTGATCCTGGATCTACACTGTCTGATAAGGGGATATTTTCCTCCAAAAAACATGGTTGAAATATCATTACTTTGGTTTTTACTATCTGCTTGAAAGTTTCATTTATTTAGCAGGAATAGGGTAATTTAGCACCCTAAGGGAAAATGCTATGTAGACTGATCAACAAGTTTCTCTGTATCGATTCGAGAAAATCCTGAAATTAACCCTAAGGCTGCTAAGCGCGACTCACTGACCTTTTGCGGACAGTGTAGATCAAGATCAGACTGCACAGAATGTGCAGTCTGATCTTGGATCTGCACTGTCCGATTAAGAGATATTTTTTCTCCAAAAGGTAAGTCAGAAATATCATTATTTGGGTCTTTACTATCAGCTTGAAAGTTTTATTTCACTTAATTAACAGGAAAAGGATTAAAGCCATCTTGTCTGGAAAATGTATCATTTCTATTAGATTGATTTCTTCTTTTAAGAACTGCTGGATAAACTAAGCTCTTTGTCCATGTTCACCTATCATATCCATTACCTTGGGTTATTATCCCCCGCCGAAGGCGGAGGGATATAGTTTTAGCGTTGTCCTTCTGTCTGTCTGTCCATCCGTCCTTGTGTCCATCCGAGAGAATATCTCAAATACCATTGGATGGAATTTTGTGAAACTTTATATATGTGTAAAAATAACCTGTTCGGCCGAAATACTTTTTTTCTTTTTTTGATTCGATGCAAAATGGCTGACTGGGAGCAATTTTAAGTTATGCGGTCTAGTGAATTTTTGATGTTTTGAGTCTTATCTTGAAAACTGTACAGAGTTTTTACATGGAACTTGTCACATCTATCAACCACCATAAGGAAATGCAGTACAACAAGTTCCACCCAGATTGACCATGCAACACCACAGTTATATATCCCTTTTTTTAATGCCGTGTCAAGGAAAAAGGGGGCTTGATGTATATTTACATTATAGACCAATATCTCTTTAACTACAGGACTAAACGCTATGGAACTTCATATTTATATACTGACGTCCATTAAAAATGCCTCATCGAAAAAGTGTGATAGCTTTGTACATACCTAGAATATATATGTCACGTTTTGCCTACCATAGAATTTTCACTTCTCTAATCTACTGAAGCATGAAATTTTGTGCCAGTCTATTATGTTTGCTTCAACCATGACTCATGGCACCGTTTTCAGGGATAAAGACTAGCACTCGCCCAGTCGCCCATGGCGACTGAAAATCGGTCTGGACAACTGAAAAATCCCGTACGATCGCCCAGCCGAGCGACTGATCATCCCAGGAAAAATTTCGGTAAACGTCTGTATTTTGCCCATTTCGGTATACCGTAGTACCGATTTTTCATTTTTATTATACACCAATCTATGATCTGAGTAAAATACGGGCGTTATCTAACTCGCTAATACAACTCGACAGAAAATTTTTCCGTATCAGCCTAGTACCATGTGTAGAGCATAGTCGTGTAGACGCACTATGTGTATTGACGTTCAGGTCTTTTCGCCAAATTCCTATCACGTTCGGCCCACATGACAATGCACAAAAGACCCATTTCTAGAGTATCTATAGCTATTTCATCAATTATTTGTCATCTATTTTTTTTTCAAAAATTGTTTCTAAGCAGATTCTGATTTTATCTGAAATCAGTGCCTATTAGATCTACATTTATGTGTTGTTTCAAAAAGGCATTTCCATATGCTACTGTACGATACACTCATGAACTTTGGAACCGCGATTCATTTGACTTGCCTCCTGCTTTATAATGAAAAGAAATGTACTGTTCTTGACAGTGACAGTGAATAACAATAATTGGTCTCATCAGATATGCACCTCTTTACACACGCAACTCGACATGATCCGACCACGCAGAAATGCAGACTGTTGTAATATTCCATATGTCTTGAATACTCTCCCCCTTCCAAAATGGCGGCGCCCATGACTTTGTAGTTTTCTCGATCAAAAATCATGTGGTGATTTAGTGACAGGAGGCTTTGCAGCTGATGGGGATGAAAAAGACTTTGAATCAGACAATGATTCAGATTATGATTCTGACTTGGATGAGGGTAAAGTATTTGCAAAGTTGCTCAGTGAGGAATTTAGGTCAGTGTAGTGCCCAGAGTGTTACGGGCATTGTTAGCTTTAATTAAAATTTTATTGGAGTTTTTATCGTTTTCTGAAATTTTAATCCTGGGCCCCTAAGTTTTTGACTGGGCCCCTAAATTTTCAATTTTAGGGGCCCAGTTGGCTACTGAAAGAAAAATGTTAGTCTTTATCCCTGGTTTTTCCCTGCGCCCCATGCATTTTCCCCACGTGATTATGTCGGTCAAAATTACGCATGTGTAAACAGTAATTGATTTACAATTAAGTAGTCCAAGCAATATTTTGAAAACATCAATTTCGAAAATGTCAAGACAAAATAATGAATAAAGAGCACGCATTTTGGGCATAATTGAAAGCGGTCTTTCTCAAAGTGACGTTGCAAGATGCTTTAACGTTGCAAGATCAACAATAGTGTGTCTTGTTCGACGGGTAAACGAAACAGAGAGCTTGTCTGATAGACCCCGACCTGGTGCTCTGCGTGTGACGTCTGTACGGCAAGACAATTTCATCTGTCAACGTCACTTGCGAAACCATTCTGTCACAGCGCAATCCACAACGTCGATGGTTATAGGGAATCGCAGAAGACATGTAAGTCGGAATACAGTAAGGCGACGTCTTCTGGAGCGTGGAATATTGTGCAGGCGGCCGTACCGCAGTGATGTGCTAACTGACCACTACCGTCGGGAAGGTCGGCAGTGGACTCAAAACACCATCGGAAGACGTTGGCATGATGTGGTCTTCAGTAACGAATCCTGTTTTAACCTCTCTTGTGCCGACGGATGAGTCCGCGTTTACCGTCGACATAATGAACGGTACACCCAAAGTTTTGTTCTGGAACACAACCGTTTTGGTGGTGGTGGTATAATGGTTTAGGCAGCAATAAACCACACTTTTAGAACTGACCTAGCGGTTATTAATGGTAATTTAAATGTCAGATGGTATGTAAACCAAGTTCTGCGTCCTGTGGTTGTTCCCATGTTTCAGCAACGCCGTAGCCTTACATTTCAACATGACAATGCGCACCCCACACGGCCAGATTTACCAGAAACTTTCTCATGGCCAATAATATTGCCGTGCTGCCATGGCCTGCCAACTCTCCTGATTGTAACCCAATCGAACACATGTGGGACATCCTCGGACGTCATTTACATCGATGTAACCCACAGCTGCAAAACGTCAAAGAATTGACAAATGCTCTTCGTGAAGAGTGGGCTCGCATTCCACGCTATCTCCTGCGTAATCTGTGTGGGTCCATGGGACGGTGACTGCCGACACTGATAGCAAGTCAAGGAGGCCATACACAGTATTGATGAATTTTAGGGGGTGAGTTTGTTGAAATGGCTGTTAAATTTGTGTAATGTTTAGCTGAACGTTTGTGTCATGTAATATGTGTAGAAATATTGACAAAGTCCATTTCTAAAACACAAAACCATGCATTCAATATTAAATTCATGAAATATGACGCGACAGAGAGAGATGAGGCATTTCTAATGGACGTCAGTATATAATGTTTATCACAAGTCACAGACAATCATCATTTGTTTTTATTTAATGAAATCTCATGTCATGGAAAAAGGGGGTTTAATGTATAATTTCATCATCGACCAATGACAGTCTGTTCATCAACTATACAGAATTTTTATATGGAACTTGTCACATCTATTAACCACCATTAGGAAATGCAGTACAACAAGTTTCACCCAGATGCAACACCACAGTTATATACCCTTTTTTTTTTTTTAAATGCCGTGTCATCGAAAAAGGGGGCTTGATGTATATTTACATTTTAGACCAATATCTCTTTAACTACAGGACAAAATGTTCTGAAACTTCATATTTATAGGGAATCGCAGAAGACATGTAAGTCGGAATACAGTAAGGCGACGTCTTCTGGAGCGTGGAATATTGTGCAGGCGGCCGTACCGCAGTGATGTGCTAACTGACCACTACCGTCGGGAAGGTCGGCAGTGGACTCAAAACATCATCGGAAGACGTTGGCATGATGTGGTCTTCAGTAACGAATCCTGTTTTAACCTCTCTTGTGCCGACGGATGAGTCCGCGTTTACCGTCGACATAATGAACGGTACACCCAAAGTTTTGTTCTGGAACACAACCGTTTTGGTGGTGGTGGTATAATGGTTTAGGCAGCAATAAACCACACTTTTAGAACTGACCTAGCGGTTATTAATGGTAATTTAAATGTCAGATGGTATGTAAACCAAGTTCTGCGTCCTGTGGTTGTTCCCATGTTTCAGCAACGCCGTAGCCTTACATTTCAACATGACAATGCGCACCCCACACGGCCAGATTTACCAGAAACTTTCTCATGGCCAATAATATTGCCGTGCTGCCATGGCCTGCCAACTCTCCTGATTGTAACCCAATCGAACACATGTGGGACATCCTCGGACGTCATTTACATCGATGTAACCCACAGCTGCAAAATGTCAAAGAATTGACAAATGCTCTTCTGAAGAGTGGGCTCGCATTCCACGCTATCTCCTGCGTAATCTGTGTGGGTCCATGGGACGGTGACTGCCGACACTGATAGCAAGTCAAGGAGGCCATACACAGTATTGATGAATTTTAGGGGGTGAGTTTGTTGAAATGGCTGTTAAATTTGTGTAATGTTTAGCTGAACGTTTGTGTCATGTAATATGTGTAGAAATATTGACAAAGTCCATTTCTAAAACACAAAACCATGCATTCAATATTAAATTCATGAAATATGACGCGACAGAGAGAGATGAGGCATTTCTAATGGACGTCAGTATATAATGTTTATCACAAGTCACAGACAATCATCATTTGTTTTTATTTAATGAAATCTCATGTCATGGAAAAAGGGGGTTTAATGTATAATTTCATCATCGACCAATGACAGTCTGTTCGTCAACTATACAGAATTTTTATATGGAACTTGTCACATCTATCAACCACCATTAGGAAATGCAGTACAACAAGTTTCACCCAGATGCAACACCACAGTTATATACCCTTTTTTTTTTTTTTAAATGCCGTGTCATCGAAAAAGGGGGCTTGATGTATATTTACATTTTAGACCAATATCTCTTTAACTACAGGACAAAATGTTCTGAAACTTCATATTTATGTTGTCTATCACAAGTGACAGACAATCATCTTTTTTTTTTTTATTCAATGAAATCTTATGTCATGGAAAAAGGGGGGTTTATTGTATAATTTTATCATGGACCAATAACCGTCTGTTCGTCTGTCTTTCTGGACAGATATCTTCTAAAATCCTTGATGAAAACTGATAGAAATTCAAACATGTGTTCCTTATGATTTCAGCCGATATTTTTATTTTTGCTTTTTTGATATAATGCGGTGTCATAGAAAATGGGGGCTTCATATATATTTCCATTATGGATCAATATCTCTTTAACTCAAAATCCTTGACGAAAATTGATGAAACTTCATACGTGTGTTCCCTATTATAGTCAGCCAATATTATTATGCCCCCCTTCAATGAAGTGGGGGTATATTGTTTTGCTAATGTCGGTCGGTCTGTCAGTCGGTCGGTAGACCTTACCTTGTCCGGATGATAACTAGACACAGAATTGACCTAGGTTCGTCAAATTTGGCACAGACATGCATCTTGGAGTGTAGATGGTACCTATTGATTTTGAGGTCAATAGGTCAAAGGTCAGGGTCACAGTGACCGTCAACATGTTGATATATAGACCAAACCTTGTCCGGATGATAACTAGACACAGAATTGACCTAGGTTCGTCAAATTTGGCACAGACATGCGTCTCGGAGTGTAGATGATCCCTATTGATTTTGAGGTCAATCGGTCAAAGGTCAAGGTCACAGTGACCGTCAACATGTTGATATATAGACCAAACCTTGTCCGGATGATAACAGACACAGAATTGACCTAGGTTCGTCAAATTTGGCACAGACATGCATCTCGGAGTGTAGATGATCCCTATTGATTTTGAGGTCAATTGGTCAAAGGTCAAGGTCACAGTGACCGTCAACATGTTGATATGTAGACCAAACCTTGTCCGGATGATAACTAGACACAGAATTGACCTAGGTTTGTCAAATTTGGCACAGACATGCGTCTCAGAGTGCAGATGATCCCTATCGATTTTGAGATTAATCCATCAAAGGTCAAGGTCACAGTGGCCTTCAACTTAATGATATTTAGACCTAAACTTGTCCAGATGATAACTAGACACAGAATTGACCTAGGTCCTTCAAATTCTGTACAGATATTCATCTTGGAGTGTAAATGATCCCTATCGATTTTAAGGTTAATCCGTGAAAGGTCAAGGTCACAGTGACCACCAGATGATTCAGGGCCCGCGCTGCCGTTCGCCACTTGAGCCATTTGCTTAAAAAAAATAAAAGTCTCTCAAAAATCATATGTGGCTCAACTTGTGGCTCCAACATTTTATTCACGTATCATCGGGGACGTAGTAAGCATCGGAGTTGACTGGGAAAAAGCGGAAGTCGAACACGCCTGCCGAAAAGAAAATCGATAACCCAGTCTGTGTATCGGCGACTGTTTACAATCTTGTATGTATACACACAGCAGTGTGTATAATTACGCGAACTGTTGACAGATTATCACGTTTAACAATTGAAGTGGGCTATAAATCAAAAAGATGACATCGATACTTCCCAATCAATTCTTTTGATATCAGTTTATGAACTGTGCCACTTCCTGTATCAATGTGGCAGTAGGGGGGCATGACTGTTTTACAAACAGACATCTTGTTATTTTTGCTTTTTTGATTACATGTTGTGTCATGGAAAAAGAGGAATCAGTGTTTTTTTCCTATAGCGACTATATCTTTAACTACTGGACAAAATTTTATGAAACTTTATATTCATATTGTTTATCATAAGCCAAAGACAATAGTTACTTGTTTTTATTTCATGAAATGCCATGTCATGAAAAAAGGGGGCCCGGACAGATATCTTCTAAAAGCCTTCACGAAAAATGATAAAACTTAATGCATGTCTTCCTTTGGACAGTCTGGTGATACAATTTTTTTCTATATGTAATGTCGTGTCATGGAAAAAAGGGGCTGCATGTATATTTCCATTATTTGTTTTCATTTAATGAAATGCCATGTTATGGAAAAAGGGGACTTAATGTATAATCTCATTATGGACCAATAACAATAAGACCACGTGTAGATGCAAAACATACCTCTTATATGTTTTTTATTTAATGAAATGCTGTGCCATGAAAAAGGGGGCTTACTGTATAATTTCATCATGGACCAATAACAAAAAGGCCACATGTACATGCAAAACACAATACCTCTAATATGTTTGTATCAAAGATAGCCTTTTTCGGCGGGGGATATAATTTCAACTTGTTCTTTTAGAAATTACTGGATAAATCAAGCTCTTTGTCCATGTTCAACAACCATTGTATGTTTTGCATTCATAGACTAATTCTGCATTGACACAGTAACGCAATTTCTGATGAAACAATCTAAGCCGTGCTCTGCAAAAAGGGGGTTAAATGTATCTGCGAAAATTAATGATCAAGATCAGACTGCGCTGTCAGCACAGGCTGACCTGCATTGAAACCTTTTGCTGTAGGTAAATTTTATGCATGTTAAAGGACCAGCCTACCTCAGGATTCAGTCGGTTGTTAGACAAAATGGATTTTATGGAACCGTAATTATTTGATGACTTGCTGAGTATAATGCATAACAGAGACGCAGTAAACGCCCCTCCCCTTTTTCACAGTGCATGAATCATTTTGGTTTAGCCAGTCAGAAATTGCGTTGCTTTTAGATTTTGCAAATTTCTTAAGAATGATGTTAAGAAGCGGTTGATGAGTTCGGGCACTATTATATGTTATTAATATTAGTCCTATACTGACTTTACCAGGGACTGGGTCAGGAACACTGTGTACAGCTCTGTCTATCCTTCTGTTTGTCCATCCATCCTTCGGTCCACTACACTTTGACATTCCAGATCCTTCTTTAACTGTTTACCAAACGACAAGATCTTAATAAATGCGCATTTGGAATTTGGGAGGACGCATTTCCTTCCTCTAAAATGCGGGGTTGAATTTTGTAATTTGACCAATTTCATCTTTTATACACAATTCAAAGTTTAAACGACCTTGGGGAAGAAGGCTTAAGAAAAGATTGTGGGAAAAGGAGAAAATGCTGGTCACCAGCATTTTTAGCTCACCTGAGCACTAAGTGCTCAGGATGAGCTATTGTGATCACTCACCGTCCGTCGGTGTCCGTCGTCCGTCTATCGTCCGTCGTACGTCGTCCGTTCACATTTTTTTGTTTACACTCTAGCGTCTACAAATATTAACCAATCAGCACCAAACTTGGTCAAAATATATATGACCATAAGATCTCGGATGAGTTCGATTATGGGTCTAATCGGACCAGAACAACTGGAGTTATTTGCCCTTGAATTAGAAAAATTGCTATATTTGACTTTGTTTACACTCTAGCATCTACAAATATCAACCAATCAGCACCAAACGTGGTCAAAATATATTTGACTATAAGATCTCAGATGACTTCGATTATGGGTTTAATCGGACCAGAACGACTGGAGTTACTTGCCCTTGAATTAGAAAAATTGCTGTATTTGACTTTGTTTACACTCTAGCATCTGCAATTTTTCACCAATCAGCACCAAACTTGGTCAAAATATATATGACTATAAGATCTCGGATGAGTTCGATAATGGGTCTAATCGGACCAGAACAATTGGAGTTATTTGCCCTTGAATTAGAAAATTTGCTATATTTGACTTCGTTTACACTCTAGCATCTTCAAATATCAACCAATCAGCACCAAACTTGGTCAAAATATATATGACCATAAGATCTCGGATAAGTTTGATTATGGGTGTAATCGGACCACCGATAAGTATAAGTAAAGGATAAGGCCAAAATACCCATCCACTGATACATATAGGTAAAGGATAAGTATAAATAAAGGACGGACCTAAAATTCCAAAGGATTTGGATAAAATAAAATCGAAAGACATCCTAAAAAAGTTGGGACCTGAAGTGAACTGGAGTTATTTGCCCTTGAATTAGAAAAATTGGTATATTTGACTTTGTTTACACTCTAGCATCTTCAAATATCAACCAATCAGCACCAGACTTGGTCAAAATATATATGACCGTAAGATCTCGGATAAGTTTGATTATGGGTGTAATCGGACTAGAAGGACTGGAGTTATTTGCCCTTGAATTAGAAAGTTCTATAGAATGGTTCTTTGTCTGGAGCATAACTTTGTCATCTCCAGTCCAATTGACTTGAAACTTGGCATTTGCGTTTGTTGCAATAATACGGAGTGCAGTGTGAAAGAACCATAACTCTACCTCATACTGTCTATGAGTTATTTCCCTTTGATCATCATTTTTACAGCATTTTCTGCTTGTCCAGAATATAACTTTGTCATCTCTAGCCTGAACATCTTCAAATTTGGTATGCATGATTGTTGAAAAATTATGGAGTGCAGTGCACAAGAACCATAACTCTTCCTAGCACGAATTTTGAGTTATTCCCCTTTGACCTTCATTTTTACAGTATTTCTTGCTTGTCCGGAGGAAAATTTTGTCATCTCAAGTAGGAATGACTTGAAATATGGTATGCTTATTTGTTGCAATATTTGGAAGTGCAGTGCACAAGAATTGTAGCTCTACCTCGGGCTGTCTTTGAGTTATTTCCCTTTGATCATCATTTTTACAGCATTTAGTGCTTGTCCGGAATATAACTTTGTCATCTCAAGTCAGAACGACATCAAACTTGGTATGCATGTTTGTTGTGATATATCCGAGTACTGTGCGCAAGAACAATAACTCTAGCTAGCACGAATTTTGAGTAATTCCACTTTGATCTTCATTTTTACAGTATTTCTTGCTTGTCCGGAACAGAACTTTGAAGTCTCAAGTCAAATTGATTTGCATTACCTGCCCTTTGCAATTACTATACCTCCTCAACAACTGGCGGTGGGATGGGCATATCTTGCGACAATTTGCCGCTCTTGTTTCATTATCATTTGGCCTTGAACCTCAATAATGTGGTATTTATCTTCATTGTAGACCTTTACTGCTTAGTACTCAGGTGAGCGATATAGGACCATCATGGTCCTCTTGTTTCCTTTTCTCACAATGTTTGCTACCATATCAAAAACTGAAATCATAAGTTTAGGTATAAATTGAATCGCCATCTTCAAAATGCTTTGAGTTTGTTCGAATCCAAAATTTTGTCGTTGGGTTAAGAGTCAACTCAAGTGCGACAGAATGCGTTTAATTTTTTTTTTTTTTTTCAGACAGAACGTGCAGTCTGATCTTTGATCTACACTGTCTGCTATGGTGAGGTTTTTGTGTCTTGCGAAATAATTCCGGAAAATAATTGCTCTTACCATTAGTTGAAAATATTCAAATTAATTTACCAAACGACAAAATTTCCGACCAGTGCAAATTAAGTGCATTTGCAGACGGCATTTCAAATATTGGTTAGATTATGGAATTTGTCTTTAATAGGGTAGGAAACGTTGTGGGAGACAAGTACTTCCTCCTTTCCAAAGATGTTTTCAAATACGTTTATCCACAGGGTCGTAAAAACATAAGAATAATATTATTTGATTTAGGGTATGTGAAATGATGCACATACGACTTAAGACCACCAGAAGAAGGGTTGAATTAGGCAAGGGACGAATCGATGATTTAATTTTCCGGAGTCAACAGTGGTTAAGGAAATGAGCTGTAAAAAGACATTAAACACACCTTGCTGGTTACCAGCATTTTTCTTCTTTTCCCACAAGGTTTTCTATGCTTTCAGTGACAATATCCACTATTTGAGATACATTTTATTTGTCATCTGCAAATGCTTTGTCATGGAAGAGGTCCAAAACTTTGCCGCCTGTTAAAGAGTTTAAAGGGGCACGCATTCTTACCTCTACTCCCTTTTTTTAGTGGGGGAGGGGGAGAGAGAAAAGTAATATTTTGTATGGAAAAATCGTAAGGATGTGACTGTTTACTCTAAGTTGGGGGATATTCTGGAAAAATGCCTCTGGTGGGACTCAAATCTAGTTTGTTTATTAATGTCTCATCTATATACAATCAATCTAATATGTACA
Source organism: Hippopus hippopus (assembly GCA_946811185.2). Lineage (NCBI taxonomy): Eukaryota > Metazoa > Mollusca > Bivalvia > Cardiida > Cardiidae > Hippopus > Hippopus hippopus. The sequence goes on along the minus strand of OX328112.1, from coordinate 28,379,494 downwards.
GATATAGAAAAAAAGGTGAAAGCTCGAAATTTTTTTCATCGAGTGAACATCATCTGTAACATTTTCATGAATGGCGCAGCCACAAGTGAAAATATTATCGATGATGTTCACAAGATGAAATAAATTTCGATCTTTCACCGAAAAAAACAAATATTCTATTTATTTCATGCTTCTTAGCACTTTGGGGGGGGGGGGGGGTTGTTTGGAGGACTTACATCAAAATCCAGTACAGTTGTTTTCTGTAATTTCCCTTAGCGTACCCCCACCGCATAAAAACGCATTACAATATTACGTAAAGTGCGAGAAATGTAGGGTAAACGCACATGAATTACGTCATATTTCCCTCTGGTTGAATGATATGCACTGTTTACCTAGGTAACTAGTGCGCGGGAACTACTGTTTCCGCCTTCAATTGATGAGTTAGAAAATAAAATCAGTATTTTTTACTGGTCGTAACCATGAAATACCGAACAAAAGTTCACCGCTATTTCTGGATAAATTACCGAAAAGCATGATATAAATGAAATAGTATATGTCATTCTAATAAAGAATTACAAGAGGAAAACATTAAAAGACATATGTATCGGCATAAGAAATCTATCCAATATTTACACAAAAAAAAAACATGCATGTGCCGCCAAAAAGTTAAAGTTGACCTCACTGCAGCCTCCTTTCTTTAATCCTTGAGATCCTGCAGTAGTGTGACAAATGAATATCTTTAGCAATCTAATGTCTTCAAAACCCATTGTCACCGACTCTTCAAAGTGAGCGATGGAGCCACCATGTTTAACTGTCCTATAAATGCATTTATACCTTCTTATGCATCGATTGCTATTGCGTTACAAACAGAATAGGACATTATTTTAGTAGAATACAGAAATAACTCAGCAGTTCTTCACGTTTTCGACATGTATTTCCATCTCAGTTTCAATTTTCAAGCTATCTTTGCACACTAATGAAAACCAACAGTCTTTTTTAACCCCTAGGCTGCTTATGCGTGACTCAAAGAACTTTTGCGGACAGTGTAGATCAAGATAAGAGTGCACAGAACATGCAGCCTGCTTTTAGATCTATAATGTCCGATAACATGTTTTTTCCCCAACAATACCAATGGAATAGCAAAATTTGGATTTATACTATTGGCCTGAAAATTTCATTTTACTTGTTTAGCAAGTTACGTGTTTAGATTTTCAAAACATTGCTAAAAGAAATAAGGTTTAAGCTCCTTTAAGTAACTACTACAAAATGTGTCACCCAAATTTAACGTCATCAATAAATAACTAACTGATGTCGGGTAGACAGCGGTTAGGAAGTGAGTGATAAACAGACATAAAAAAAGATCACATTACAAAAATGACTGTTACATTGGATGGTTGTAAAAATTAACATAAAATTTATTAATCATACATTTAAATCATATCAGTATACATCTTATCTCACACGTAATAAATCTTCTCCCATTTCAATATTTTACAACAGACGATGATGCAGTAAGATTTCATCGTTTTGCCTTTAACTTTTTCGTACCTAGACAAACAAATCAAGAGTTTTGTTGAGATTAAAAAGTATTGATTCAACATGCAAACAATTGTGGTCAGTAAACACCTTCCTTCATGCACAAAGAAAATGTCAGCAAAGCATCAAGCAATGTTCAGTATGAAGAAAAGTAAGGGTCAGTAATCACCACACGTCATATGTAAAATAGGGTCACTAATAACGGACTGTCATGTAAAAGAAACACTATTTGCATATGTCATATTCTTTGAAGATCTAACCTGTCTGCAATGACGCATCACCCATCACCTATACAGGAGAAAAGTAAGGCTTATGCGGAAGCTAATACCCAAGCCTGTGGGGGCTGTTTTCATAAATGGTTGGTGCATAGGTCACATGCTAGCTGATCATAGCTGAATGAATCACACCAGGTAGCGTTTTATTGAGTAAATCTTTATTTTATTTTGAAGTTCAAAGTAACGGTTATCATTTTGAAAAGTAGTCCGGTTCTGTACCCAGAATGCCCAAATGAGATAGATATGTACTTGAAGAATGCCATCTAGTGGAAGATAATGGTAAAAGAAAAGTAAAGGTCAGTTATAAATGGCTGTCATGTAAAAGAAAACTAAGGGTCAGTTTATAAATGGCTATCACGTAAATGATAGGGGTCAGTAACCACCATCCGTCATGTAACAAATTTAGGACCAGTATTTAAGGACTGTAATTTGAAAAAGGTCAGTGTCAGTAACAGGGTTGCATCTAGAGTGCGGGATTGCCAAAATCCCGCATTAAAACCAAAAATCCCACGAAAACGAAATTTGTTTGCGCACCAAGTCCCGCACAAAAACGAACTAGCCCACAAAAATTGCATGATCGTGCGCACCATCATTGGAGAAAATGACAGAAAAAATGTCTTCAGGGGAATAAAATGTAACAAAATTTGCATGGGTCACCCTTATAATCAATCGAAATCATAGACTGTCAGGTTATTTTGATCATATCAATAGACGCTTGTCATCTGTGTTATGCAGACGAAAAGTCTCACTGCAGGGCTCACGCTGTCGATCACCAGTGGCACCGAATGCGACAGTTTAGGAAAAAATGTGTCTAAAAATGATGCACTGGCGAATCTGCTGGCAAAAGGTGATGTCTTCAGGCTACAAAATTCTTGAAAGATAATAACACCATCATAAAATTGTAAGTATTATGTACGACGCCATCATTGACGGACCACTCGTCACCGTTTATCACAACAAGCTGGCGTGTAATGAAAAGCGAGATAATGATGTCAGTCCACTTACAATGTATTTAGGGTAAATTGATATGTTTTGGAGTGACCTGCAATCCTCATTGACAAATTCTTGAAATATCATGTGGAAATACTTATAAAAAAATCAAATGACATGAAAAAAAGACCGATGCAAAAAACCGTGAAAACCCATGACACAACAAAAAGACGATTTGACATCGTCTGATCAGAGGCATTTCAGACTGTCTTTTCAGCTTTGGTATTTAATTTAAAATTTACATAAATATCTGTACGAAACAAAAGATGGAAGCTAATATCTCTGTCTAATACTTAGGAAAAAATTTCGGTGAATTTATGAAATGAAAATATTGAACAACGTAGGTTAGATAGGGTAGGATGGGGGTTTGTCTTCCTTTCTTACAGTGATAGTACTGTAACAAGTGTTAAAGAGGAAGTTACAGGACATTCATACAAGTAAAGAAGACTGGAATAAAATAACACTTTAATGGATATGATCTTTATTATTTTCTCAAAAACAAATAATACATTAACCCTTTACCACATTATGGGAACCGCCATGAAATTTGCCCCCCCCCCCCTGAAAGGGGGACATGCCCCCCTTTTTCTGAAGATGATGGGGGACAGCCCCCCTATTTGAAAATTTCTAGATGCATCCCTGCAGTAATCATCGACTGTCATGTAAAAAGTCAGGGGCCGTATTCAAGGGCTGTCATGTAAAGGTAAGTAATTGATTGATTGTATGGTGTTTAACGCAGTTGTAAACATTATTTCAGTTATATCGTGGCGGCCAGTGCACCCATCCATGCTTTCCTGGAGTTTCTGTTACCAGTACTCTGCACAATATTCTTTACAAGCTCAAACTCAGACTACTTGCTAACTATTAAGATGGGAAAACCCATACAGAAGGGGCAGGTCACCATCAAAATATTTTGACACAATTATGCCTCTTTTTTTGACTTAGAACTTTCACTGAAAGTCAATCTATTTCTAAAGGCAACTGCAGTCAAGCGTTGGTATCTGCATGCAGTGCTCTTGTTTAAATATATACCTACATCTTTTTGGCTCATGGGAGGGTTTTGTACTTCTATATTCTACGACTGTCAAGTTAATCCTATCGAATAATCAAATTATGTCTGTTACGGCTTTTATTGTTTAAAAACGAGTCGGCGAATTCCAACCTAGATAAGTTATCTGTGCCAAAAGTCGGGGAAGATATTGTTTTGACATTAATTGTATGTACTGGTATACACCCTTTCACTCACATGGACTCTTTACAATGAATCTGCATTGAACAATTTTGAAAGAGAAAAGCAATTGTGACGCGTAACGAAATAGATCTGGTTCCTTTTGGTCAAAATGGTTTTTATACCTCTTTCTTGAATTTTCTCGTTTTTTTTTTTCCACACCTTTTGTTTACATCAGTGGCGTCAGATCATCCATGATTCGTGAAATGAATTTGCAGCATTCGGTTTTGAAAGCATATAAGTCATGTTCTGGCAACAGTGGGTTTAATGCATCTCAGTGATGCATTTTACCAATTAAGTCATCACATAAGTATGGACCCATAAGATCCATTTTTTCTGAAATTCAACTGAATCTGGAGGTAGAAGGGTCCTTTAACATATAGAAAATTGCTTAATAGCAAAAAGTTTCAATACATGTCAGTCTTGGCGGACTGCATTATACCAAGCAAGTCATCACATAATTATGGGTCCATAAGATTGACTTTTTTCTGACAACCAACTGAATCATGAGGTAGAAGGGCCCTTTGACATACAGAAAATTTACCAATAGAAAAATGTTTCGACACATGTCAGCCTGTGCAGATTGCACAGGCTGACATGGGTCGATACTTTTTGCAGTTGCATTAAACCTCCCTTACAGAGAGCATGGCTCATTTAAAGCCCCTGTAAAGTCCAAATATAGGTAATTTTCACCGTTTATAACTCGAAAATATATCGGATTACCCATCACAACACACCTATATAAGATCGGAGAAAACTCGAACATGTCAGTTACTGCATTGGTTGCCGTGAAATACGGATGCGAAAATGTATGGAGAAGCCTGTCAGTTTCAGGGACGCCACTGATCGAGACAACCAACTCCTGTTTACACTTCCAATAGTATGTCATCGGAGAGTAAGATTGCTCATTCTGAACCTGTTTTCTTATTTAGATGTAGTAAACTCTTCCTGTATTGATGATAAATGAATAAGCGATTATCAGCCTGTGTCGTCGTTTTGTTTACAATATCGATAAACTTACGTTTTTCAAGCCTAGAATGGGGACTAAACGATTAAGTGAATGAAGGGTTTGTTTCGACGCCTTGAATGATCACATGGTGTTTACGTCACTATCACGTCACTGTGGAGATTTACCAACTCCGGCGATCATCGATGTAAACAAACAGATAATGCAGCATGGTAGGAACTGTTTTAGTTTCAAAATTCTTTTTTCTGCCATTGACTGGAACTTTTACAAACTGCACCTTTACATATCATGCAAGTCATAATAATCGCCATATTTTTACATGGTAAAAATGAAATTTACTTTTATTTTACATTTGGACTTTACTGAGACTTTAAAATTGTGAAACAGGGAACGACCAAATTGACTGAATTTATGTTTAATGAGATTAATTCATGTGAAATCATTGCCGTGAAGGGAAAAATTGCTCCTAACAGGTCATTCTCCAATCTGTCACAATGTTTAAAAAAAAAAGTCCGCAGCAGGACGAAAGAATTCGTCTGCAAAATGTCATGTGTGAAAGAGTACAAAAAAGTCCTATTAAGTATCGAATCAAACCTTATAACCCGGTTTAATTCTTTACCACACAATCCTAAGTTTTAACGATCCTGGAAAGCCTTTTGAAAACACTGAGTGAAAAGGAGAAAATGCTGGTAACCAGCATTTTCTCCTTTTCCCACAATGTTTTCTACCCTATTCAAGATAAGTTCCTTCATTTGAGCCACATCTAAATAATTGTCTGCAAATTCTTTGAATTTGAACAAGTCTAAAATTTTGTCGTATGGTTGAGAGTTAAAATGAATGCAAATGTCCTTGTTTATCCCCTCTATTGTTTATCCTAATGAGACCTTTTCCCACCCATTCGGTGTCACACTGTCAGCATTAATTAAGATCTGGATAAGAAATTTTGTGGTGGGCATGTTTACTGTGCTAGATTATAAACCTTTCTGGCAGTTTTTGTGTGCGAACTATAAGAGTGCAATCCGAGGATTGTTACCGATCATTGTGGCATGATTAAGAAAAAGATGTTTCATTAGGACTATAATAATAATAGTAATAATATCCTTATTTAACATAGGTAGCTGATTAAGATATCATCAAACATAATAACAACAGCATAATGAATTACTTATTTACAATAAGGCCTGGAAAGAATATTGAGCGGAGTACTGGTAAAAGAAAATCCAGGAAAGCATGGATAGGTGCACTTGTCGCCGCAATATTACTGAAATAAAGCTTAAAATGGCATTAAACGCCATACAATCAATCAATCAACAATCAATCAACAGGATGGCCTTCGGTAAAAACACACACACGCAACGTTCTTGCCGACAAACATGCACACACTCATACCTGGACATACATATTGATTATAAACTTAAAAAAACTGTGGTTGAGCCGAGCTTGGTAGCCCAGTCAGTAAGGAAGATCCAAACGGTTTAACTCTGTAACAAATGACAAAATTTCGGTTAGGTCCAAATTGAAAGCATTTGCAGACAACAAAATAAATGTGACTGAAAAATTGAAAATTTGTTCTGGGAAGGGTAGAAACCAATGTGGGAAAAGGAGAAAATGCTGGTTTCCAGCATTTTCTCCTTTCCAACAATGTTTTCAAAAAGCTTCTTTCTCATGGTCGTAAAAATCAGGATTGTGTGGTAAAGGGTTAAAACACAGGGGTGCCCTGGTCGACTCCCAGCTTGGCCAAATTTTTCTCATAGAACAAACGATAGTCATTGCGACAGGCTTTATTTCTCTGTCACCGTTGAGCACTGGTTGGATGATATTTATGCAGGATAGCAGCCAGTGGATTTCAAAGAATATTGTGCAAAGTAATAAAAAAATGAAACTCCAGGTAACCATAAACAGATGCACTGACCGTTGCTATATATCTGAAATAATCTGGAAAACAACTTTAGACATCAAATAGAACAAATAAGAAATCATGGTGGATCGTGAAATATAAATTTGGGGTTGTGGAACTTATTCCGGCTCTCTTTCTGAGGTTAACATGAAGGCTGGCAAAGTCCTGCCAATCGAAATGGTCAGAGCTTGCCTATCAGAAAGGTTAGCAACTTTATGGTAACTTTAATAAAATAGACTTGGTAAGACTTGCTGGTCAAAAACTTGAACTCAACAATATAGGTTTGCAAAACTTTTTGATCGTAATGGTTGGTAATTTTATAGTAGCTTTAACAATAAAGGTTTGCAAAAACTTGCCGATCAGGAAGGTTAGCAACTTTATGGTGGGTTTAACAAGATAGGTATGCAAAAACTTGCTAATTGAAAAGGTTTGCAACTTTACAGTGGCTTTAATAGTAGGTCTACAAAAACTTGGTGATCCCAAAGATCAGCAACTTTAAGGTGATCTTAACAATATAGGTCTGCAAAAAATTGCAGATGGAAAAGGTTGGCAAATTAATGGTAGCTTTAACAATATGGGTTTGCAAAAACTTGCAAAAGGTTAGCAACTTTAGGACGGGTTTAACAATACGGGTTTGCAAAGACTTGCTGGTCGAAAAGGTAATATATTAAAGGGCGGGTTTAACAATATGGGTTTGCAAAGACTTGCTGGTCGAAAAAGTTTTTTTTTTTAACTTTATTGTACACGTCTTTATGGTACTTGAGGGTCGTGGCCATCCCTCAATGCACCTTACAGATCATTGTTAGTATTCTGTGTTAATAATTGAACATTAAAATACAAACAAAAGTCGTAATTACAGATTCCAGATTTTTTACAGCTACTATTGTACTACTATATTGATATGGCTACTAAAATATGAAGATTTTAACAATAATGACTAATAACAGGTTTAATTTTCTTATTTGTTAGTTTTTTTTTAAATATGTGGACAAAAAAGCTTATTTTTATATATAAATGTGTAAAAAAAAACAAATTGTGTGAGTTGCGTGAGTGTGAAAGTGATTGTGTTGATAAAGTGTTACTTTGATCTTAGTTCAATGTACAGTACTGAAACGTCAAAAGCAAAAAGGAAACATAACATAAGGTAGGTACTCTTTTGAGGCTTCAGCACTGGAGCATTGTTTGTGTGCATGGAAAAAAAAAAATGCTTTTGGTTTATGGGAGGTTTTGACTGATGTATTCTACACTTCGTTCATTTTCATAATTTTGTGAGCTTCTAATGATGCTAAGATTATAGAAGAGACTATTTTTCAGGCCTAATAAAGATGGTTTAATATCTTTGTTTTTACATTTGTAAATATATTTTTTTGTTTCAATAAGTAATCTGTCTAGGTTCAGATTTGTTTCATTTGAACCCAAAATCATGTTCTGTTTGCTTATTGACATCAACTGATCTAAATTATTAACAAGTATTGAAATGCGCTCCCAAATAGGTTTAATATTTTGACATTCATAAAATAAATGTGCTATAGTTTCTTCACATCTGTTACAAAAAGAACACATATTTGTTTCGACCAAGTTCATTTTAAAAAGAAGCGAGTTTGTTGGAAGAATTCTGTGTATTATTCTTGTTTGAAACCATTGGGAGTATCTGTCACTTGAATATCTAAAAACATTACTGTGTATAACATTCCAGTTAATATTAGAGTTTGGAAAAGTGCTGTTCCACTTACTATGACATGACGGTTTTTCGTTATTCTTTATCAGAACGTTATATGTGAATTTGTTACTATAAGACTTAATAATTATTTGACAAAAATAGCAGTTTATATTTGGGTTATGGAAACCTTGTAATGACTTATTCCTGTTAGTGATGTTATGTTTTGCAAACAGCGCTTTAATAGTGCTGATAATTCTATAAAAATCTAAAAAGTTGATTCCGTTACTAATGGTATTTTTCATGTCATTCAACGTTTTAAAGCTACCATCTTCATTTAACATGTCTTTAACATACCTTATTCCACCATTGTACAGAACGTGATTAAAAAAGTGCTTAGAGCCAATCATTAAGTTTTCATTACAGAATAGAGGCATATTGATTAGTTCTATCCAGTTTGTAAAATAACATTTTGACATATATGTCATAAGTGAGTATAAAACATCTTTCCAGAATTCATTTTTTATTATTTTGCAGAGCTGTTCACAAGACTTTCTGCGAGAATTGAATAGTTTATTAATATCGAAAATATTGTTGGTAAATTCGTAACAGTCTTTGTTACCATCCCAAATGAGTTTTTTTATCCATTTAATTTTCATATTCAGGTTGTAATTAAATAAGTCAATCATCTTTAAGCCGCCTTCTTCATAATCTTTAATTAGCACTTTTTGTTTAATTTTATTACACGTTCTGTCCCATACAAAGATATATAAGATGTCACTAATTTTTTTTAAATAGTTATTTGATGGAGACGGAATACTTATGAATAAGTGAGTTAAGATGGGTACTAGAATGCTTTTTACTACAGCTATTTTTCCAAACGGTGTTAATTTTCTTTTTTTCCAATATCGTATACAGTTACTCATGCTTTGTACTTTTGGTTCAAAGTTTAATTTTACCATTTCTTTTAGATCAACGTGAAATAAAATACCGAGTAACTTGAATTGGGTTTCTCCCCATGATAATTTCCATTTAGTTTTTATTGAGCGAGTACTATACTTCATATTACCAATCCAAATCAGTTTTGTTTTGTCAAAGTTAATTTTAAGGCCTGAAATGTCTGAAAAATTTTGTAATAAATCTAAAGTACTGTTCAGCGTCTTTTGTGAGCCGTCTAGGAAGAGTGTCGTATCGTCAGCGAATTGATTAAGTATTCTTTATTTTGTATTTGTATATCTTTGATATTTTCATTATTTTTTAATTTGATATTTAGAATTTCCGTGCATAGGATAAATAGATACGCGGAAATTGGATCACCTTGACGACAACCTCTCTTTACGGTGAAATATTCTGACAAAAAGCCATTTAATTGTACACAAACGTCGATATTGTATAAAAATAATTTAATCCATCTTTTAAAATTTTCACCGAAGTTAAAAAGCTCTAGTGTCTTTTCTATGAACTTGAAAGAAATTGAATCAAAGACTTTTTCAAAATCTATCAACATTAAAAGGCCAGGTTTATTTCTTTCATCACAGTATTGCATAATATCATACACTAATCTAGTATTCTCACCTATAAATCTATCTTTTAGAAAGCCAGTTTGTTCTTTTGATATGATTTGATTTAAAACTGACTTTAATCTATTTGCAATGCTGCCTGAAGCAAGTTTGTATAATACGTTCAAGAGAGTAATGTGTCTCAGATTTTTTAAAAACTGTTTTGGTTTATTTTCCTTAGATATACATATGATTGTTCCTAATTTTATATTTTTAGAAAAGGATTTATTTAAAAAAGCATGATTTAAAGCTTTTACAACAAACTTTCCTATTTTACCCCAAAATACCTTATAAAAATTTGTTGTAAAACCATCAATGCCAGGGCTTTTATCATTTTTCATATTTTTCAAAGTATGTGCTACTTAGTGATATTGTAATAAGCCTTCATTGCTATCTTTTTGAGCTTCGTTTAGTTTAATTGTGTTACAATTCATTAAGTCATTTCGTAGATTAGAATCATTATCACAAGCTTGTTCAGAGTATAGATTTTTATAATATGCTTTTAATTCATTAAGTATTTCACTTTGGTCGAAAATGTGGGAACCGTCTTCTTTTTCTAAGGAAGGGATTGACTTCGATGCAATGTGTTGTTTTTCTAGGTTGCAAAAATATTTGGTAATTTTTTCACCGTTGTCAACCCAATTTGCTCTAGATCTAATGAAAAAACCTTTCATTTTGTTATTTCATAAATCCTCTAGTTCATTTTTTAAATCAATCATTTGAGCTTTATTAGTTTCATCTAAGTTTAATTCTAGTTTTTTGATTTCGTTAAGAAGATAGTTTTCTCTGGAGTCTTTTAATTTATTCTTATGGCTAGAAAAAGATATTGTTTCACCTCGAATTTCCATTAAAAGAGTTTTCAAAAAAAGTTGATCCTCAATTACAAATTGAATCTCGGATCGATCAATTTGAAGCACATTTTCGATATTATAAATAGGCAAACAATATTGTTTAATAATATTATCAATTTTTGAATTTATACAATTTATATATTCTATGTCATTTACAAATCGGTGGATGTAGCCCCAGACCGGACCACACTGAAAAATGCAGCACTGTCTGTATCCACATTCCCCGAAAAATAAACTCTCTGACATAATATTCCTGAATAGGCTGATGGAGCAAAATAACACAGTTTCTTTAATCCCTTACCAAACAATCCCGGGTTTTCGAGACCCTGTAGAAGAGGCCTTTTAAAAACATGGTGGGAAAAGGAGAAAACTCTGGCAACCAGCATTTTCTCCTTTTTGCACAATCCTTTCCACCCTATCAAAGCAAGGTTGCACCATTTGAACCACATTGAAATTGTTGTCTGCAAATGCTTTCAATTTGGACAAGGCTAACATTTTAATCATTTGGTAAAGGGTTAATAATAAACAATTTGGCAATGAATGTAGTCTAGCGATCGGTCCTCACAAAATACTGTAAGGTCGGAAAAAGTCACAAATGTCGCAGTGTATGCAGTTTATCTGTACAAAAACCTTTTCAGGAAAAAGTTACTGTTTGCTTGTAATCTTTTTGCTTATGTCATCAAAAAGTTCGAACTTGATTCTCTTTCCACAGTGTGTTCTTGCAAACACATTTCCATTAAAAAACCAAGCACTATGGATCAGATCGTTGTTGTTCAGTCTATTTATGAGACCAGAGTTAAGACGAGTAACATCATCAGCTAACCTGTATCCAGCTGTCTTCATTTCCTGGCGCTTCTTCATGACATTGGACTTGACACTGTTATTTACAGTTTTCAAAATCACTGGCCGTATGGATTGGTTTTTGGATGGGATTCTATGGATTGCTAAAATATCTTCTTTCTTTATTTCTACTCCCTGGGCGTTGAGGACAGATAGAACTTTCTGGGATAACTGATCGAGTGTTTCTGAAGCGTCTTCTGGTAATTTTATTATTTTCACATTGTTCTTGCGCAAGTACTGCTCGTTTTGCTGGTCGAAAAAGTTAGCAACTTTATGGTGGGTTTAACAATATGGGGTTTGCAAAGACTTACTGGTCGAAAAAGTTTGCAACTTTAGGGCTACTTTAACAATTTGGTTTGCAAAGACTTGCTGGTCAAAAAGGTAATATACTTTAGGGTGAATTTAACAATATGGATTTGAGAAGACTTGCTGGTCAAAAAGGTCATATGCTTTAGAGTGGTTTTAACAATATGGGTTTGCAAAGACTTGCTGGTCAAATGGTAATATACCTTAGGGCTGGTTTAACAATATGGGTTTGCAAAGACTTGCTGGTCGAAAAGGTAATATACTCTGGGTGGGTTTAACAATATCTGTTTGCAAAGACTTGGTTGTCAAAAAGGCTAAATACTTTAGGGTGGGTTTAACTATGGGGATTTGTGTAAAATGAGTTCATTTTGCGGGATTTCATGATTTTTGTTGGGGTAAAATGGTTAATGACTTCAGACTGGTCACCAAAATTTCACCAGAAAAGTCAGTAGCATGTATGGCTACCTCTACTGGCAGTCACTGCAGCAAGCCGCCTCTCTCATGGAACTGCACCAGTTCTGAAGCAAGTATCATTGGAATCTGTCCATACATCAAGCCCTCTTTAAGATTTAATCTCTGCATTTTAAGAAAACGACGCTATTCGGGAAAAAAAAAATCGCTTGTACTCTGGTTCTGTATCGTTGAATACATGTACCTCTGTAATTTTGATTAGCAAGACCATGTGGTTCATGACAATGGGCTTCACAAGCAAACCATGCACATAAGCTTGGCCTAGCTTTTGGATAAAGCAAATCGATTCGATTTCATGTTGACTAGGTTTGTCGGTGAATATAAATGTATGCATTATTTGCTTTCTCTAAAATGTTGTCTAATACTCAAATTATTGTCTGTTTCGAATGGAGCATTTCTTTATCTCGTCAGCATAGCTTAGGGAGGGTTTAACAATATGGGTTTGCACAGACTTGCTGGTCAAAAAGAAAAAATAATAATATACTTTAGGGTGGGTTTAGTGATATGGGGTTTGCAAAGACTTGCCGATCGAAAAGGTTAAATACTTAGGGTGGGTTTAACAACATGGGTTTGCAAAGACTTGCTGGTAGAAATGGTAATATACTTTAGGGCAGGTTTAACGTTAAGGGTTTGCAAAGACTTGCTGGTAGAAATGGTAATATACTTTAGGGCAGGTTTAACGTTAAGGGTTTGCAAAGACTTGCTGGTCGAAAAGGTTAGATGATTTATGGTGGGTTTAACAATATGGGGTTTGCAAAGACTTGCTGGTCGAAAAAGTAATATACTTTAAGGTGGGTTTAACAGTATGGGTTTGCAAGGACTTGCTGGTCGAAAAGAGTGGATAATTTATAGTGGGTTTAACAATATGGGGTTTGCAAAGACTTGCTAGTCAAAAAAGTAATATACTTTAAGGTGGGTTTAACAATATGGGTTTGCAAAGACTTGCTGGTCAAATAGGTAATCTACCTCAGGGTGCGTTAAACAAAATGGGTTTGCAAAGACTTGCTGGTCAAATAGGTAATCTACTTCAGGGTGCGTTAAACAAAATGGGTTTGCAAAGACTTGCTGTTTGAAAAAATCAAATACTTTAGGGCGGGTTTAACAGTATGGGTTTGCAAAGACTTGCTGACTGAAAAGGTCAGACACTTTAGGGCCGGTTTAACAATATAGGTCTGCCAGCACTTGCTGATCGAAAAGGTTAACAACTTTATAGTAGCATTATCGATATAGGCCTTTAGAGCTTGCCTATTGGCAAGCTTTGCAAATTTATGGTTGCTTTCACAATATAGGTTTGCAATATATGCATGCAGACACTGGCCGATTGAAAAGCTGAGCAACTTTTTGATGACTTTAATAATCCACGTGAAGGCTGGACTTGCAATTGAACAGGTTAACAACTTTATCGTGAGGGAACACCTTACAAAAACTTTCCAATCTGAAAGGTTAGAAACTTTATGGTCACTTTATCAATATTGGCTTGGAGGGAGTTACTGATCTGAAAAGGTATGCGCTTTTAGGGTATTTGTAAGAAAATAAGCTTGGAAAAACTTGCCAATCGCAAAACTTTGCAAATATATGGTGATATTAACAAAATGAGCTTGCAAAGACTTTCTGACTGGAAATGTTGGCACATTAATAATTATTTGAAAGAAAAAGGCTTTGAAAGACTTTCCAGTCTGAAAGGTCAACAAATTCATTGCACAGATTGTTCAGTATTGGTTTGCAAAGACTTTCTTATGGAAAAGATAAGCAACATCATGATGACATATACAATATAGGCTTGCATAAACTTGTCTGTTGGATGGATTAATGAACTGCATGATATACTGTAATTAAAAATATTGGCTAGCCAAGCCTTGCTGATCGAAAAGGTAAGCAACTTAATAATGACTTTATTAAAATAGGCTTGCAAAAAGTGGCACATTTGAAAAGGTAGCAGCTTTATTATGACTGAAACAAGGTAAGGTTGCACAGAGTTACTAGATTGGAAAAGTAAGCAACTGTATGGTTACTTAGAAAATATATTGTTACTAGATCGGAAAACTAAGCAACTGTATGGTGACTTGAAAAATATAAGCTTGCAAAGAGTTACTAGAACGGAAAAGTAAAGAATTTTATGGTGACCTAAAAAATATAAGCTTGCAATGAGTTTCTAGATCGGAAAAGTAAGCAACTGTATGGTGACTTAAAAAATATAAGCTTGCAAAGGGTTACTAGAACAGAAAAGTAAAGAATTTTATGGTGACCTAAAAAATATAAGCTTGCAATGAGTTTCTAGATTGGAAAAGTAAGCAACAGTATGGTGACTTGAAAAATATAAGCTTGCAAAGGGTTACTAGATCGGAAAGGTAAGCAACTGTATGATGACTAAAAAATATAAGCTTGCAAAGGGTTACTAGATCGGAAAAGTCAGTAACTTTACATGTCACAGTTTAGGTTTTCACAAAGTTGCTGAATGAAAAGGTTAGTGACATTATCAACACATGAAAGTTTGAAAAGACTTGCCAATTGGAAAGATTAGTAATATAGGTTTCCAAAGACATGCCGATCTGAAATGAATGTAAAGGTATAACCACAAAGACTTGCCGATCGGAAAGTTTTGCAACTTTAACTCTTTTCATACCATAGACGATACTAGAAGCTTTTGTGGACAGTGTAGATCAAGATCAGAGTGCACAAAACATGCAGTATTATCTCTGATCTGACCTGTCCACTGCCATATTCTAGATTATCACTGAACTGTCTCTTGATTTTCCAGATGAAATGTATTTCTAGCCTTTGAGAAAATGCAATTTACTTATTAAGCAGTGAAAGAGTTGAGGTGTGTCTTACATGATAGGCTTGCAAAGACTTGCACAATTTTTCCTGTTTCTCCATTCCATGTTATGATTTGATAATGATAATAAAATTTAAAAAAAAACCCACTTCCAAGAATGATGTTGTATTATAACTTAATAGTATGTACTTACAATGTACTAGTATATTGAGTTTTGTAACAAAACTTTTGAAACTCACGCTACAACTAAAATCGTTTCTCCAATCTGTTTACAAAAAGTATGGATATTACTCTTAGTTTGATAATTTGTTACAGTGCAATCTGTCAAAGTTCCAGCCACCAAGAGGTTACCAACCTTTTTTTCTAGATTAACCCTAATCCTGCTAAAAAAGTGAAATGAAATTTTCTAGCTGTCAGTATAAACCCAAATTTTTCTATTTCAAAGATATTTTTGGGGGGAGGGGGAAATATCCCCTTATCGGACATTGTAGATCCAAGATCAGACTGCACGTTCTGTGCAGTCTGATCTTGATCTACAATGTCCGCAAAAGGTCGGTGAGTTGAGTTCAGCAGCCAAATGGTTAAATAAACTTTTTTCTGCCAGCGACTGCAACTTTGACAGATAGCACTGTACCACATTATCAGACTCATAACAGGCTCTAAGGATAATGCAGCCAAATGGGATTCGTGTAACATCGCCTTTCATCGCCCAAAAAAAAGTACGGATTCGGCTAAGACTCAGGTGATCCATAATCGATCGGCCAATAGACCCTGGTTCCCTGCATCAATTACGGATTACCCAAGTCTTAGCCGAATCCGTACGATTTTGGTGATGAAAGCCGATGTTACACGAACCCCATTAGGGTTCCCTATTATTAAACTAGATTTCGTTTGGAGTAGATCAAGATCATGTTGTGTACTTATACAAGTATGATGTGGGGGAAAAATTCACGTTCTCACGTACAGTGGGTGAGGGTACTGTTGGAAATGCACTCCCAACACCGACAAAGCTAATGATGTATTGTGGCGCTCATCCTCCTGTTTTCACTTGATTATCATATTCACACATTTTTGGTTTCACTAGCCCACACACACACACATGCCTGCATGAGAGAGATATGAAAATTAATACAAGAAAATTTTGCATTAATTCAGTTCTCCCTTAAGGCCATACCAAACATTCCCGTGTTGTATGACTATTAGGATGAAGGCTTTTGAAAACTAGCTGCATTTTCTCCTTTTCCTACAATGTTTTCGGGTTTCTGCAAGGCTCTGTGGTAAAATGTAAGACTCTTGACCGGGAGGCCCTGGGTTCAAGCCTCACTGGATCCAGTTGGTCTTTCATGGGAGTGTCCGTGGGCAAGACACTTCATAGCCCTAGCCTAGTACTGGTGAAATCCAGGAAATACATGAATATGTGAGCTGTCGCTGTGATATGACTGAAATGATGTTGACAGCAGAGTGAAAACACAATTCATTCAATCAATCAACCCACGTTTTCAACCCTTATAGTGACACATTACATTTTTGAGTCATATTTGAGCCACTCTCTGGCAAAAGGTGGCTTAATGCATCTCCGTTATGCATTATACCAAGCAAGCCATCACATAGTTATGGATCCATAATAGCCACTTTCTTTAACAATCGACTTAATCATAAGGTAGCCTGGTCCTTGAACATATAGAAAATTGACCAATAGCGAAAATTTTCGGCCCAGGTCAGCCTGTGCAGTCCGCGCAGGCTGACCTGTGTCGATACTTTTCGCAGATGCATTAAGCCCCCTTTTCACAGAGCATGGCTCATTTATTTTTGTTTCTGCAAATGCTTTCAATTTATACCAGTCTAAAAGGTTGTTGTTTGGGATAGGGTAATTCTTTACTGAACAACCTTGATGAAGAAATCTTTGAAAACATTGTTGGAAAAAGGGTGTACTGTTTTTTTCAAACAATATTTCCCACCCTTTCAAGGCCATGTCAATCATTTTGGTCACATTTACTCGTACTTTGTTACCTGCAAATGCTTTCAGAAAGGTCGAGTTTATTATTTTTTAATCTGACAAAGAGTTACATATACAGCAAAATATAAACAATTTCTGCATCAACCACTGACAAAACTCTGTAAAATAAACAAATATCAGTTACTATATTATTGAATTTACCTCTGCCTTTTTTTTTCTATACCAAATAATGAAATTTCAGACTTGGTTGAATTAAAAGCAACATACTCATGTTATAATACAGACTAAAAATAAAATTACGGAGCTTGTCTTTGAAACAGAAGAAAACGTTGAAGAAAAACTGAGAAAATGCTGGTAACCAGACTTTTTTTTTCCTTTACCAACAAAGTTTTCAAAAGCTTTCTTCTTCAGGGTCGTTAAATACAGGATTGTTTGGTAGAAAAATTTAGATGTGACATTTTAGAAGAGCGGCTGACCAAGTGATGCATCAATATTGATTTTTTTTTCTAAACAAGGAGTGCATGTTTTAAAGAAAACCTCCGATCCCTGTAGAATAGAACTTTTTCAAAATTTGACCCTTTTAATTCTTGTGGCGCTGAACCTCAGTTTAATCCTTTAAACGGACAGTATAGATCAAGATCAGACTGCTCAGAACGTGCAGTCTGACCTTCGATCTACACTGTCTGCTTTCTTGCCAGATATTCTGACATACACAGCTTTAAAATCTCAATGTTATCTAGATTCCCTTCATACGATATAATTTTCATACCAAATCCTTAATCTGTCTTATCTTGGGCTGAGTGTATTTTTTAGAAAAAAAAAAAGAACTAAACGTTTATCGCTCTAACAAGCTGATGATAATGAATATATTTACAACAACAACAACAACAAAAAAAGTGAAAAAATCAATTAACCCTTTACGACCCAATGACGACTTTTAACACCCCTGAAGAAGAGGCCTTTTGAAAACATTGTGGGAAAAGGAGAAAATGCTGGTAACCAGCATTTTCTCCTTTTCCCACAATGTTTTCTACCCTATCAAGGACAAAAATCATCATTTGAGTAACACTGAATTTGTTGTCTGCAAATGCCTTCAATTTGGACAAGTCTAAAATTTTGCTGTGTGGTAAAGGGTTAAAAGGTATTACTAGTTATTATAATGCAATACATTGGCATTTTTGTGGGCAATTAAGTGCACATTTTTCAAAATAGTATAAAAGGTGGTGCGAGTTAAACTGCAGCTTCAGTATCGATACTTCGCTTTAGATCAACGATATCTCGGAAAAAAAAGGGGGAAAAATCTTTTTCCTTAACAACGATTTGTTTGACGGATATTCTTTACACGATACTTTGATAACTCAAAACAATTATAGGACGGATCTTTCTAGTTGGAGAAATGACAGTTTGATGCTGCAACTTTTTTTTTTATATCGTTATTATATTTTTTCAAGTTCTTCGCCGAGATCTGAAATAGCAAAAGAAAAACCGACACAAAATTGATAAAAAAAAAAACAACACTTGATATAACAGAGGGCGGTCTTGAAAATCTTAATTCTAGACATACGGTAACTTACAACAGGACGACGTAAGATTTAACATTGTTTAACTACAATGGCCAAACAGTGGAAGTCATTTTATGTCATTTACTGTTTGCTGGTTGCCATGGTAACAGCACATCCATCCAACAGAAAGCTGGATTTTTCTCGGGGTCTTGAAATAGCACTGAAAGACGGTCGAGGGTCTCCTCCACAGGCTTTTGTGTACGAAATGTGAGTTAGAAATGTTATTTATTTATATCTATTTCTTTATCTTATTTATTTATCTATTTATTTACTTATTCATTTACCTATGTATATTTTTACTCTTATTTCTTTCATTAATTTATTTCATTTTAACTATTCATCTATCCATTTCTTTATAATTGTAATTAGTACTTTTTATTAAATGGATACACTTTATCTCACTTTTTCTTTTACCTGAAGTTATGGAGTGATAAAAAGGGAATGATTTACATAATTTTAAGGGCAGAGCTGAATTACAATAACAATTAATTATACGCTGTTATACAAGGTCCAGATGTTGTCAGAAGTTAACAAAACCATGCCCATCAACAATTAAATTGAAAAGTTTTTGTCTCACTTTGTAACCTTGTGATCTACTCGAAATTTTATATTTGGAATCTCGGTAATGTCTTCTTTTTTTTTTTCATAATTAGTAAGACCTGAAGCTTGATGGGCATTACTTTTGAGTATGACCCTTTACCAAACAGTTCCACCTGTTAACGACCCTATGAAACAAGGCTTTTGAAAACTTTGCTGGAAAAGGAGAAAATGATGTATGTCAATAGATATTCGCCATGCTCTAACGAAAGGGGACTTAACCCTTAACTCTTTACCAAACGACAAAATTTTACCAGCATTTTCTCCTTTTCCTATAATGTTTTCAAAAGTTTTCTTTCTCATGGTCGTTAAAAGTTGGGCTTGTGTGGTAAGGGGTTAAGTTGCCAAATAGATGAAACAAAATTACCAATCAACGTGTATAGTTAAAACCTCAATATTGCGATTTCAAAGTTGATTTCACAGGGAAAAAATACTGTATCAGACAGTGTAGGTCAAGATCAGATTGCGCAGGCTGACATGAATCGATACTTTCTGCAGATGCAATAAGCTCTCTTTCCACAGAGCACGACTCGTATAAATCTAGATTTTGTTTCTGTCTTTCAGGCTGGTGCATCATTTTGCCAGATACGTGCTCTGTGAGAATAAAACAGGAAAAAATAGCGTTTTAAGACGCCATGTTGGAAAAACTCAGTAATTTGAGCGGTAAGAATGTTTTCTCCTCCATTCTTTATGTTTTCTGGATATAAAACTGAATATCTCGCTTTGTTTCAAATCACTTTTCCTTAATATCATAATTGTGACTCGAAATTTTACCTTCTTTTAACGTATCCAAATAAGATTAGCAATTCAAAGTGTTTTTGGTATTAGTGTAAATGTATAAGCTGAGGCTGAAGTAACTTCATAGAAGATTTACCAACTCAAATAACTCACGTGCTACAGCGCAAGGCTTGGAAACGTCAAGTCTCGGGCTACTTTGGGTGTATGCTTGAGCCCCGCAGCTGGTCATCTAAAATTAACAATAGTCTTCCGGATGATACTTAAACCAAAGTCCCGTATGATGGTGCTATACACCTAGCGCATTAAAGAACTAGGCGTAAATTAAGATGTGTTTCATCCTGTATCTCACACTGACCTCCGTAATGTATCAAACAGCCTTTTTGGGACCTCAACCATGTGCCTAACCGGTGGTGACAACACAAATGCATTCCGTGTAGGCTGACATGGGTCAAAACTTTTTGTTATTGGTCAATTTTCTTCATGTCAAAGGACAGTCTACCTTGTGATTTTGTCGGTTGTTCAACAAATGGATTTATGGATACATAATTATATGATGACAAACTCGGTATCATGCTTCATGGAGATACATTAAATACCCTTTTGCCAAAGCATGAATCAAATGTAAGATGCCTCAGTCTTTTATTCTGCAATAAGTTGCTCGGTTTAGCCCTTACGTCATAGATATCAAGGTACATGTATTCACACCTGTACTTTTCATTTAGACTTGATGGTCATTATGCAGTCGTAGAAGTATTTTGTCAGCTATAGTGAAAATGGGGTCCTGCGTGGCTCAGAGGTTGGGTGTGAGACTAGTAATGCAGAGAATCTGGGTGAGATTCTCACTAGAGGTACTTGGTCCGTTTAGGGAGTGTCCCTGGGCAAGGACATTTATCACAGTCATGTCAGATTATATCCATTAAACATGTGAATATGTGAGCTGTCGTTGTGATATGACCTCTGAAAAAATGCACCAGTCCAGGGCCGCCTTCACCTTTCTAGATTGCATTTCTCAATCTAACGTTGAATTTAAAAAAGTAACAAGGTTTCTGATTAGCATAATTTAGTTTAGCCAATCAAAAGATGTATCAATCCGCTATATAAAATTTGTTCAAGATGCATCTATACTCTGTTTAAGCTAGATTTAGCCAATTTCATCTTTATTTTATCAAACTATAAGCATTCTTGTATCTTCATGCCAAATATAGCCCCTGGCGGTTGCAAGGTTCCATAGATTACGACCGATAGAAATGCATTTTCTTGGTGCCATCGCTTTTGTGACGTTTACAGTTTAAAAAGGAAGATTTCCGATATGTCCCTTACGCAATGTAATTATATTGGTAATTTATTTATGTTTACACAGGTGACTAAATTTTGAGCCATTCTACAGTATATCAAATTTTTACAGTGCTTTTTTTTTTTCCTGGCTGTAAGGATGTATCTTTAAGAATAAAAATGAGATGGCAATTTTGAGTGGTTGGTGGATACGGACTCAGGACGTTGATGATGTGGGATGGGAGGGGCGTCACCCATACGGGCAAACGGTGGTGACGATCAATAAACAGAATGTCAAAGATTTAGACAATATATATCGGTGATTTATCTATGTTTACACAGCCGGCTAAATTTTGAACCACGCTAAAGTCTATCAAATTTTTACACCTTTGTTTTTTTTTTCCTCTGGCTGTAAGGATGTATCTTTAAAAATCAAAATCGGCCGGCAATTTTGATTGATTGATAGATATGGACACAGAACGTTGAAGACGTTTTCTATTGCTGTTTAGAACACCTGTGCTTGATCATGTTTCCTTTATTTTTTTGTTCATCTTAGTTTCCCCCCCCCCCCGATAAATTGGATTTTCTTTGGTTTTGTTCCAAATCCAGATTTTTGCGGTTTTTGTGCGTGTGTCTGTGTGTATGAGCCATGCTCTGTGAAAAAGGGGACTTAATGCATCTGAAAACAAAAATTGAATCACATCAGCTACGCAGTCTGTGCAGGCTGACCTTCGTCGAAACTTTTTGCTTCTGGTAAGTTTTCTGCATGTCAAAAAACCAGTGAGCCTCATTACAATTCAGTCGGTTGTTATACAAAACGGATTTTATAGATCCATAATACTATGATGACTTGTTAGGTATAATGCATCACAAAGATGCCTTAAACCCCTTTTTACCAGGACATAGCTTATATATATTTTTTTTGTCACAACTTGAGAGTAAGTTTTCACACGTGATGCCAAGATTAATTTTAGAAGGTGATGGGTTGTGATAAACTCTGATACTTGTATTTGAGCTATGCTCTGGCAAAAGGGGGCTTATTGCATCTCCATGATGCATTATACCAAGCAAGTCATTACATGATTATGGATCCATAAAATCCATTTTGTCCAACAACTGACTAAATCATACAATAGAATTATCCTTTAACATGCAAAAAATTTAAAGATAGCGAAAAGTTTCGGCCCATGTCAGCCTGCGTGGGCTGCGCATGCTGACCTGGGTCTATACTTTTCACAAATGCATTAAGCCCCATTATCACAGGGCATGGCTCATTTATAGTGAATATAACTTGCATAATATGATACTCAGTTTCATGCAAAAATGCAGTCTCTGTCTTTCGATACCTCTTTGGACGTCAATGACAAGGCTTGAATTTTTACCAAACAATCCTTTTTTTTAAACTACATTGATAAGGAATTCCTTGAAACCATCGTTGGAAGAGGAGAAAATGATGGTAGCTAGCATTTTCCCCTTTTCCCAGTGTTGTTTCTATTTGTTTATAGAGAAATGCCAATAGTTCAGCTACATTTGGTTTGTAGGTCTGCAAATGCTTTCAACAAAGATATGTCTTAAAGTTTTTTAGCTCCACTGGCCGAAGGCCAGCGGGCTTATGTCATGGCCTGTTGTCCGTCGTGCGTCCATCCGTCCGTCCGTCCGTCCTTCGGTCCGTTAACTTTTTTTTAAAACGTCTTCTTCTCTGAAACTACCCATCCAATTTTGATGAAACTTCACAGAAATGATCCTGCCATGGTCCTCTTCAGAATTTCTTGAAAGAATTTAATTCCTTCAAAAACTCTGGTTGCCATGGCAACAAAACTGAAAAATTTTGAAAATCTTTGAAAATCTTCTTGTCTGAAACCGTAAGGCCAAGGGCTACCAAATTTGGCATGTAGCTTTATCTAGTGGACCTCTACCAAGTTTCTTCAATTTATAGCCCTGGGGTCAAAATTGGCCCCGCCCCGGGGGTTACAAGTTATACATGGGCTTATTTAGGGAAAACTTTAAAATTCCTCTGCTACCTAGCCATAGGGCCTAGAGCTACCAAATTTGGCATGTAGCTTTATCTAGTGGACCTCTGCCAAGATTGTTCAAATTATAGCCCTGGGGTCAAATTAGGCCCTGCCCGGGGGTAACAAGTTTTACATGGGCTTATATAACAAGTTTTACATGGGCTTATATAGGGAGAACTTTAAAATTCTTCTTTGACCTAGCCATGGGGCCTAGGGTGACCAAATTTGGCATGTAGCTTTATCTAGTGGACCTGTACCAAGGGTGTCCAAATTATAGCCGAGGGTCAAATTTGACTTCGCTCCGGGGGGTAACATGTTTTACATGGGCGGGCTTATATAGGAAAATCTTTTGCATCTAGCTATAAGGGCTAGGGCTATCAAATTTTGCATTTAGCTTTATCTAGGGGGTCTCTATCAAGGGTGCCCAAATTGAGAAAAATTTGAAAATCTTCTTGTTTATAACATTCAAGAACTGAATTATTTGGTATGGAGCTTTATATTGTGGACCTCCACCAGGATTCAAATAATTATAGCTTTGCGATCAAAATTGGCTTTGCCCATGGATCACAACTTTCTCGTAGGATTAGATAGAAAAATGTTTGCATGTCCTCGTGTTTGAAATCAATTTGCTGAATATTGTAATGTTTGGCTTGTAGTGTTTTTACTTAATAGCCAGTGGAGCGATACAGGGCCATCATGGCCCTCTTGTTTATCATGTAAAGAGCTGATCAGATTGTAGGTCTGCAAATGCTTTCAACAAAGATATGTCTTAAAGTTTTTTTGTCGTGTAAACAGCTGATCAGATTGCTAGGCGTTTAACTCTTTTACAGATGACAAAAAAGTAGCCTTGTCCAAATTGAAAGCATTTGCAGACGGCAGATAAAATATTATTAAAATCGGGAAACTTCTCTTTCAAAGGGTAGGAAGCATTGTGGGAAAAGGCTAAATACCAGCATTTTCTCCTTTTCCCACAATGTTTTCAAAGGTCTTCTATTTCAGGGTCGTCAACTCACAGTTGAGTGGTAAAGGGTTCACTTAGAATATGAACAAAGTTTAGAGTAGAACAAGTATATAGATATAGCTCATGCCGTCTTGTCCATTTTTCTTTCAGATGTTTTCGTTGAAAGTTTCATTTACGATTTGTGCTGTCTACATACAAAACAGAACAGTATGTTGGATAGATGGGTGACCGAACTGTTTGATAGAGATAGTAAGTAACTGCCTGAAGGGTTTTATTTGTTATACATATGCAAATATTTAGATTCTCCCATTAGTCGATTATTCATCAACATTTTACTTCTAAAATTTGACGAATTTTTATTCCATGTATCATTAATACTTGCTTCAAATTTTATCAAAATGCAATTATTAAGCTAAAAATCAGAAGAGTTGAATTTGTCACCCGGCACACCACATGTATAAGGTCACTTAGATGTCACATTAAAATTTTGTAGCCCATATCAATGATATATGCATTGGTAAGTTGCCAAATTTTGGCGTTAAAGTGTTGATAAGTAGTTGGGTTGAGCATACAGTTCATAAACTTCTGGTACAACCCTCTTACACACCCCAGTTTTACATAGATATACCCATTAACATTTTTAAAGATGACACATTTAATGTCATCACCATAAGTCTATATCACTTTCATGTTGACATATCAATTTTTGCCGGAACTACTTTTTAGTAAATTAAATCTTAACCACACTATCCTGAATTTTAACGAACTTGGGAAGAACGCTTTCGAAAACATAATGGGAACAGGAGAAAATTCTGGTAGCCAATATTTTCTCTTTTCTCCAAAAATTGATATCTACCCGTTAAAGGCAAATAATATCCCTCGATCTACATTTTATTTGTTGCCTATAAGCATTCTCAATGTGAAAAAAAAAAGCTGAAACTTTGTTGTCTGATACAGAGTCAACCAGTTTTAGAGACGCTACGATTAATATCATCCTTAGTAATGATATCAGTTTTTAAGTGACGATATCAATTTATCTCCAGAAATACTTTTTTGCATAAATGAAAACGATAAGCAACAAAATTTACTGATTTTTTTTTTTCAGATTATTACATGTATCTAACTTTTTTGTAAGTAAGTAACTGGTACATGACTGAATTTACTAGGCTGTTTGAGCTATAGAAAATACAATGGTTTTACAAAGAAAGTCAATACACTCGAAGGACTAACTATAAATTCAGACCAAGGCAGACAGTAAATGCAGTTTGTGTCAAAGAGGCAAAAATGTACTGTAACAGAAGACCAGATTACGACTACCTACGGACTTCGTTCCTAAAAACCATGAGAGACCACATTTTTTTAAAATTTTATTTTACAGGCAATGGTTACATAATGCAGGCAGAGATGAATTACTATTATTGACAATAAAAGACACACTGTTGCTGAACAGCCCATTGTGAACCATTTTAAAAGTTTTCTGCAATACTTACTCACTTTTTAAATTTTCATTAATAGTGTTAACTCTTTCCATACCATAGACGACACCAGAAGCTTTTGTGGACAGTGTAGATCAAGGTCAGACTGCGCAGAACATGCAGTATGATCTCTGATCTGCACTGTCCATTGTTACATTCTAGATTACCAGTATGACCGAAAGGTCTCTTGATTTTGCAGAGGAAAATGTATTTTTAGCCTTTGAGAAAATGCAATTTATTTATTCAGAAGTAAAAGAGTTAATGTTGTGTAAATATATATGTGAATATATGGTAAAGTGTGTATGTGTAAACATTTTATGCTTGCTACTCATATGTCAAAACAAATTAAATCATTTGAGCTTAACTTACTTGGTCGCTTCAGATTCTTTCAAGTCCTTTAAAAAAAAATATGCGCTGTGTAACCTGGGAGCCATGCACTGGCAAAAGGGGGTTTAATGCATCTCAGTGAAGCATAATACCAAACAAGTCATCATATAAATATAGATCCACAAAATCCATTTTGTCTAAAAACCAACTGAATCATGAGGTACACTGTTCCTTTGACACGCAGAATATTGATGAACAGGGAAAGATTTCGAGCCAGGAAGGCCTGTGCAGGCTGACCTGGGGTAATAAATTTTGCAGATGTATGAAGCCCCCTTTTCACAGAGCATGGCTCATAATTATAAAAATGCACTATATAGCATATGATGTTGACTACTCAGCTGTTTAATTTGTTACGGGAAATTACTCCTTCCTTACTGCATAGCTTCTTCCCGTATAAAATCAACTCCAAACAATTCCGTTGTAAAGAACTCTCTTCAGCTCAGTTGCTAAGGTGTTGGTCTTTTGAACTTTAATAAACGAGGATCTCTTCTGCATGGGTTCGAATCCTGGCAGGTGCGGTTCGTATTTGAGCTATGCATTTGTTGCAAACTTTCATGTTCGTAAGATGGGGCCAGTCCGGGATTGGCCGTTGAGCCATTTGTTGTCTAAATAATAGACTTACTGCCTAATAAAGCTTTCTGTCATCAAAATGATGACATATAAGAGGGGGTGTGTTATGGGAGACCACTCCTTCCTTACTGCATAGCTTCTTCTGGTATAAATACAATACCTAACAACTGCGTTAGGGAGAATTCTCTTCAGCTCAGTGGTTAAGGTGTTGGTCTATTATCCTTTGGATAATCCTTTACTAAACAATTCCTGAGTTCGAACGACTTTTTTGAAGATAGTTTTCACAAGCATTGTGAGAAAAGAAGAAAGTGCTGGTCACCTGCAAATTGCTTGAGTGATGGTGATTTAGGCGGCTTTCAACATTATTTCAGTCTGATCACAGCAAGGGCTAACTTATTTACCTGTATGTTAGCCCTAGGTTTTACAAGTACTAGACTTCAGCTATGACATGTCTTGCCAACCAACACTCCAACGCAAAATCCAGAACTTCCAGTGAGGCTCAAACCCAGGGATCCTACACTTAACCACCAAACCACACAGGACCTGACAAATGTCTTGGATTTGGACAAGTCCAAAAATTTTGTCACCATGTAAAGAGCTAACAGTATGGAAAGTATTATTACAAATACATGCACCTCTTTCTGCAGTTTCTCTCTTTTCAAAGCTGTCAATTGGATGGGCATAAAAAGTTGTGTCTGTGCTGTCATGAAATTTAATTATCATACATACAGTTTTATGTATAAACTCCTAAGCATGCAAGGCTTGGGATTTGTTTTTATTGTCAACCCTTGAACTCTATACCCCATGACAAAATTTTAGATTGGTCTAAATTGAAAGCAAAAGCAAACGACAAACTAAATGTTACACAAATTAGGAACTTTTCTTTAAAACGGATGAAAACATTGTGAGAAAAGGAGAAACTGGTGGTCACCAACATTTCCTCCTTTTCCCACTTTTTTTTTCAAAGTCCCTCACAATATTATTGTGTAGTAAAGAGTTAAGAGGTCAGTCCATTGATATGAAAGAGTCCAATATATTGTTTTGCAATGACAGTGTATTCACATTAATTTCAAAACCCTGGAAGAGCCAATTTATTTTTTATTAGTTCACTATTATTTTTTTATGAGTTTCTTGAATGTGGAAGAGTTCATTTATTGTTTTCCATTTACCAGACTTCAAATATTTTGGACTTGACCAAATTCAAAGCATATGCAGACATAGAAATTGGAACAGTCTATTTATAGTGAAGTTTGAAGAGTCCATTCTATTAAGTTTGAGATTTCTAATTATTCATTGAATTTAGAGGAGTCCATTCAATTTTATCTAAGTCAAGTTCTCTCATGATTCATTGAATTTGGAAGAGTCCATTCCATTTAAATAGTTTCAGATTTATTTTACAATTCATTGAATTCGAAAGAGTCCATTTTATTAGGTTGAGTTCTCATATTTTTCATTGAATTTGGAAGAGTCCATTACATGTAAACTAGTTACAGTTTATAATTCATTGAATTTGGTACAGTCTATTTTATTTTGTTGAAGTTGAATTTGGAAGAGTCCATTCCATTTCAATGCAGTTTTAGTTCTCTCATGATTTTTTGAATTTGGACAAGTCCATTCCATGCAATATAATTTCAGTTCTCTTACAATTAATTGAATTGGGAAGAGTCCATTGTATTTAGTTTGAGTTCTCCTTACATTCATCGATTTGGAAGAGTCCATTTTAATTAAATCATTTTCAGTTCTCTTAGAATGCATTGATTTTGAAAGAGGTCATTCTATTTATCTAAGAATTCTCCTAAAATTCTACCAATTTGGAATAATCCATTTGATTTAATCTTAAGTTCACTTGAAATTCATTGAATTTGGAAGAGTCCATTTAATCTAGTTTCAGTTGTCTTACAATTCAAACCATTTGGAAGTGTCCATTCAATTTAATCATTTCAGTTTTCTTACGGTTCAATGATTTGGAAGTGTCTATTCCTTTTTAGTAAGACTATTTTTTAAATCTGTTTGCCTCGGTTTCTTTTCTTCTAGAAAAATGTTTCAATGTTTAAGATTTGGATGATTCCATTTTTGCTTGATTGACTTTCCATTTTTCATCCTTCCCTTGATACTGTTACAATGTCTGCTATTTGAACCAATTCCTTTAACCCTATATCATACAACAAAATCTTAGCTTGTCCAGTTTGAAAGCATTTAACTCTTTACCAAATGACAAAATTTTAGACCAGTCCAAATTGAAAGGCTTTGCAGACGACAAAATAAATGTGACTCAAAAATTGAACTTTGTTTTGGGAAGAGTAGAAAACATTGTTGGAAAAGGAGAAAATGCTGGTTACCAGCATTTTCTCCTTTTCCCACAATGTTTTCAAAAGGCTTCTTTCTTAGGGTCGTTAAAAGTCGGGATTGTGAGGTAAAGAGTTAAACAGACAGCAATTTAAATTTGGCTATATAATGGAATTTGTCTTTGATAGGGTAGAAAACATTGTGGAAAGAGGAGAAAATACTTGCTATTAGAATTTTCTCCTTTTTCCACAATTTTTTCAAAAGGCGTCTTTCTCAGGGTTGATAGAAGGTCCTTGGTGGCTAAGTGGTAAAGTGTAGGACTCGTGACCTGGAAGTTCAGGGTTCGAACCTCACTGGATCCACTGGGCTTTTTTGTCTGATACACTTCAGAGCCCTAGCCTAGTTCTGGTGAAGCCCGGGAAAAACATGAATATTTGAGCTGTCACTGTGATATGACTGAAGTAATGTTGAAAGCTACGTAAAACACCATTCAAACAATCAATCTTAGGGTTGATAAAACCCTGGGTCATGTTGTATAGGGTTAATATCGGTACTTTTTTTGAATGCTTTAACCCTTTACCACACAGTCCCGAGTTATAACAACCCTGAACAAAAATGATTGGAAACATTGTGGAAAAAGGAGAAAATGCTGGTCACCATTCTTTTGTCTCCTTTTCCCACAATCTGTTCTATCTTATGGAAAACTAATTCCTTTATTCTAGCCCTATGTGATTTGTTGTCTGCAAAATAATTCCATTTGGAGACGTCTAAAATTTTGTCGTTAGAGTAAAACCCTTTATCAGAAGACAAAATTGAGGACTTGTCTTTATTGCAAGAATTTCCAGTGTAAACAACATTTTGGAAACAGGAGAAATTGCTGGTAAGCAACATTTTTTCCTCTTCCTGTAATGTTTTATAAAACCTTGCTTGAGGATAATTATGTTTATTCTGAAATACATAATTTCATTGTTTTCTCTGTATTTTTGTATACGTACGTGAGTAGATGTCAAATGTTTATAATCGATCCATCCATGTATTTTCCCTTTAACCCTGTAACACACAGTCCCAAGTTTTAACAAACTTGAGAAAGAAGGCCTTTGAAAATGTGAGAATAAAAAAATGCTTATTACCAGCATTTTCTTCTTTTCCCACAATTCCTTCTACCCTATCAAAGACAAATTCCATATTTTGAGCTACATTTAAATTGTCTTCAAATATTTTCAAATTTGGACAAGTCTAAAATTTTATCATGTGGTAAAGAGTTATTTAGGAGCATTCCATTTATTGACTTTTTGTTTGAATGTTTTATAATTATATTTGATAGGTCCATTTAATTATTTTGTACCCCAAAAATATTGTGACAGAATGAGAAAATACTTGAAAAGAGCATTTCTCATTTTTCCACAATGTTTCCTCAACATTTCATACCCTGAACCTTGACTGATTTCGGTTATCCGTATATTAGGAACATGTTTTCAGAGTGGTCCTTGAAACTTTAAAATTCATTAAACTTTGATTGATTGATTGTATGGTGTTTAACACCATTTTTCAACATTATTTCAGTTATATCGCAGCGGCTAGTGCACCTATCCATGCTTTCCTGGAATTTCTTCTACAAGTACTATGCACAATATTCTTTCCAAGCCACTGGCTGTTTTCCCGCTTAACCAAGTCGAAAGAATGGTCAGCAATGAGAGAGGTATGAATCCTGTTGCAATGACTATCATCAATCCTCGGAATGAAATTGGCTGAGCCGGGGATGGAACCAGCGATCCCTGTACGCTAGCAACTGACCTATGGGGCAGATTCGATTTATCTTTCATCAGAATTTGGGATTAGGTTGCTGTAATTCCTATAATTTGGAACAGTCCATTTTCTTCTTAGTAAACTTGAAAGAGTCTAAACATCACTATTTCATGTTGCTTTGCGGTGCTTTTAATTCATTTAATTTCACGTAGTCCATTGATTTTAAAGCAGTCCTTTAATTTTTTTATTTTCAAACTATGTACTGAATTTGGAATAGTCTATTCCATTTAATGTAGGTTCAGTTCTCTAAAAATTCATGGAATTTGGAACCGTCTATTCCATTTTGTCTGCTTTCAAATTTCTGAATATTGATTGAATTTGGAAGAGTCCATTCCATTTAATTTCATAGTTTTCTGGAAATTCATTGAATTTGGGAAAGTCCATTTCATAAAATCTAGTATCAGTTCTCAAAAAAAAAAAAATTATTGAATTTGGAAGAGTCCATTCCTTAAAATCTAGGTTCAGTTTTCTGAGAATTCATAGAATTTGGAACAGTCCATTTAATAAGATAAACATGTAGTTTCGCATCTCTTAGAATTCATTGAATTAGAAAGAGTCTATTCCACTAATCTTTATCTAGTTTCAGTTTTCTTACAATTGATTTTGGAAGAGTCTATCTTATTCAATATAGTTTCAATTTCCTTATAGTTGGATTTTGGAGGAGCCGATTTTATTGTAATAAAATTATGTATTTTCAGTTCTTACAACTTGATTTTGGAAGATTCTATCTTATTCAATATAGTTTCGATTTCCTTATAGTTGGATTTTGGAGGAGCCGATTTTATTATAATAAAATTATGTATTTTCAGTTCTTACAACTTGATTTTGGAAGAGTCCTTGTCATTTAGTAAAGTTTGAGTTCTCTCATAATTTATTGAATTTGGAAGAGTTAATTCCATTTAATCTAGTTCCAGTTCTCTTACAATTCAATCACTTTGGAAGAGTTTATTCAATTTAATCTAATTTCAGCTCTCTTACAATTTATTGAATTTGATAGAGTCCATTTATATTAGTGAGCCTATTTTTATAATCTGTCTATGTTGCCCTTTTTTTTTTCTTCTTGAAAAATGATATTTCACTTTCTCAGATTTGGATGAATCCACTTATCCTGGATTTTTTCCCCCCATTTTTTAACCATTTTCTTGATATTATGTAATTGTCTGATATTTGGACAAACAACTTTATGATACAACGAAATCTTAACTTGACCACTTTGAAAGCAATTACAGACGGCAATTTAAATTTTACTCAAAAGATGGAATTTCTTGATAGGATAAAAAAACATTGTTGGCATAGGAGAAAATTCAGATTTTCTCCTTTTCCATCAATGTTTTTATAAACCCTTCCTACATGGTTGGAAACACATTGGGCTGTAAAGGGTTACTTCATTTTGACAAAAAAAAAACTATTTCATTGTTTTTTGTGTGTGTCTTTTTTTTCAGATGTACGTGAGTAGATGTCACATGTTTTTGTAGGATCATTCTATTTTCACTTAAACCCTTTACCACACAATCACAAGTTTTAACAACCATGAGAAAGAAGGCTTTTGAAAACATTGTGGGAAAGGAGAAAATGCTGCATTTTCCCCTTTTCCAACGATATTTTCTTTCCCTCAACGACAGAATTTCATTGTTTGATTCATGTTTACTTTGTCATCTGCAAGTGCTGTCAGTTTGGACAGGTCCATAATTTTGTCATCTGGTAAAGAAATAACTGTAAATATTAGATAGGTCCATTTGATTATTGTGTACCTGAAAACTGCTGTGATATATTGAGAGAGTGCTTGCAATTTGCAATTTTTTATTTTCAAAAGAATTAATGAAATGACATCGATTCATATTGTTTATCCATATTTTACAGAAATATTTGAAAAGTGGATGTTGAAACATCTCTGGCAGCCAATTCAATTATTTCTATACCCTATCAATTTTACAAAATTCATTTCTAAAATGATGCCATGTTTAATGAACATAAAGAAGGCCTTTTTCTTTTCAAAAAATTGTGGTGAAAGAATAAATGTTGGTGACCAGCATTTTCCCTTTTCCCACAGTGTTTTAAATAGACTTCTTCCTGTAGCTTCTTCCTCACAGGATTGTCGGGTAAAGTTTTTTTGTTACCTTCAAAATTTCATGATCCAAAGAAAATGGGAAACAAAGAAAACAAGAAACTTGAAAAAAAAAAAACATGTTATTCATTTTCAAATATTCCATAATTCAGCATAAATTAATTGATCATTAAAACCACAAATTTGCAAACATTTGGCTCCATTTCTACTTTATATATGCTTATCCATTCCTATTTAGGCTTCTTTGAAACACATTAATCTGTTACCAAGCATTCCCCAAAGAGGAAAAAGCCCTTTGAAAGCAGCATGGTAAATGGAGAAAATGTTGATAACCAGCATTTTCTCCTTTTCCAATGGGTTTCTACCCTCTGAAAGACAAAAAATTATTGTTTAGTAAAAGGTCAACAAAACAATGAAATATCAGACTTCTCCAAATTGAGGGCATTTGCAGACGACAATTTAAAATGAGACCCAAGGAATAAGATTTGCCTTTACATTGTTAGATCTCTGAATTGTGTGGCTGAGAGTAAAAAAAAGAACATGTACAAGTTTTATAAAAGAGATGGTCAAGCCCAGTAGCTTAGTCAATAACATACATGACTTGAAACCAGGGGGTCGACAGTTCAGATCCCCAGCTTGGCCAATTTTTCTCCAAGATTTGATGACAGTCATTGTGACAGGATTAATACCTCTCCCTAGTGCTGCTGATCAATGTTTAGACTATGGTTATGAAGGAAAGCAGCCAGAGGCTTGGGAAGAGCATTGCGCAAAGTATTGGTAAAAGAGTATGTAAAGAAGCAAGGATAGCTGGACTGGCCCAGGCGATATATCTAAAGTGATGTTTAAAGTGGTATGCAACCTCATAAAAACAAACAAAAAAGATATATGTGGAAAAAACATTGTAGGAAGAGGAGAAATGTTGGTAACCAGCATTTTCTCCTCTTTCCACTACACTAGTATTTTTCTAAGCTTATAAAGACAAATGCCATTATTTGAGTTACATTTGATTCATCTGCAAATAGGAGAAAAAACCCTCATTGTATTTTCTGGACTTCTTTGGCGAGTGTATATCATGAAATAGTTGGAGTATAACCAGGATCAGGTTGAACGTTCTGTACAGTCTGATCTTGATCTACACTGTCTGCAAAAGGAATGAAAGTTTGTGCTCTTTTTAACGATGCTACAATCATTCATGCCAAATATCAATGAACTTTTAAAACAAATGCTTTTTTAGCTCTACTGGCCAAAGGCCAGTGAGGTTATGTCATGGCCCTGTGTCCATCTAGCGTCCATCCGTCTGTGCGTTAACTTTTATTTAATTTTTAATTTTCAACTTTTATTTAAAACAACATCTCTGAAACTACCAATCCAGTTTTGACCAAACTTCACAGTAATGATCCTGCCATGTTCGTCTTTAGAATTTGTTGAAAGAATTTGATTCCAATAAGAATGCTGGTTGCCATGGCAACAAACTGAAAAATGTTGAAAATCTTTGAAAATCTTCTTGTCCGAAAGCAAAAGGCCCAGAGCTACCAAATTTGGCATGTAGCTTCATCTGATAGACCTCTACCAAGTTTCTTGAAATTAAAGGCCTGGGGTCGAAGAAGCCTTTTGAAAACATTGTGGGGAAAGTAGAAAATGCTGGTAACTAGCATTTTCTCCTTTTCCACAACGTTTTCTTGCCTTCTCAGCACAAATTTCAATGTTTGAGTCACAGTTATTCTATCATCTGCACCTGGTTTAAATTTAGACCAGTGTCGGACGTTGACGTTTGGTCAAGAGTTAAATCTTTATCAGAATATGATAAAATTTTAGACTCATCCATATGGAAACAACTGTGGTAGATGATCAGATGGTGGAAATTGTTTTTAAAATGGTTGAAAACAGTGGAAAATCTTGAATTGTCAAAATGGATAGTATTTTCAAATGATAAGTATGAATATAGGATGTTTTGGCCCCATATGTTTTTGCCCGGATGTTTTGGCCTGTACGTTTCGGCCCCCCAAAAAAGGCGGAGTAGGACTTACTGGCCCAAATCATATTATTGATAAATATAGCAGTTAATAAGTAAATTTAGGCAACAAAACACTATTGTTGTACCACATATTCATACAGGTAAACAAAATGTGATTTTAAACTATAGATTTTGCCCCTCCCTCCCCACTCCAGCCCCCACCCCCGAATGAGAAAAAAATATAGTCTTTGTTATTTTTATTTAGATCTAGCTATTTTGTTTTTATTGAGTTTTTAATCATACACTTTTGCAGTAGAAATTGTTTTATTCTGCTAATGCACAGGCAGCTAAAACATGTTGTGTAGAAAAAGATCAGTCTGCTTACATACATATGCAGTCTGAACTTTGTGTACATTTTTGTTAATTCTCTACTAAATGACAAAATTTTAGAATGAACCCCAAATTTTAACAAACCAGAGAAAAATACTTTTGAAAACATTGTGGCAAAAGAAGATGACACCATAAATATAGCGAAAGAGTGGAATTTGTCTCAGAAAGGGGTTAAAAAACTTTGTGGAAAAAGAAACTAATGCTGCTTACCAGCATTTTCTTCTTTTGCCAAAATGTTTTCAAAAGCTTTCTTTCACGGATGTGTTAAAATTCAGGATTGTGTGGTAATGGGTTGAATAAAGGAATTAATAAAGGACTGATGGGATGTTTTATATTTCTGTTTCCTTAAGGTCCTAGGCCAAAACAGGTTGTGTAGGAAAAGATCTGTCTGCCTAAATGTGTAGTTTGAACTTTGCCTACATTTATTGTTAAATATAGAATTTGATAAGGGACTGATTGGGCTGTATTTCTATGCTATTTTTATTTGGCCCTATAGGTCTTAGGCCAAAACGTCCAGAGCCAAAACACCCATCCACTGATACATATAGGTAAAGGATAAGTATAAATAGAGGACTGACCTAAAATTCCAAAGGATTTGGATAAAAAAAATTCCAAAGATGTCCTAAAAAAAGTTGGGACCTAAAGCGTCAAATATGTTGGGGTCTAGCATACCATGGATTTGGAAAGAAGTTCAAAGATTTTGGAGTCTTAGATATCTAAAGATTTAGGGACATTCCTTTTGGGTAACAAAAATTTGGGCCCAATTTGTGATTGGTACATGTACTATCAGGTCTCAAGCTAGGATTTCAAATTCAATGGGGGCCATTCTTGTAAGTCAAATTATCTCCCTTGTCAGATAAAGACGAAAGGTAACCAAACAACAGATTGGTCCTTTTACCTGTATTCCTTTGTTTTTATCCTTGATTCCGTTGGGGATGTTGCGAGAAATATAATGTGATTTATCATATATTTGTAAGGATTCCACAAAACCTTGAGGCAAATTTTGTTTCCAATCTTCAGAGAAAAGCATAAAATTGATTTGTAAAAAAAATCTGATTAGATTTGGTTAAGATTTTATCTGAAAAGCATATCTTTGTAGTGCAAGAAAATCAAGGATAAAAACCAAGTAATTCCCTTATCAGGACCAATGTAGTACTGGAGAGGAATCAAGGGAAATAACTGAAAAATGGTCCTCATTACCCAAGGACAATCCCAAATAAAACCAGGTGCCTCAGATGTTGATCAAATCCAAGACTCCTAGCTTACCAATCCTTCTCAATAACCTCAGACCTTTTGGAAGATAGTTTTGAAAATGACATTTCTTTTAACAAAGTCATTATAACCTATCAACTAAATTTTTACATCATATATCATATTAACTTAGTCTTTTTTTGGCAACTAATTTTTTTTTTCTGATACTTTTTATCCTGATATTTTTTTCCTGATACTTTCTTTCCTACAATCTTTCTGGATGAGTCTATTTATATTGAATGGGTGTTCGACTCTTTCAGTATATTTAACCCTTTACCATACATAAAAAAAAAAAGAATTGGCCAGATTAAAAAGTTTTGCAGACAACAAACCTGTTGAATTCTTTCGGTTTCATTTCGGGAAAGTGTTTTAGTACGGTTGCTAGGAATATATTGCATCTGCTATAATAACAAATATCAAATATTCAAATTCATTTATTATATTCGTGTCATCCTGTATTGTATAGTTGTATTGTATGTTTGTAACTGATTTGTTTCTTTCTCTCTCTCTCACCCTCTCTATCACACACACACACGCACGCACGCTCAATTTTGGCAACACTGCCACTTTTCACATTTATTTTTTTTTCTTTCATTATGCTTGTTTGCTTGTATTGTATTGTGTTATTGTATGTTGTATTGTATTATAAACTCTTCATAATTGGAGGAAATAAAGGGGTAAAAAAATATGGAAGTTGTCTTTGATAGGAAATATAGAAAATATTGTGGTACCAGGCATTATCTCCTTTTCCCACAGTGTTTTCTAAAGGCTTCTTTCTTATGGTTGATAAAATTCATTATTGTGTGGTAAAGGGTTAAGAGGTCAGTCCATTCACTTTGAAAGAGTCCATTATATTGTTTTGTAATGACAGTGTATTCACATTAATTTCAAAACCCTGGAAGAGCCCATTTATTTTTGATGAGTCCACTTTATTTGTTTTTTTCAACTTTCCTGAATTTGGAAGAGTTCATTTATTGTTTACCCTTTACCAGAGTACAAAAATTTTTGACAAGACTAAATTCAAAGCATATGCAGACAAAGAAATTGGAACAGTCCATTTATAGTAAAGTTGGAAGAGTCCATACTATTAAGTTTGAGGTCTCTTACTATTCATTAAATTTGGATGCATCCATTTAACATAATCTTAGTAAAGTTCTCTCATGATTCATTGAATTTGAAAGAGTCCATTCTATTTAAATAGTGTCAGATTTTTTTACAATTCATTGAAATTGGAAGAGTCCATTTTATGTAAATTGGGTTCTCATATTATTCATTGAATTTGGAAGAGTCCATTCCATTTAAACTAGTTTCAGTTTATAATTCATTGAACT
Source organism: Hippopus hippopus (assembly GCA_946811185.2). Lineage (NCBI taxonomy): Eukaryota > Metazoa > Mollusca > Bivalvia > Cardiida > Cardiidae > Hippopus > Hippopus hippopus. The sequence continues at coordinate 28,341,548 of OX328112.1, read as the reverse complement.
TAGTCTATTGTGTTTGAGTTTCATTACTTATCAGTAAATTTGGTAAAAGTCCATTCAACTTAAATACAGTTTGAGTTCTCTCATGATTCATTGATTTTGGACAAGTCCATTCCATATAATATACATACTGAGGTCCATAAGAAACGCCTCATCTCCCTCTGTCACGTCATATTTCATGATTTAAATATTGAATGCATGATTTTGTAATTTAAAAATGGACTTGGTCAATATTTCTACACACATCACATGACACAAGCATTTAGCTAAATATTACACAAATTTAACAGCCATTTCAACAAACTCACCCCCTTAAATTCATCAATACCGTGTATGGCCTCCTTAACTTGCTAACAGTGCCCATGGACCCACACTGATTACACAGGAGGTAGCGTGGTATGCGAGCCGACTCTTCACAAAGAGCATTTGTCAATTCTTGGACGTTTTGCAGCTGTGGGTTACGTCGACGTAAAGGACGTCCAAGGATGTCCCACATGTGTTCGATTGGGTTACAATCAGGAGAGTTAGCAGGCCATGGCAGCACAGCAATATTATTGGCCATGAGAAAGTTTCTGGTAAATCTGGCCGTGTGGGGGTGCGCATTGTCATATTGAAATGTAAGACTACGGCGTTGCTGAAACATGGGAACGACCACAGGATGAAGAACTTGGTTTACATACCGTCTGGCATTTAAATTACCATTAATAACCACTAGGTCAGTTCTAAATGTGTGGTTTACTGCTGCCCAAACCATTATACCACCACCACCAAAACGGTTGTGCTCCAGAACACAACTTTGGGTTTACCGTTCATTACATCGACGGTAAACGTGGACTCGTTCATTGGGACAGGAAAGGTTAAAAAGGGATTCGTCACTGAAGACCACATCACGCCAACGTCTTCCAATGTTGTTTTGAGCCCACTGCCGACGTTCCCAACGGTGGTGGTCACTTAGCACAACACAACGGTACGGCCGCCTGCACAATATTCCAAGCTCCCGAAGACGTCGGCTTACTGTATTCCAACATGCATGTCTTCCACGATTCCCTATAACCATCGATGTTGTGAATTGCACTGTGACAAAACAGTTTTGCAAGTGACGTTGACGGATGAAATTGTCTTGTACAGACATCACACGCGGAGCACCAGGTGGGGGTCTATCAGACAACCTCCCTGTTTCGTTTACCAGTCGAACAAGATACACTGTTGTTGATCTTGCAACGTTAAAGCTTCTTGCAACGTGACTTTGAGAAAGACTGCTTTCAAGCATGCTAAAAATGCGTGTTCTTTCTTCATTATTTTGTCTTGGCATTTTCGAAATTATTGTTTTCAAAATATTGCTTGGAGTACTTAATTGTAAATCAATTACTGTATACACATGCGTAATTTTGACCGACATAGCCATGTGGGGAAAATGCATGGGGCGCCTGGGCAAAACGGTGCCATGAGCCATGGTAGAAGAAAACATAATAGACTGGCTCAAAATTTCATGCTTCAGTAGAGAAGTGAAAATTCTATGGTAGGCAAAAAGTGACATATATATTCTAGGTACGTACAAAGCTATCGCACTTTTTCAATGAGGCATTTTTTATGGATGTCAGTATAATTTCAGTTCTCTTACAATTAATTGAATTTGAAAGAGTCCATTACATTTAGTTTAAGTTCATCAGTTTGGAAGAGTCCATTTTAATCAAATCATTTTCAGTTCTCTTAGAATTCAGTTGATTTGGAAGAGGCCATTCTATTTATATAACAATTCTCTTACGATTCTTCCAGTTTGGACGAGTCCATTAGATTTAATCTAGCTAAAGTTCTCTTGAAATTTTAAGAATTTGGAATAGTCCATTGAATAGAGTTCCAGTTCTCTTACAAATTGTTGAATTTGGAAGAGTCCAGTTCATTTAATCTACTTTAAGTTCTCTTACAATTCAATCCATTTGGAAGATTATATTCATTTCAGTCTTCAGTTCTCTTTTGATTCAATGAATTTTGAAGAGTCCATACCTTTTCAATAAGCCTGTTCTTTAAATCTATTCACTTGGTTTCTTTTGTCCTAGAAGAATAATGTTGCAATGTCTTAGATTTGGATGAGTCCTCTTTTTCTGGATTGAATTTCCATTTCTTATCCTTCTATTGATAATATTTAAATGTCTGCTATTTGGACCGTTCCTTTAACCCTATATCATACGACAAAATCTTGGACTTGTCCAGTTTGAAAGCATTTACGGACAACAATTTAAATTTGGCTATATAATGGAGCTTGTCTTTGATAGGGTAGGAAACACTGTGGGAAGAAGAGAAAATGCTGTTTATTACATTTTTCTCCTTTTTCCACAATGTTTTTAAAAGGTGTCTTTCTCAGGTTCAGTAGAAGGTCTTGGCTGGCTCAGTGGTAAAGTGTAGGACTCGTGACCGGAAGGCCCCGGGTTCAAGCCTCACTGAATCCACTGGGCTTTTTTGTGGGATTGTGCTTGGGCAAGACACTTCAGAGCCCTAGGCTAGTTCTGGTGAAATCCAGAAAATACATGAATATGTGGGCTGTCACTGTGATATGACTGAAATAATGTTGAAAGCTGCATAAAACACCATTCAATCAATCAATTTCAGGGTTGATGAAACCCGGGGTCATGTTGTATAGGGTTAATATGGGATTTTTTTTAAATGCTTTAACCCTTTACCACACAGTTCCGAGTTACACCAGCATTTTTTCCTTTTCCCACAGTCTGTTCTATCTTATGGAATACAAATTCCTTTATTCTAGCTGCCCTTGATTTTTTGTCTGCAAAATCTTTCCATTTGGAGAAGTCTAAAATTTTATCGTTGGAGCTTATAAGACCCTTTATCAGTTTTAAGACAAAATTGAGGACTTGTCTTTATTTGCAAGAATTTCCAGGGTAGAAAACATTATCGAAACAGGAGAAATTGCTGGTAAACATTGTTTTCTCATCTTCCCATAAAGTTTTATAAAACCTTGCTACAAGGTTGGAAAAACACTGGAATGCCTGAGGAAATGTTTATTCTGAAGTGCATGTAAAACCATTTCATTGTTTTCTCTGTATGTTTTTGTATGTGAGTAGATGTCAAATGTTTATATTGAATCTGTCCATGTATTATCCTTTAACACACAATCCCAAGTTTTAACAAACTTGAGAAGGAATTCTTTTGAAGATGTTGTGGGAAAAGGAGAAAATGCTTGTTTCTCCTTTACCAATGCTTGTTACCAGCATTTTCTCCTTTTCCCACAATATTATCTACCCTATCAAAGATGAATTCCATATTTTGAGCCATATTTAAATTGTCTTCAAATATTTTCAAATTTGGATAAGTCTAAAATTTTATCATGTGGTAAAGAGTTATTTAGGAGCATTCCATTTATTGACTTTTTGTTTGAATGTTTTATAATTATATTTGATTGGACAATTTGATTATTGTGTACCCAAAAAATATTGTGACAGAATGAGAAAATACTAGAAAAGAGCAATTTCTCTTTTCCCCACAATGTTTCCTCAAGATTTGATACCCTAAACCTTGATTAATGTTTGTTGTCCATATATTAGGAACATGTCTTCAAAGTTGTCATTGAAACTTTAAAATTCATTGAATTTTGATTGATTGTATGGTGTTTAATGCAATTTTCAACATTATTTCAGTTATATCGAGGCGGCCAGTGCAACTATCTATGCTTTCCTGGAGTTTCTTTTACAAGTAATATGCACAATATTCTTCCCAAGGCTTCCAAGCCACTGGCTGCTTTCCCACATAACCATCATCTAAAGAATGGTCAGCAGTGAGAGGAATGAATCCTGTCGCAATGACTATAATCAGTCCTTGAAAAGAAATTGGCAGAGTCGGGAATGGTACCAGGGACACCCTGTTCTTGAGTCCTGCACACTACCAACTGAGCTATGGGGGCTGGGTGTTATTGTATTTTGAAGAGTCTACTATTTTCAATCCTTTTGAAATTGTTTGATTTGGCAGATTCCATTTAACTTTCATAGCATTTTGGGCTTGGGTTGCTTGTGTGCTGTTCCTACGATATGGAACAGTCCATTTACTTGGAAGAGTCCATTTATTTTAAAGCAGTTCAGCCGAGCCCCGGTAGCTCAGTCAGTAGCGTGCAGGACTTGAGAACACAGGGTTGGATCCCTGGCTACGACTCCTGGCTCAGCCAGTTTCTTTCCGAGGATTGATGATAGTCACTGCGACAGGATTCATTCCTCTGCCACCGCTGACCATTGTTTCGACGATGATTATGTGGGAAAGCAGCCAGTGGCTTGGAAAGAAAATTGTGCGAAGTACAGGTAAAAGAGACTCCAGGAATGCATGGATAGGTGCACTGGCCGCCGCGATATAACTGAAATAATGTTGAAAACGGCGTTAAACACCATACAATCAATCAATCAATTAAAGCAGTTCATTGTTTTTATTTTCAAACCATGTATTGAATTTGGAGTAGTCCATTCCACTGAATCTAGGTTCAGTTCTCTAAGAATTTATTGAATTTAGAACAGTCCATTCCAATTAATCTAGTTTCAGATCTCTGAATATTTATTGAATTTGGAAGATTCCATTCAATTTAATTTCATGGTTTTCTGAGAAATCATTGAATTTGGAAGAGTCCATTCCATAAAATTAAGGTTCAGTTCTCTGAGAATTCATTGAATTTGGAACAGTCCATTCAATAAAATCTAGTTTCACTTCTCTTAGAATTAATTGAATTTGGAAGAGTCCATTCAACTTCATCTAGTTTTAGTTCTCTAACAATTGATTCTGGAATAGTCCATTTTATTTAGTATAATTTCAAATCTCTTTCAATTTGATTTTGGAAGAGTCCATTCTATTACTCTAGTTTCAATTTTCACACAGTTTGGTTTTGGAAGAGTCCATTTTATTACATATGGTTTTAGTTCTTAGAATTTGATTTTGGAAGAGTCCATTTAACTTGCAGTATTAAAGTTTGAGTTCAGTCACAATTCTTTGAATTTGGAAGATTACATTCCATTCAATCTAATTTAAGCTCTTATGATTTATTGAAATTGGAAGAGTCCATTTATTTTCAGTGAGCCTATTTTTGTAATCTGCCCACATTGCTTTATTTTTCTTCTGGAAGAATGATGTTTCGATTTCTTAGATTTGGATGAGTCCACTTACTCTTGATTTTGTCCCCATTTTTTAACCCTTCCCTTGATAGAATGTAACTATCTTATATTTGGACAAACCACTTCACCATACTACAAAATCTTAGACTTGTCCACTTTGAAAACATTTACAGACTACAATTTAAATCTTTCTGAAAAGATGGAATTTCTTGATAGGAAAGAAAACATTGTGGGCATAGGAGAACATGCTGATTAACAGATTTTCTCCTTATCCATCAATGTTTTTATAAAACCTACCTGCATAGTTGGAAAAACACTATACTGTAAAGGGTTAGTTCATTTTGAAAAAAAAACATAGTTTTCTTTGTGTGTGTGTGTGTGCGTTTTGTTTTTTTAAAAAGTATGTGAGTAGATGTCACATGTTTTTGTAGGATCATTCTATTTTCCCTTTAACCCTTTACCACACAATCACAAGTTTTAACAACTTTGAGAAAGAAGACTTTTGAAAACATTGTGGGAAAAAGAGAAAATGCTGCATTTTCTCCATTTTCCACAATATTTTCTTTTCTTAAACAACCAAATTTCATTGTTTGATTCATGTTTACGTTGTCATCTGCATGTGCTTTTAGTTTGGACAGGTCCATAATTTTGTCATCTGGTATAGATATAACTGTAGATATTTGATTATTGTGTAATATCAAAGACAAAAAAAAATCTTGTTTGGTAAAAGGTTAGTAAAACAATGAAATTTCAGACTTGTCCAAATTGAGGGCATTTGCAGACGACAAATGTGACTCAAGGAATAAGGTTTGCCTTTAAAAGGTATATAACACTGTGGGGAAAGCAATGTTTTTATAGCCTTTTTCTTCTACATCGTTAAATCTCTGAATTGTGTGGTTGAGGGTAAAAAAAAAAGAACATGTACAGGTTTTATAAAAGAGATGGTCAAGCCCAGTAGCTTAGTCAATAACATACATGACTTGAAACCAGGGGGTTGACAGTTCAAAACTCAGCTTGGCCAGTTTTTCTCCAAGAATTGATGATGGTCAATGCGACAGGATTAAGTCCTCTCTTAAGTACTGCTGATCATTGTTTTGGACTATGGTTGTGAGGGAAAGCAGCCAGAGGCTAGGGAAGAATATTGCGCAAAGTATTGGTAAAAGAGCAAGGGTAGGTGGACTGGCCCAGGAGATAACTGAAGCGATGTTTAAAGTGGCATACAACCCTATACAAACAAATAGAAAAGAGACAGATTTTGAGAAAACATTGTAGGAAAAGGAGAAATGCTGGTAACCAGGATTTTCTCCTCTTCCCATAATAATTTTCTAGGCTTATAAAGATAAATCCCATTATTTGAGCCACATTTGATTCACCTGTAAATAGGAGAAAAAATTCTCAGTTATTGTATTTTCTGGACTTCTTTGGCAAGTGTATATCACAAAATAGTTGAAGGAGTAATACCAGGATCAGGTTGCACTTTCTGTACAGTCTGATCTTGATCTACACTGTCTGCAAAAGGAATGAAACTTTGTGCTCTTTCAACCATGCTACAAACACTCATGCTAAATATCAAGAACTTTAAAAACAAGACTTCAGTGCTTTTTTGAGCTCGACTTGCCGAAGGCCAGTGAGGTTATGTCATTTCTCTGAAACTACCCATCCAATCTTAACTTCACAGAAATTATCCTGCCATGGTCCTCTTTAAAATTTCGTGAAAGAATTTGATTCCAATTAAAATACTGGTTTCCACAGATTAATTAACAATAAATGTCTGGGCTCATACCCAAGCTATTTCCTAAGCCTCTAAGAGCTGTTCTAATAAATGACTGGTGCCTAGGTTACATGCTAGCAAACCATAGCTGGATGAAACATAACAGGTAGTGTTTTACTGAGTAAACATTTATTTTATTTTGAAATTCGAAATAACAGTTGTTTTATGGAAAAGTAGTCCAGTTCTCTACCCAGAACGCCCAAATCAGATTGGTCAGTATTTGAAAAATGCCATGAAGCAGAAATATAATGCAGTTTTTACCTATTTCTAGCAATGACCAGAAAGAGATGTTCTGCAGAACAGTTTCAATGCAGCAATGGTAAATGTATCTCAAACCTGTGGGTCTGCGATCACACTGACGACTGTGGCGACAATAGTGATGAGAAACTGGACTTAAATTGTGGTATGTGTTAGATTTGATTGTTTAGTGGTATGTTGCAACATATAACTCTTTCAGTGCCAAAAATATATAAACTCGATCCATGTCGACAACATAAAATGGAATCCACTGACACTCAGAGCGATTTATGTCTCTTAGGCTTGACTAAACAAGGGGATGGTATTGATCCAAGATCAGACTGCACATTCTGTGCAATCTGATCTTGACCTATGCCATCTGCAAAAATCCCTGTTTTGGCCTATTGCGCAGAAAGGGTTAATTCTTTCACTACTGAATAAATAAATTGCATTTTTTCAAAGGCTGAAAAAATATTTCCTCCGCAAGATCAAGAGACAGTTCGGTCAGTCTAGAATATAGCAGTGGACAGTGTAGATCAGAGATCAGACTGAACTTTCTGTGCAGTCTGATCTTGATCTACATTGTCCACAAAAGCTTCTGGTGTCGTCTATGATATGGAAAGAGTTCATGGTTTTTTTTTTCAAATGTTTTTTAGCCCTTCACCAAACAGGGAAATTTTAGCCTCCCCCAGCATAATTTGAAGACACCATATGAAATGTGGCTCCAATGATGGGAATTGTCTTCAAAAAGTAAGAAATCATTTTGGGAAAAGGAGATAATGCTGGTAACCAGCATTTTATCCATTTCCCACAATATTTTTGAAACCCTTCTGAGTTGGGGGTCATTAAAACATAGGACCCTTTTGTATAGGGTTAAATTGTATCCCTTGCATTAAAGATGGCTTGGAACCAGGTCACATGATTTTCACAGAATTTTACTGGAAAAATTTATAACATTTTCGGGACAAGAAAAAAGCTGTAGTGCAACTTAAGAGTTACTTTGCACAGAAAATTTCTAATAATTTAAAGGCTATGAAGATATAATTAGAGATTGTATGTTCTGTGCTATCCGATCTTCATCTTCTTTGTCTGCAAGACCACTTTCAGTTTTGGTCACTTTTTTCAGTTTCTGTTATCATGGAGAGTGCTGAAAAAAGTTACAAAGCACTTGAAAGTCTCATTGTTAAGCTAGGTTTTACAACAATGCACTTGAGACTAGGGCTTGCTGATTCCAATCCCCAATATGGCCAATTTCTTCTGAGGATTGATGATAGTCATTGCAATAGGATACATTCCTCTTCTAACTGCTGATCATTGTTTCTGGGATGGTTACATGGGAAAGCAGCCAGTGGCTTGGGAATAATATCGTGGGAGGTACTGGTAAAGCAGGAAAAGCATGGATAGGTGTAGTGGCTGCTAAGATATATCTGAAATAATGTTGAAAACAGCATTAAACACCATACAATCAATTAATCAATTTACAGCAAAGCAGTTTGGTACAAGTCATGTCCCTGTGATTTTGAATCAAGAGGGTATATGGTTAGCTCTTGAATAGGTGATCCAAGTCAATGCATGTTACATTAATTTTGGGGAAAGAGGTGGGATAATTACAACTGCCAGACTGGAGATTCCTTACTTGGCTTGCAACACGCAAAAAAGGGCATTCGGACATTTGTGTAAAGTATCGTCTCGGATCAGCCTGCACAGTCCGCGCAGGCTAATTCGAGACGGCACTTTATGACTGCATTAGATTTTGCTCTTCAGTAGACATGCGCAAAACAGAAAATTACATAAAAACAGAAAGTGTCGTCTCGGATTAGCCTGTGCAGACTGCGCAGGCTGATCCGAGATGGCACTTTACGCAAATGTCCGAGTGTCCTTTTTCGCATGTTGCAGGCCACTTGATCTTTGCCAGTTTCACATGTAATAACTGTAAGGGTTTAGATTTTCCATAGGGGAAAGTAATGTTGCAGAGAAAGGTTAGGTATTAAGTACCCATAGTAGACTAGCTATAGTCTTAGAACTAGCTTTTACTAAGATGTGATTTGATGCATGTTTGTCTTTGACTACACTTAGGGCTGTTTTGCAAGTGTTTGAATGGGAAACCTAGGTTAATGTATGATACATTTCTTTCTCATTCAGCAGATAGCCAGAGTCCCTGTAGCACAGTCTGTGGGGCACAGGACTCGAGTGGTCACTGCTTGGAATCCCCAGCTTGGCCATTTTCTTTCCAGGATTCAAACCTCTCTCTTGCTGCTGATCATTGTTTCAACAATGATTATGCGTAAAAACAGCCAATGGCATGGAAATAAAATATGTGCAATGTGCTGGTAAAAAGAAACTCCAGGAAAGCATGAATAGGTGCACTGGCCGCCACCATATGAATTTTACACCATACAATCTATTAATCTTTTCACAGATACAAGGGTTTGTCCATATAGTGAATTCACCTGTATATCAAATCATGTGACAGGTGGATACCAATGCCTGGACATGAAAAAGGTAATATTTGTGGAAAAAGCTGACAGTTAACCTTGAACTCTTTACCAAATGACAAAATTTTAACAGCCAAATTGAAAGCATTTGGAAAGGACAAATTAAATGAGGCTCCAAAGATGATTTCTGTCTTGGAAATGGTTGAAAACATTGTGGGAAAAGAAGAAAATGCTGGTTACCAGCATTTTCTCCTTTTCCAACCATGTTTTCAAAAGCTGTCTTTCTCAGGGTCATTAAAACTGGGTATTGTGTGGTAAAGGGTTAACTTTTGGAAAAAGACAAAAATTTAACCTTCAGATTGAAAGCATTTGCAGAGAACAAATCAAATGAGGCCCAACAGATGATTTCTGGTTACCAGTATTTTCTCCTTTTCCAACAATGTTTCAAAAGCCTTTCTCCTCAGGACCATTAATTTCAGGATGGTTTGGTAAAGTGTTAATTTTTTTTTCACAATCATAGTTGCCTTTGGGGCTAGTGTTGATCTTATTTCTAAAAAATATTTATGAATTTATTAGCCGCTGTAAAGTTGAGTATTTCTTTGATTTTTAGCTCATTTGAGCACAAATTAATGCGCAAGAAAAGTTTTCGTATTTTTTTTCTTTAATGATATGTTTTACTCCCTTTGACATTTTTTCAGTCACAGGCACTGATCTTTTCCATGGTTTTATTATCACTTAGGTAGGTTTCAGCTATGCCTTGCCCAAGGACACTCTCATATTACAAGCACTGTCAGAGTGGATCAAACCAGAACTTCTTGATTAAAAAAAAAGGGAACCTCTGAACAACTTAGGTACAGTGGCCCATGGTAGCTTTTGTAAAACTTGGTTGTCCTGCATCTGTCCTGTGTCTTGAGTAATTGTTGTGTGTTGCTAATGATTGGCAATTAACCCTTTCCCAAACAGTACATGGATCCGTGGTGATACGATAAACCGACTTCCTTGGTTACTGTTGCCAAGGGCTCCCAAACAACCACAGTAAATACATATACAGTATAGCAGATAGGCTACTTAAATCATGCTGTCATTACTGTTTCTCTCAATAAAATTCCGGAAAAATATTTCCATCATATGTTTCTGCCGATGATGAATTCTCGGTAAGAAATTCAAAGATCATTGAACTAATTTTCACAAGGATACGTACTAAAGGTGTGAATTATGGGGGCTACGGACTATGTAACAGATCTACATGTTTTAGCAAAGTTTTGAACTTTAAAAATGAAACACCTCAACAATCCTCCGTTTTGCCACAGAATAAAAGAATTAGAGATACCCACTGTTTTGGTAAGGCTACTTAAGTCGTCTCAACATCATACTTGATTGAATAACTCTAACGTACAAGGATTTCGAAAAATTTATAGATTGACTGATTCTACAGGGGGGTGTAAGTTTATGAAAAATTTCAATTTCAGGTTAAGGGAAAAAGGGTTGTCTGATGATTTTAAAAGCGTGCTATCAATTAACAAACTTGTTAATATCAGTGACGGTAGTTTATCTTATGATATACTGAAGACAACGGGTGGTCAAGTTGATTAGAGCGGTAAATCAGTTTGCAATCAAACACACTTCCTATCAATTATCAGTTTACCAACACACCCTTTGAAATGAAAGATGTGCTAATCCACTTTGAAATGACAAAGTCAAAAGTTTATTTAATCAATAAAAGTTGCCTTTTGAGCTGAACTTCCACCAGTACAGAATTGAAGTTAGACTTTTTTTATAATTGAAATCTACTTTTAGTGAGGAATATGTAGTAAGGAATTCACGTCAGTATGCTTATTGTAAATAGCAGAAAGTTTTAATCCAAGATTAAACTGTATGTTATTTGCAATCTGATCTATATGTACACATTCAGCATGTTCTTCACGCACCAAGGGTTAAGATTAACGTCAAACTGAAACATTGATGACAAGTGCCACTTTTTGGATGTGCAGAGGTTATTGAACAAGGTTAGATATTCAAGTGAACTTTTTTTTCGTTTTATTAGTATTAACTATTTGATAAATTATGATTTTACCTTTGTTTTCCACTTAAAAACAATTTTGTCTCTTTCAGAATCTTTACGACAGGAAAAAACTATCGCTTTAATTAATCCATTGTGTAATATAGCGCTGATCAGAACTCCTTGCAAATGTCTCATTTGTCAGTCATTATCATAATGCAAACTTGTCTACAGCCTCTGCGTGATCTCACGTCAGCGGTACACGTTCACAAAGCACACATTTTAAACTTTTTCTAAAATTCAAACGTTTAAAACACAAAATAAATAAATACTATTGCACCTCTCCAACGTTAACAGTCGTTTGTTTGGGAGCCGAAATAGCAACAAGGCTACACATCAGGTAAAATAAATGCGATGACCTGATTGGTCAATTATCGATTTCCACGGATCCATGTATTCCATGTTTAAACAACCTGGAAGAAAGCTTTTGAAAACATTGTGGGAAAAGAGCAATTGATCCTTTTACCTCTGTGTTTTCCATATTTTCAACCGCCAGGCTGTTAACTCGTTACCACTCAATCCTATGTTTTAATGACCATGATGAAAAGGGCTTTTGAAAACAGTGGGGAAAAGGAGAAAATGCTGGTAACCAGCATTTTCTCCTTTTCCCCACTATGTTTTCTACCTTTGGATGACCAATTTCATTGTTTGATTTGTAATCATTTTGCTGCCTGCACATGTCAATCTGGACCAGTCTAAATTTTGTTTTTGTTTGGTAAAGAGTTAAATATTATATATACATGACTTGAGTAATAGTTTAAACGATAAAATCATATTGTTAGATTTCTACATATTTTTATGGTTAGGTTTGTGATGGTACAAAAGACTGCAGAGATGGGGAAGATGAGAGAAACTGTCCACTCATACAGTGTGGTAGTGGTCAGTTTAAATGTGACAATGACCAGTGTATTCCGGCCAACCTAAGATGTGATCATGTGGATGACTGTGGCGATAATTCTGATGAAGGAGATGCTTGTGGTAAAATTATTTACCTGTTACAAAACAACGAAATTTTACACTGGTCTAAATTAAAAGCATTTGCAGACTGCAAACTCATGTGGCACAAATGATGATATGTATCAGAAAGTCTAGAAAATGGTGTTGAAGGAAAAGGGAAAAACTGCTGGTAACCGGCATTTTCTCCTTTTGTCCACAATGCTTTCTGAAGCCTGCTTCCTTATGGTGATTTAAACTTTGGATTGTTTTATACAGAATAAAAGCTTACTTCTTCAATTCCCTTACAATATTCTTAGAACTTGACATTATTTTATAATTGCAAAAACCCTGAAAGTGCCAAATATACCCATCAAGTCCTAAAATAAAACCTAAATAATTGCAATATCATGGTTGCTATTGTCTATAGTGTTTCAGGAAAGCAGACAGTGTAGGTCAACCTTTTGTGCAGTCTGATCCTGATCAACACTGGCTGCAAAGCAACTATAGTCGTGAAAGGTGCTTTAAGGGTTAAATGATACATATTACAGAACAGATATAATGTTGAAGTACAATGTTTTACAGATTACAGTAAATGTGCCGACAATGAGTTTACTTGTAAGAATCAGCGCTGTATACCAAGACATTGGACATGTGACAAGGTTGATGATTGCACAGATTTCTCTGATGAGAACTTGAAAACTTGTCGTAAGAGTTCCCTTTTTGGATTCCAATATTAAAGCTTTAAATGTCCTCATTTAGGCAGTTGTGAAACAATATGGCTAACTTTATTTTTATCATCGCTGGAGTAAATGACTTGCAAAACATTCCCAATAAAAATTCATTACTCTGACATCACCTTAACCCCTTGTTCATGGAATAAGCCTAACAAACATTTTCAATCTAGAAATAAGGCCCATATAATTGCAGTTTCAAGGTTTTTGATGTCCAGAATGTCTCAGCAAAGCAGACAGTGTAGATTAAAGATCAGACTGCACATTTTGTGCAGTCTGATCTTGATCTACACTGGCTGCAATGGCAACTACATGTATGGTCATGAAAGTTGCTTTGAGGGTTAATATTGAACCACTTGTTGCTAACATAATGCATTTTTTTTTTTTTTGGAGATATGTATTTATTCACTTCACTTTGTAGAAATAACTCTTGTATTGAAGTATTACAAACCTAAATAAAGCAAGGAAGAATATTATCACATAGTGGCAAATTAAGACAGTGAGAAAATATAATTTACAGCATTCAGTTAGAGTTTATAGAATCGTAGGCAATGTATTTTAAGGACAAATTCAGTAGACAAGATTATGTTTGCAAAAGAAGAATACTTTTTGAAAACACTGTAGACAATGTTTTCTACCCTCCAAAAACAAATTTCAAAGTGTAAGTTTCATTTATTTTGTTGTCCGCAAATTCTTTCAATTTGGACAGGGATCTTATATACAGGGATAGGAAACGCGGTATAACTTCCGGTTATTCGCTGTCTTCTTTCGAAGTGACCGCAAAGGAAAAAAATGGCGGCCATCTTAAATTTCGGCATAAGACGGTCACTTTTAATTAATCAACATTTTGCTTGGTTATCCAACAGGTAAGTTTCCGAATATTTACATGCTTAGAATATATGTAACATCATTTTTTTCGGAGATTTTGTTTTATATGCTTGTTTTGGCGTTAAAAATTCATGGCCTAATCATGTTTGCCCCGTAGAGGATGCTCGGCAGGAGGATTTGGTGACATGCAAAAGAAATACTTTATAAGTACATAAAGTAACGTCCAAATAGCAACATGTTGGTAAAAATTACGGATAGAGTACATCTCCTTGTATCAAAGCCAATTTTGTGCTGATTTTCGATTCCTAAGTTAGATAATTATGGATAATTATGGGCTCAAAACTGGGCTGACAACATGACCTGTATATCTTGAAACGCCCAATTAGTCGACACTTTAAATTTTCCAGATTAAAAAAATAACAGTTTAACTAAAAAAAAAAAACAATAATAGAAAAACATTGACATAAACATTGAAACATTGGAACGCATTTCATACTAAACACTTCTTTGGCGGATATAAAAATTGTCGGAATCGGCAAGGAATTATATTATCTGAAAGGAAGATAATAACTCGCAAGGAACGACAACGGATTATTGGACGCCGTACAGGTAAGTCAGTGAAAAATAGATAATTGTCTTAACTCCAGTTGCGTTGCCTATCCCTGTGTATATACGATCCCTGATTTGGACAAGTCGAAAATTTGATTCTTTAGTGAAGGGTTAAGTACTGATATCAGAAGAAAAAGCTGTTCTGAAAACACTGTTAACCATTTTGTCAGGGTTTCTTTTATTTTGAATAATTTTTGTTTGAATTTTTGTTTCAATCTTATTATAGCACCAACCAATGCATCATGTTTCAACGACACCTTTGAATGTCTGAATGGAAAGTGTATCAACCAATCAGAAGTTTGTGACAAGGAAAATGACTGTGGTGATTGGTCAGATGAAAAGTCATGTGGTCAGTATGAGTTCTCTGATTGGTTTATAATTTGACAAAAGCAGCCGTTGATTGATTGATTGATTGAGTAGTGATTTATGTAACTTGAAAGTTTATCTCAGTCATGTCACTGTGACATCCCTTATTGACATTCATCCTTGGTTTTACCAGTGCAAGGCACTGAAGCGTCTTGCCCAAGGACATTTCCATGTAAATCCCATCAGGTCTGGTGAGAATCAAACCTAGGACGGTCATATTGAGAAACCGCCACTTTCACGACTGAGCCCTTGAAATTTCGGCAGGCTTTTAACTCTTTACCAAAGGACAAAGTTTTAGACTGTCCCAAATTGAAAACCTTTGCAGATGATATGGTAAATGTGGCACAAATAATGGGATTTGTCTGTGAAAGGTTCAAAAACATTGTAGGAAAAGGAGAAAATGCTGGTGATCAGCATTTTCTCCTTTTTCCACAGTGTTTTCAAAAGCTTTCTGAGAGTTGTTAAAGCTCGGAATTTTGTGATAAAGAGTTAATAGAGTTGGGTTTATATTGCCATGTTCATGAATACTTAAAAACTGGAGTTTCTGTAGATATATATCCCTTAGGCTGCTAATCACAAAAACACAGACCTTTTGCCAACAATGTAGATCAAGATCAGACTGCACAGAATGTGCAGTCTGATCTTTGATCTACATTGTCCAATAAGGACATTTTCCCCTTCAAAAAATTACCTTTGAAATAGCAAAACTTCGGCCTTTACAATTGGCTTTAACCCTTTACCAAACAACAAAATTTTAGACTTGACCAAATTGAAACCATTTACAGACGATAAATTAAACATGACTCAAATGATGATTTATGTCCTGCGAAGGGTAGAAAACATTGTGGAAAAAGGAGAAAATGCTGGTTACCAGCATTTTCTTCTTTTCCCACAATGTTTTTTAAAGGTCTCTTTCTCCGGGTTGTTAAAACACAGGATTGTGTGGTAAAGAGTTAAAGTATCATTTCATTTATTTAGCAGGATTAGGGTTAATGCATATAGTGACTTATATCCACAAAATTTACAATATGTCTTGTTATTCTTTCCTAATTTCAAGGTGTTAATGAATGTCTAAACAGCACCTTAAATTCCTGTGAACATTCCTGTGTTGACCAAGCCTCTGGGTACATGTGTACTTGTAAACCAGGATATAAACTGGCAAAGAATAAACGATCATGTCTTGGTAAGTATCTTATTTTTCTGTCAGAATAATAGTTAAAAAAAAACTGGTGTAGGACAGTGTAGGTTCAAGATCATACTGCATGTTCTATGCAGTCTGATCGTGACCCATAATGTCTGCAAAAGGATATGTAGTTGGGTATAACAGCCCAAGGGTTAAGTGGTACCATTTTTCTACCTTTTGAAACCCAGGCTCGTATAAATATGTGAGCTGTTGCCGTGATATGACTGAAACAATGTTAAAATCAGTGTAAAACACCATTCAATCAATCAATTAACAGGACTTGAGACTAAGGGTTTGCTAGTTCGAATTACCAGCTAGGCCAATTTTTAACCGTGGATTGATGCTAGTCATTGTGAAAGAATCTATCCTCTCGCCACTGATTATTGTTTCAACTATGATCTTGTTGAAAAGCAGCCAGAGGCTTGGAAAGAACATTGGACAATGAATGCACTTGTAAAAGAAACTCCAGGAAAGCATGGATAGGTGCACTGGCTGCCATGATATAATTGAAATAATGTTGAAAACAGTGTTAAATACTATATTAACAAACAATTGGACATGTTCACCAGGTAAAGGTAGGTTTGCACGAATGTTGCAACGCATCATGGTGAAACTGTAATCTGTCACCTTCTGCATACGGTTTTCTGTGTCTTGCAGCAGACTTCTTTTTAATTCTGTACCAAATGCCAAATATCTAGACTTGTCCAAACTGAAAGCATTTGCAGATGACAAATTTAATATAGCAAAAATGTTGGAATTTGTCTTTGAAGGTTGAAAAACATTGTGGGAAAAGAAGAAAATACTGGTTACCAGCATTTTCCCATTTTCTCATAGTGTTTTCAAAAGTCCTTTTTCTTGTGGTCATTTAAACTCAGGGATTATGAAAACATTGTGGGAAAAGGGGAAAATGCTGGTTATCAGCATTTTCTCCTTTTCCCACAATCTTTTTGAAAGCCTCTTTTTCTGGGTTTTGTTAAAACTAGCGATTGTGTAGTAAAGGCTTAAAATATCCTTTCATATTTTTGACAGATATTGACGAGTGTGTGATGATACCAGGCACCTGCAGTCAGACATGTATCAACACCATGGGAAGTTTCATGTGTAAGTGTGGAGAAGGGTATCTAAAACAGCCAGATGGTAAATCTTGTAAAAGGATTGATAGTAAGTGTGATTACAATGCTTTGAATTTGGCCTGCACCACGCAAAAAGAGGCATTCGGACATTTGTGTAAAATGTTGTCCCTCATCAGCCTGCACAGTCGGCGCAGACTAGTCCGAGACGACACTTTCCATTCTTATGTAATGTTCTGTTCTGCCCAATGCTACTGTAGGACAAAGTCTAATGTAGTTGTGAAGTGCTGTCTCAGATTAGCTTGCCTGGACTTTGCAGGCTGATCTGAGACTGCACTTTACGCAAATGTCCAAATGCCCCTTTTCACGTGTTGCAGGCCATTTAATCATGGAAAGCTCCCTCCAGCAGTTCACTAACTTTTTTTCCACACAATAAAAATGTAGACTTGTCCAAGTTGAAAGCATTTGCAGGTGACACTTTAAAGTTGGTCAAATGATGGAATTGAGCTTTGATAGGGTAGGAACATTGTGGAAAAAGGAGAAAATGCTGGTAATCAGCATTTCTTTATCTCCCACAATGTTTTTAAAGTTTTCTTTCGCAGGGTGGTTAAAACTTGGGATTGTGTAGAAAAGAGTTGAATGCATGACTTATTTTTAAAATTACTCTATTTTATTAGTGTTTTTTTGTTCCTGAGTCTGGTTATCTTGTAGTTATAGGCCTGTGAATCAGGAAAAACCAACAAGAGCCTGTGATGGAATTTCTATTACTTTGCCAATATGCAGGAAAGTGACGTCATTGTTGCAAAGACGTACATGTGTGGAAAATTTCATGGGTTTCATGTTTAATAACAAGTGGAATAGCAGCAAAAGTTATATGGTAGCCAGCATTTTTCTCCTTTTCCCACAATGTTTTCTATCTTTTGGAAGACAAATTCCATTATATGAGCTAGTTTGAATTGCAGTCTGCAAACGCTTACAATTTTGACAAGTCTATGTATTTGCTGTGTGGTAAAGGAGTTAAATTCAAATTTATTTTTACAGAAACAAAGCCATGGCTGGTATTTTCGAACCGTTACTACATCCGTGAAATAACCACAGACGGAGAAAATTACCAGATGGTATCAGATGGTTTCAGCAATGCAGTAGCCTTGGATTTCTTGATTGCTGATGATATGCTATACTTCACTGACGTAACTGCAAAGAAAATTTACAGAATGGCCTTGAATGGGACGAAAAAGGAGGAAATTGTAAACAGTCACATCAATGCTCCAGAGGGTCTGGCTGTTGATTGGATTGCAAGGTAAAGTACAAATGTGATGTCATATCCATTATATAAATTTCAGAAAGGGGTCCAGAGATTTTTTGCAACATGTGAACCCTTACCAGGTTTATAATTATTATACTAAACACTACTGTTAGAACAACCAACTGTGTGGACCAAGATCAGACTGCATGTAGGTACAGACTGATTTTGCTCTACACTCTCCTCATCATACATGACATGGTCGCAAATGGCATGATAAGTGTTAATGAACAATTCCATGTTTCTGTACCCTGAAGCAGACAGAATTTGGAAAAATTGTGGGAAAAAGAGAAAATACTGATATTAAGCATTTTCTCCTTTTCCAAAAATGCTTTCTATCCTGTAAAGACAAGTTTTATTGTTTGAGCAACATTAAATATTATTGTCTTCAATTTTGTTCAAGTTGGACAAATCTGAAGTTTTGTTTTCTCGTGGAGAGTCAAGAAGTCTATCTTTGTTAAATAACCACTTGTCTGGAAAAAGTACTACCGGTATTATTTGATTTGTTGGGAGGCTGTTTCAGACTGGGTTTCTTTTATAATGGATTTATATATCAGTGTTGGTAATTTGAAAGTTTATGGCTCTCAAAATAGTATATTTACTTTACCTGTTTGGTGGCTATTATTGACAGACAGTTTATATGTCTTTGACTGGAAAGTATTTAAATTCTAGGAAACTTTACTGGATAGATGCCAAGCTCACAAGCATCATTGTGTCAGAACTGAACGGAACCAGGGTCAAAACTATCCAGAAGGGTGGCATATTGAGAAGACCGAGAGCTCTAGTTGTTCATCCTTTCAGAGGGTATGTTCCTTAGCTGCAATATTTGACTCACGATCTGGCAAAAGGGGTTTTAAAGTATCTCTCTGATGCACAATATCAAGCAAGTCATCACTTACTTATGGATCCATAAAATGTATTTTGCTTAACAATTGACTGAATCACTGGGTAGACCAGCCCTTTGAAATGCAGAAAATTGAACAATAGCAAAGAGTTTCACCTGAAGTCAGCCTGTGTGGACTGCTTTAGTTTGGAGAAGTCTGAAAATATATTGTTTGGTAAAGAGTTAACTGTTTACACGGTAAAGAGTTAAATCTTTACAAGTCAATGAAATTTTTGACTTATCCAAATTTAAAGCACTTGCTGACAACAAATTAGATGTGGCTTGAATAATAGGATTTGAATTTTGAAGGTCAGAAACTGTTGTGGTAAAGGTAGAAAATACCATTTACCAGCATATTCTCCTTTTCCCACAATCTTTTCTACCCTTTCAGAGACAAATACAATGTGGTCTGGAAATGCTTTCAATTTGGACAAGTCTGAAATTTTATGGTCTGGTAAAGAGATAAGTTATATATTGGATACGTATCAGAAATGTCTTTATAAGAAAATATTTCAATTTGAAAAGGTACCTACAGCATGGGATTTCATGATGAAACAATTTTGAATATCAAAATACCCAGGCCTATCTTGAACTCTGCTTGTTTTACAGATATGCTTATTGGACAGACTGGGACAGTGACTCCTATATTGGCAGGATTGGAATGGATGGCTCAGGTCCGCAGAAAGTGATTACTAAAAAGATTGGTTGGCCAAATGCATTGACTATAGACTTTGACACAAATCGTTTGTGGTGGGCAGATGCTCACTTGGACTGGATAGAGTAAGTTATTGTTTCATTGAATACTAAAAACTTTAGATCGTAGCAGATTTTTTCCTGTAAATTGTACATACACAGCCTTGGTGACATTTTCTTTTACAACATTTATCATGCCTGGGATATCTTACTTTAAGTTTACACCTACATATCCCCAAGGGTAACACATGAATCAGAAATGAGGCAATTTTGTTTGTGGTCTCATCATTCCATGAAAAAGATTTAGGCAGTTTTTGGTACAGAGAAACTTCAAAATATTTTGATCATTCTAGTGTTATTTTGCCACTATCTGATGATAAGATTTCATGCATCCAGCAGTTTAACTCTTTACCACACAATCCTGACTTTTAACGACCCTGAGAAAGAAGCCTTTTGAAAACATTGTGAGAAAAGGAGAAAATTGTGAGAAAAGGAGAAAATGCTGGTAGCCAGCATTTTCTCCTTTTCCCACAATGTTTTCTACCCTTCCCAAACCAAATTTCAGTTTTTCAGTCACATTTATTTTGTCGTCTGCAAATGCTTTCAATTTGGACCAGTCTATAATTTTGTCGTTTGGTAAAGAGTTAACCACCTTAATTTTGGTCATGGAAGATGAAAAAAGTAATGGTCAGCACATGAGAATATCATGTTTCGTAGATTGGCTTTTTCAAGTATTTCTTGGAAGTAGGAACAGCCATGGAACTTGATGTTTAGCAAGTCAGTTATTCTAGTGATGATAAACAAAATTACCAGTAAAAGAATTTTTTCACACCAGAATTACCAAGAATGGTATATGTGTAGATTTGATATACTGTAATATGAAATGTAGAACTGATTTCAGCTCTTGAAGGAAAATCTTTTCTCTACAACGCTTAAGTAGATTTGATATAGTGTAATATGAATTATAGAACTGATTGCAGCTCTTGAAGAAAAATACTTCAGGCAGCAATTGATTTCGTAAACTCAAATTTCAATATTGATATTTCTGATAGATGACTTTGTTATGTGTCTGAAAATGAAGATTTAGAATTTTATATTTATAAGATCTGATATAATTTTGCATATGAGATAAATTTCATGTAATGAGTTTTGAAAAATGTTAGTAAACAAGTCTCTGGCAAGTTTAATAACTTTTTTGTAGACAAGTTTAATAAGAAATTTTATCCCAAAAGTCAACAAATGTCAGATTTTTTTTTTTTTTATCACATTATGAAATCTAGATATATAGGTCAGATTATGCAAAACCATACATTCACATGTTGTAATTCTCAAGAATTAAACTTGATTTACTTACCTGAAGGAAGTGCATGCATATGCACAGTATTACAATAATGTCACATATGACATTATGAAATGTTTATCTGAAAGGTTGTAAGACAAGAACATTCATAATGCGTACATATTAAACTGAAAACAAGGTAAGTTATATGATAAAAAGTCATCACCTCTTGCATATGAATTTTTACTTCTTTTAGTATTTTTTTAAAAACATTTCAGCAAAAAAACGCTCAGTGTTTTCATACATATTTATGTATCAAACCTAAGTTCTTGTCAAAAGGATTGTTTCAAAGTTGTCTGCTAAAAAATCTTTTCAAGGGGTAACAAATTCATTGATAAATCTTACAGGTATGCTAATGTGGATGGATCAAACCGACATGTGGTCCGCAGGGGTATACCCCACCCATTTGCCATCACTGTGTTTGAAGACTGGGTCTATTGGACAGACTGGAACCATTTAACTATAGAGAAATGTGACAAATTTACTGGGAAAAATTACACAGTTATATTGAATGTTACACACAGACCAATGGACATACATGTGTACCATCCCATGAGACAGAAAAAAGGTATTGTAGAAATCCAAATTTCAAAGTAGATCTAATTTACTTATTTTAAAGGTATAAAAAATTTTCACTCTTTTACTATCTGAAAATTGTGAAAATGCCCTCACCATTCCTGACAAAGTTATCTCTCCGTAAAAGTTTAATGTAACATTACTACTATATTACTGTCTTCATGATTGGAATAATACTCTCAGAGCAGAATCATACAATTCAAAGCATTTTGCTACTATGTTTAAGGTTAAATAGGGAAAAAAGTATTAGAAATTAATTTGAAGTACATTTCAAAGGAAACTTGCTTTTTTCTGTACATAGAAATACAATCATGTACTTAAGTTTTTTAAAAAGTGTTTTCTGTACTTTCTGTCACAAGGAATTTGATGAAAAGTGAGAGCCAAACCATTTGAATTCTAGATATATCAAAATGGATTTTCATCAGTCAGTAAAAAAGACCAGATCATTAGTAAATTCAAGGTGGTTTTCCCAGAATGTTTTATAAAGAAGCAGACAAGGTAGATCCAAAATCAGCCTGCACATTTATTGATCTTGATCTGCATTGCATGCAAAAACAATTTTAGCCATCCCAAGCTTTAAAGACCCTGAGAGAGAAAGCCTTTGAAAATTATGTGTGAAAAGGAGAAAATGCTGATTAGTCTAAAATGTTTTGATGTATTAAAAAGTCAAAGCCTGAGGAGCTAAATAACTTTTTATCAAACAGTCCTGACTTCCTAAGACCCTGAGGATAAAGGCTTTTGAGAACATTGTAGGAGGAAGAAAATGCTGGTTCCAGTTTTTCCCACAATGTTATCTACCCTTCCATAGACAAGTTTAATGGTTTGAGTAACAATTATTTTGTCTGCAAATGCTTTCAATTTGGACAAGCCTAAAATTTTGTCATTTGGTAAAAAGACAACGATGCTGTATCCAATGTCATATAATTCTGACTGTATTTGTTTTCCTCCAGGAGAGAATCCCTGTGGTAAAGATAATGGAGGCTGCAGTCATTTGTGTTTGATAGCAGCCGGCGGACAAAACACAACATGTGCCTGCCCAGATAGCTTTGATCTTAACAGTGATAACAAAACCTGTACTGCCAATTGCTCTGTTACAGAGATAAACTGTGGGCCAACAGATGACAGGTAAGGTGATTTAACTTTTTACTACAATGTTATTAGTCAAGTATCGTCGAATCATCTAAAATCACGATACATCAAAGTTTGCGACCATTTTGTTTTTCTTACAAGTCACAGGATACTTTATCGAAATCAAGACTGGTGAAGTCATACCATTCCTTGATTTTAATATCATCTGCAAAAATCGCAGAAAAGTGAGGTTTAAGTCTGCAAATCGGCCACTTGGAAAACTCATATTCAGAAAAGATAATTTCATTAGCACAAAGACCCCTTCCCATAAAAACTACAAATTATTCCAAGACAGAACCACATTTGAAAATTATCATACTTCACAGGGTTTTACTGTTAATGGGTGTCACATGACCATATTAGAAGTGGAGATTAAAGGTCAGTCTATTTTTTAAAACATTTGTTTTTTCTGACTTTCCGCGAATATACCTGCATGACAAAATGGCTGCCTTGTGTCGGCTGTGTCATGCTCGCTTAATAAATTTTGTGAATATTTGAAATAAATCGGATATGTTTTGTTTACTTAAGGACAATAATAACACATACAGCCAAGTGGAATTTCATTCTTACCCCTATAATTAGAGTTAATAAACACCGAAGCTTAATGTCATGATTTTCAGTTTGTCGAGGGTAATACTGCAGGCCAAGGACCTATAACTCAGCCAATACAAAATTACCAGATTAATGGCCATTAATTTTTTTACGAATTAATGGCCATGTCCTCCATTTTGGATTTGATACTACCAAAGTCATTGGTAGAATTTTTCTTGTATTGGCCGAGTTTTTTTGTATTGACCAAGTTTGCTGATATCAGCTGAGTTTGTCATTTAGTGCTGAACAGACTGTTTTCATTATATAAATGCAAAAAAAAAAACCCACACTATTTATTATAGAAGATAAAGTAAAAGACATATTCATATTGAAACTTTTTACAGGCCACGAATAAAACGTAACTAAAATGATTTTTATTTTTCCTTAATAATATGGATTATCACAAGTATAGAAAATAGAAATGGCTTAGTGTTGGCAAATTCTGTTTGTTATCAGTGCTATCAACAGTAGTTTACTGCTATATGAAAACATTGCTTAACCCTTTACCAAATGACAACATTTAAGAGTGGACTAAACTGAAGTCATTTGCATAGGACAAATCAAATGTGGCTCAAATGATGACTTCTGACTTTGATTGGATAGAAAACATTGTGGGAAAAGGAGACAATGCTGGTTACCAGCATTGTCTCCTTTTCCTACAATGTTTTCAAAAAAGGCTTCTTCACCAGGATTGTTAAAACTTGGGATTGTGTGGAAAAGAGTTAATATCCTTGTTCTTTTCCTTTCAATGTTTTTTGCAAGTGCGTGAAAATATGTATTAATATTTTGTACAGTAATGGATAAATCTCATAACAAATTTTAAATGGATTTAAAGAGTAGCCTTTCAAAATAATGCCTAGCCTTTACAACAATTTTTTAGGAGTCATTGAATGTAAATTTCTTGTTTTATGTGGGTATAAAATATGCAAGATTATTGTCAGTTTGGACCTTACTGTTTACAGATGTATACCTCGATTATGGTATTGTGATGGTACAAAGGATTGCAAGAATGGAGCCGATGAGCCAGATACATGTCGTAAGAAATTAAGATATCCAGACGAGTTAATAAATGAAATTGACATTTTCAGCCCTTTAACCCTTTATCACACAATACCGACTTTTAACGACCCTGGGAAAGAAGCCTTTTGAAAACATTGTGGGAAAAGGAGAAAATGCTGATAAGCAGCATTTTCTCCTTTTCCCACAATGTTTTCTACCCTATCAAATAAAAATTGCACCATTTTAGCCACACAGAAATTGTCGCCTGCAAATGCCTTCAGTTTGGACAAAGCTAAGAGTTTGCCGTCTGGTAAAGTGTCAACAAATAATCTCTTGTTCCACGACCCAGAGAAAGAAGCTTTACTATGGAGAAAATGCTGGAAACCAGCATTATCTCCCCATTCCACAGTTTTCACACCATTACAGCCCCAGGGAATATGTTATCTTCAAATGCTTTCAATATGGGTGATTCTGAAATTTTGATCATCTGGTAAGATCTCAGAGTAAAAGCTCTTCACCTAGGTATGAAGAGTATTAGATACTTCATATTACTTTAGTTTCAAGCTTAATTCAAGGTCAAAGTGTTTGTAATTTAATATAAAACAAAATTCAACAAGTTAGCAGCTGTTCTGTCAGTTTTAGGCTAAAGTCAACATCAAGGTCACTGTATTTAAAAATAGAAAAAGTGGAAACTTCAACAAATTATGAGCAGGGTCATAAGAAACTTCCCATATTGATAGATCTTGTTGTATAGATTATGCTGAGCTCAGTAGCTCAGATGGTAACAAGCAGGGCTTGAATTGATTGATTGGTTGTATGGTTTTTAATGCCATTTTCAAAATTATTTCAGTTATATCGCAGTGGCCAGTGCACCTATCCATGCTTTCCTGGAGTCTCTTTAACCAGTACTCAGCACAATTTTCTTTCCAAGCCACTGGCTGCTTTCCCACATAACCATCGTCGAGACAGTGGCCAGCTGTGGAAGAGGAATGAATCCTGTCTCAATGACTATCATTAATCCTTGAAAAGAAATTGGCCGAGCCAGGGATCGAACCCACGACCCCCTGTTCTCAAGTCCTGTATGCTACCGACTGAGCTATCAGGGCTCGGCTGCAGGGCTTGAAACCAGGGGGTCTGTTTTGAATCCCCATCTCGGCCAAAATTCTTTCCAATGATTGATGATAGGATAGTCACTGCAACAGGTTTAATTCCTCTCTCACCACTCATCATGATTTCATTGATGGTCATGTGGGAAAGCAGCCAGTAGCATGGGAAGAATATTGTGCAAAGTACTTGTAAAAGAAACACCTGTAAAGTATGGGTAAGTGTGCTGGTCACTGCAATATAACTAAATTAATGTTGAAAATGGCACTAAGGACGATACAAACAAATCATCTAGATTATGGGTAAACCCTCATTTTACAGCTAAGATAAACACAAGGTCATTGTGTTACTTTACCTTTTCAACATCATGAGAGAAGACATGGACTTTTATGGATGGTATAAAACCAAGATCAGACTGCACAAAACATGCAGTCTGATCTTGGATCTATACCATATACTTGTTCAGTCAAGCTAATAGCATAAAAAAAGCTTTTTAAGTTTCAGTTGATTGTTTCTTCAGCTGTGGAAAGAATATGAGTTAACATATTTGGAGCTGAAAGAAGTACAAATGAATGAAAAAAAAAATATGATGTAACCCTTTACCATACAAACCTGCGTTTAAAGGATCCTGGAGATGAAGCCTTTTGAAAACACTGTAGGAAAAGGAGAAAATGCTGGAACCAGCATTTTCTCCTTTTCCCACAATATTTTCTAGCCTTCCAAAGACGAATTCCATCAATTGAGCCACATTCAATTTGCTATCTGCAATTGTTTTAATTGTGGAAATGTTGAATTTTTTTGCTTTCAAAGAGTTAAGCAATAAATGGGATGGTAGATTTTTTTCAACATTCAAAATCCAGCTTTTGTTTTCTGTTAATGTAGCTGCATCCAAATGCTCACCTGGACAGTTTCGCTGTAAGAATGGTAATTGCACCTATGGGTTTCAAACATGTGACCTTATAGATCAGTGTGGTGATGGGTCCGATGAAGAGGGGTGTCATAAACACTCATGTGAATCCTGGCAATTTCAGTGTGATAATCACAAATGTATCCCCACAGGTAAGTTACTTTGTCTTTTTTTAGCTTGGCTATTTCCAAAGACATTGTCAAGGTATTGTCATAGCCATGTTGTCATCTGCGTAGTAATTGTCGTCATTGTGAAAAACCTGACATTTCATAATATCTCTGTTATCACTGAAGATAAGTACTAAAAACTCGGACTACTAGTTAACCGTCAAGAGGTAACCATCAAAATATTTTTGACACAGTTATGTCCCTTTTTCAACTTCGACATTTCAAAAACTTTGATATTTCGAAATATCTCTGTCATTACAAAAGACATTTACTTCAAACTTGGACTGGTTGTTAACTATCAAAAGGAAAACACATACAATTGGGGCAGTTAACCATCAAAATATTTTTGACACTGCAATGCCCCTTTTTCAACTTAGAATTTTCACTTAAAGCAACTGCAGCAGAACTGTGGCATCCACATGCATTGTTCTTGTTGCATATGAACTATCAAAGTAGTGTTTTCATTGTATTGTTATCATTTCACTATACAAATTGCGTCTTTTACTTCAACATTTTTTAAATTTGTCTACTTTTGAGACGTAAGAAGCTACTTTTGTCTGGTAATGGGTTTTCACACTGAAATGGACACATTCATTTATAAAAAAAGAAATTGATATAATGCAGTTTCAATTTGTTTTGGACAGAATAGATCTACCCCAAAATACCAAATTTTGTAGATCCAGTGTCAGAGTGGAGACTCCACACAGCAGGGTCTTCATCAACACTGTCTGAATGATTGATGGGATGAGATATTCATTTGCCAACCACAGTTTTAGTTAAAAATTGTGTTAGACACCTAACCCACTTGTGCATTGCATCTCAAGTGTGAAACATATTTCTTTACTTCTATCATTTTGTCTTTGAAGGATGGAAATGTGACGAGGTGGATGATTGTGGAGATAACAGTGATGAATCAGCCAGTATTTGTCGTAAGTACAGTCAAATCTGTGAGTAAAAGTCCAGTACAATAACCTGAGAGACCTTCCTACTATATGCTGATGGATGGAATCATTTGGACTTGGCAACTTCACAAATGTTAATCAAAATTGTTCATGTCATCAAAATCACATACTTTTGATCACCCTTGCCCCAGGAAAAAAATGTAATTCAGCTTTATAATTTGGAATCTAGCATTGAATGAGCCTGACTTTTTATAAGGAAATGAATAAAGGGTTGCACGACATTTCCCGATTTTTTTATCAAAGAACATTTTGTAAATCAAGTTGTGTATACTGAATTACATCATATATCTAATGCATATTGCGTTGATTAGTGTATAGTGTATTATAGTCAAGGGATCTTATGTTGAGAAAGCATGAACCACAATGTAAAGTACTTTCCTTGTTACTGAGATAATCAAAGAATTCTTGAAATCATTGATCACCTTTTGCACAGTCTACATGATAACATCTTACATTATGTTTTAACAGACAAAAGAACCTGTGAAGCCAACAAGTTTAAATGTGACAATGGAAGATGTATCCCAGCAGACTGGCAATGTGACTTTGACAATGATTGTGGGGACAACAGTGACGAAAAAACAGAGTTTGCATGTCGTAAGACAGTTATGTTTGCTACATCTATAAATAATGCATAATTTGACAATGGAAAACAATACAAATTCATGGCTTTGCTATGAACCTGTTACCAGCCAATCCAGACTTTTAATGACCCCGAAATAGAAGGCTTTTGAAAACATCGCGTGAAAAATGTTTTCTATCTTATCAGAGACAGAAATCATCATTTGAACTATGTCACTTTTGTCGTCTGCAAGTGCTTCCATTTTGGTCCAGTCCTAAATTTTGTCTTTTTGTAGAGAGTAATGCTGTTAAAATATTTGAGAAGAATATGTGATTGTCAGTATTTTGCTTATTTGTCACACATCAGAGAATGCTAAAATCAGGGAAAATGATTATTTACCAAATCTGAAGATTGAATCTATTGCATGGACCCTGACTTGAAGCCTTCAAATCACGAGATAGTTTGCCAACTTGACTTTAGGTGTATATTCCATTTGTGTAATGTCGAATGCATAACACTGTACTACACAGTACTAAGTTTTAACAAAGCTAAGGAAAAAGGCTTTTGAAAACCTTGTGGGAAAAGAAGGAAATGCTGGTAACCAGCATTTTCTGATTTTCCCAACAAGGTTTTCCACACTTTCAGAGTTACGTGTACCATCCTTTCAGATAAAATCAGTATGTCGTCTGCAAATGATTTCAATTTTGACCAGTCTAAAATTTTTTTGTTTGGTGAGGAGTCAACTATTTTATATTACAGAGAACAGAACGTGTAAGCAGGGCTGGTGGAAGTGTGAATCTAACTATAGATGTATACCAGACTGGCAGAGATGTAACGGGAAAGATGACTGTAGAGATAACTCGGACGAGAAGATAGAAAACTGTCCCACTTGTCATCCAACTGGGGACTTTCAGTGTAAAAATCAAAGGTTGATATCTGAATATTGTTTTTTAAACTATACATAACCAATTATCCTCCATTTAATGTCAAAGGCAAGGTACATTTTCTAAAGAAGGCAAGATAATATTAAACATCCCAGAACTTCCTGTTGAAGAAAGAAAAAAGCTGGTGGGGATGGGTGCTTTAATGAAGAGAAAGGGCATCAAACAAAGAACCAACAGTCAGATACACATTTTTTTCTGTCCTGTAGCTTTCATTCATAGGTTGGTCGTGTGTCTAGAAACAGTCTTTTGGATGATGGGGTGAAGTCAGCTGCTATGTACATGAAAGTTGATGGCAAAAATTTTGGACAGATCCACATTGAATGCAGATGACAATTCGTTATGTTTAACCCTTTACCACACAATGACGACTTTTAACGCCCCCTGAAAGATCAGGCTTTTGAAAACATTGTGGGAAAAGGAGAAAATGCTGGTAACCAGCATTTTTTCCTTTTCCCACAATGTTTTTTACCCTATCAAAGAAAAATCATTTCATATGAGCCACGTTAAAACTGTCATCTACAAATGCTTTTAATTTGGACAGGCCTAAAATTTTGTCGTGTGGTAAAGGGTTAAATAAAGAAATTTGTCTTTAGAGGGGTAAAAGTACTGTAGGAAAAGGATTGATTGGTCGATTGATTGATTGGTTGATTAGATCGATCAGTTGTGTTGTGTTGTTCCCTTCTTTCAACATTATTTCAGTCATATCACTGTGAAAGTTCACATAGTCATGTATTGTCCTTTCACTAGTACTAGGCTAGGGCTCTTAAGTGTCTTGCCTAAGGACACTTCCATGAAAAACACAGAGCTTCTACTATAGCTTTCACATTGGGCCTCTAGGTTATGAGTCATACTTTACCACTGAGTCATGCAGGACCTGTGGAAACTGGAAAAAAAGCTTGTTATCAACACTTTCTCCTCTTTCTTCAGTGTTTTTAATAGTGTACTTCTTCAGTATTGTTTTATGTAGGGTTGAGATCTAGAACTGTTTTAATTTTTTAATTTCTTTTTTTACCAGATGTGTACCAAAGAGATGGAGATGTGACTTTGATGATGACTGTGGAGACAATAGTGATGAAGATCCAGTTATGTGTGGTATGTATGTGATCAGGATTTGTATTCAACAACCATTCTTAAGAACATTCTTAGGGCTATTCCATTTAAACATAGGTACCCCGGGGGGAAAGGCACTTTCAGATTTGACCATCCCCCAATAGAAATGAATTTCTGCTCAACCCGACATGCGACAGCAGTTAATTTCCGATGAAAGCAACCCCCCATAGAAGCGATTTTTTTTCAGGATTTTTGAAGGACAGAATTTTTTTTTCAGTGGGTTAGAAGTTTTTTTTTTCTTATCTCAGTTTGATAACACAAATTTAATGATTATTCTGTGTTTCAAACCAGAACTTATTTAACCATCCTCAAAATGTTCTATGTTCTATTACTATTGGTATTTGTTAAATCCAGCTAGTTTAAAAAAAACAAAAACATTTCTGTAATAACAATATAGCTCTAACAGCAGTAACATATAAAAATATGAAAGTGCCTGCTGGAAAAAGGGCATAAATGTGTAAAAGATGAAAAAAAAGAAACAGAAAAATTTGCAGTACTATTTTCAAAGCTCTAGTAAAATTCAGCATAGAAACTTTAACACATTTACCATTAGGCTTTCATGTAGGTATGATATCATAGTCAGCATCAGCTGAAGGATTTCCTGATTTCTAACAGGCATGAAGGAAGATATTGAATGGGCTGTGTTTTCATTGCAAAAGTCAGTAAATGAAATAATTTCCAGAGAGTTAGCCGTTTTTTAATTATGAGCAAGGGCTCCATACAGCAAAGAGTATAGACCTGATGATGATTTTAAATAATTTTCCACATGCACAATATGAATTTCAGTGGACAATAGGAAAATTCAGAAATTCCAGATTGTAGAATATAAAGAAAAATAAATCTGGAAAACCAAGTTTCCACTGCTATCTGTCAGATTAGCCACTGTTCATAATTTACTCAGTGCAGGACTGTTCAAACTATGCATATCAAAAGGCCCTTCAGACAAGTATATAATGATTGTTGCTGAAGTTCACAATTTGGATTAGATGTCACAGACTTTAATTGATGCAGAGTAGTTATGTAATCTACTTTTTGATTTACAGAGTACTTATATACATGTACCATATAATCTGGGCTCACTCAAAAGTAACTTTAGCAAAGTTATTAGAAGAAAAAGTAGAAAACTGTTACAGTTCCAATAGCCTTGCTGAAGTTACTTTTGGGTGAACCTAGATTATACATTAGTACTCTGCATCTGACAAGTAAAATCTGTGACATCTATTTTCTTAGTTTAATTTCGATAATTTCTCACAACTTCCAAACCAATTCCTTGAAAAATTATTAAAACAGAAATTTTCACTATTTTTGACATTTTTCAGCAAAGTCTGTAGGCTATAGTAGCATTAGTGGGGGCATTTGTTATCCAAACTTTATGAGAAAAATATGATTAATCATGGTTACTACATGCTTTGTGCCAAATTTGGTCCAAATCCTTTCTGTAGTTCTTGAGAATTATTAAGATTTTTTGTAAAGGTTTTTACCATATTTGGGCAAAGCAGCCATCTTGAATAAGTAGCAGCCATCTTGAGTAAACGATTTGCATAAAAAAAAAAATCATGATTTTTAATTCCCACTTTGCCTAGGTGCTATATATGTCCATCTCCATATGACCTAGTGATTTCAAAACAAATGCTCCAAACCACCCACCATGTTCACTTGTTTCGCCAGCTTATGACAGGGAAATTATTGTTCGAGCAGTCCAGTCCCTGACTATGGGAAGCTACAAGTATGTCATTACTAGTCAATGATG
This sequence comes from Hippopus hippopus, assembly GCA_946811185.2. Lineage (NCBI taxonomy): Eukaryota > Metazoa > Mollusca > Bivalvia > Cardiida > Cardiidae > Hippopus > Hippopus hippopus. The sequence goes on along the minus strand of OX328112.1, from coordinate 28,309,212 downwards.
TGAGAAACTTAATAGTGATGCATTCTGCGCCCCCTTACTGGAAAGTTGGGTTGGTTGGGGGTATAATATAACTCTTAGGCGTAGGGGGGAGGAAGGGGCGGGGGCAAGTTTGTTCATCTGTTAGCATAACTTATCTTCTGAATATCATTCAACATGTCATTCATGTAATTTTCCCAGTAAAGAAAAGCCCTCTAGCAGTTCATGTCCGACTACACGTTACGTCCATATCGGTTTTACCCAACAACAACATTTATCTGAATCAGTATTCCTAAAATGGTAATCTAGATGGCTGTAGGCATGACAATGCCTGGCTTTCCAGCCAGGAACACAACTCCCCGCAGTTGAAAATTCTGCGATCATGCTTCTTGGGATGGTCGTTGCCATTGGAAGAACGCCCGTCAAAAATTAAAGATGAAAAATTCGGCGATATTTTTCTTCCATAAAATACCCATTATTTGTCCAACTTTGGTAACACGAGATGAATGCAATTGCATTAAAGCACGATAATAAATATAGAAATAATTACAGAAAAATAATTATTGACAAATTATGCTGGTATCAATTATTCATTTTAAAATACCGTATTTTGCTTAAATTTTGGGACACCATCAAAAATCGCGAAAATAATTATTTTTCATGACCCAAAGATTTGGGTTTCTATTAGAGAGGGCGCTTTTATTCGGAGAAATATGGTACCTTTTATTTTGGACCTTCAGTCTTAATTTCCAAAACAGTTCAAAAAAAAAAATCCAAACTTGTTCATATTTCAAGCATTTGCAGACGACAAATCTCCCCCCCCCCTCCTGTTATAGATCTATATTTTCATTTCATAAAACAACCATTTTTTTCACACATGAACAGAGATTTTAGCTTCCACTTGTTGTTTTATTCAGAGATTTGTGTAATTTAACTATTTAAATTCATTAATAAAGATGAGTAGATAGTCTGAAGTGCCTCTGATCAGACGATGCCACACTGATCATTTTAGTGTCATGGGTTTTCACGTTTTTTTTGGCGATCTATTTTTCATGTCTATTAATTTTTGGAGAAATGTTACCGCATGATTTGACATGTATTTGTCATTTAGAATAGCAGGTTACTTTAAAATTGGTCATTTTACACCTTTATTACGTTTTCATAAATGACTCGCCAGCTTGATTTACTGTGATAAACAGAGCCGCGTGTCCTTTGCATTTGATACTGATCGTGTTTATCAAAGCCCATATTTCTGCCGGTTGCACTTTAGACGATAATTTCATGCGTCAGATTGACATTTAGGAAGATCTTTTTGAGCGCCAAAGACAGTTCATTTCAAATTTCTAAGCGTCAAAACTTAGGGGTCTGGGCTCAAATGAGAACCCTGCTGAATTAGCAAGTTTTGTCCAGAGAATCATGGACAACATTTCTTGCTCTTTTTCCGGCCAATTTTCGTGTTTGTTTTCCACCGTTTTGAGTCAAAGAGTGTGATTGATTAGTCACAAAACCACGCGCTAAAAACTGGCGGTATTCACGTTTTGGGACCGAGCGAGTTTCGGAACCGACTACAATCGATTCCAGGATTTCTCAATCGATTAGTGCAATCGGAAGCCAAAACCATCTGATCATCGGCCCACCACTAGTTGACACACATGTATTTCGGGTTTGTTGTTTATAAATAGAAATCAAGGTACAGTATTCTAGTCTAACCGAGGTTTATCGATCGGAGATCAACCAACCAATCAAATTTGAGAACGGGCCGAGCAGGTACTTGTCATAGTGGAATTTACATCGTTCACCTCACGTACGCAGGTAAAATATGTAGTGAATTTATCTACAAACGCAAAATAACAATCCTCATCGCAATCCCAGGACGCAGACAATAATGATTGACAAGTTAATCATCAACAAAAACTATGAGAAAAAGCGAAATTTTAAACTCTTAGTCCACAAATTGACCGCTGGAATTCCAATCTGTCTAAAAATAGACCAACCTGCAACTGATCGCAGGTTTATTGAAATCAATGACGTAGCAATATTTTAACGTCTGCAAATATTCCGGTCAGTGACTTTTTTTATTACCTGTAAAAGTTGTTTCCCTTGACATAATTAAACAGACCGTCTCTACTCGGTTTCCGTAATGCGTTTGTCTTTGAGGAAAACGTTACAAAGATCTTCTGTCATTATACCCCCGCAAAACGAATGTTTTCTGGGGTATACTGGAATCACCCTGTCTGTCCGTGTGTCCGTCCTTCCGTGTGTCCGTCTGTGTACAAATAATTGTTGCCTGTTTCTGTCAAAGCGCTGGCAGCAGATATTGAGCTGATTTTTGGTGTGTAAAAGTCAACCACCATGAGTTACAAATCAAGTTCGAGTTTCGTTCCAGTCCACTGATTTTTGACGAAATTACGGGCCTTGGACTTCGAAATTTTCAAGGAAAAAACAGTTTTCCGGACTTTTTTTCTAAACGCTGGCAGATATTGAGCTGATTTTTGGTGTGCAAGTCAATCATTAGTTACAGATCAGGTTCGAGTTTCGTTCTGGTCCACTGATTTTTGACGAAATTACGGGCCTTGGACTTCGAAATTTTCAAAGAAAAAACAGTTTTCTGGATTTTTTTTCTAAACGCTGGCAGCTATTGAGCTGATTTTTGGTGTGTAAGTCAACCACCATTAGTTACAGATCAAGTTCGAGTTTCCTTACAGTCCACTGATTTTTGACGAAATTACGGGCCTTGGACTTGGAAATTTTTACGGAATAAACAGTTTTCTGGACTTTTTCTTAACGCTGGTAGATATTGAGCGGCTATTTGGTGTGTAAGTCAACAACCATGAGTTACAGATCAAGTCAACCACCATGACTTACAAATCAAGTTTGAGTTTCGTTCTGGTCCACTGATTTTTGACGAAATTACAAGCCTTGGACTTCAAAATTTTCAAGGAAAAAACAGTTTTCTCGATTTTTTTTCTAAACGCTGGCAGCTGTTGAGCTGATTTTTGGTGTGTGAATCAACCCTCATTAGTTACAGATCAGGTTCGAGTTTCCTTATGGTCCACTGATTTTTGACGAAATTACGGGCCTTGGACTTGGAAATATTTACGGAATAAACAGTTTTCCGGACTTTTTTTCTTAACGCTGGTAGATATTGAGCTGCTATTTGGTGTGTAAGTCAACCACCATGACTTACAGATCAAGTTTAAGTTTCGTTCCGGTCCACTTATTTTTGACGAAATTACAGGCCTTGGACTTAGAAATTTTCAAGGAAAAAACAGTTTTCCGGACTGAGTTACATATCAAGTTTGAATTTCATTCTGGTACACTGATTTTTGACAAAATTACGGGCCTTGGACTTAGAAATTTTCACCCAAAAAAACAGTTTTCCAGACTTTTTTCTAAACGCTGGCAGATATTGACCTGATTTTCGCGAACTCCCCCCTACAGTTTTGCTGCTATTGTATTGAAAGTTTGTTGATACATTGATCGTATACTGAAGTTGTGAAAGACGCAGTTTCCAATCATCTACTCCCTATGATTCAAGGGTAATCTTCCCTTGAACTAAAAAATTTTTTTGTTAAATTGCCTGTTTCTGTCAAAGCCCTGGCGGGGGTATTAAGTCACATTCACATTCAGTGACCGCTCTAGTTCTACTTAAATTCAATTGTCTTCTTTATATTCAGTTTTTTATATGGCTCAGAAGCAATTTTTCCCGAAAATTTCCATATACAACCCCCCATAAAAGCAAATTTTTGGCTTATATGACCACTGACAGAAGCAATTTCATTAAAGGGACAACCCCTGATAGAAGTTTTTTAAACTGCCGTCCCCCCCGGGTACCTATGTTTAACTGGAATAGCCCTTAGGCTTACTCTTCAGAATTTTCTAAATTTTGATTGGCTAAACCATTTTGGTTTAGCCAATCAGAAGTTGTGTTACTCTCAAATTTAGAAAATCTTGAAGAATAAGACTAAGAATGTTCTTAAGAATGGTTGGTGAATACAGACCAAGTATTACATCTTTTCTTTTTTCTTCACTATATGGCCTAACATTATGTGGCAGCAAATTAGATTTTGCTATTGACATGATTCTTATGTAGATGTTTTCAACTAACACTACAGAAATTGTCATTACTTTATGACAGAGGTTGGCTAGAGTGAGACAAATGGAGACATGTTTATTCTTTGACCAGAGTTCAGAGAGGTGCTTTTTTGACTGTGACATGCTATGTCCCTTCAATTTCATTCTTGTCATAGAACTCTTCAGAGGTTGAGAGGGATCAAGCAACATTTGCTTCTTAGATATATTACTGGATAGAGGAAGAGTACCATATGGTGCCAGTGTTGCTATTTATAGCTCCATGTGACAGGGTGCTGATTGGTGCTGCTTAAGTATTTCAAATAGATCAACATGCCATGTGGTGCCAGGTTTGTGTTAATGTAAATCTTTACATAGAACTGTTGCTTAGGGATGGCCAAACAAAACGCATATCTCCTTTTGTCTCATCCCAGCCAACCTCTGTCATTTTGTAATTAGTCACAGAGACCCGGAGACTTGCTTGTTTAATACTCCAATAGTGATTCCAATTATTATCAGAAGCACAGTTAATATTGCTTCTTATCTGTGCAATCTTTCTCTTTGTTTCTACCACAAGCAGCAACCTCCTGCTTAAGGAACCTGCGTAGACCCGCTGCTGATTACTCTTAGATACTGGTGGCGCTCCTCTATCACCAGGCGCCCTTCATAATTAATACAACAGTATTGGCCCTCTACAGGGAATCTTTGAAGATCCAATACTAACAGAAAATCTCATCAAACTGTTGACTACTGCTTTGCTTGCAAACAAAACAACACCAAGGGTTTCAAACACATGCTCTTAACTCTTTACCACACAACAAAAATGTAGATTGTCCAGTAGACTTGTCCACATTGAAAAAAAATTGCATTCAACAATTCAAGCATGGCTTAAATTATGGAATGTGTCTTTGATACACATTGTGGTAAAAGGAAAAAATGGTGGCTACCAGCATTTTCTCCTTTTTCCGCAATGTTTACAAAAGGCCTCTTCCTCAGGGTAGTTAAAACTCAGGATTGTGTGGTAAAAGGTGATAATGGATCTTACCCAACATATTTTGGTTGGGCTCTACATTTTAGAGGAACCTAGAAATGGGAAAAAATTGGCTGAGTGCAGGTTTCCCAGCTATCCTGAGATGTTAATCCCTACGGGGTAGAGAGTGTGTAGTTGGTAGATCCAATAAGATTCTCGTTGTTGCCTGAACAGTCCTACGTACAAGCCCACTTTCTCTGAAAATCCCAGATTCTGGTGGAACAGTTACCTTGTCAAGCATTCTGATAGGACAGTATAATTTATTGCATGTAATTAGTCTGAATCAGTCTGACCAGAAACTCTGTTCTCTGGGTCTTTGTGTGAAACTTGATCCAAAAACTGATAAGCCCTGGAAAGTCTTGCATTGAGAGCACTTGAATTTGTCCAGTTCCAAGAAATGATTTTGAACATGTTTCAGTTCCCTTGCATGTAAGGTACATGGGATGGTAGACTAACAATCTTTTTATGTAAGCACAATAAACTTTTGAATTTTGCTGTCATTGAAAGTTCAATTAGAAATTCATAGCAGAATGTAGGTTTTAGATTTATTCAGAAATGTACTTATATTGCAGTTATGGTCATTATTGATACTGTATCATTATTTTATGAAAAAGTTCAAAATTTTGAGGGATTAAGGTTTATATATTTGAGTCTTGCCTTGCTGTCGCAACTTTACCGCCAAAAGTTTTGCTTCTCATGATAGATTTTTAAGAAATCAAAAGAAAGGCCATACATGGTATTGCCCTTTACTAAATCAAATCATTTACTAAATAAGCTAGGACTTAAAGACACATCCTTACAGCTAGAGAGAAGAAACTCTGTTAAAACTTGAAAGTGTGTAGACCTACTCAACTGTGTAAACATAGATGAATATCCAATACATGTATGTATGGTGTAAGGGATTTGTTCTTATTTAAAACCCTAAAAAAGACAACAGCGCTGTCTTGAAAGGCATCCAAACAATGATAATGAATTTTCTATCCGTCATAATCTGTGCACCTTATAGCTATCAGGGGCAAAATTTGGCATGAAGATACATGAATGGTTATAGATTCATAAAATAAAGATGAAATAGGTTGAAAACTGGCTGAAAAGTAGTATAGATGTATCTTTAACTCCTAAAGCTCCTGAAATTGTAAATACTTGCTTCCTTTTTCTTGACCTGATGTTTTTGCTTTCAAAGGGGTTGAAATGTCTACAATATTTAGTGTACGTTTTTAACCCTTTCCCACATTGATACGGACGAAAATAGTGTTGAAAATGGGATAAAACCCTATTCTAAAAAACTTCTGGGGTTTTCTACATGAGAGGGGAAGTTGATCTTTGACAGCCGGCGAGTAAACTCTACCAGGAAAGTTTGAAAATGGACTTTGTCAAATGGTATTTTTTGCTGTTTCATCAGAAACTACATGACTGTTAATCTGATCACGTGATTCTTTCTTAGTGCATGGGGGCCATCACAGTCTCATATCCCTGGTAACTCAGTTGGTTACATCCAAGGCTTGAAATTAGGGGGTTGCAGGTTTGAAACCACAGCTCAGCCATTTTCTTTTTAAAGATTGATTGATAGTCACTGTGACTCAATTCACTCGCCTCTCACTGCTGATCATGGTTAGGAAAATAGTTATATAGGAAAGATGCCAGTGGCTGGGGAAAGAATATGGTTTAAAGTCCTTGTAAAAGCAAACCAAGGTAAGTATGGATAGAGAATTTGATCTCTGTGAGTTACCTGAAATAATGTTAAAATTGGCATTAGACACCAACCAATCAAGTAATACATGTCTATAACCTGAGCCTTTTTCATACTTATAACTGTCATTGTCTGTTCAACCAAATAGAAAAGGACAATGGAGTTTTCAGATACACATGAGGCTGAACATTACAAAATATTAGTTCTGTTATCAATGTAAAAGACAGTAGGGTTGTGTGACAGCAACGTAGATCTCTATATGTCAAATTCAGACAAAGTTTCATAAAGATTCTAATTTAACAATGGTTTGAAATTATGGCCTAGTCTTAGATAACTGATAGAATAGTAAACCAGGCACTCATAATGAAGATTGGCATAAAAGTTCATTCAAGACAGAGGCATCATTAGGGTGATCAAGACAAAAAGTTAATCCAACTGACTTTTAACTCAACAACCAAGTCCTAATGGACCTAGATACTGCCAACAGAGTGATGATGTATCAAATATAAATTTTACTTAGTTTCATTGCTTTTGGCTATACATGGGCTTTTTACAAAGTTGGTATCAAGGAGACACAGTTAAAATGGACAAAAAGTTTGGTCTTCAGAGTATCAAAACAAAGAATTTGTCATCCATATGGATACTGGACAATGGGACTGTCTAATGATCAGAAAGCTCTTAGTAAAAAAAATTTGCTTATCACTTGTAACATCTCTAGTAGATGACATCTAGTATAACCCAAAACATTTCCCTACTTTCGTTTTCTTAATTATTTAAATGATGATAAAACATTGCTGGCTTAAGTTCCATAACTTCAATTGCTAATTTTTTAAAGATGCCCGTCTACAGCCGGTGAGCAAAAACGCTGTTAAATTTCAAACAATTTAGAATGGTACAGAAATCAGCCCTTTGTGTAAACATGGATAAATTACTGACATATATGGTGTAATTGAAAAAAAGAAACACGGAGATTTGTATTAGAAACCGAACATTTGTCAGAAGAAAACTGGCTTATGATCGAAGCTGTAAACAATGGCGGTGCGTAACGGAAATTTATCGTTGGTTTCCACCTAGAGTCGGATATGGTGTAATTTGCATATAGGCTGTGACCACCGTCTGAAAATCGAGGCTGCAACAGAGAAGCCTCCATTTTCCTTTGTTTACCTCATTAGACGCAGGGCGAAGGTCAAATATAGTCACGTGACAGAATGCATGACCATCATACGAATCTACCCGAGTGTATAACGGATATATAGAAATCATCGAAATCTTCGATTCAAAAACCAGAAACGACGAGTCTGTTTAAATGGAAGGCCGCAACTCAGCGAAATGCATTTTCTATCAACCGTAATCTAAGCAACCTTGCAACCGTCAGGAGCAATATTTGGCATGAAGATATAAGAATGACTATAGTTTGATAAAATACAGACAAAATGAGTTAAAACTGGCTGAAAATGAGTATAAGGGCCTCTTTAAATTTATCTCTGAAGTGTATTAGTTGACCCAATAATCCATTGTCAGCACCTACACTTGTGTCTCTGTTCATTGACAGGGTATATTTGACTGTCAAAACCTAATGTTTTCATCGATTGTCACAAAGTAATACATTGACTGTTCAAGCACACTGACCTTTTGAATATTAATGGTTTTATCTGATGCAAAGTATGGGTCAGAAGTGCCTACTCTCTGTACACAGGTTGAAGAGATCAAATTGGTCATTTAAATACATTTTGCTACATTTAACTTTCCCAATATACATGTACATGTAATACATTTCTCCATAATCCCCAGGGTCATATACATGAAATGGGGCTGAGAAATGGTGTCTTGAATACCAATATTTTTAACTTGAGTTTCAAAAGCACATGTCTAAAACTTGAGAAACCTGAGTTACAAACCTTATACCCCCAGAGGCCTTATGGACTTATGAGTGTTTGACCTAAAATGACTCATACCTAAAGTTGCTTTGGATATTTTTACTCGGCACCCTAAATTCTGACAACAAGAGGCCTGTATCATTCTATATACAGCCAAGAAACTCATGTACAGGTTATTTTGAAAAATTTAGAACTAAACTTATCCTGTAACAAAAGTTTTTTTGAGACTGGAAATATGAAAAACTGAATAAGAGGGTTATGATGATCTTTGTTGATAACATGAAAACCATCTGTGTAAGTTTTGTTCTTTTTTTTTTACAATGAATGTACACACTCTTTATGAAGTTTAACCTAGTGAAATAGGCTGAATTCACTTGCACAAAATTTACTTTTGTATTGTACTTTGCTATAATATGACACAGATTTAAATATGAAAGTGGAGGTTTAATTACAATGTGTTCACATGCTAATAGAGTGCACGGAAGTATTTATGCTTGTTATATGCCTATTTGTCTTTCTGACAGGAGACATGTATACAGTGGTAAATATTCATCCTTTAATGAAGGAAACTGTCAAGGTCTTTGCCAGTTTAGGATAAGAGCCATGTAGTAGGCTTCCTTTCTTTTCTTACATTAAAAACAATGTCTTGAGAGTCTTTGTGGCAATTTTTAAGTGTACATGCTTTAAAAAAATTAATGACACGTTGTCAGAATAATGGAATGGTTCCAATGTAATTTTTTAGTGGATTTCTAAGGCATCACAGAAGTTGAGAAATACCAGTTTGCTTACATGTGTAAAGCTTTGATCTTTATACCCCCGCAAAACGAATGTTTTCGGGGGTATACTGGAATCAGCCTGTCTGTCCGTTTGTGCGTCCACGTGTCCGTCTGTGTACAAATAATTGCCTGTTTCTGTCAAAGCGCTGGCGGGGGTATTAAGTCACATTCAGTGACAGCTCTAGTTTCTCATAACATACTTTGCTCATGGAGCAAAACACTTGTTTTAAGTAAATATACTTTTGCATGGCCTTCAGAGGTAGTGAAAATATACTTACACCTGCCAGGATTTATGCTAGAAGTATCTCTAGTATGGTAAATGTTTGTACATAAGCGGAGCCATAGTTAAATCTAGCAGCAAAAATTAATGGTCATAGCTTAATCTGAGGCTTTCAGACAACTCTGCTTCTCAAGACTTTCAGTCCTTTGATTTTCAGAAAAAAAAAAATCCAACAAGCATTAATTTCCTTACCAAACTGTATTTTTAGTCTCTTATTTGGTAGACTTCAAACAGATATTGAAACATGTAAAAGCTGTTGTTTTATGTCTCAATTTTTAACCACCTGTTTTGTCAATCTTGCTTTTTTGTGTGTTTCAAAACCTTTAGAGACAGAGAAAAGTTTTACAGGTAGAAAAGGGTCTGATATGCAGTAATGCCAGGACCCAGAATTGTTCATCTTATCTTTAGGGATTTCCTAGGGGCCGGGGTCAGACACACAGGACTGTTTAGATAATGGGCTGACCATGACATTTATAGCCCATTACAGTGATTATCAAGCCATTAGCATAACAGTATCCAAAAGTACCGTAGCCTCAATTTTGAGGCTGATTTTGGGCTTGTACGTAGGACTGTGAAAGTGGTGCTCTTGTTTGACTCGGGGTCGGTGCGGATGATTTCAGTTATTTGATAGTTAACATCCTCGAGTGTGTGAGAATCTAAATTGAAATGGTTGGCCACGGGAGTGTCTTTGTTTAGGCGTATGTCCCTGAGGTGTTCTTTTATCCTAATTTGGAACTCACGTTTGGTTTCTCCTACATATTGTTTGCAACACTTATTGCACGTTAAGAGATAGACAATGTGGAGCGATGTGTAAGTGCTTTGAAAGACTTTGCTTTTGTTCATTTGACTGCAAAAGTTGCAGTTGAGGAGTGTGCAGTCTTTAACAAAGTTGCGTATGACGACACCAGATTTTGAAGGAATTTTGTTTGAAAATCTGGCGCAGGTGATGAAGTCCTGTATTTTAGGGCCTATTTGGTTAGCAAATGTAGGGTAGACGGGGAAAATCTCAGGGAGAGTAATGTTGATGAGAGGCCAGAGGCTGAATATTGCATGTTTTATAAAGGAGTTGTCCTTGTCAAACATTAAGACAACTGGTAAAACTATTAGTTCTCCTTTGGTAGTAGAGTAGAAGTAATTCTACTAGGTGAAGCGCTGATTCAGTAAGGATCCGGTTCCATTGTGTTTGGAGTTTCGGGTCCTGAATTCGAGATAGGAGCTTGATTTTGAGTCCTCTCGGTGTGATTTTACTGTCTTTGCAGGCTAGGAAAAAATCAGCTAATTGCTGAGATTTGATGTATTTGTACAGGATCTTTCTACTTTCTCTGTATAGAGTAATGCAGTGGCATTGATAACAAGAGTGCGTCTAATTTTGAGAGGAGTATCCCCTGTGTCTTCGTTCTCTCTGTGTCGTTTTTTGGTTGCCTCTATCACTGTGTTAGTGCTGCTAGACAGAGAGGCAAGGGTAAGATTGCTGAAAGTGGAGTTGATGCTAGTCACACTCCTGGTATGTGTGGGATTCACAATTGAGGTGGTAAGCAAGCAAGGCCCATTGTCTCTGTTAGAGAAAGGTAAAGTGGAAAAAGTTGGCTGGAGAGAGACAGAGTGGGCCGTGCCTGTTGCTTGACTGGACACTGGTGACATGCTATCAGCTGTGTTGCTTGTGGCGGATCTCAGTGTCAAGCAAGGAAGCAAGTCTCCTTCAGGAGTCAAGCTATTTGCCTTGCTTATATGTGGAGACATGCTTCTAGGCATGTCTGTCTTTGTGACAACTGGGGTCCCAGGAGACATGCTTCTGTCTGCGTTGTGTGGGGGCATGTCAACAGGAAGCATGTCTTCCGAAGCAGACATGCTTATGTCTTTGTTGGTCTGCTTGGAGATGCTTTTTGCACGGGACATTCTATCCCTGACCGGTTTCGTTCTTCGGTTAGAACTCTTCAGAGGGTAAAGAAGCTAGGGTTAGCTACTTGAAAGTTACTGGATAGAGTAGGATCACCGCTATATATATTGAGCAGTGTCGGTGGGTGCCGGTGTTACTATTAATAGTTCCATGTGAACAATTGTGCCGGTGGTGCCGGTGTAGGTTATTTTTAGCCCAAAAGTACTGATGGTACCATACTAAGCTCTATTTGGCTTATGTGAATGGTGCCAGTGGGTGTCGGTTTGTGTCTCGGTAGTTTGGGCCAGTTCAGAGTGGGGTTATGGAACTGTGAGGGGTTCACATGGAGCTATTAATAGAAAAGAGACTGTGTGAGTCATATAAAAGGAACAACAAAGAACCTAGAAATGGGCCCTGCGCGAATTTCTCTCACGTAATCATTACTTTGTTGAATTAACCTTCTATCAAACCATCCTTTGTTTTATTATCCTGAGAAGGTAGACATTTGAAAACATTGTGGGAGAAAGAGAAACTTTTCTTCAGTATTTTTAGCTCCACTGGCCAAAGGCCAGCGGGCTTATGTCATGGCCTGTTGTCCGTCGTGCATCCGTCCGTGTGTCCGTCCGTCCGTCCGTGCGTCCGTCCGTGCGTTAACTTTTTTTTAAAACATCTTCTCCTCTGAAACTACCCATCCAATTTTGATGAAACTTCACAGAAATGATCCTGCCATGGTCCTCTTCAGAATTTCTTGAAAGAATTTAATTCCTTCAAAAACTCTGGTTGCCATGGCAACAAAACTGAAAAATTTTGAAAATCTTTGAAAATCTTCTTGTCTGAAACCGTAAGGCCAAGGGCTACCAAATTTGGCATGTAGCTTTATCTAGTGGACCTCTACCAAGTTTCTTCAATTTATAGCCCTGGGGTCAAAATTGGCCCCACCCCGGGGGTTACAAGTTATACATGGGCTTATTTAGGGAGAACTTTAAAATTCCTCTTCTACCTAGCCATAGGGCCTAGAGCTACCAAATTTGGCATGTAGCTTTATCTAGTGGACCTCTGCCAAGATTGTTCAAATTATAGCCCTGGGGTCAAATTAGGCCCTGTCCGGGGGTAACAAGTTTTACATGGGCTTATATAACAAGTTTTACATGGGCTTATATAGGGAGAACTTTAAAATTCTTCTTTGACCTAGCCATGGGGCCTAGGGCGACCAAATTTGGCATGTAGCTTTATCTAGTGGACCTGTACCAAGGGTGTCCAAATTATAGCCGAGGGTCAAATTTGACTTCGCTCCGGGGGGTAACATGTTTTACATGGGCGGGCTTATATAGGAAAATCTTTCGCATCTAGCTATAAGGGCTAGGGCTATCAAATTTTGCATTTAGCTTTATCTAGGGGGTCTCTATCAAGGGTGCCCAAATTGAGAAAAATTTGAAAATCTTCTTGTTTATAACATTCAAGAACTGAATTATTTGGTATGGAGCTTTATATTGTGGACCTCCACCAGGATTCAAATAATTATAGCTTTGCGATCAAAATTGGCTTTGCCCATGGATCACAACTTTCTCGTAGGATTAGATAGAAAAATGCTTGCATGTCCTCGTGTTTGAAATCAATTTGCTGAATATTGTAATGTTTGGCTTGTAGTGTTTTTACTTAATAGCCAGTGGAGCGATACAGGGCCATCATGGCCCTCTTGTTTATAATTCCATTGACAAATCAAAAAATGGTTTTCAAAGTATCATTTCCAAAGGGTTTGATATGACTGTGTCAATTAGTTCAAATCAAAATAGTTTTTTAAAAGTAGAGAGGTTTTAAAATATGTTTAAGAAACATTTTGTCACATGATCAAAATGTTTATGTATATGGACATCACAATATCTTTTATTGATGTCATTTGACAGACATTTTCTTTTATTCCTTAGCCCCACATTACCGCAATTGTTCAGAATCTGAAGTTCGATGTAAAAATCAACGATGTATTCGCAGTAAACTGCAGTGTGATCATGACAACGACTGTGGAGACAATTCTGATGAAGATCCAGAATTTTGCAAAGGTAAAGTAAATATATTGACCGGAAATAATTTTTTTCCTTGAAACTTTTGTTTTAATGATTGACTTTAATTAACCTTTTACCACACAATCCTGAGTTTGAATAACCCTAAGGAAGAAAACTTTCGAAAACATTCAGCAAAAAGGAGAAAATGGTGGTAACAACCATTTTCTTCTTTTCTCACAATGTTTTCTACCCTTTCTTAGACAATAACACGTAGGCCACATTGAATTCGTCGTCAGCAATTGCTTTTAATTTGGACAAGGTTAAACATTTGACGTTTGGTAAAGGGCTAATTCTTTGCCACACTATCCCAAGTTTTAATGACTGTAAGAAAGAAAGTTATTGAAAACATTGTGGGAAATGTTTTCTACCCTTTTCCACGTGATCTTCATCATTTGAAACACTTTTTATTTGTCCTCTGCGAATGCTTTCCATTTGAATAAATCTAAAACTTTATTGTGTTGTAAAGAGTGAACTCTTCACCAAGTAGTTATGTGGTTTAAAGACCTGGAGGGAGAACATTTTTGAAAACATTGTGGGAAATAGTACTACAATGATTTCTATCCTTTCAAAGACAAATCTTATCATTTGAACAATATTTAATTAGTTGTCTGCAGTGTTTTAAATATCAAGAAGTCTAAAATATTATTATTTGGTAAATACCTGAGAAGTGAATGAATTTAGGAAGTGATTTTATTCCACAAACACAAAAATTGTACTTGATAGACTACATGAAAAAATTGAAGAAATAGTCCCCCACCCCCCACAATTCCTGCTGCATGTTGTGTATCAGTGTGTGTACCTAAATTTGAATAAGGAGATACCTGGAATTTTTAACTCTTTACCATACAATCTCATGTTTTAATGGCCTAAAAAAGCCTTTGGAAATCAGTTGGAAAAAAAGAAAAGGCAGGTAAAGCAGCATTTTTAGCATTTAGAAAACATTGTTGGAAAAGAAGAAAAGGCAGGTAAGCAGCATTTTTAGCTTTTAGAAAACATTGTTGGAAAAGAAGAAAAGGCTGGTAAGCAGCATTTTTAGCTTTTAGAAAACATTGTTGGAAAAGAAGAAAAGGCTGGTAACCAGCATTTTTAGCTTTTAGAAAACACTGTTGGAAAAGAAGAAAAGGCTGGTAAGCAGCATTTTTAGCTTTTAGAAAACATTGTTGGAAAAGAAGAAAAGGCTGGTAACCAGCATTTTTTCCTTTTCCCACAATGTTTTCTACCCTTTATTATCATATGAGCAATATTTAATTGATTGTCTGCAAAAGCTTTCAGTTTAGACCTGTCTAGAAATCTGTCGTTTGGTAAAGAGTTAAAGCTGTTCTAATGAAACATGGCACATCATATTTCATTGTTCAAAACACCTGTCATGGTTTAGTTTTAGTTTTGACAACAAAAACAGAACACTATGCACTAAAATGAATTTTGAAATGCAATCAGTTGTACCTTGGATTGAAAGCATTCATGATTTGGGCATATTCATACCTAACATCATTAATTTTGCACAATATAGGGTTCCTCTTACTGACAAGAATGATGGCTGCCATTTCATTTATATTGCAGTTAAGGCTATATCCTATACACCAAACAATCCCTGGTTTTCACGACCCTGGGAAAGAAGGTTTTTGAAAACATTGAGGGAAAAGGAGAAAATGCTGGTAACCAGCACTTTCTCCTTTTCCCACAATGTTTTCTCCCCTATCAGAGGCCTAAAGCTCATTTGTACCAATTCTGAATTTGTCATCTGTGGATGTTCTCAGTTTGGAAGAGTCTAAAATTTGTCGTTTGGGAAAAGGTTAAAGAGGAAGTCATCTTCAGAAAACATTGTGTGAAAAGGAGAAAAGGCTGATAAGCAGCATTTTCCCCTTTTCCCAAAATGTTTCAAGGACCATTTCAAGGACAAACTCCATCATCGGCAGCACATTTATGCTGTTGACTGCAAGATTTTCAATTAGGACAAGTCTGGAATTTTGACATTGAGTAAAGGAGTTTAAGCAATCAGAGATGCTGACCAAACTCTGCTTTGGAAATGGACCCAGCCATGTTTCTTGTCAAAATAACAAATGTAGAAAAAACATAATATTCATGCAAAAGCCGTTGTCAGTACTTACAATCAAAGTACCACAATGGTAATTAAATTAGTTGTTTTCTCATATAGTATTGTTCTTTCAGAATATAAGAAATGCTTCACGGGACAGTTCACTTGTTACAGTGGACAGTGTTTAGACAAGATGTTTGTTTGTGATGGTGACCCGGATTGTCCTGATGGTAGCGATGAGTTTAACTGTACAGCTCGTTACCCTGGTAACAGACACTGTCCACAGTCACAGTTTCAGTGTGATAACAAGGTATATACATGTAGATAGATGTTAGTATACGGAGGAAGAAAAGAAAAAGACAGTCAGGGGATAGTATTCACCAATCATTCTAAATCGCATTCAAAGTCTTACTGTAGATTTACAAAGTAACACAATTGCTCTAGCCAATCAGAAATTGTGTTACTTTGGAATTTAGAAAGTTCTTAAGAATTAGTCTTAGAATGTTATTAACCCTTTACCACACAATGCCGACTTTTAACGACCCTGGGAAAGAAGCCTTTTGAAAACATTGTTGGAAAAGAAGAAAATGCTGGTAACCAGCATTTTCTCTTTTTCCCACTATGTTTTCTACCCTATCAAAGAAAAATTGCACCATTTGAGCCACATTGAAATTGTCGGCTGCAAATGCTTTTATTTTGGACACAGCTAAAAATTTTGTCATCTGGTAAAAGGTTAAGAATGGGTGGTGAATACAGGCCAAGATATGTAGGGTTTGACATAAGTTGGGATTTAAGATAAATCTGAGTTTAAAGAAATGTTTCAAAGCAAGTTATTGGTTTCCTGATGTAGCTTTGTAAATTAACTCATTACGAGGCAAAACAATTTTAGACTCCTCCAAAGAAGCATTGGCAGACAATGAATGTGGCTAAAATGAAGGTTTTTGTCTTTGGAAATGTAGTAGACCTTGCTGTAAAAGGAGAAAATGATTTTTTGTCTTTTTCCCTTGACTTTTTTCAGACTTTTATTCCCTAAAGACTGTTTAAACATTTGATTATTTGGGAATAGGTAAAGGGAGCTTGTGGTTTCCTGATTCAGTTTTTGATGAAGTTTTTCAGATTTTATAGTACTGAACACATTTTTGTGTGAGCTTTTTCACTCATACATTTTTATCTAAGGTCATTTTGTAAATCAAGCTGTGTTATCTCTATACTACACAACAAAAATTTAGACTTGACCAGTTTAAAAGCATTTTCAGACAAAAAATAAACGGTGGCCAAAATGATTGAGCTTGTCTGTGATAGGGCAGACAACAATGTGGGTTGCCAGCATTTTTCCTTTTTCCACAATGTTTTCAAAAGCTTTATACAAAGGGATCATTAAAAATTGGGATTTTGTGGTAAAGGAATAGATAGTAAAACGAAAATTGCATTTCTATGTTATCTTTATGTGGAATGACATATATCATTTCTTTAAGCTATGTATCCCAAAGCACTGGTTATGTGACACAAGTGACGATTGTAGCGACAGATCAGACGAAAGATACGATACCTGTCAGCATCGTCAATGTCCCTCAGTGACCCACTATCAGTGTGCCAATTATAAATGTATACCATCATGGCAGAAATGTGATAACATATCCCAATGTGGTGATGGGTCTGATGAAGGTTCTCTATCTTCATGTAAAAACACAGGTACAAATGCTCTTTTAAATGAGCCATGCTCAGTGAAAAGGGGGCTTAATGCATCTGCAAAATGTATCGACCCATGTCAGCATGCACAGGCTGACCTGGATGGAAATCTTTTGCTATAGGTCAATTTTCTGCATGTCCAAGGATCATTCTATCTCAAGCTTCAGCTGATAGTTCAACAAAATGAGTTTTATTGATCCACAATTATGTGATGACTTGCATGGCATGGTGCATTACAGAAATGTAAAGCCCTTTTTTGCCAGAGCATGGCTCAAATTTATACCTATATGGCAGAAACGTCATATACCAATGTGTAGATGGGCGAGATGAAAGTTTTTCTATCTTTGTGTAAAATCACAGGCACAAATGCTATGCCTTTGATTGGCAATGGTATTTTATGGGATAGCTATTTAACTCTTAGGCTGCTAAGCAGGACTCACTGACGTTTTGTGGACAGTGTAAATCAAGATCAGACTGCACATTCTGTGCAGTCTGATCTTGAATCTTCACTGTCCAATAAGGAGATATTTTTGTCCCCCCCCTCCCCAAAAAAGTTTGAAATATTCGGGTTTTTACTGTCAGCCTGAAAGTTTCATTTAACTTATGTAGTCTTTACTAAACAACAAAATTATAGACTGGTCCAAATTGAAAGCATTTGCAGCTACAAAATGATTGTGACAAAAATATTGAAATTTGGTTTGGTAAGGGTAGAAAACATAGTCGGAAAAGGAGAAAATGCTGGTAACCAGCATTTTCTCCTTTTCCTACAATCTTTTCAAAAGGCTTCTTTCTTAGGGTTGTTGAAAGTCAGGATTGTGTGGTAAAGGGCTAAGCAGGATAAGGATTAATTCCTTCCAAGAATGCCTCTTTGAGTGCTTGATACAGCAGTAGGGTTGTTGATTGATTGCTGTTTTATGCTGCTTTTAACATTACATGTATTTCAGTCATATTACAATGAGAGCTCACTTATTCATGCATGTCCTGGGTTTTACCTGTTCGACGCAAGTGCTTTGTAGTTCGAATGATGTTTTTGGGGAAAAAAAAATAGCGTTTCTGATTAGGATCGAATCTGGGGCCCCAAGTTTGCAAATTCTGTACTTTTCCCACTGAGTCTGGACTGGGTTGCAGTCCGTTCATTTTTTTTTTTTTTTATCAGTCAAATGTTACGTTGTCAAAAATGACTGCCTGGGGACTTCGAAAACCGATCACAGCAACATCTACTTTATACCATCTCTGAGTGGGGTAAAGTAGATGTCGCTGCAATCAGCTTTTGAAGTTGAAAAAGCAACCATTGTATTTGAGTTGGTCTAAAAATGCGCAAATCAATTGTTTTCAACATTGTGACGTCACACGATAAACAAGTCTATAATTAGATTATCTGCACAAAACACAGTCATGGGGAGACCCTCAAATGTCCACAGGCAGTAATAGTAAGAGAAGCAATAAACAGGTTGCTATCAAAGATCTATAGGAGACCACGATGAAGACAGCATGATACGGAGTAATAAAGAAAATACACAGGCTACACTGAGTCATGTAGGACCCCTTCATCTGTAGGGAGTACATGTTTTTGTAACCAGCATTTTCTGCTGTGCCAGCATGGTGTTCTACATGGTCAGAAAAACACAGGAATAAAATGGTAAAGAGCGACTTCATATACGTTGGGGAAAGACCAAGTTAAGGTCTGAATTGACTGTTTGTGGTTAAAGGTTGAAAGTTTTGTCAACTTTTGTGAAGTAAGAATGTGAAACATACTTTACTTATTTGAGTAAAACATATTTATATACATGTATGTACCATCAGACCATCATATAAACCCAACAGACAATTTCAGTCTACATAGAAAAGATGGAAATGATTATGATTTCAAGGTTGCTTTTGTCAGGAATGTGGTAGCAAAGTGGACAGTGTAGATCTAAGATCAGATTGCACGTTCCATGCAGTCTGATCTTAGAATTACACTATCCGCAAAGGCAACTTTAGTTGTTAAAGGCACTTTAAGTTTTAATTTGAATATTTAAGATGCCAAAGAGGATATTCTATGCCAGAGAGACCAGTTTAAATGTGCCAACAACCGTTGTGTTGACCCAGAAAGCGTTTGTGACAATTTGAATGACTGTGGAGACGCTTCTGATGAAACTGGTTGCTGTAAGTACGAATCTGTAAATATAGTGTTCTTGACGCTTAAGTATTTCTAATTGTAATAGTCATTCCTTTTACCATAACTGGTAACATCTTTCTGATATCAATTGAGTGCTGGTTTAAGTCTTTACCAGACGACAAAATTTTAGACATGTCCAAATTGAAAGCATTTGCAAACAACAAATAAAGTGTGACAGAAAATTGAAATTTGTTTCAGGAAGGGTAGAAATCATTTTGGGAAATAGAGAAAATGCTGGTTACCAACATTTTCTCCTTTTTCCAACAATGTTTTCAAAAAGCTTCTTTCTCAGGGTCGTTAAAACTCGGGTTTGTGTGGTAAAGGATTAAAGTCCTTTATGGGTTATGCCTGAGGGGTGTATAGGTCTGAATTTTGTTTGTCCACCATTTGTTAGTCTATCCATATGAGTCTTTAACCCTTAACCACACAATCCTTTGTTTTAACTGTTTAACACATAATCTTGACTTTTAACGACTTTGAGAAAGACACCTTTTGAAAGCATTGTGGGAAAAGGAGAAAATACATATAACCAGCATTTGTCTTTTTCCCACAATGTTTTCTACCCTTTCTAGAACAAATTTCAATTTTTGAGTCATGTTTATTTTGTCGTTTGCAAATGTTTTCAATTTGGGTTGGTGTAAGATTTTGTCCTTTAGTAAAGAGTTAATGACTCTAAGGAAGAAGGCTGTAGATAACATTATGGGAAAAAGAGTAACTGCTGGTTGGCAGCATTATCTCCTTTTGTCATAATGTTTTAAGCATTTTGACAGACAAACCCTATCATTTGATCTTTATGGAATTTGTCATGTACAAATGCTTTCAAAATGGATAAGTCTAAGATTTTGTAATGTGGCAAAGAGTTAAACCATCTTCCTGACAGAAACACACCTTCCTCTCATGAGCCCTGTTGTGGGTAAAAAACTGCAAAGTAACCTATATGTAAATTTATCTGTGTGTGGTGTCCGTGGTTGTGTGGTAGAGTGTTGATCTCGTAAGTATAAGGTCAGGGGTGTCAACTTTGGGATTTTTTAATGGGGTGCAAATACTGGTATAGATCCCTGGAAGCAGAATCGAGAGAGACTAGTGTAAGTTGCAAGAACTTGTTTCTCAATCAATGTAAAATGAATATGTTTAAACTAAACTAAATTTATCTAAGACGATGCATTTTCCAGCAATGAAGGCTTAAAAGAACGAGGACAGAAAAGGCAGAATCTGCTAGTGAGCTGGATGTATGAAACTTCATATGGCGATAGATCATGATATGCAGAGAGAGGGGAGAGATAGACAGACAGACAAACAAACATGCAGAGAGACAAACAGAGGGAGGGAGGGAGGGAAGGAGGGGGAGAAAGGGGGAACGGAGGGTCTTTGGTTCGGAGGGGATGGGAGATAGAGGTAGGGAAAGGGGAGAAAGAGCAAGAAGTTGAGAGGGAGCAAGAATCATAGGGAGTAAAGAGGGGAGAGAGAGAGAGGTGGTGGTAATTTGAAGAGATATAGAGTAATGAGAGAGAGAGAAAGAGAGCCAGCCACCTAACCAGCCAGCTAGCCATCCAGCCAGCATAATTAGTATATTATTAAGCTCTTCCCTCTGTGCTACTCAATAAGTAAAACACCATCTTTTAAGCAGATAAAGAAGAAGGACAAGTGAACTGTACAGACAGCAATGGTGGGTGTGATCAAATCTGTGTGGATGTGACAGGGGGATTCTACTGTGAATGTACTCCTGGATTTAAAACAAGTCAAACAGATAAGAAGTCTTGTGAAGGTAAGGGTTATTATCCCCCACCGAAGGTGAGGGAATATAGTTTTTGCATTGTCCGCCCACCTGTCTGTCCCGATAGATATCTTCTAAAATCCTTGACGAAAATTGATGAAACTTCATACATGTGATCCTTATGATAGTCCGCCAATATACCTTTTTTTTTCTTTCATTTGATGCCATGTCATGGAAAAGGGGCCTTGATGTATATTTCCATTATGGACCAATATCTCTTAAACTACTGGACAAAATTGTTTGAAACTTCATATTTAGATTGTTTATCATAAGCCACAGACAATCATTTTTTTTTTATCTAATGAATTGGCTTGCAATGGAAAAAGAGGACATGATGTATAATTTCATAATGAACCAATTATAAAAAGGCCACATGTACATGCAAAACACAATACCTCTTTGAAAGTGTAACATGTAATATGAAATGTCCTGTTTGATAAAGAAAATCTTATCATAAAATATTATTCTGTTATCATAGTATCGCAAAACTAGATTGTTTTCCTATTCTTACAATGTTCTCCACCCTCTCAAAGATAAATTGTCCTCTTCAAATGCTTTGAATATGGATGGGCTAAGATTTTGTTTTATAATAAAGAGTCAGACTGTAAACTTTGTTTTGTTTGTATGGTGTTTAACACCATTTTCAACATTAGTTGTATTGCGGCCGCCAGTGCATCTATCCATGCTTTCCTAGAGTTTTTTTGACCACTTTTTTTTTTGCCAGTGTTTTGCACAATACTCTCAAGCCACTGGCTTCTTTTCCACTTGATCATCATCGAAACAGTGATCAGTGGTGAGAGAGGAATAAATCCTCTCACAATGACCATCATCACTTCATGGAAAGAAATTAACTGAGCTGATGATTCAAAATGTAAACTTCACTGTCTATGATACAGTGTGACTAACTTGGCTGTTTGACTAAGTCATCAATCTTGGTAGAATACTGTGATTCAGATAGAGCAGTTAGATTTGAAAAGTGTATGCAGTATGTAATTTTATCACATAAAACATCCTCTAACCCATGACTTATTTTCGATAATGCACTAGTGTATTATCGTATATTGTGTCCTGGTTCTGATCAATTTTTAGTCATGAGTGAGTGAAGCCGGGGAAACCTACCTAAGAACATGCCGAAATTTGTACTACTATGCCGTATCACGGAAAAATGACGTAATTGTTGCTAAGACGTATACATGTGGACAGTCTTTGATTTTCATGCTTGATGAAAACCAAGAAATGCAGTGAAAGTCTTTTAAAATAAACAAAATTGCAGAAAATAGTTGGAATTACCACTCTAGAGACTGTTTTATTCTACTTTTGGTATAAATATCACAGAGATATCTACTTGTGTATGTACACATTTGAAATCAAACTACAGCTGCAAACGTGAATCCATGAACGGTATATAGGCCAAAGGTGATGATGCAGGATTTTTTTTCTATGTCTTTCGTTTTATGTGATAAATAGAATAGCACATTTGTGTTTGCATATTATCATTTATATCAAACTTTTTGACTAAAGTGTAAATGACGCTCACCAAGGCTAGCGTCATACAATTTTAGTCAACTTGTTTAACCCTTTACCACACAATCCTGATTTTTAACAACCCTGAGAAAGAAAGCTTTTGAAAATATTGTGGGAAATGGAGAAAATGCTGGTTACCAGCATTTTCTCTTTTTCTCACAATGTTTTCTACCCTAGTAAGGACAAATTTTGTCATTTTGGCCACTTTTGATTTCTTCTACAAATGCTTTCAATTTGGTCAAGTCTACAATTTTTGTCATTTGGTAAAGAGTTAAGGTAATACTTGGTGTGTGTGTGGGGGGGACTATATTTGTCAGCCTGCAACAGTTATAGTTTCTTTTTTTTGTTTGTGTTTTCAGATATTGATGAATGCACTGAAAGTAAGCACAGGTGCCCACAACTCTGTCAGAATGTCAAAGGTTCTTACAAATGTCAGTGTGCCTCTGGCTTCATGGACCATAAGGGAGAAGGGAAGGACTGCAAAGCAGAGGGTAATAATTATACATTAACAACTCTTAGAGATTTCAGTTAATGAGTTAATGAAATGGTGAACAGATTTAATCCTTTACCAAAAAGTCAAGTGTTTTAAAGACCATAAGAAAGAGGGTTTTCTAAATCATTGTTGGGGAAAAAAGAAAAAAAAGTTGGTGACCAGCATTTTCTCTTATTTCCACAATGGTTTATACTCTTTCTCTGACAAATTCCAACATTTGGGCCATACTTAATTTGGCATTTGCAAATGCTTTCAATTTGGACAAGGCTAGATATTTGTTGCTGGTAAAGAGTACAAGATCTTGAGTATTTGGTCACAGATCTACAGGTGAAGTTGAAGCAGTTGGTGCATGTACCCTCAACATAGTTAATTTTTCACTGAATTGAATGGTTTAGGGTTTTAAGAACTTCAGATTTGAGTCATGTTTTATTCAAAACTACCAGTGATGGTTTTATTACAGAAAGAAATATTACAAATATTGATTTTACTTCTTATAGTGAATGGCCGCATTTACCTGTTTTCAACATTAAACGAAATCCGACAGTTTCGGACAGCCAAGAAGGATTACTCAGGTGTGGTGACCACAGGGCATAAAATTGGTTCAATGGATGTGGACATTGGTAGACAGTTGATATATTGGACAGATGAAACTCAAGGGTGTGTTTGTTGTTAGTGGTGGTGGTGGTGGTGTTGATGATGATGATAAAGATAAAAATGATGATTAACTCTTTACCAAACAACAAACTTTTAGACCAGTCTAAATTGAAAGCACTTGCAGAGGACAAATTCAGTTTGGCTCAAATGATGGGATTTGTCTTTGAATAGGTAGAAAACATTGTGGGAAAAGGAGAAAATGCTGGTTACCAGCAAAATGTTTCAAAATGTCTTCCTTCCTTGTGTTGTGAACCCTTAACCTGCTAAATAAGTTGAATGAAACTTTCAAGCCAATAGTAAAAATCCAAATGTTGCTATTTCAAAGTTATTTTGGGGCAAGAAATATCTCCTTCTCAGACAGTGTAGATCAAAGATCAGACTGCAGGTTCTGTGCAGTCTGATCTCGATCTTCCCTGTCTGCAAAAGGTCAGTGAGTCACATTTAGCAGCTTAAAGGCTAAAACACTGAATTGTTTGGTAAAGGGTTAAGATGATAATCTAGATGATGATTATGATGATGCACAATTAACACATTAGTTCTATAAACAAATTATTTCCTAGTACACTAGGTCACTGAAAAAAAATAAAAGTTTTTGTAACAGTAGATACGAGGGTTGTTCGATATGTAATGTGTATTGTATGATATCTCAAAAGCATTCGACTCAAATAGTGAAAAGAACATTACATCCCTTCAAAATATTCTCCGCGGTTTGAAATACATAATTTCAATCTCTGAATCCATTTCTGAAATGCGTCACGGTACGCTGATTTAGGTAGACCTCTGAGGCACTGACTGATGGCTGAGCCAAGGGCTTGTCGGGACTTGTAACGACGACCAGATAAGAACTTTTTAAGTTTTGGAAATAGGAAAAAGTCGCATGGGGCTAGATCTGGAGAGTATGGTGGGTGTGGCAAGACAGTAACCTTCTCCGACTTCAAAAATTGCTTCACAAGCTCAGATGTATGTGATGGAGCATTATCATGAAGCAGACGAACATGCCTAAATCCTGACACAGGGCGTCGTTTAAGATAATATTTCTTGAGCTTTTTTAGTATAACATCTCGGTAATACCGACCTGTAACAATTTTGCCCTTCGGCACCGGAATTTGTACGGCTATACCATCACATGAGAAGGATATGCAATAAAGGACCTTCTTTGTGCTTATGCTTCTTTTGGCAAATACAGGCCTTCTACCGTGTTTAGTTAGCCATATTTTGTTTCCAATTTTTCTTACTGGTTTGAAATAGTGAACCCATGTTTCGTCACCAGTAACAATGTTTGCAAATTGTCTTTGATTGAATTTGGGAAACATTTTGAACAATTGCTTAGCGGTTTGTACTCGTACCCGTTTTTGGTCATCTGTCAATATATGTGGTATCCATCTGGCAGAAATCTTTTGTACTTTCAAAATACGCTTCAAAATGAAATGCACCCGCGATAGCGATATGCCAGCAGCGTTGGCAATATCACGAATCGTGTATCTGCCATCACTTTCAATTATTTCCCTGACTTTTGAGACATTTGCCTTCCCTGTTACAGTTACAGGTCGGCGAGATTTTGCTGCATCTTTGACGGACTCTGTGCCAGTCAGAAATTTCTTTCTCCACCTACGAACTGTCTCATAAGATACCTTATCAGACCCATAAACTTCTCCCAATTCAGTAAAAATCTGCATTACCAAATGACCGAGTTTTGTGCGAACTTTTATATAAGCTCTAATTTCTTCAATATTCTTAATCCGTTTCCCAACCATTTTTACAACAGTGGTCAACGACTAGCTCTAATGAAATGACTATAAGTTTAAAACTATGTGGAGCTAAAGGCTCGTGTTTATACCGTTGGAAAGGTATTGAACAGAGCTATTCAAGCGTATCATCATCCACGAAATTGTTGAAAGCGTTATTGCGCTGTGGTACAATACACATTACATATCGAACAGCCCTCGTAATTACACAGGGGAGACCAACTGATTGATAAGTTGTATGGTGTTCAACATTTTTTCAATAGTATCACGGCGGCCAGTGCACCTATCCATGCTTTCCAGGAGTTTCTTTTACAAGTACTCCGCACAATATTTTTTCGAAGCCACTGGCTGCTTTCCCACATAACCATTGTTGAAACAATGAACAGCCATGAGAGTAATGAATCCTGTCGCAGTGACTATCTTCAATCCTCAGAAAGAAATTGGCTGAGATGGGAATCAAGCACTGGGAGGACATTGGCCTAGAGGTCATATGTTGGCCTTTCACATCAAAGGTTCGAGTTCTGGTGATGAGTGGGGTCAGCCTTTGGCACTACGAACATCACTGTTAAAGTACTGGTCAAGTTCAGGAAGCAATAATTGAGAGTGATTGATAAAAGTTGAAAGAACTTGTTTTACAATCAATGCAGAATAAATAACTTTAAGCTAGCTTACACTGAATAATTACTCCTATTGTGACACTGTTTTCGTATGTCTCAATTCATGTTGATTGATGTGAACGTTTTTCTGAAGGTAGATATAGGGCAATCATTTGCAGGCGTTTGTTTCTTCAATGTTTTTTAAAGGAATGGAAAATTTGCTACAATATTTTTAACCCTATTTGTAGTGATACTTGTTGTTTAATTCAATGTTCAAAAATTGTTTCTGTTGTATCACAACAGCTTGTGCACCTATCTATGCTTTTCAAGGAGTTTTGCTTTCCAGTACTTTTCACAATATTCTTCCCATGCCACCAGCTGCTATGACTATCATCAATCCTTGGAAAAGAAATTGGGCAACCAGTGATTTAAACCAGTGACCCCATGGTCTCAAATCTTGTGTACTACTGACTGCACTTTTGGGGCTTGGCAGAAAATTTTTAAACAGTGTTGCCTAAGGCCTTGCCATAAAATCCAAAGTTTTAATGACCTTGAGGAGAAAGACTTTTGAAAAAATTGAGGGAAAAAGAAAAAATGCTGCTGAGTAGCATTTTCTCCTTTTCTCACAAAGTTTTCTATCATTTCAATGTATTATCCTTATGATACCTTTCAACATATTATCCTTATAATGCTGTATTATGCCATACTGTAAATACAGGGTATCTTGCACAAATCTTAGAAAAGCAGTCAGAGGCAGTTTATCTGCTGAACATCAAATTTTTAGTGATTTATACTATTACTCAGGACTTGCTCATCAATTCATTATAAATTTTTCAAAGACATTTTTCTTACAGATGTGTTGTTTACCTTTTTATTTCTACTACAGAGGAATTCTGCGGGCCAATTTACCAAAGAGAATTGGGCGTGTAGCCTTGCCTCAAAATATAGGTGTGAGATCCCCAAAACCTTACGCCATAGCTGTAGACTGGGTGGAAAGGTAAGATGTGAGTGACAAGATATCATTGCGTCCTTTACAAAACAATCTAATAATTTAACAACCTCAAGAAAAAGGCTATGAAAAAAATCATGTGGAAAAAGGAAAATGATAGTAACCAACATTTTCTTTTTTTCTTTTGCTACAATTCTCTTTACTGCCATACAAATAAACTCTTTCATTTGAGATACATTTTATTTGCTGTCTGCAAATGTTTTTAATTCGGATCAGTCTAAAATTTTGTCGTCAGGTAAAAGAGTTAACCCATTCCCACATGATCCAGACTTTCAACGACCCTGTGAAAGAAAGCTTTTGAAATAATTGTGGGAAAAGGAGAAAATGCTGGTAACCAGCATTTTCTCCTTTTTCCACAATTTTTTCAACTCTATCAAAAATTATTTCATGATTTGCACCACATTTAATTTCTTGTCTGCAAATGCTTTCTATTTGAATAAGTCTATAACTTTGTTGTCCGGTAAAAGATTTCAACTACAACTAAATATGTGTAGAGTTCTTCATGATGTCACATTGATAAACTCTCATGCCCCTTCAGTTAACCCTTGGAGCACCCTATAAATCCATGGGACATTATTAGTCAAGAAATAAGGCCCAAATAGTTGCAATATCATTGTTTTTTTAGTCGAGAATGTCTCAGCTAAGCAGACAGTGTAGATCACAGAACAGACTGCATGTTTTGTGCAGTCTGATCTTGCTCTACACATGCCCCAAAGGCAAATAAAGTTGTAAAAGGCGCTTTAAAGATTAATGGCTTTTGATCACTGTGAGAAAAAAACGAGAAATAACTTTTCCTACATTGGTTTCCGTGTCACTCAAGAGAATTATTTTTTCCCCATATTTTTCCTTTTGGTTTCTTATAATGGTCAGACACTGTAAGTCTGTAAATGTCGTTTGATGGCCTAATTTTCACATTGGTTATTTTATAACAGCAACATATACTGGACTGACCTACAGCGTGGTTCAATCAGTGTCACTATGTTTGACGGCAGATATCAGTTGACTATCATTAAAGGACTAACAGAACCTTTAGCAATTGCTGTAAATCCAGAACTTGGGTAAGTCATACTAGTATACATTTTGGCTCAGCTGTTTTCGTCAGCACCTACGTTGTCTTCTGCATTGCAGTGCAAAAACTTAGACATTTTATAATATGTCTGTCATTAGTGAAAATACTTACTTCAAACTTGGATTATTTGTTAACTATCAAAGGGGAACCTATACAACAGGGGCAGGTAACCATCAAAATATTCTTGACATAGTTATACCTGTAACCCTTTTTTGACTTAGCACATGCTTTTTCCTAGAAAAGTCTAAAATTTTGTTGTGAGATAAAGGGTTAAGATGGTCTTATTTATTATTGTTGGACGCTTTTTTATGTAGCATAATTTATATGAGCCATGCTCTGTGAAAAGGACGCTTAATGTAGCTGGGAAAAGTATCGACCCATGTCAGCTTGCATAGTTCAAGCAGGCTGCAAGGGTCCAAAATTTTTGTTAATGGTCAAATTTCTGCGTGCGAAAGGACCATTCTACCTCATGATCCAGTCAATTGTTAGACTGAATTGGTTTTGTGGATCCATAATTATGTGATGAGTCTTGCTTGGTATAATGTATCACTGAGATACATTAACCCTTTACCACACAATCCTGAGTTTTAACGACCCTGAAGAAGAAGCTTTTTGAAAACAATGTGGGAAAAGGAGAAAATGCTAGAAACCAATATTTTCTCCTTTTCCCACAATGTTTTCTACCCTATCAAAGACAAATGCCATTATTTTAGCCAAATTTGAATTGATGTCTGCAAATGCTTTCAATTTGGACAAGTCTAAATTTTTCTTGTGTGTTTAAACCTCCTATTTTCAGACCATGACTCAAATTATTGTTATAGAAATCATGTTATATTTCAGACTGTTGTATTGGACAGATGCAGATCCATTAACACCCAAGATAGAACGATCATGGATGAATGGTGCAGATCGCAAAGTGCTTGTGTCAACGAGGCTTATCAGGCCTTCAGCACTGACAATTGACTATGTTATGAACAACACAGTATACTGGGCTGACTACAAACTGGGTGTCATTGAGTCCATTAACATGGACGGTACAAACCGACAACAAATCATGGGTCGTGGTATGCATGTAATTTGGTGTTTATGCCACCGTAAACAGAACTTTAGTCATATTTTAGCGATAGATCTCTTTTCTTTCATGATTTTTGCAAGTGCTAGGCTAGATATAAAGGTAGAACATGCTGTATCTTAAAAAGACTCAGTAAATATGGCAAAGTGAGAAAGATAATTTTGAATAAAGAACCAAAATGTCAACCCTTCACCAAACAATGACTTTAACCCTTTACCAAACAATCCCTTGTTTTTACGACCCTGAGGAAGAGGCCTTTTTGGTAACCAGCATTTTCTCCTTTTCCCACAATGTTTTCTTCTCTTCCATAAACAAATTTCAATTTTTGAGTCACATTTATTTTGTTGTCTGCAAATGCTTTCAAATTTGGTAGGGTCCAATATTTTGTCATTTGGTAAAGAGTTAAGGGGATAAAAATGAATACATTGTGGGAAGAGGACCAAAAGCTGGTAACCAGCATTTTCTACTTTTCCCATGATGCTTGAAAAACCCCTCTTCCTGAAGGGCATTGAAACTTGGGATTGTTCGAAAAAGGGTTAACAAATGTGTTCAAGTGACTCCCTTGAACATTTTTTTTTTTTCATCATGCGACAGACCACTTTTAGAAATAATGTTGGGAAAAGAGAAAATATGATTATAATGTTATTCAGCCATATTCCTTTTTAGCTCACCTGAGCACACAGTGCTCAGGATGAGCTATTGTGATCACTCACCGTTCGTCGGCATCCTTCCATCGTCCATCCGTCTGTCGTCCGTCCATTCACATTTTTTTGTTTACACTCTAGCATCTACAAATATTAACCAATCAGCACCAAACTTGGTCAAAATATATATGACCATAAGATCTCAGACCAGTTCGATTATGGGTCTAATCGGACCAGAATGACTGGAGTTATTTGCCCTTGAATTAGAAAAATTGCTATATTTGACGTTGTTTACACCCTAGCATCTACAATTATTAACCAATCAACACCAAACTTGGTCAAAATATATATTACCATAAGATCTCGGATGAGTTCGATTATGGGTCTAATCGGACCCGAACAACTGGAGTTATTTGCCCTTGAATTAGAAAAATTGCTATATTTGACTTTGTTTACACTCTAGCATCTACAAATATCAACCAATCAGCATCAAACTTGGTCAAAATACTTATGACCATAAGATCTCGTATGAGTTCGATTATGGGTCTAATCGGACCAGAACGACTGGAGTTATTTGCCCTTGAATTAGAAAGTTCTATAGAATAGTTCTTTGTCCGGAGCATAACTTTGTCATATCTAGTCTGATTGACTTGAAACTTGGCATTTGTGTTTATTGCAATAACACGGAGTGCAGTGTGAAAGAACCATAACTCTACCTCGTACTGTCTATGAGTTATTTCCCTTTGATAGTCATTTTTACAGCATTTTCTGCTTGTCCGGAATATGACTTTGTCATCTCTAGCCTGAACATCTTCAAATTTGGTATGCATGATTGTTGAAAAATTACGGAGTGCAGTGCACAAGAACCATAACTCTTCCTAGTACGAATTTTGAGTTATTCCCCCTTTGACCTTTATTTTTATAGCATTTCTTGCTTATCCGGAGCAAAATTTTGTCATCTTAAGTAGGAATGACTTGAAATATGGTATGCTTATTTGTTGCAATATTTGGAAGTGCAGTGCACAAGAATTGTAACTCTACCTCGTTCTGTCTTTGAGTTATTTCCCTTTGAT
Source organism: Hippopus hippopus (assembly GCA_946811185.2). NCBI lineage: Eukaryota > Metazoa > Mollusca > Bivalvia > Cardiida > Cardiidae > Hippopus > Hippopus hippopus. The sequence continues at coordinate 28,278,038 of OX328112.1, read as the reverse complement.
TGTCATTTTTACAGCATTTAGTGCTTGTCTGGAATATTACTTTATCATCTCAAGTCAGAACGGCTTCAAACTTGGTATGCATGTTTGTTGCAATATTACCGAGTACTGTGCGCAAGAACAGTAACTCTACCTAGCGCAGATTTTGAGTAATTCCACTTTGATCTTCATTTTTACAGTATTTCTTGCTTGTCCGGAATGGAACTTTGAAGTCTCAAGTCAAATTGACTTGAGACTTGGTAAACATGTTTGTTGCATTACCTGCCCTTTGCAATTATTATACCCCCTCGACAACGGGCGGTGGGATGGGCATATCTTGCAACAATTTGCCGCTCTTGTTTCATTATCATTTGGCCTCGAACCTCAATATTTGGTATTTATCTTCATTGTAGACCTTTACTGCTTAGTACTCAGGTGAGCAATATAGGACCATCATGGTCCTCTTGTTACATATACAGTTACAAAAATATCATCTTGATGCCAGACTTTCCATACAAAATATTATGCTGTAGTAACTTTCCTGGTGCTTGTATTTGCTTCGATTGATTGATTGATTGATTGTATGGTGTTTAACGCCGTTTTCAACATTATTTCAGTTATATCGCGGTGGCCAGTGCACCTATCCATGCTTTCCTGGAGTTTCTTTTACCAGTACTCCGCACAATATTCTTTCCAAGCCACTGGCTGCTTTCCCACATAACCATCGTTGAAACAACGGTCAGCGGTGAGAGAGGAATGAATCCTGTCGCAATGACGATCATCAATCCTCAGAAAGAAATTGGCCGAGCCGGGGATCGAACTCACGACCCCCTGTTCTCAAGTCCTGTACGCTACTGACTGAGCTACTGGAGCTCGGCTGTATTTGCTTTGAGCTACATAGCAAAATTTGATATACCGTGAGACCAAAGGTCAAGACAGATGTCCAAATTTTCAAGCTCAGTGAGAAGGAAATACAAACAGCAGGAAAGTTGCTACAACCATGATTTCTTTTGTTTTTTACTTACAAGTCTTATCAACAAAATATTGAAATTTTTGTCAATGTTATTTGAAAACAGTAAGAAATTGAAACAATTACTGGTCTAGTTGTTAATAATTTTCAATTATGAATAGCAGATGAATATTGTAAAAAAAAAAAGACATGTTTGCTAATCAAATTAGAAACGAAGCCATACACAGGTCAGGTCATCATGCCATATTTGGAATTGTATTTGAAACAGTAAATATTATGTTTTCCTTCGTGTTTGATTTTATCAGCATGCAATGCATGTGTGAAAATGTATAATTATGTGCTGGAAAATTGGTAGGTGTAAAATATACACAATGAAATACTGGTACTATCATTTCCACAGCTAACAGACCTGTGAGTCTTGATGTGTTTGAGACAAGGTTATACTGGGTGTCTCGGTTCAATGGATCAGCATACTCCATGGACAAGTTTGGTATCGACAATGTCACAGTGATACAAACAGGCCTTCTATCTCCAAGTGGGATCAGGGTGATCAACAGACTTAGAATGGATTTACATGGTGATTGGCAATATTTTAACATACAGTACCATGTTTTAAAAACCTTAGGGGAGATACCATTAAAAGTCTGGGAAAAGGAGAAAATGCTGGTGTTTGCTATGGACAGTGTAGCAGTGGTATTTAACCCTTTACCACTCAATCCTGTGTTTTAACAACCCCGAGAAAAAAGGCTTTTGAAAACAATGTGGGAAAAGGAGAAAATGCTGGTAACCAGCATTTTCTCCTTTTCCCACAATGTTTTCTACCCTTTCATAGACAAGTTCTTAAAAATGAACCACATTTATTTTGTTGTCTGCAAATGCTTCTGATTTATACAGGTCAAAGGGTTAAGCAGGTTTTCTAACTCCAAGTGGAGTCTGGGTGTTTCAAAGATTCAGAGTACAAGCTTTGACCATTTACTACCCAATCCTATATTTCAACCAACCTTGGAAAGAAGGCTTTTATAAAAATTGTGGAAAAAGGAGAACATAATGGAAGCCACCATTTTCTCCTTTTCCCACAATGTTTTCAGAAGCTTGAAAGCATGATTTTGACTGGCTGCCAGAGAGATCAATGAATATATGAAGCCTTCTATTGGCTGTCCTTTGATTCACACAAAGGGATCTGATTATTTCCCTTTCCCAAAAAGGGTTTGTTTATCTCCTTTTCCCATGTTTTCAAAAGTCTTTTTGCTAAGGATCCATAGAAAAATGAGGTCATTTGATGAAAGGTTAATAATGATAGATTGCAAATTAATTTTCAAGACTATTTTGAACCAATAATTAGAACAAAGATGTCTTTATACGCCCCTGCAGCTGACAGTGTTGGTTTCTTTTGTTATTTGTAGTGAAACCAAGATGTCCACAGTCTGGTCAGAAGTGTAGTCATTTATGTTTACGGACACCTGACAGTTTCAAGTGTGCCTGTCCAGAGAAAACAAAGTTTCAGGGAGATAGTGAATATATATGTGATGCAGGTAAAGTAAATGTATATATTATATTTCATGTGTCTATTTTTAGAAATGTTATGGGTAAAGAAATGCTGTAATTTAAGCTGGGGGAATTATTTCCCCGTCACAGTGAATATTTTCCTCCTGCCAAAAATCTGGAACTACTTTTTTAAGTTTTTTAAGTTTTTAAGTTTTTAAGTTTTAAAAGTGGCATTCGTTGACAAAATAATCAGAGGAAATATAATATATAATTTATTTCATCAGCTTGTGGTTAATATGGGAAAATATTTGCCTCAAAAGGGAAAGGTCCGCGAAAATAACGCGTGCCTTACGGCACGCGTTATTTTTGCATACCTTTCCCTTTTTCGGCAAATATTTCCCCATATTAACCACAAGCTGATGAAATAAACTCTATATGTTTGGCTGCTGCTTAGGCAAAAGGGGCTTGAATACATCTCTGTTAAGCATTATTTTAAGCAAGTCATCATATAATATTGGATCCATAAAATCCATTGTGTCTATCACAAATCAACATGTAGAGTGGTACTTAGACATCCAGAAAATTTATAAATAGCAAAAAGTTTCCACCCATGTCTGCCTGCACAAACTGACTTAGGTAAATACTTTTTGCAGAAGCATTAAACCTAGGTAAATACTTTTTGCAGAAGCATTAAACCTAGGTAAATACTTTTTGCAGATGCATTAAACCTCCTTTTCACAGAGCATAACTTGTATGTTTATCTTGCAAACACAAACACTGCTGTTTACCTATCGACAAAATTTAGGGCTTATCCAAACTGTAGGCAAAAATTTATATGTGTTTCAAATGGTTGCATTTACCTCTGAAAGGATAGCAAACATTGTTAAGATAAAATAGTGGTCATCTGGTTAAAGTCTGGGGTGAAACATAAAAATACCATAAAAGGCTATGTATCTCATGAAAGAAATAGTATCAAAAAACTTTTGTTTTCACTCTTGTGTGTCTTATATGTTGATGGTTTGCCAGCTATTGCCTTGATAAATTCAGTGATAAAACAGTGATAAAGTTTGTTTCGATTAAAAAAAATGTGAATAGCCATTTTGAAATAGGTATGGTTGTCACCATATCACAATTTTCAATTCAAATGCAATAGTGTATTTTTCTATTTAGCCTTTGAGATCCCAAAGACGGAGCCCAGAGATTGTGGCTGTATGCATGGTGCAGAGTGTTTGAAAGTTGATAACGGGACTTACATATGTAAATGTTTATCAGGTAAAACCTCAAGTTCTAAATATTCTAAGCCTCTGTATTCAGTGTTGATACATGTATCTATACTCAGGTTATGGAGCCATGCTCTGTGAAAAGGGGGCTTAACTCTTTACCAAACGACAAAATTTTAGACTTGTCCAAATTGAAAACATTTGCAGACGACAAAATAAATGTGACTCAAAAATTGAAACGTGCTTTTAGAAGAGCAGAAAACATTGTGGGAAAAGGAGGAAATGCTGGTTACCAGCATTTTCTCCTTTTCCCACAATGTTTTCAGAAGGCTTCTTCCTGTGGGTCGTAAAAACCAGGGATTGTTTGGTAAATGGTTAATATATCTGCAAAAATTATCAACCTGTGTCAGCCTGCCCAATTCACACAGGTTGGCCTTAGTTAAAATTTTTGGCTCTTTGTAGATTTCCTGCATGTCAAAAGGTCATTCTACCTTCAAATTCTGTCAATAATTGTTTGAGGAAATGGATTTTTTGGATCCATAATTATGCCCCCCTTCAACGAAGTAGGGGTATATTGCTTTGCTAATGTCAGTCCGTCCGTCCGTCCGTCTGTCTATCGGTTGGTCGGTCGGTCGGTAGACCTTTCCTTGTCCGGATAATTTTGAGGTCAATCTGTCAAAGGTCAAGGTCACAGTGACCATCAACATGTTGATATATAGACCAAACCTTGTCCAGATGATAAATAGACACAGATTTGATCTAGGTTCATCAAATTTGGCACAGACATGCGACTCAGAGTGTAGATGATCCCTATTGATTTTGAGGTCAATTGGTCAAATGTCAAGGTCACAGTGACCGTCAACATGTTGATATATAGGCCAAACCTTGTCCGGATGATAACTAGACACAGAATTGATCTAGGTTCGTCAAATTTGGCACAGACATGCATCTCGGAGTGTAGATGATCCCTATTGATTTTGAGGTCAATTGGTCAAAGGTCAAGGTCACAGTGACCGTCAATATGTTGATATATAGACCAAACCTTGTCCAGATGATAACTAGACACAGTATTGACCTAGGTTCATCAAATTTGGCACTGACATGCGTCTCGGAGTGTAGACGATCCCTATTGATTTTGAGGTCAATCGGTCAAAGGTCAAGGTCACAGTGACTGTCAACATGTTGATATATAGACCAAACCTTGTCCGGATGATAACTAGACACAGAATTGACCTAGGTTCGTTAAATTTGGCACAGACATTCATCTTGGAGTGCAGATGATCCCTATCGATTTTGAGATTAATCCATCAAAGGTCAAGGTCACAGTGGCTTTCAACTTGATATATAGACCAAACCTTGTCCAGATGATAACTAGACACAGAATTGACATAGGTTCTTCAAATTTGGCACTGACATGTTTCTCGGAGTGTAGATGATCCCTATTGATTTTGAGATTAATCCATCAAAGGTCAAGGTCATAGTGGCCTTCAACTTAATGATATATAGATCAAACCTTGTCCAGATGATAACTAGACACAGAATTGACCTAGGTCCTTCAAATTCTGTACAGATATTCATCTTGGAGTGTAAATGATCCCTATCGATTTTAAGGTTAATCCGTGAAAGGTCAAGGTAACAGTGACCACCAGATGATTCAGGGCCCGCACTGCCGTTCGCCACTTCAGCCATTTGCTAGAAAAAAATTAAAGTGTCTCAAAAATCATCATATGTGGCTCAACTTGTGGCTCCAACATTTTATTCGCGTATTATCGGGGACGTAGTAAGCATCGAAGTCGACTGGGAAAAAGCGGAAGTCGAATGCGTGTGCCGAAAAGAAAATTAATAACCCAGTCTGTGTATCGGCGACTGTTTACAATCTTGTATGTATCTTGTATGTATACACACGGCGGTGTGTATAATTATGCGAACTCTTGACAGATTATCACGTTTAACAATTAAAGTGGGCTATAAATCAAAAAGATGACATCGATATTTCCCAATCAATTCTTTTGATATCAGTTTATGAACTGTGCCACTTCCTGTATCAATGTGGCAGTAGGGGGGCATGACTGTTTTACAAACAGACATCTTGTTATGTGATGACTTGCTTGGTATAATGCATCACAGCATGGCTCAAAGTCTTATTGTGACTTTGATACAGGACTTATTCTTTCCAAACTTGTCTTTGATATAAAAGAACTTTGAAAAGGAAAGCAGACAAACATTGATGATAATCAAAGTTATCAAAGTCTGACAGTGGTTCAAACTTAAAACCCTGAAGTTTCAATGCATCAAACAAAACCAGTCATGTTTCATTAATATGATAAAGTCATCTTTTATGGAGTCATTTATGCTTCAAGAGACATGTTTGGGCATCCTTTGCCACTCTGCTATTAATACTTATTAGTGGCTGCATTGGTTGGTTGTGCAACATTTCTCAGGGATAACAATATTTCAAATTTGCAATGGCCAGTGCTTTCTCCCAATATGGCACAGAATGAACGTGTTACGGGATGAGCTGTAGGATAAGTCAACCGGCTGATGCAATAACAGATGCTGGAAGAGCTTTTAGATACTTTTGCTATGGAAAAGCTTTGGGAACCAGAGGGTCTAGAGGTTTCAAATCTTGTTTATGGAATCATTTAATATTCTTTGTCAGTTTAAAATAGTTTGGGTCTATCTTTAAGGCTTTACTAAAGGATTAATATATAGACTTGTCCAAATTGGAAGCATTTGCAGTTGACATAATAAATTCCACTTAAATCATGGTATATGCCTTGAAAAGGGTGGAAAACATTGTGGGACAAGGAGAAATAGCTTTTTTTTTTTTCAGGGTCAGCAAAACAGAGGATGGTTTAGTAACTGTGTTAATTTTCAAATCTAGAATTAGACTAAGAATTTTCTTAGGAATGGTTGGTAAATATGGACCCCGGTCTTTGTGAAATAAGTAGATCAAAAGCATTATCATTATCACTACTGATGATTTTACATTTTATGTTTGTGTTACAGGATTCAGTGGACCATACTGTGAACATATAGAACCTAAGAAGTTGTCCTATGAAATTAGTTCCAAACGTAAGTACATTATGTTATGTATGTTTTCTAAGGATATTTATCATTGTAGTCAAAGACTTCAACTCTGATTCTGTTTCTCTTTAGCAAATGACAAATTTTTTGACACATTCATTTTGAAAACATTAGCAGACAAACAATTTAATAGAGCAAAATAGTGGAATTTTTCTTGGATAAGATAGGAAATATTTTTGGAAAAAAAAAAGAGAAAATGCTGGTGATTGATTGATTGAATGGTGCTTTAAGCAGCTCTCAATATTATTTCAGCTTACATATTCAATTATGTTTTGATTTAACCAGTACTATGCTGGGGCTCTGAAGTGTCTTGCCCAGGGACATTCACACGAAAAGCCCAGTGTTTCAAATGAGGCTCAAACCAGTGGCCTCTTGGTTACCAGTCCTATACTTTACCACAGAGCCATGCAGGACCCCAAAAAATGCTGGTAAACAGCATTTTGTCCTTTTTTTCTACAGTCCTTAAAGGCTGTCTTCTACAGAATCTTTGAAACAGAGGTTTATGTGATTAAGAGTCTAACACTGTTTTGTTTTTATACCCCCACCCACGAATTAGAGGGGGGTATACTGGTTTCACATGACTGTCTGTCCGTCCCTCTGTCTGTCTGTCTGTCTGTAGACTTCTTCGTTTCCGTCCTCTAACTCAAAAGCAGTTTGACCTAGGACCGACCCTGAAACTTTATACAGATATTGCTCATGACCCAAGGAGGTGCCTAATTGTTTTTGGGTCACATTGGTCAAAGGTCAAGGTCACTGGTGATCTTTGTTTTGAAAAATCATTTCCATTCTCTGATTGTGCTGCTTCAGTGACAAGGTACTGGTGGGGGGTTTTGTCTGCTTTGCAACAGTTTCACAAACTTCTGGTTCTCCACAAACCATTCTTAAGAATGTTTTTGGCCAAATGGTTTAGTAGGAGGAAAAATATTAGACTTGTCTATACATAAAGAAATTGTTGGTGACATAAAAAGTGACTTGAAAGATAAAATTTTGCTTTGAAAAGTTTTGAAAACATTTATCACCAGCATATTCTCATTTTCATACAATGTTTCCAAAAGCCATCTTCAGGTTCCTTAAAACACAGGATCTTTTGATAAAGGATGGACCCTTAAAAGGATTAAATTTTAGACCTTTTCAAATCAAAAGCAATTTGCAAAAGCCAAATTAAATGTGGCTGAAATTGTGGAAGTTATCTTTGATAAGGAAAAAAAAAAAACATTGTAGAAAGAAGAAAACGCTGGTTACCAGCATTTTCTCCTTTTCAAACAATATTTTCATGTCTTCATTCTCAAGGTTATTAAAGTCGGGATTAAATCAACAATTGGAAACAATGGTCACCAGCATTTTCTCTTCTTCCTACCATGTTTCCAAAATCCAGTTTTGAAATGGTAAAATAGTAAAGGAAAAGACTTTGAAATTGGTTTATAAACATAACCACATGTAATACTAACAAAATATTTACTAACATTGATTTGTAAGGTCTGTTGGGGGATGGCCACAACCCTCACATACCGATTGACGTGGCAAATAAAGCTTAAAAAAAAAAAATGTTTCCAAAATCCATCTTGAGGTTTGTTAAGACATGGGATCTTTTGATAAAAGGTTAAATGTCACATATGTCTATTCTCTTAGTTTGTTTTCTGTTTTGTTTTCAGACATGGTAGCCATTCTTGCCTCATCGTCTGTGATTTTTATTTTGATCTTAGTTTTGATATTTGTTGTCCTCTTTGTCTTCAGACATAAATGGTAAGTACCCAGTACCAAATTTTTAGCTCGGCTTTCTACAAAGAAAACATGTTATTGTCATAGCCCTGGCCTCATTGTCGTCTGCATTGTTGTTGTCATGCAAAAACTTATAATGTATCTATGGTTGCCTAAGATATTTATTTCAAACTTGGACTAGTTGTTAACTATCAAAAGGGGAACTCATACAACAGGGGTAGGTAAGTATCAAACTGTTTTTGACACAGTTATGCCCTTTTTTAACGTAGAATTTTCACTGAAAGTCAAGCAAATGCAGCTGAGTGTTGGCACCCGCATGCGGTGCTGTTATTTAAGTTTGATTGATTTGTAGGTAAGTTTATTTATAGCTGTATTGATCTTTAGAAAGTGAAATAATATCAGATGTCAGAGGAAAAAATAGTTGAGCCATGCTCTGTGAAAAGAGGACTAAATGCGTCTAAAAAAAAGTATTGCTCCATGTCAGCCTGTGCTGGCTGCACAGTCTGACATGGGTTGAAACTTTTGTTATTAGTTAATTTTCTGCTTGTTCTAGGAACAATCTACCTCATGCTTCAGCCTATTGTTTGACAGAATAGATTTTATGGATCCCTCATTATGCAATGAGTGACTAGGTATAATCCATCATGGAGATGCATTAAGCCAGAGCATGGCTCATATCCTGATAGCAAAATAACAAAAAGTGTACCATTTTTTCCTCAGAATTTAAATGCCTTTCACAGAATTAATCAATCCTCAGGCAAGATGCTCAGAGCTATAGTCACTACATGTAATCAATATCAATATCATGTCGTTTCCATGCTTGTGACGTAGAGCTTCGGCATCGTAACCATATGGTCTGGGAGTGGGTGTCAACTTAAGGACTGATCATAAGTTGGCATATTCGTGGCAAGTATGGTCAAGTTTTCAGGAAGCAGAATCAAGAGAGATTAGTAAAAGTTACCAGAATTTGTTTCTCAATCAATGTAAAATGAAATAATTATGTTTAAACTTAATCAATATCATGAACTGGGTAATTTTTTTTTTTTTTACAATCCAGGAGTTGTTTAGGGCAGTCGAAAGGTAGTGGGAAAGTGGTTTTTCCAGGAAATGAAGGTGTGGAAATTCCATCCCAGACCCCGCAGCCATTTACTGTAAGTTATAGAGCATTAAGCCCTATACCAACATATGAATTTTTAGATGTGTTTATTAGACAATTTAACCAATAAACTGCTAGATAAGTAAAATGAAACTTCCAAGCCAATAGTAAAAAAACCAAATGTTGTAATTTTTTGGAGAAAAATATCTCCTGATGGGACAGTGTAGATCAAAGATCAGACTGCATGTTCTGTGCAGTCTGATCTTGATCTTCACTGTCTGTAAAAGATCCCTGAGTCGAGCCTAGCAGCCATACGGTTAAAAGCGGTTACAGGTAACAAATTGTATCTAGTTCAAATGATAGGATTAGTCTTTGAAATGGCAAAAACATTGTGGGAAAAGGAAGAAATGTTGGCTCCTTTTCCTACAATGCTTTTTAAAAACTTTTTTATGAGGGTATTCAAAACTCTGGATTCTTTTGCAAAGGGTTGACAGTGTTTCTGTAAAATTTTCATTTTTGTTTAATGTGTAATTTTTTTCCACAAATCAAACACAGCATGGTCTAGGCACTATAGGACCAAAGATTATTACTGATGAAACCTATGAGTTTTTACTTTGATATGATTAACCCTCTACCACACAATCCCCAATTTTAACGACCCTGAGTTAGAAAGCTTTTGAACACACCATGGGAAAAGGAGAAAATGCTTGTAATCAACATTTTCTCCTTTTCCCACAACATTTTCCACTCAATAAAAGGCAATTTCCATCATTTGAGTCATCTTTGATTAAACATCTGCAAATGCTTTGACTTGGATGACTATTGAATTTTTTTGTGAGGTAAAGGGTTAACAGTGCTGACTTTTAATGACCCTGGGAAAGAAGCCTTTTAATAACATTATGGGAAAAGGAGAAAATGCTATTAACCAGCATTTTCTCCTTTTCCCACAATGTTTTCTACCCTGTCAAAGAAAAACTGCACTATTTGAGCCACATTAAAATTGTTGTCTGCAAATGCTTTTAATTTGTAAAGGGTTAAAGTTGCTATCAAAAGCTTATAAGAAATAACTGAGTTCTCTCTCTTGTTTACATTTAAGGTTGAAGCCAACAAAGATAATGCAGATTCAACTAATTTCTCTAATCCTGTGTATGAAACATTCCAAGGACAGGATCCGGAGGTATCTATACACGGCATACAGGAGACCAATGTTACAGAGCTTCCCATTGAGAGAGTACCAGAAATATCCTATTCTCATTCAAGCCTGTAAGTATCAGAAGCATAGAGAGGAAATAATGATCTTATATCTATGAGTTAATAATCATTTTCCATGAGATAATTATCTTTATTATATACCAGTTAATTTTCTGGCTCAAATACATGTGTCGCAACAGGATAAAATAACACACACAACAGAAAAAAAATCTGGATCTACACACTGTGAAATTCAGTTCCAAATATGGTATGACCTTTGGTCTCCTGGAGTATCAAATTATCTCTTGTTGCTCAAATTAAATACAAGCACCAGGATTTCTACAACATAATATTCCGTATTGATCCTACAACATTATGTCAAATTTCTGTGAGTTAATATCTTTCCCATTAGATAATTATCTTGATCCCACAAAAAATCGTTTAGTTCACATAATGTATCTTACTTCCACAATATTATGTTCTCATTTCTGTAAGTATATTATCATTTCCCAAATTGGAAGTTAGCATGATCTAAAAGAACATGATAGTTCTTTTCCAGGAGTTGATATTTGATTCCCATTAGGTAATTTTCTTGAACATACAAAATGATATCTCACTTCCATGAGTTTATTTCATTTTCCTTTAGCCAATTATCTTGATCTGACAACATAATATATACTGAACCAAAAAAGAAACTTCCCCAGTGTTTAAGTGCAAATGCAATGTTATTAAAAAAAATCAAAATGTCAGATGACCTACATATATTCGGGCGAACGATTATGTCTCCGATAAAACAAATTTTAACTCGATTGAAAGCATTCTGCAGAAGAAACCCGCTGAAAGCGATTTTTACGTGCATGCACGGACCAGTATAATTTGTGTATATTTTTTGAAACCTTTCAGTCTAATTTTATAGACTTTCATGTAAATAAGAAAAAAACGTTGAAAAAAATTAAATTCTTTTTAGTTTTCTTTATTTTTGATATGCCTAGAATTCCGCAAAATTTACGCGAACGTGCGATTGGCATGCTTAGTGCTGATATGACGATGAATGCTGTTGCTATGAATATTGGATGTTCTACTCGTGCTATTCGACACCTTAGGCAACGTTATCAAGCAACAGGGCGTACGGAAGATTGACCACGTAGTGGACGTCCTCGCGTCACGATGCGCGGCCAAGACCGCTATATTCGGAACACCCACCTGCGCAATCGCTTCCAAACTGCCACAGCCACTGCTGCTAACACCCCTGGTACACATAACAACAGTATATCTGCCCAAACTGTGCGCAATTGCTTGCGCGAGGGTGGGCTACGTGCACGTCGTCCATACATTGGTTGTGTTTTGACGCGACGTCACCGCGTAAATCGTGTTAATTGGGCACGTACACACCAACGCTGGGGTAGACAACAATGGAATAGCATTCTTTTCTCTGACGAGTCGAGGTTTTCCATTCATCGAGGTGATGGCAGGGTTCGAGTATACCGTAGGAGAAATGAACGTTATGCCGACTGTTGCGTACTTGAACAAGATCATTTTGGGGGTGGGGGTTCTGTCTCGCACTAATCTCATTGTTATCGAAGGGAATTTGAATGCCCAATGCTACCGAGATGAAATTCTTGCGAGGCACGTTATCCCACTGTTTCAAAATAATGCCAATATCACTCTTTTTCAGCATGATAATGCCACAAGCCATACAGCTAGGGACAATGTGAATTTCCTCAGGGCGAATAACATTGCATTTATTAATGACTGGCCTGCCAAAAGCCCTGATCTAAATCCCATTGAACACTTTGGGATAATTTGGACCAGCGTGTTAGACGTCGTCCTATTCCACCGTCAAACGTCATTCAGCTAAGACAAGCCTTAATTCAGGAATGGAACAACATTCCACAAGCCGAAATCAATACACTTATCCGTTCTATGCGCCAACGATGCTAGGTGGTCATACCCGGTATTAATTTGTGATTTTGGTGAGCGACCCCTTCCGCATTTTAACTACCATTTCACTACTTTTGGATAAACCCTCAGCAATAATTTTTTTCACACAAAGTCGCAATAAAATACTCTTTCAATGCATATAAATCTAGTTTAATCCTGATTTTCATATTTGTGTATATCTGCACTTAAACACAGGGGAAGTTTCTTTTTTGGTTCAGTATATGTAATTTCCATGAGTTAACTCTGCTTCCTTGAAGGTAATTATTTTGATCCCACAACATATCTCATTTCCATGAGTGACGTATTGTTTCCCATTTGGTAATTATTATGAACCCACAGTATTTCACATTTCCATGAAGACTCATTAATAAAGTCTGTGATATTTGACTTTCATGACAAAGTAATCTTTTGGGAAAGCAATATTGTATTGAGAATGAAATAATTATCTATAGGTACAAAATATTACATTGTATATTGTGTTAACAATACATTATGCTATGGGAAAGCAATTATGCATTGGATGTGAGATGGTTATCTGCTTGAATATAATCATTTGGTGGTAGCCAGATGTTTCCCTTATGGGAACATTATATTATTTCATGGGAACATTAGATAATCTTGTGTGAAAGCAATATGTGTCTTGGGACAGAGATAGTTAACCAAATGACAGACGATAGATCGCTCCTTCCACTGTGAATCAAGATACCTAGACAAACAACCTAGACAGTAGGGCTTAGCTCGGAGTTATGTGCAAGTTACAGGGAGATGTTTCTACCATGAAATAATTATTCTAGATAAAATAAGTATGGGAACAATTTAAGAAAAGGCACTTACATCTTTTGGATTAGGTTTTTCGAAGTTATAGAGTGTTAATATTGAAATAAAGGCTGATTTATGTAGAAGTCAGTTGAAAAACGCTGTCTTATAACTCTTACATTTGATAATGTAATACATTTAACTCGTACTCCCTAAACATGTCCTAAAGTCATTGATCTGCTAATACAATTCATCTTTTACATGGACAAAAATAAGCTTTTTCCAAGTTCAAACTTCCCTTACACAGGTTTTTTTTTTCATTTTTTAGTCTACAATATGTTCCTCAATAATATAACCAGAATCGTAAGCTTTAAAATTACCAAGCGATATATATACGTATTTAGCAGTGTAAAATGATTTCCCGATGTTTGACTTGACATTGGAAGATCTATTCAAAAACAAATAATAGGTTACCAAATTGATTCTTTTTTTCAGTTTGAGAGAAAAACCCTGCGGAGAAGAATAAAAAGAATAGAAACATGAGCATATTTCTAAGCATTCACCTCTCTATACCATTCTGTGAGATTATAGAAAAAGAAACTACTTGACTTACACATTGAACATGTATAATCCAAGTTTCAATCACTGATAATCGAAGACGGTCACAAAGTATCAGACCGATATGACATGTGTGTGTAACTTAACAAGTAGGACAGTACCAAACATTTGTGGTGTGGCATACCGATATCAAAGGATATTTACCACATAAACCCTTGCTCCACTTTTTGCGTAAAAACTGTTGGCATCATGTGCAACAGATCTTGTCCCAAAAAGAAGACAGCTTGATTGGTTTCCCTTTGATTTTCGATAAATAAATAATATTTTAAGGGGGATTAATTAAAAGATTGAAAAGAAAGGGGGTGGTATTATACAGGGTGGCATATCTTCTTTAATGGGCTTCAAGTTTACATTGATAAAAAGGCTAAAATACAGAGACCAATGTGAACAATATTGTTAATGTTTTACTTGTGCAGGAAGATAACATTTGTCTTTAAATTAAAAAAACGTCTAAAATATGCCTACATAGCATTTTATTTTAAAAGCAAGGGGGGCTGTTTAGATTTTCCTTCCCAAGAGGACTATATGAATAACATTTCTGAGAAAATTAATTATTTTGACTTGAATTTTTTCAATAAAATCTTCTTGAAGGATTATTTGGGTAAAAAATCCACAAAACAGATGAAACAAGAATTCAAAATAGCAGGTTAACTTGATTTGGGAAGAAATTGAATTAAAAAGTATATATTCAAATAAAAAATAAGAAAAAGGAAAAAAACAAATGAACTTGATGAAATCCAATCAGTAGTCTAAAGTATGATTATGAGTATCTATTTTTAGTAAAGAAACGGATTTTTATAGCTAAGATTGAAATTCTGGAAAATTTATGACAATATAAAAGTATATTTACCCACATTCTTCTTCTTTTTTTTGTCATCTGCATCAATAGTCTTACCTGGTATAACTGTATCTTGAAATCGTGGATCTAAGGATTAATGATGGATATCAATTTTAATGTAATTCATCAAGTTTTTTAAATCATATGTACTATACATTTGGGCCACGTCAAGCAAAAAGGGGTCTAAATGACATTTTGGCCAATTGTCAGATTTTCACTGAAAATTGAAGTATAACCTTTTACCTTTCATGTGGTATGAGAATTTCAAAGATATCTCCACAAATGATCAAGTAACGGCTATGCAAAGGACGCCACCGTTGTAAGCGCGTTGTAAATTTCTTTTTGACGTCACATTTTTCACGTTTCAAAAGTTCCATCTGTCTGTTCTTGGTATAATTATTCTATACTTTTTAAGGGAAAAGAAGCACATTTTTATGTAAAATCAACTGTTATATGAGTAACATAGTAAATCCTCATATACCACTCGTATATGGTTGCTTAGCAACGGAATAACGCAAAATATACAAACACTTATTTAGTTCACATAAAACTTTTGATATTCACTGGCGACTGAGTTCATCAACTTGCCCACACTGGTATTGTATAAAAGAGTCGATTCACATCTAAATTCGTGAATATATCAACAATCAACATTCTGGGGGCAAAACATGTCTTGATAAACTGGTCGTATGTAAGGTCGGACCGTTTTAAATAGATAATTGTGGCGTTGTCAACTCAGTCCTGCTGGCTGAAGGATTGCAGGGGTATTTCGTGCTTCATTGAACCGAAATGTTGGGTCTTTCAGAATATTTATCTTCTTCTCTTCAGCACTTTGACTTTCTTTAACTGTCACGACACCTGGTTCTTCAGCAGAAAAACGGAAATACTGGTACTTTCTGTGAAAATGATATATGTAAATGATTTAATAGACACTTTTATTAAAATTTGTTTAAATGTTGATAATCAAAGATCAGAAACATGCACAATCTCTGATTTGATTTCAGTTATACAACTACAGTCTAGTATTGTCTCGTAAAAGCTTGAACAGGATGTAAAAAGTTGATAAAATATGAGCCTTTTGATGCATAAATGCACGTCTTGATCAACAAAATGAGAAAAAAAAGTTGTCGAAGACTGTGAAGAGCAGTACGGATAAAAAATTATTCATTGTTGATAATGATTTAAAAAAATGTGACCATTCAACATGAAAAACAATTTACATAAAGGGGAAAGTTTGGGCGGTCTGTGCGGACTTCTCACGCTGACCTAAGTTAATACTGTTCTCAGAAAATAAGCTTTTTGTGTTTTAAGTTTAATTTTTGTAAACTCTTATCTTACCTTATTCCCGAAATATGTATAAACCATTCACTTAGGAATGTTTTCCAATCCCTCCAACACCAAGATGGATACACAACAGCTTCATTTGTGGTTGAGGATTTGTTAACCAAATCTCGCAGTTGCTCTAACGTTTCACAGTCAGTGCCTCTATAGAGCCGTTTTATATGAGCAAAACTTCCATCAACCAAACAACGGGCATGACCTACAAAAATAAAATTACACATCTGCGATATAGATTTAAATGAATAAAAAAATGAATGAATGAATGAACGAACGAACGACGATGAAAAACAACTACTTCAAAGCTTCCACAGAAATAATAGGACACGATACTTAAAATTCCACTCTTTATGGAAAATGTGAGATGATAGGCCTATCCTTCCCTTCTCAATGTTCACTAAGAACTGATTAATGCACCCGAAGATCAAATATTGTATGTCGAGTTAATGACCATTTTACCTGGGACCTGCATAAGATATTCGATAGTTGAATTCTGTCCCGTCATTGTCCGCCACATAAAGTACCACATTACAAATTTGTTTTTGTTCTGACCTGAAAAGCAAACGGTATATGCATGAGAACAGACAGGATTTTTAGCCTCTTTTTTATCCCAATTCAGTTAGTACATATGGCCATTGTAGCTTGTCTGCCTTTGTGAATACCTATCTAGAATAGAATGTGAAAAAACATTCTATGCTGTAAAGGCCTAAAATAAAAATTATTGCCAGATTACACGAATTTACTCCACATGACACTGATATTGACCATTTATTAATCAAATTTATTATATTTCTTAAAGTGGCAGCAGATAAGAATCTTCACCTGGACAGTTGTCAGCGTGAATGGAGAATGATCTTGTCTGATTTCTGTGAGTATTGAGTGCCCAGTCTACCATAGAAATAACGGCGTTTGGTCCGTGGGTGTTAGATCCATCTTGTCCGATTGTTTCATCCTAGTCTATAAGAAAGTTGTACTGTTTTGGAACACTGTCCGTTCGAAAGCCAAAAATCTGAATTTTCCGCAAGGTCATGAAATACAGAGGTCCCATCTGTCTGGAGAAGTGAGGTAGGCACACATTTTGGCTAAAATCAAAAGTGAAATGAGCAAGACCAGCCTCTCTACTCTGCCGAACACATCTGTTGTATAGGTCTCTTTCCTGAAATAAATTAAACTGCTACAGACTGATATTCTGTTTTAAAGTCCCTGTAGCGGCCCAAAGTAAACAATGTTGGTGTTACAATGCATTTAGAATTAAATTATATCCGGAAACTATTGTGACGATGAGAAACTGTTGTTGTATGGTCGGTCCAAGTGTAAGTCTGGCAGAAAAATGAAATTTAAAAAACCAGGTAAAAAGTAAACAAAAGATAGAGCGACCTAGCAATTTTTAACCTAGACTTAAAATTCATTTTCTCTGCCAGCGACAAACACTTGGACCGGCCGTACAATAACAGAATTTCATCTTCACAATTATTTCAAATGCATTTTACACCTGCATTGTTTACTTTTGAGAGCTAGTGGGCCTTTAAGAGAGAAATTTGTCAGATATTCTTTATCTTGGAACAGGTTATAGTAGTTGTCGCCGTCGTAGTTACTCTAAATTTAAAGGGTTACTTGATAACTGTACGATGTTCATTGTGTTGTAAGCATCAATGCGAGATCAACAGTTCACAGAAAATACAGCCATATACTGCATAGAGGTATTGTGAACTATTACCCCTTAAACCCTGCCGTTTGTAACCACAGACATTCCTCGAAGAAAGCGTAGACAAAGATCAGTTTGCACGTTTGTGAAGTCTGATCTTTGTTTACATTTCAGATGCAATAACATTTACTAATTTCACAAATATTTTGTAATCATAAGCTACATAATAATGTTTTAAAAAGGATGCATTTTTTTTCTAAATAAATGAAGGTTAAAAAGAATTTACCCATACCTGCTGTGCTAGGAGAATGTGTTGTCTCATAGTGTCGGTAGATTCCAATTTTTCCTTCTCTGTCACGGCATCCATTATCTTTCGACGCAACTTTTCACACATAGAACAGACATCATCTCTTGGTGTTGCAATAAGTATATGTGAGAGACATGCACCCCACACAGATTTAAATGTTGTCAAAGAAACCACTTTGACGGGCGGGACCATTTCAGTGCATACTGCGGCATAGTCTTTATGTAACTGGGATTTAGTTGTACCACAAGTCAGGTAAATGGGCGGGATATTATCTGTTCCTCTCGGTGCAGCTGGTTGTGGAATTCCATGCTCGTCTGCGACATTTTTTATGAAATGTACCACACGTTGAATATCCTCGAATGAATGAGCATTTACTGGACGTTTCCCAGTATTGCCATGACTTCTTGGAACAACACCGTTACGCGACAGATGTTTGTTCAAAGTAACGAGGTATCTTTTGCCGATGTCATGTGAAAGGAGGAAGGTAGACCTACACACAGTTGTCCCAAGAAACTTGTGCGACCATATAATCCTTTGTCTCTTTTTGCCACGCTTTGTGGTCAGAATACCTCCGTCATCATTCAGTCGTCCCATGAGATACATTTCCTTCATTTCTTTTTCCATTTCTCGCATGTCTAGAATATGTTTATAAAACTGCTCGAAGGAAAACTTATTACAGCAGTTCAGGCGACAACAATGATGCGACCGGAATCGCTCTACCTTCTCTCTTAGCTCATCAACATGTCATTCACTAAAATCTGCATCATTGTCATCAACAAAAACATTTTCTTCATCATGATTGTCTAGAATGCCTGCACCCTCCTCCTCCTCCTCACCATGTTCACTTCCAACAGCACCAATGTTATATTCTTCTGTATGATCAATGTGATCACTCTCCACTAGTTCCTCACTCTCTTTTGACAAATAGCTTCTTACTCTGCCGTGGATTAAATCGTCTACAATAGAAGGGTCCTGCTCAACATAATCAGCAAGATCGTCATCGTCACCGTTTTCGCTCAGCTGGGAGTTAGCTGGAGTTCGCCCAAAATGATCTGATATTATGCTTTCAAGTTCCTGGAAAAAAAAAATTTAAAAAAATGTTTCTTCAATTAAAGACTCAATGCATGTTGAAATATTTATTTGATCTATATGCATGCTTAATTTCAGGGTGGCAGAAACAAAAAAAGTATGAAAAAAAAAAAATCCTAGTCTCTACTCTAGCACTAAAAGTGATTTGAACGCAAGCCGACGACTTTACGGCGAGTACCAGTCGGCACTCATACCGTTGCACTACACATCCATGACGATCAGTGGGCGGATATATAGGTGTAATATCAGTTACTAATTTTTGAACAGAAATAGTTATTATTTTTTTTTAAAGAAAATGAAAAACAAACATGCTCAATCTTTTTTTTTTTTCTAATTAAAAACCTTACACTAAAATGGTTTACTTTTGGTTTAAATATTTCTTAAATTTTTACAACCGCGGTTTTGATCTATCACATCTAGGTCAAAGTGGTCCTCATATTTCAATGTAGATCAGAATATCTACTCCACATGAGATTTAAAGACCGATCATGATTACAGAGAAAGCTTCACTGAATTCATAGACGGCGTAATAAAGCATGATATCAATACAGATAATTAGATCTACAGGATCAAATTCATTTTCAAAACATCTGTTATTTTTGTCTTCTCTTTCACGAATGACCTTCAAATATTACACGGCTGATATTGATATGTTTTAAGCACTTCTACCAGGAAAAAAAACACGGAATTGTTTGAAATGAATGAAATACACATACTGCTAACTCGTCCTCCATGTCCATAAGTTGTATCCAAATAAAAACACCACAAAAACACGAACAAAAAAATATTTGGTTCAGTTTTAAAACCATAAAAACATGACGTAGGAAAATGACATCACTTCAAGTGCGGAAAAACCAGACTTGTTCCAAATGTCATTTAGACCCCAAATCGCTTGACGCGGCTCATTTATATATACTTGTAACTCCTAATGATTCAGAATGTCTAGGTTTGATAACAGTGAGACGGCTTCCGCTCTGAATGGTTAAATGCTGATTGCTGATTAGATTATTGGTTTTTGATTGACAGCTCAGTCGTTTTGTCAGAGATAATTATCTGGTGGATGTTTTAAGATCATCTTTAGGGTAGTAAATAATATCTGGTTGGAAAACAATAGTATGTATAAAGAATGAGATAATTGTGTAGTGGTCATCAGAAAATTATCTGGTAGAAACTAGAAAATTATAATGTAGTAACAATGCATTATTTTATTGGAACATTACATTAACTTAGGGGAAGTCAAAGTAATGTCTTACCTATGAGATAATTATTATGGAAATAATAATTAAATAATATGAAAATAGGCAAAGCCTAGAAACGGGCGAAAGAGACTTTATCCTGAGACATATGAAAACATAATCGGTACAATAACTGATCGATGTAGATAGATCTATTTTCATTTGACCCTGCCCAGCAAATTTTTGATGGCAGTAGATATCTGAAGACAACAAATTCGAAAGTGATACAAATATAACAAATGTCCTCAACAGGGTAGCATTTTACCAGCATTTTATCCTTTTGCCGCAGTGTTCTTAGAATCCTTCTCCTTCAGAGCAGTTTGAACTCGGGATTGTGTAATAAAGGGTTAACTTGCGAAGAAATAAAAGCCCCAAATAATCAGCAGTCGCTAATCCCAGCTGGACTAGTTTTTTTTTTTCCAAGAATCAATGATAATCATCACGAGAGAATTCATCAACCAGTCATCGCTGATCATTGTTTGGGTAAATGTAAGGTGGGAAAGCAGCCACTGGGCTGGAAAGAAGTTAGTGTAATCCTGTTTAAAGGCACACTAGGAAAGCAAGGATAGTTACACTGGCTGCCACGATAAATAACTGAAGTAATTTTGAAAGTGGCCGAATAATCATAGAAATACCCGTATTTTTTATGGCTCTGTATACATTAAGAAATATATTATTTCTGATCATTTTACTACATAGGGGTGTAGAAACCTATCCGCAAAAAAAGGGAACTTTGTAGATCTAGAACATCTAGCTCTATACGTTGTACATAGATAAACAAGAAATATTGCAAGTAATGTAGACGGCGTAATTTTCAGGCACTTAAATACCAATATTGTCAAAACTCTGGGGATTCAATACGAAGAGAAATAATGAAAAGTAAAATTGCAAGAAATTGTCTCTTTCTTCTGCTTTGCATACCTATGAGAAGCCATGAAAGATTCAAATTATAGATCTAAATATATTTTTCAAGATTAGATGTTAATCCAAACCATGTTTGGAAAAGGAGAAGTTCCTCCTAAAATTGCCTGAAAATAAAGTCAGACAGGCATACAGTTCCTTATGGGTTATAAGGGTCAAAACCAGGTCAATACAGGCCAAAAGCCATCATTCGTGAAAAAAAAAAACTAAAAACTAAAAGGATGCTAACATGCTCACCAGGTACTACCAAAAAGTACCTTCATCTTCTCACCTCTGACCAGCTGATTGAGTGAATTTGCTTTTATCGTGCACCAGCCCCACCCCAAAGGCTGTTTGTATTGGTACGGGGGACAGTGCAGATACACGACGAACCCTTTCTAAGTTATACCCGGTTCTTTAACATGCTCAGTGTATAGCACCATCACACGGGACCTCTGTTTAACGTCTCATCCGAAAGAATATTAGTAATTTTAGATGACCAGCCGTGGGAATGGAACCCACACCCTCAGTTGACCCAAAACATCACCTTCACGATTGTTACACTCTTCCAACTGAGCTTTGCGGGCTGGTCATCCTGACCAGCTCAGAGAGTGGGGGCCTAGATCTATATGTGTAGGCTACAGTACTCCTTCCAGCGAGGTCCAGGATGTACATTCAACATCAGCCCCCTTTGCACCTCTGATAATGCAAGAATATGTGTATATGTGTATACATTGTTTTTCTCTAGCCCTGCCAACCAGTTGTAAGTGTGTATAGTGATTTTGCTTGTCTACCTCTGAATTACTTTAATACGATAAATTCGGAGTAGATCTAGATCAACATAATCTTAACAACTTGGATTATTTCTTAGATTTAGTAAGCTGCATATATTAATACTAAATTGATACTAATACTTTTTTAAAAAACCTTCTTACCCATCTATATATCTTTATTCCCATCTATCTATCCCTTCTTCTTCTCTCAGTAGCTCAGTCGGTAGCGTACAGGACTTGGGAACAGGGGCGTGGCAAATTTTTTCCCGTGGATTGATGATATTCACTGCGACAGGATTCATTCCTCCCTCACTGCTAACCATTGTTTCGAAGCCAGAGGCTTGGAAAGAATATTGTGAGGAGTACTGGTAAAAGAAACTCCAAGAAAGCATGGATAGGTGCACTGACTGCCCAAATATGACTGGAATGATGTTTAAAACGGCGTTAAACCCCATACAATAAATCATCTCTCATATTAAAATCATACATCCACTCATCCATCCATTAACCCAATAAATGACCTAACCAACCCATAACATTGCGACAAGCACTCTTCCTATCTATGTTGTCCAAAATCTCCTAAAATATCTTTATCCAATCCCCTACATGTATTTAGTACCCAACTATATTGGTCTATCCCTAGTCTTGTCATCTTTCTCAAAATCAACAATATTTACAATACTCTTTTTCTTCCTTAAATAACAATTAGAGAAGTAATTTTTTATCAGTCTTGTGAACAAAGTGTTGAAAAACACAAGACGTAGGTAAGGGTGTTGAAGAAACCAAAGCGAACACAAAATAAGGCGAACTGCAAAAGGACGAACGGGATCAAGGCAGACTTCAAAAAATTACGTCATTTGAAGCAAAAATGTTGCACCACGTAGTTCATACGTCATCGAAACTAACAATATTGATAATTTTTTTCCCAGAATTTTTGTAATGATACGTGAACAAAAGGAAAACGTAGATAGATCTAGTATACATTTAAAGAAATTTTAACAAAAATTAATTAAATTTAATCTTAAGGATTTAGTCTGACTGTGTTGAATTATTCTTGTAATAAACCAACCTTCTGGTTGTCAAGGAAGCTGAAGTACGGATACAGTCGATCCGTATGTTTACAAACCTAAGTTGCTGAACTCAGTGCGCCTGATGTAGAACACATACAGTACTTGCGTCATTTTTTTCTGTTTTTTTTTTAAACAAATATACTCGAAAGATGCCTTTATTCAACCATTCCCAAAATCTATGCGATTTATATTTAATCTTGTTATAAGAAAAATTCTTAACATTATGTTAACTGTGTTCTCGAAATTTGTCGGTAAATGAATGTGCTTTGCTCTTGTAAAGAAATTCTGGTACGGTCCAGTCTGTCACCGGAAGCTGAGCTCCAGTGCACAAAAAATCAACAAAAATTTAAAATGGCCGTAAAAAGTCTTATGCGGTTTGTAATTTGAATTATGTAATTTGATGATTTTGAGTTTTATTCGTATGTGTAACCTATAGGCGATCTTTCGCCCGTATAAAAGAAACTTTTTTTTCACACTTTTTGGAATTTGTTTTTTCATATACATTGTATTTTTATCGTTTCAGGTCAGCTGATGATACAAAAGTTGAAGCTACAAGTGCAGTATAGTTGAGCCAAAAAATTCAAGTCTAAGAAATATTGGTGATTAGGCTGAAATAATATTAAGATATTTGTTTACATCATCAGTGTGTTTGGATTATACTTTAACTGCTGTGCTTTGACTAAAATAATGTTGAAAGCTGCATAAAATACCATTCAGTCAGTCAATCAATTGCTTAACCCTTTACCACACAATCCCAAGTTTTAACAGCCCTGGGAAATAAAACTTTTGAAAACATTGTGGACACAAAGAAAAAATGCTGGTCACCAGCATTTTTTCCTTTGCCCACACTGTTTTCTAACCTTTCAGAAACAAATCCAATCATTGCAGCCACATTTGATTTGTCGTCTGCTAATGTTTTGAAACTGGAGCAGTCTAAAGGTTTGTCGTTTGGTAAGGAGTTCATCACTCAATCAGGTGATGGAAAACTCACTTCAAACTTCAGTACATGTATTTGTAAACCCTTTACCACATCACAAAATTTTAGACTTGTCAAGACCCAAAACATTTGGAGAAGACAAATCAAAATGTGGCTGCAATTGTTGAAGTTTTCTTTGAAAGGCTAGAAAGCAATTTGTGAACAGAAGATAATGCTGGTTAACAGCATTTTCTCCTTTTCCCATAATGTTCAAGTCTCCTTTTCAAGGGTCGCTAAAATTTGGGACTGTGTGGTAAAGGGTTAACTTGATACCTCCTGCAATTGACTTTTAGGGCCTTGTAGCAAACTGTGGTACTTTTGAAAGAGTTCTTGCAAAAAGAGAACGGGTTTTAAATCCTTTACCAAACAATCCTTAAACAAATCTGTGAGAAATCTATGGAAAACATTGTGGGAGCATTTTCTCCTTTTCCAAAATTTTTAGCTTGGCTGTTTTTGAAGAAAATGTTGAGTTATTGTCATATCCCTATTGTAGACTGCATCTATCAGAAGGGGAAGCCATCCAACAAGGACAGGTAACCATCAAAGTATTTTTAATACAGTTATGCCCCCTTTTTCAACTTGAAATTTTCAATGAAAATCAGGCAACTGCAGCCAAGTGTTGGCATCCACATGCAGTGCTGTTGTTTTCTACCCTTTCAAAGAGAAATTCTATCTGTTGACCACGATGATAGATATGCCCCTTTTTCAACTTGGAATTTTCACCAAAAAATCAAGGAACTGCAGCCAAGCATTGGCAAGAGTTTTCTACCCTTTAATAAAAATAAATCCTATCAGTTGACCATGATTTAGTTGTCTGCCAATGCTTTTAATCATCAGTAAGTCCAAAATTTTGTCTTCAGGAAACAGTAAATGAGAATTTTGCCTTATCCCATTTTGCTTTCTACCCTGTCAGGGACACATCTAATATCAATCCCTTTGCCACACAATACCAAGTTTTAACAATTCTTAGGAAGTAGCCCATTGAAAACACTGTGGGAAAAGGAGAAAATGCTGGTTACCAGCATTTTCTCCTTTTCCCA
Source organism: Hippopus hippopus (assembly GCA_946811185.2). Classification (NCBI taxonomy): domain Eukaryota; kingdom Metazoa; phylum Mollusca; class Bivalvia; order Cardiida; family Cardiidae; genus Hippopus; species Hippopus hippopus. The sequence continues at coordinate 28,252,768 of OX328112.1, read as the reverse complement.
CAATGTTTTTAGGTCTGTCAAAGACATGCAGTTTATTGGTTTCACATTTGAATTTTGCATCTGCAGACACTGTCAATGTGAAAGTGTTCAAGACTTGTCATTGTGGAAAGGGTTAAGCCACATTTTTCACCTGCAAATACTTTAAGTCTTTAGCAAATGACAAAATTGTGGATATGACCAAATTGAAAGCATTTGCAGACAACAAATGTTACTCAGTACTGGAATTTGTCTATCATAGGGTAGAAAACATAGTGGGAAAAGGAGAGAATGCTGGTTACCAGCATTTTCTCCTTTTCCCACGATGTTTTCAAGAAAACTCCTTTTTCAGGGTCACTAAAACTGTTTAAAATTGTATAATTCCACAATTTTTATTATCTGCTAAAATTTAAAAGTTAGGGATGGCAGTCAGACTTGTGTTCGAGAAATACATGTATTTGTTGATATTACATCATGTTTGTATATTATTTTGTGAATTAATCTTTAGAACGCTGAATAAACCTATCAGACATTTTTTTTCATGCTAGAAATATGACCAAAGTAATAGCATTCCATGGTTGCCTTTGTCCACAGTGTTTCAGCAAAGCGGACAGTGTAGATCAAAGATTAGGCTGCACAAAACGTGCAGCCTGAGCTTGATCTACACTGGCAGCAAAGGCAAGTATAGTCGTGAAAGGCGCTTTAAGGGTTAAGTGATACATTCCATAACATGTTTAGGCATGCAGGCATTGATACGAGAAAAGTCATTATGTTAAAAGAATGGAGAGTTTGTGTCATCATTATAATGCCCTCTCAAAAATATGAGTCATGCTCTATGAAAAGGGGGCTTAATGCAATTGCATAAAGTATCATGTCAGCTTGCGTAGTCCGCACAGGCTGACATTGGTTAAAACTCTTTGATATATGTAAATATTATGCATGTTGAAGGACCATTCTACCTGCACATCCAGTCAAATGTTGGATTAAATGGAGTTTGTGGATCCCTTATTATGTGATATCTTGCTTGGTTTACTGCAGAAATACATTTAGCCCCCTTTTGCCAGACTGCAGTGATTGGGAAAGAATTTTCAATGGGACAATAGCCCTTCGTGCAAGAAAATCAATGTGACATTTTGAAAACCCATGTGACAATTTCAAAAGAACACCAAAATTTTAATGGCTTTCATTTATTTGTTTAAAACAGTACCATCCAAATACAAAAAGTGTTAACTCCTACTGTAGGCTAATGCCTATGCTTGGTTTCCAGCTTAAAAGCTTGGAAGAAAATCAATGTGACAGTTTGAAAACCTATGTGCCAATTTCAAAAGAACACCAAAATCTTAATGGCTTTCATTTATTTGTATAAAACCGTACCATCCAAATACAAAAAGTGTTAACCCCTCTTGTAGGCTAATGCCTATGCTTGGTTTCCAGCTTAAAAGCTTGAAACCAAGCATAGTCATTTGACCATAAAATAGTTAAGTAGCCTTCTCAATCAGCATGATATGCGCTGTATGAAAATTTCTATCAAGTTTCCTCTGCAAATAAAAAACGTCCACTGTAACATGAAACTAGATCTAAAACATGCTTTGGGTTGCCCTAACGTAGACATGATTTGAGGGTCGCTCTAATGCGCAACAGGATCATCCGTATGAGATTGCTCAGAAACTATCTTTTTGGAAACTAGAGGCGCTTGAGCGCCTGTATCGCTCCACAGGCCTGATATTTCTATAATGGCGAAAGGAAGTTTTTAACAGTTATCATTCAATCCTGCATTTTAGCTCACTGAAGAAACAATTTGGTAGACAACCACCATAGGAACTTACCTGCAAAACAACAATGAAATCCAATGAATAGTTTTAGAGAAGAAATTTTTCAAAGATTTTACTTTATACCATAAAAGGAAAATGAGTCTCCCATAAAAGCCATGTTTTTTGACAGATCATTTTTTTTTTTTAAGGAATTCTGTAAACCTGTATCTAAGGAACATTCCTGCAAAATAATAATGCTATCCAAATAGCAGTTTGGGAGGAGAAGATTTTTAAAGGTTTTTTACTTTGGTTGCCATGGCAACCAGAATTCTTCATGGAACACAATTATTTGAAGGAATTTGAAAGAGGACCACCAAAGGAACATTCCTGTGAAATTTGGTAAAAATCCAGTCAATAGTTTCTGAGGAGAAGTTTTTTAAAGAAAAAGTTTACGGATGCACGGACGGACGAACGGACGGACGGACGCACGACGGACACAACGCCATGACAATAGCTCTCTGGCCTTCGGCCAGTGGAGCTAAAAAAAAACTGATGGAGCCCTGAGGCATCTTTTACTGTTTTATTGATGATTGAAATTCAATTTTACGGCAAAACTAAAACCTTAGACCTGTTTTAACAGACAAATTTACAGCAAGAAAATAAGCTTAATATTTAATAAGCGTTTTTTCATTGACAACATGATGATGTCATACGCACTTACTGCTACTCATTTTATAGAGTGTCTTCCTTGACGCTGATCACAGCAGATTTGTCCCACTTAGTTTCGTACTTTACAGGGGTTGGAAATTGAAAAGGACAATGGCACACTCGGCGGCAAAAATGTTTGACATTTTGGATTTTAATGTGACTATGGCGCATGGCACAAGCCTTTCCAGTCACTGAGACTGTGGCTCAATTATGTTTATGTGTTTGTGCCAAATATGTACATCTGTCTCTTGCCTCAGTAGCTCAGTGTGTAATGTACAGGAGTCAAAACTAAGGGCTTACTGATTTGATTCCCAGCTCTACCAATTTCTTCCTAGGATTGATGATAGTCACTGAAACAGGATTCATTCCTCTCTCACCGCTGATCATTCTTTTGACGATGGTTATGTCATGTTGGAAAGCAGCCAGTGAATTGGGAAGAATATTGAGCGAAGTACTGGTAACAGGAAAGCATGGATAGGTGCACTGGCTGCTGTGAATAACTGAAATTATGTTGAAACAGTAAACACAATACAATCAATCTTGTTATCATACCCCTCAAAAATATGTTAACACTGTTGTGCCAGATCTATACATCTGTCTATGGCCCCAGTAGCTCAGTGTGTAATGTACAGGACTATGTGGTTTGATTCCCCAGCTTTGCCAATTTCTTTCCAAGGACTGGTGATACATGTAGTTATTGTGTCAGAATTCATTGCTCTTTCACTGCCGAACACTGTTTTAACAAAGGTTGTTTGAGAAAGCAGCTAGTGGCTTGAGAAGAATATCACGTGAAGTACTGGTAAAGCAATCTCCAGGAAGGCATGGATAGTCACACTGCCTGTTGCATTGGAACCGAAATAATGTTGAAAAGAGTGTTTGATTCAAACAAACTGTCTGTAGCATGCACCTGGGTGTATTTGGCAAGCTGTAGGTCAATGGGCAAATTGTACTTAGCTCTTTACCAAACGACAAAATTTTGGACTAGACCAAATGGAAACCATTTGTAGATGACAAATGTAACTCAAATGACAATTTCTGTCTTTGATAGGATAGAAAACATTGTTGGAAAAGGAGAAAATGCTGGTTACCAGCATTTTCTCCTTTTCCCACAATGTTTTCAAAGGCCTTCTTTTAATGGGTTGTGTGGTAAAGAGTTAAACCTTGTTTACCTTGATTTTTTGGTCCAATGATTGTAAAACTTGGTCAGAATATTGTCTTGATAACAACTCCAGTAACATGAGTATTAGACTGAAAATGTTGCATGTAGGATGTACACATAGTTTTTCACAGATCTGTCCATGTGACATTCTTCTTATACCAACATGACCTATTTCCTAACTTGTCGAGATATCATTCAGACAACCATTTTTACCATCTTTGAAGAATACTGGACAGACAATGTAGCCTCAAGAGCATACATAGGTTATTACACGGCTGATGAGGGCCAGACAGTGATATCGGCTCGCCACCTTGATATCTGCCCCAAGGGCAGATTTCGAGTTGGGGGACCCGATATCACTCTTCAGCCCTCATAAGCCATGTAATAACCTGTTTATTATATTCATTGATCATTTGCTCAATTTTTTAGTTTTCTAACATGTTTAAAGAGTTGAAACAGAAACTTTTGTCTTCATTCAACACAACTTTTTTTCTGCAGAGACACGTCATGTTCATGACGTAATAAGCCATCATTCATCATGACTATCGCAGCTGCATATACAGTATAAGGATGTTATAAATAAACAGTTCTTCATCTTTATTCCTAGTTAAAAAAGATGTCAGTATGTGTGTGTTTTTCCCAGCCAAATATTCCATTTAGTATGATACGGATTATGAATGAGAAACAGGATAAATAGATAAATGGTGCTTTGGATTGCAAAACTTAATCAAGCTCAGTTCCCCCCAGTTCAACGGATAAATTCATAGGACTACTACCTGATAGACACCACGCCTTGCCAGATAAACTTTACCAATTCAAGACAACAACAACAATCTTTTCTTTATTTATAGTGCTGGTTTTGCGATTCAATTATTGTCTGTGCTTCTGAAGATTTGTCTGCTAGCAATTGACAGACTGCTTCAGCCATTTTTTTTTTCAAACTGGATGTTTTGAAAATATTAGTTTACGAGTGCGTGTTCTGTTGCTATAGATTTAGAACAAATATCTTGTCAACAGGCAGGATATCAGCCTGTTGCCCTGCCATATCTGCCCTTGCATGACACTGATATTATACCATTTTCAGTAAAATGTTACTATTGTAAGTAACATAATGTAATAAAGTTATTTTATGAATTTTTAACGAAACATGACTCATTTTTGAACTTGTCTTATATCATCAAGACCAACCTTCAGACCAAGTTTCGTGAGTACCTGACTGATAATGTGGCTGCTAGAACATACTGCAGGTAAAATTTTATGTTGGACTCGGTACAATCACGAAAGCTTACCTTGAGCTTTGTGCTCACGTGAGCTAGAAATACCGCTAAGCAAAACCCCTACGACAAAAACCCCTACCCCTGGACCTCTGGAAGATGAAAATGATGGTTGTAAAAATAATAAAGAATATATCTGGATCATGTCCAATTTAATAAAGACCATTTTTCAGAATCTTTGACAAAACCAAATGGATTGCATTAAGTGACAAAAATCAGCATCCAGCCTAGACTAGAAATATACAAAAGCCAAACAGACATCTCCTCTAACCTTATCATCATTAAACTTGTTTAAGCTTACCTAACGACATTATGTCCTGCGTCAAAATCTAAACTTATCATTGGTACTTATTATATTATCTAGGGATAATTTTAAACCTTTACTAATCGTTCCCAGGTATAAATTATCTGTAGAAAAAAGGCCTTTTGACATCACTGTGAGAAATGGAGAAAACGCTGGTAACTAGCATTTTCTCCCTTTCCGACAATTTTCTCAAAGGCAGACTTCATCTGTTGAGCCACATCTGACATCGCCAAATGCTTTCCATTTGGACAAGTCTACAATTCCGACTTTTACCGAACCTGTGGAAGAGACTTTTTGTTCTAATTTTTTAAACGTTATATAAAAACAAATTTGACCTTTTGAGTCACATTTATACTGTTGGCTATAAAAGCTTTTAATTTGGCCAGTCTGACATTTTATTGTGTAGTAAAGCTTTAACTACAGATGACTTTAGCTGTTTGGAAACATTTTTGCAATAGAACCAATTCCTATTGATGAGCTATTTTTTCTCCAGCCAAACTGCTTTTACATGTATTTAATCCTTTACCAAACAACAAAAACTAAATCTGGTCCAAATTCAAAGCGTTTGTAGATTAAAATAAATGCAAATCAAGCGATGGGATTTCTATCAGAAAGGGTAGGAAACATTGTTGGAAAAGGAGAAATTGCTGGTTACCAGCATTTTCTTTTTCCCACAATGTGTTCAAAGCTTACTTTCTCAGGGTCGTTAAAACTAGGCACTGTGTGGTAAAGAATTCAATTAACCTTGGCTCAAGTTGACTAAGTATATTTTACAGCAATAATTTCAAAGTTATGTATTGTAAAGTTATTCTAAGAAGTTATCTATTAATAATTTAGCTGATCCCAATCAATTCCCACACACCCACAACCCCCTGTGAATTTTTATCACAATGTTCTGCTTTTGCAAAAAAAGAATGAAATGGAAAAATGATAGAACAAGTGAAAATTTTGATACAAAATTTCATTGGTCAATCAGGTCAGCTGACCTTGTCTGTCTATATATAGACCTTGAAAAGAGGAGTGTATTTTCCATAAATCAAGATTGTGCAAGGGATCCCGTAGCAATTTTCTTCTTTTTACCTCAGACTGATCTCAACTTGTTATCAAGAGATCTTAGACTTGTCCAAATTGAAAGGATTTAGAGACGACAACCTAGATATTTGTTTTCATTAAAGCAGATGTCCCCCCTTGTGACCCTAGAACCCTCGCTGTGACCTTGACCTAGCAGAACCTCCCCTGCATGTCATCGCCTCCAATTCTGTCACCCTTCATCAAGCAATTCTACTCTGTGGTAACAAATTGAAAAAGAAAACAAGACGGCCATAATGATTATGAAATACAATTAAACAAACCCAACACAGCCAAAATCTTTCAAACTTAAATAATTTATCAAGAAATCTAAGAAAGGTCCAACCAATAATCATTTATGCAAAATTACAGAGAATTCCAACATGGTTTCAGAAAAGAAGATTCTTAAAGATTTTCAATATCTTTTCAGTTTTGTTGCCATGGTGACCACTGTGTGACATGGAGTAAATTTTTTTCAAGGAATTCTGAAGAGGAGCATGGCATCATTATTTCTATGAGGTTTGGTTAAAATTGGTTCAAGTGTTTCAGAAAACCTGTTTTCAATAAAAGTTAAATGCACAAACTCAATTGGGCAGGGAGACTAGAAGTACAAAGTCAGAAGTTATCAGTTTATCATCATTTTCAAAGGGATTGGCAATATACATGTAACTTGCCCTACTGTTAAAATGTAGTCACGGCTTGCAAAACACTGATTTTTGTCACTTAAAAAGGAGAGAGAAAAAAAAATTCAATCATAACAATATTTAAATAATAAGAGCTATAGTAATAAAATTAATTAAACACTTTCGTAATATTCACACTTTTTAAACAAACAGACAGAAATAAAGCATTTATCCTCATTGACAACACTCATTCCATAATAATCCACTTATGGCCTGCAACACTCAAAAAGGGGCCTTAGGACATTTGCGTAAAGTGTTGTCTCGGATCAGCTTGCGCAGTCCGCGCAGGCTAATCCAAGACGGCACTTTACGACTACATTAAATATTGTGCTACTGTAGGCTTGCTCAAAACAGAAAATTTCATAAAAACGGAAAGTGCCGTCTCGGATTAGCCTGCGGAGACTGCGCAGGCTGATCCAAGACGACACTTTGCGCAAATGTCCGAATGCCCCTTTTCACGTGTTGCAAGCCTTATGTGAGCCATACTCTGTGAAAAGGAGGTTTAATGCACCTGCAAAAAGTATTGTTCAGTTCAGTCTGCGCTGGCTGACCTGTGTAAAATCTTTTTACTTTTGGTCAATTTTCTGCATTGTCGAAGGACTATTCTACCTAATGATTCAATCAGTTGTTAGACAAAATGGATTTTATGTGTCCATAATGATGTGAGGAGTTCTGTGGTATCATATGGCCTGCAACACATGAAAAGGGGCATTCGGACTTCTGCGTAAAGTGTCATCTCTGATCAGCTTGAATAATCTGTGCAGGCTAATCTGAAAAGACACTCTGTTTTTATGTAATTTTCTGTTTTGCGCAAGTCTACTGAAGAACAACATCTAATGTAGTTGTAAAGTGCGGTCTTTGATTAGCCTGCGCGGACTGCACAAGCTGATCTGAGACGACACTTTACGCAAAAGTCCGAATGCCCTTTTTTGGAGTTGCAAGCCATATATCACGGAGGTACATAAAACCCCCTTTCACCAGCGCGCCACTCAAACACATGAACTGATATTTCATTTCTCTACCATCTCTTAAACCTTATCCTGATAAATAACTGAAATGAAACTTTTCAGCCGATAGTAAAATCCCAAATTTTGCTAATTTCAAACGTAATTTTTACAGAAAAACAAATATGTCCTTATCGGACAAATGTAGATCAAAGATCAGACTGCATGTTCTGTGCCGTCTGATCTTGATCTACATTGTCCGCAAAACGTCAGTGAGTCACGCTTAGCAGCATAAGGGTTAACTTTCAAAAATCACTGATAATATAATTCTCAGCTCTGAAGCCTGTGCTCCAGTCCAATCAAGTTTTCCTTTTATATATTCTGATGTTACTTTGTCCAAAATGATTAACTCTTTAACAAATGAGAAAATTTTAGACTATGCAAAAATTGAATGCATTTGCAGACAACAAATTAGATGTAACTCAAAACTTGAAGTTGTTGTGGGAATAGTAGAAAACATTTTAGGAAAAGGAGAAAATGCTGGTTGCCAGCATTTTCTCCATTTCCCAAAATGTTTTGAATTGCCTTTTTTCGAAAGTTCGTTAGAAGTCAGGATTATGTGGTAAAGGATAAATAATTACAGTACCAATAAACAGCTTTAACAAAGAGCAATTAGCCTGTGACAGTAGATTCCAATAAGGTGTGATTAAAAAATTATTACCACCTGGACGAAGGCTACACTCTATCAGGAGACAAAAGTTTTGACTTGTCCATATCGATAGCATTTATTGATGAAAAATGTGGCTCAAATAAAAGTATTTGTCATTCAGAGTTAAGAAATATTGTAGGAAAAAGAGAACATGCTGTTTACCAGCATTTTCTCCTTTCCCACAAAGTTTTCAAAAGCCTTTTTCCTTAGGGTTGTCAAAATACAGGATTGTTTAATATAGAGTAAAAAGTATCTATTTTACATCAATTTTTGAAGTAATTGGTGCACCTAAACTCTCTACATTTGCATTTGCAGACGACAAATTAAATGTGGCTGAAAGTCCTGAATTTTTCCTGGAAAGGGCAGAAAACATTGTTGGAAAAGGAGAAAATGCTGGTTACCAGCATTTTCTCCTTTTCCCACAGTTTTCTACCATACAGTAATCTCATTGGAACCAATTTTAATTTTTTGTCAGCAAACACAAATGCTTTCAAGTCTAAAATTTTGTTATCTGGAAATGGGTTTAAGCAACTTTGGTACAATTAATAGGTGTCATCATGCTAATTGATAAACCTTCTTTGGCTTACATTTCTTGATTTACGTAACTTTGTCTATTGAAATAATTTTCCCTTGTTTATTATCATGGGTGTATTTATAATACAAGAATCCTGTTGATGATATTTTTATACATATTCTCTCTACATATCAAAACCCTAAGTCTCTCAAAGATCGGTGATCACCTTGCCCTTTTACCAAACAAACCAATATTTTAACTCTTTATCACACGACAAAATTTTAGGCAGATTCAAATTGGAAGCATTTCCAAAGGACATAGTAAATGTGGCACAAGTAATGGGATTTGTCCGTAAGAGATAAGAAATATTGTGGGAAAAGAAGAAAATGCTGGTAACCAGCAAAAGCTTTCATTCTCAGGGTTGTTAAAACTTGGGATTGTGTGGTAAAAGGTTAAGACCCTGTTGAAGAAGGCTTTTCAAACTTTTGTGGGAAAAGGAGAAAATGCTTGTAACCAATGTTTTCTACTTTATTAACCCTTTATCATACAGTCCCGACTTTTAACGACTCTGGAGAAGAAAGCTTTTGAAAACTCCGGAAATGCAGAAAATGCTGGTAACTAACATTTTCTCCTTTTCCCAAAACGTTTTCTACCCTATCAAAGAGAGAAAGACAGAAGTCATCTTGTGAGCTAAATCTAATTTGTAGTCTGCATTTGCTTTTAATTTGGTCACATAAAAAATTGTGTCCTTCGGTAGAGAAATAAAGACAAATCCCATCATTTCATCAAAATTGAACTTGACATCTGAAAAATTTTTTAATGCTTTAAGTTTTGAAAAGTCAAGCATTTTGTTGTCTTGTAAGATGTTAAAGTTTTGAGCTAGAACCCCTGGAATGTAGATAATAAATTCTATGTAACCAGCATTTTCTGCCTTTTCCACTATGTTTTCTGACCTTTCATGACCAAACCCATCACCTGAGCCACATCTAGTTTGTTGCCTACAAATGCTTTCAATATGGACAAGTTTGTGAGTTGAAAAGAGTTTATTAAGGGTTGAATGGGAAACTATTCCAACTGTGTTTTGGATAATTTTACAGAAGATGTTGAACTGTGTGAATAAATTCAAACAAATCTAAACAAGATGATCTAACAATGCTTTTCACAGAAATAAGGTGGTTTTTTTTTTTCCATCTCTGGAAAAATTTTTCCAAAATACAGATGGAATTATTTCACATTCATCCCTCATTATTTTTTTTTTTCTTCCCCAAATGACCGGTTAATGATATAGACATAAAATTTCTTGTTCATTTTCCATTTCCAAGTTGTTGATTTTAAGATATTTTCTATTTCAACCCTTCTTTTAACTCTTTACCCTACAGCAAGATATAAAACTGGTCCAAGCTCAAACTTCTTGCAGACAACAAATTCAGTGTGCTTCAAATAATTGGAATCGTCTTGAAAAGCATAGCAAACATTGTGAGAAAATGATGGTTACCAGCATTTTTCCACTTCCAACAATGTTTTCAAAAGCCGTTTTCCCTAGAGAAGTTACAACATGTGATTGTTTGGTAAAGGGTTAAAAAGTGTATACAAATGAAAATTCTGCTCATTATGAGCAATTTATCAAAATATTTTCAATCGACATCGACTTTGAATACGTCTTAAATAAGAATTATCAAAAAAAGCAGCCTAGTATCCCTTGCCAAGTGCTTTGGTAAAGGAGAATGATTTCAACCCCTATCACATAAATCCAAAGTTTTAGTGAACCCTTAGGAAAAAGTCTTTTGAAAACATTGTGAGAAAAGGAGAAAATGCTGGAAACCAGCATTTTCTCCTTTTCCCACAATGTTTTCTACCTATTCATGGACAAATACTATCCAAGTACATATGCTATCATTTGAAAAATATTTCAATTGTCGTCTGCAAGTTCCTTTAATATGGACAAGTCTAAAATTTTGCCATGTGGTAAAGGGTTAAAACCTGACTTTTTTATGTTTTAAGCACTAGTTTTAGATTGAGGGGCAATAACTCTTCCATAAACAGATAGGCTGTTCCACCATACCCCTAGAATGACTTATTTTAAGGGATTTATAAGAAGCAAAGGCTTATAAATGCTGATATTTATCCATTCTGAAGCACTCTTATCATTATGTCAAAAAAATGACAAAATATATTATATACTGTTAAACAAATTATGCCATGTCATTCAACAGATACACAAGTCAAAACAACAGAAGTTTCCAAGGGAGATCATTCTCACAGTAGTTTGGATGAATGCAAGTCATTATCTTCCCATTGTTATGATATCACTTCCTCCTTTATTTTGATTGGATATTGCGATTGTTGTTGTATGGGTTGTTCACTTTGACCTTGAGCTAAATTCAGCGGAAAGTCATCTCCACTCCCACTGAAAATATATGACATATAAAAATTTAGGCTTTAACTCTTTACCACACAATCCCGGCTTTCAACGAGAAAAAAAGCTTTTGAAAACTGTGTGAGAAAAGGAGAAAATGCTAGTAAACAGTGTTTTCTCCTTTTCCCACAAAGTTTTCTACCTAATCACAGACAGAAATCATCACTTGAGCTACATTTCATTTGTCGTCTGCAGATGCTTTCAATTTGAACAAATCTTTTTTTTTTTTCATTTGGTAAAGGGTTAGATCTAATCCTTGACTAAGTAATCTGGTGCTTAACAAGCTGGGTCCGTATTCACCAACAATTCCTAAGAACTTTCTTTGTCTTATTCTCAACAACTTTCTAAATTTAAAAGTGACACAATTTCTAATTGGGTAATTGTGTTACTTTCAAATTTAGAAAATCTCGGATGTAAAGACTGAGAAAGATGTTAAAAATGTTTGGTGAATACAGACCCAGAAGTAAGAAGATTTTTTAATTATCTTGGAAAACAGGGAAAATGCTGGTCATCAACACCTCTTTTTTTCTTTTCTTTCAATAATTCTCCCTTTTCACCCATTGAGCCAAACCTTGAATCTCAATCAATACAACAAAGGGCTTCACACCAATCAATCAGTGATAAAATTCCCAATGATTGATTAATTGATTCAATGGCATTTAATGCCTTTTTCAACATTATTTCAGTTATGTTGCGGTAGCCTGGGAACCTGTCCATACTTTCCTAGAGTTTCTTTACACCAGTACTTTGCACAATATTCTTCCTAAGCCATTGCCCGATTTCCTACATAACCATTGTTGAAAGAATGATCAGCACAGAGAGACTAATTAATCCTGTGACAATGACTATTATCGATCCTTGAAAACACACAGACCAAGCTGGGGATTCCAAGCAGTGACCCCCTATTTCCTGTACACTATATAGTGGGCTCTGCCATGTTGGATTCTCAGCTCTGCCAAATTCTTTCAAAGGATTAGCAACTAGATTCATTCCTCTCTTAAAGATGAGCATTGTCAAACTATTGACAGTGTTAATGTGGGAAAGCAGTATGTGGCTTAGAAAGAATGTTGTGCAAAATACTGGTTAAAGAAACCCCAGAAAACAAGAGGGCCATTGGCCCAAAAGCACCAACCTCAGTAAAGTCATCTAGGATAGAGTTGAATAGATCCTGGTTGTGATGATGTAAAACACATGAGTGTAAGTGACCTACATTTTGTCCAATATATCATCAAGACAAATATTTTAACCATGTTTCATGAGTATCAGGCTAAAAATGTGGCCTCTAGACTGCACAAAAGGTTTTCAAAGATTTGGATCAGTGACCTACTTTTTGACCCTACATGACCCAATTTCAAAATTGTCCAAGATATTATCACTTTGTGCTCAGGTGAGCTAATAATACTAGTAGATAAGTGCACTGACCACTGCAATATGGTTATCTGGACTGTGTTGAAAATAGCATAAGTCATCAGACAAAACCAATATATGCCCTTGATCAAGGTTTTACCAGAAACAAGCCTCTTGAAAAACTGGCCTGTTTTCTGCCTCTGAGGAACACTGCTTTTTGAAAAATAAAGAATTTTTGGAACAATTGTAAGTAGTATTTTGTCTTATTCCTAACAGTATTTCCTATGCTAACCAAGACAATTCCATCACTTGAGCATCATTAAATTTGTCATCTGCAGTGCTTTGTGTTTGGGCAAGTTGTAAAGTTCTAAATTTTTTCATCCAGTAAAAGGGTAATAATCATTAATTCATAATCACGATCCTTCAGATGGTCATTGAGATTTTATTGCAGATGCAAGCATTCAATGACATAGGGCAAAATATATCCAGGTCATTGAATGCTAACATCTGTCCTGCAATCCTAATGATCACCTGAAGGATCATGGTCATGGTGAAATGATAGATAAAACAGTCTAAGATAGCATAATAAAGGTTAACATCAAAACATAAATTATAAACCAAACACTCACCGGTGGGGCTGCTGCGTATTTCCATACACCATTTGTTGCATGCCTGCAAGATGCTGGTTGAATTGGGGGGCCATTCCAGCCTGATGGCTGAACATGGGAGAGTACATGCCCATCTGCTGGACCATCAGGGTTTGGGATTCAAACCCGGGTCTCAACTGATAGCCAGGGGGCAACATCTGTTGGCCATTGTGATAGGGAAGGTAGTCGCCAGCGACATTTCCATTCTGAATAGTTTTATCATTGTCACTTTCGTATTTCACAATAGTTTCAGTTTTGGGGAACCGGTTATTTAACTTCTCTTTCAAGTGGGGATGATTACTGCTGGGATCTAGCGATGCACAACTGGCAAGATATTGCTTTTCGACGTATGAATTTCTTGGGCTAGTATTTTGCCTCAACATAGTTTCTAAATGATGATGGTTCCCAGCTACAGAGTTAGACCTGTTTGGATGGGAACCAGAATATGAATCGATTGCCATGGCATCTGAAGGCTGTATCTTAGAAAACATGTTTTTCGAAACATTCAGTACCACATTTCCATTCTGAGCATGGACTTTTTCTTCATCTGCCATACTGTACAGAGAGTTATGCAGAAAATTCTTTGGGCCTTGATTTAGCTGTAAGTGCAGCATGTTGGATTGCTGATGAGTCATCTGGGATGACGCTACTGATGCTGATGATATGGGATATGAGGGCTGAACTAAAGGTTTAAATTGGGGGCCCGATGTTAACTGGGCAAGCAATTGTGGATGAGCTTCTCCGGCTGATTTCCGACCTTTTTCCAATTTCATTTTCACGGTCTCAGATTTATCGTCACTTTCTGTCTCAATGTCAATGTTCATTTCACTCTCCGGATCTTGAATGCTTAAATTTTCCATTTGTGTAGCTTCCTCTTGTCCAGCGAACGGGATCGTATGTTTGCGCATTTTGTCAAATTTCTTATGATACATATCCTCATTTTTTACCTCCATTTCAGGAGAGCTCCTCGCAGATCCAACCGGTGATTTGGACGAATCAGATTTCAGCATTACAGCAGATTTTGTTTGATCAACAACAGTATGGGGGTCGTCACTTGGACCTGTGATGGACACTTTTGGAGGGTCAAGCGGACTGGAATTCCATGAATTCTTGGGAATATTCAGTTGTGGAACTTGCTCAAAGGCACTCCCCCCACTTCCAACATGATGTCCCTGTATTTAAAGAAGGAAAGGAATACTTTTATTACAAATGAGATATGCTCTGTGAAAAGGGGGCTTAATACATCTGCACAGGCTGACCTTGATAGAAACTTTTTGTTATTGGTCTATTTTCTGCATATCCAAGGACCATTCTCCCTCATAGTTCAGTCAACTGTTAGACGAAATGGATTTTGAAGATCCATAATTATATGATGACTTGCTATTGACTGACTCTTCACCTGAAAGTGAAGGTTTTAAACTAATCCATTTCGAAAGAATTTGCAGATGCTATATTGAATATTGATATTGGGTTACTTTCAAACGAAAGGAATTGTGATAAATAGACTAAGAGTAGAAAACACAGTGGGAAAAGGAGAAAATGCTGGTAACCAGCATTTTCTCCTTTTCCCACCAATGTTTTCAAAGGTCTTCTTCCTCAAGTTCTTGAACAAAAAGGATTGTTTAGTAAACAGTTTCAGTATGTAAAATGAGTCAGATGGTAAAATGAATTGCTCATTTGGAGGCTGATTGAAGTCAGTGCAAAAGGATTCTTTCCTCGTTCATAGCAGGACATTTCTTTGACGATGTATATGTGGGAAAGCAGCCAGTGGTTTTCAAAGAAAGTTGTGCTAAGTTTAGGCAAAAAAATGATGTATATATAGGAAAACAGCCAGTGCCTATCAAAGAGTGTTTTGCAAGGTAAGGCAAAAAAACATGATATATATGTGGTGGCTTTCAAGAGTGTAACATTTGTGCGAAGTTAAGTAAAAGATATGATGTATATGTAAGGGAAAGATCCTTTGAAAACACTGTGGGACAAAATTCTGGTAACCAGAATTTTCTTCTTTTCCCACAAAGTTTTCTACCCTAATAGATTCAAGTTTCATCAGTTAAGCCACATCTATTTCAACATCTGCAACAGCTTTCAATTTGAACAAGTGTAAAAGTTTGTTGTCTGGTAAAGAGTTAACTTATTACCATACAGCAAAATGTTTGACTTATCCAATTTCAAAGCACTTGTAAACAACAAATTCAATATGACACAAATGGTGGGATATTTCTAGACAGCATTATGGGAAAAGAAAAATTGCCAGTTACCTGCATTTTCTTGTTTCCACAATGTTTTCAAAGCCTTCTTTCTCAAAGTCCTTAACTCTCTACCAAACAGCAAAATTTTAGATTAGTCCACGTTCAAAGCATTTGCAAAGACTGTAAAATAGTTGGGACTCAAAAATTGAAAATCGTTTTGGGAAGAGTAGAAAACAAAGTTGAACTAGAGGCGCTTGAGCGCCTGTATCGCTCCACAGGCCTGATATTTCTATAATGGCGAAAGGAAGTTTTTAACAATTATCATTCAATCCTGCATTTTAGCTCACTGAAGAAAAAGGGTATGGAAAAAACTTGTGAGAAAAGAAGAAAAAAATGGTAACCAGCCACGCACGGACGAACGGACAGACGAACGAACGGACAGACGGATGGACGCAACAACCAGAATTCTTCATGGAACACAATTATTTGAAGGAATTTGAAAGAGGACCACCAAAGGAACATTCCTAAGAAATTTGGTAAAAATCCAGTCAATAGTTTCTGAGGAGAAGTTTTTTAAAGAAAAAAATTATGGACGCACGCACGGACGAAGGGACAGACGAACGGACGGACGACGGACACAATGCCATGACAATAGCTCGCTTGTTAAAGTGGCGTTAAACTCCAATACATCCAACCAACCAATAATCATTCAGTGATGACCGATTACAGTGCTTACAGCACTTTGACTTTAAAAGGAATTTGGTAGACAACCACCATAGAAACAATTTGGTAGACAACCACCATAGGAACTTACCTGCAAAACAACAATGAAATCCAATGAATAGTTTTAGAGAAGAAATTTTTCAAAGATTTTACTTTATACCATAAAAGGAAAATGAGTCTCCCATAAAAGCCATGTTTTTTGACAGATCATTTTTTTTTTTTAAGGAATTCTGTAAACCTGTATCTAAGGAACATTCCTGCAAAATAATAATGCTATCCAAATAGCGGTTTGGGAGGAGAAGATTTTTAAAGGTTTTTTACTTTGGTTGCCATGGCAACCAGAATTCTTCATGGAACACAATTATTTGAAGGAATTTGAAAGAGGACCACCAAAGGAACATTGCTGTGAAATTTGGTAAAAATCCAGTCAATAGTTTCTGAGGAGAAGTTTTTTAAAGAAAAAGTTTACGGACGCACGCACGGACGAACGAACAGACGGACGGACGCACGAAGGACAAAACGCCATGACAATAGCTCGCTGGCCTTCGGCCAGTAGAGCTAAAAAGGAGAAAAATGCTGGTGACCAGCATTTTCTCCTTTTCCCACTTTGTTTTCAAAAGGATTTCTTTTCAAGGCTGTTAAAACTTGGGTTTCTGTGGTAGAGGCTTAATCATGGTATTAACTGGTACAGGTGTAAGACAGTATATGTATTTGCATGCTTAGTGTAAGGCTACTGTCAAAATAAGTCAGTATCAATTTCCCCCTTCCCCAAAAATACATACACACAAAACTTACATTATTTGGATCCTCAGTTGCTAATGGCGATCTCTGTTTATCAAATTTTCTGAAAATTGGATCCGGGAGTTGGGACAAGTATCCTGGATGCCTGTCTACCAACAAGGACTTTTTCTTGGCATGGAGATTATGGGAAGCACCTACACTACCACGACGCATGTCTGCTGTTATTCTGAAGTGGTGACCCTCGGGACTGGCAAGGAAATCTGGGTCGGCCGTTGAGTAGAGACGATTATGAGCAGCATGACCTTCGGAGTTCAAGTGAAAACTTGAGCATCTCGGTCGCATCTGGGGTCCAAAATCTTCCGTTCCCATGGACCCAGATCTGGGACGTGGGGAATTAGGTGATGAGGGAAATGGTTGTAGCAGATCTTTATGAAATGATGGACTAGTCCGAGTGCTAGAAGCATTGGAATCGGGAGCAGATATTGGAATGAAATCTCGATTCATCAATGCGTACTGTTCTTCCAAGATGGGTACTGGGGACGACGCTGCTGAATTGCTCACAGAACCTGGCATGCTGTTGACATGGGCTCTTTTCTCCAATCTGTCACTCAGTTTGCTCACCATCTTGGAGATGTATTCACGATCCATTGTATATCTACGCCTACTTCCTTCCTCTATCGTATGAAGTCTAGGTCTTGATATCTGGGAGTCTCGATCCAATGTGTGACACCGCCGTCTCGGCTGATCTGGCATCATTCCATAGTACCCTGTATTGTCTTCACGATAAAATGTTCCGTAAGGGGTTTTTAGTACCACTTGCTGCTGGGCATGGGGTTGCCCTTCTGAACTAAGCCTATTTTGGACTTGCCCAAGGGAACCATTACTGTCATAAATGGATGAAGTGTCCATCGTGGAACCAGATGTGTAAGTTGCTACAGACGATGATGTATCAGACGGTGTTGAACGCTCAGATCTGAAAGAAATTATGAAACATCATTTGTTAAATATTTACCAAACAATCACATGTTTTAACCCTATACCAGACGACAAAATTTTAGCCTTGTTCAAATTGAAAGCATTTGCAGACGACAATTTCAAGGTGGCTCAAATGGTGCAATTATTCTATATTTGGGTAGAAAACATTGTGGAAAAATGAGAACATGCTGGGTACCAGCACTTTCTCCTTTTCACTCAATGTTTTTAAAAGGCTTCTTTCCCAGGGTCGTTAAAAGTCTGTATTGTGTGGTAGAGGGTTAACAACCCCTACTAACTAGAAGGCTTTTTGAATGAAAAGAAAGAATGGACAACATACTCTATTGATTTGAAGTCATAAATAAACATAAGAATTACTTAATATGAAGTCACCATGCTCTAACTGGAAAGAAAATATCACACTAGAGGTATGTTTAATGTTACAGAATTATTAATTTGATGCAACCATTTACTATGTGATCCAGCTTTTAAAACCTTGTGGGAAAAGGATAACCAGCATTTTCTCCTTTTCTTACATTGTTTTCCTCCTTTTCAAAGGCATGTCCTTTAATTTGAACCACATAATTATGTTCTGTCATCTGCAATTGCCTATGGATTAGGATGAGTCAAAATTATTGTCGTGTGATAAGAAGTTAAATAAAACTCACCTAACTTCTACTTGAGAATCTTGCATCTCTACATTTTCCTCAGCTTTCTCTGCACCTGATTTTATGAACAAAGAGAATAGAATTATAAACCCGTTACAACAACCCTGAAGAAAAAACTTTTTTGAAAACTTTATGGGAAAAGGGGAAAATGCTGGAAAATGCTGGTAACCAGTATTTTCTCCTTTTCCCACAAGGTTTTCTTCACTTTCACCAATGATTACCACTGTTTCTGCTAACTTCAATATGTTGTCTGCAAACACATTCAATTCGACCAATCTAAAATTTTGTTGTTTGGTAAAGAGTTAAGTAGTTTATACCCTTTACAAAGCAATTCAAGGTCATTACTACAATGTGGAAGAACAATTATGAAAACATTCTGGGGAAAGGAGAAAATGCTGGTACCAGCATTTTCTCCTTTCCCACAATGTTTTCAAAAGCCTCTTCCCTTGGGGATGCTTAAACACAACATTATCTGGTGAAGGTTTTAACTTACTTAATTGGACTGGTATTGAAGACCAACAACAGAAGCCAAGTCCTGGCATTCAGTCAGTAACATACAGGACTTGAAACCAGGGGGTTACTGGTTCGAATTCCCAGCTCGGCCAAATTCTCTTCCAAGACTGATAATGATAGTCATTACAAAAAGATTAATTCCTCTCTCACTGCTGATCATTGTTTCGACGATGGTGATGTGGGAAAGCAGCCAGTGCCTTGGAAAGAGTTTTGAATTAAGAAAATCAGGATATTCAAGGACACTATGGTTCAAGTTGTGGATCTTCTGATCTGCAGTCAAATGTTCTACCACTGAGATATTTAAACATTCTGCTCTATGTAAGGCAGTGGAAAACATTTTTTTCAGAAAAATTTGTCACTGAAGCAATATTAGCATAAAGAGGCTTGAAATACAGGAGCTGGACTATTGCATGACAAAGAATAGTCCACACATTTTGAGCTTTACCCCTGCTTTTTCAATTTTAATAACATTGACCTTGACATCAATCTTTGCCCTAAAACATGCAGGTGATCTGCAAATTGAAAAATATTACCAACCAAAGTCCCATACACAAAGTACTCATAAATTGTTTCAGTTACTGAACTTTCCAGGTTTTTTGCTATTTTTAGTAACAGTAGCCTTGACCCCAGCCTGAAACTGAGTTGGAAGACAAACTTAAAAATTCTCCAATCACCAACCGTTCTTAATGACATTCTTAGTCTTTTTCTCCATGATTTTCTAAATTAAAGTACCATAACTTGTGATTGGCTAAACCAAATGATTTAGCCAATCAAAAGTTGTGTTACTTTCAAATTTAGAAAACACTGGAGAATAAGACTTGAATATTCTTAAAGTAGTTGGAGAATACAGACCCAGGCTTTCACCAGTATGGAACAAAAACACTAACCAACTTCCTTTTCTGCATGAAGAGCATTCAAGGTACGTAAATCTGTGGTTTTCATGAGTAATTTAGCAAACAGAGTGCTGTCCTCCTTGTGTGTTGTCTTGATCATGTTCTGTAGGCTCTCTGTCAGTTTATTCTGAATCTTTTCTACCTGCTCAACATGTCTCAGGCCAATACGATCTGTAAAACAAGTGTATATGTTGTTCTAACCAATGAAAGTACAAAAGAGACAATTTCATGTGCCAGTAACTTTGGAAAACAGTGTGAGAAAAGGAAGCACTTGATTGTTTAGTTGCTTGAAACAAGCATTTCTCCTTTTCCATGTTTTTAAAAAATGTAGTCTGCAGTATAGCCTCTAATAATTCTTTAACAATCTTTCACAAACAACAGAATCTCAGAGTATTTTCTCCTTTTCCTACAATGTGTTCGAAACCCTAATTCCTCAGGGTAGTTCAAACTTGCGATGGTGTGGTAACGGGTTTATAATAAACAATAAGTGTCACTTTGAAGGAAAGATCCTCAGATATGACAGAGAGTTTCAGAAAAATGTCACAAAGATCATAATGCAGACCACCATAGGGCTATGATAAAATCTTAGTGAGTTTTTTTTTTTATACAAGTCAGTGCCAACCCTTGTCTGCAGCTGCTTTTAGAAATTTATAGAGAATGTCTGATCCCAAGGAACAGTAATACTTAAATTGAAAAAAGGACATAACTGTCAAAATATCTTGAGGGTTACCTTCCCTATTGGTATGGGTTCCCTTTCTGATAGTATACAATCAGCTTGAAATTAATATCTTCAGTCATGAGAGATATCAGGAAAGTTTTTGAACAGTGATGAAGATGCACATGACATCAGGGCTATTACAATGCCTCAGAGTTTTCTTTGAAAAATAACTTAGCTTATAAAAAAATAAGTACTTGCTTACCTGGTGACAGAAGGACAATAGCAGAAAACAAAGCAATTTCATCGTCATTTAAACCTAGCTTGTTAAATCTCTCTGCAAAGTCAAACATCGAATCCAACAGGAAGCCCACAGAAGTTGTTAACTGCAATAAATACGTCAAAAAAATTGAATTTTTCATTTGAGAGTCTTTTATTTGCTAAGCACAGCTTTAGTTGTTTTTGCAATAACATATGAAAGCACTTGCAAGTGACAAATTGATTGCATATCAAATGATGGGACTTGTCACTGACAGGGTAGAAAACTTTGTGAGAATTGGAGAAAATGCAGATTACCAGCATTTTCTCGTATTCCATGAACTTAACTAAGCACAGCTTTAGTCATTTTTGCAATAACATAATTTATTACATTATGAAAGCACTTGCAAGTGACAAACTGAATGGATATCAAATTGATGGGACTTGTCATTGACAGGGTGGAAAACATTGTGAGAATTGGAGAGAATGCAGATTTTCATCATTTTCTCATTTCCAAGAAAGTTTTCAGAAGCTGTCTTCCTCAGGGTTATAACCCTTTACCACACAACCACAAGTTTTAACGACCCTGAAAGAGAATGTTTTTCCCACAATGGTTTGTACCATTTCTAACCCTTTACCAAATGACAAAATTTTAGACCAGTCCAATTTGAAAGCATATGCAGATTACAAAATAAATGCGATTCAAAAACTGAAATTTGTTTTGAGAAGGGTTGAAAACATTGTGGGAAAAGGAGAAAATGCTGGTTACCAGCATTTTCTCCTTTTTCCACAATGTTTTCATATGCCACCTTCCTCAGGGTCGTTAAAAGTCAGGATTGTGTGTTAAAGGGCTAAGAGAGATTTCATCTTTTCAGTCTCCTATAAGTGCTCTCAATGTGGACATGTCTAAAAGCTTATTGTGTAGGAAACCTTGGACTGATTGGTAAAGAGTTAACCCTTTACCACACAATCCCGTGTTTTAACGACCCTGATGAAGGAGGCCTTTGAAAACATTGTGGGAAAAGGAGAAAATGCTGGTAACCAGCATTTTCTCCTTTTCTCACAGTGTTTTCTACCCTTCTCAACTAGAGGCGCTTGTGCGCCTGTATCGCTCCACAGGCCTGATATTTCTGTAATGGCGAAAGGAAGTTTTTAACAATTATCATTCAATCCTGCATTTTAGCTCACTGAAGAAACAATTTGGTAGACAACCACCATAGGAACTTACCTGCAAAACAACAATGAAATCCAATGAATAGTTTTAGAGAAGAAATTTTTCAAAGATTTTACTTTATACCATAAAAGGAAAATGAGTCTCCCATAAAAGCCATGTTTTTTGACAGATCTTTTTTTTTTTAAGGAATTCTATAAACCTGTATCTAAGGAACATTCCTGCAAAATAATAATGCTATCCAAATAGCGGTTTGGGAGGAGAAGATTTTTAAAGGTTTTTTACTTTGGTTGCCATGGCAACCAGAATTCTTCATGGAACACAATTATTTGAAGGAATTTGAAAGAGGACCACCAAAGGAACATTGCTGTGAAATTTGGTAAAAATCCAGTCAATAGTTTCTGAGGAGAAGTTTTTTAAAGAAAAAGTTTACGGACGCACGGACGGACGGACGAACGGACGGACAGACGCACGCACGACGGACACAACGCCATGACAATAGCTCTCTGGCCTTTGGCCAGTGGAGCTAAAAACAAATTTCAATTTTTGAATCACATTTTTTTTTTGTCGTCTGCAAATGCTTTCAATTTGGAACAGTCTAAAATTTTGTTGTATGGTAAAGAGTTAAGCCTTAGAATGCTACATTGATATTATTCAGCTTTTCCAATTCGGAAAAAAGGGACAAAATATTTGCAATTTTTACATTGCTTGGCCAGAAAATGGTACACAGTAAGCGGGCAGTATAGCTCTAAGGTCAGACTACACGGTCTGATCTTAATCAACACTGTCTACAGAAGGGACATTTTGCAAGGAAAAATTAACAAACTCAATCCACCTACCCCTGAGGTCTGTCGCTGGAAAAGTTTTCCATTAGCAAACATCATGGTACCTGACTCGGTGTCAAAGAGACTGGCCATCCGCACCAATAACACTTCAAATGTAGCTGCCTATAAACAGAATAGATAATGTATAGATTCTACCCTTAACACATTCGGCGCCATAGGCAAAAACAGTGACTTTTGCGGACAGCATAGATCAAGATCAGACTGCAGAGAATGTGCAGTCTGATCTTTGATCTATACCGTCCTCTTGTTTAGGGAAGTCTATACAATCAAAATCTTTGTAAGTTTCAATGGATTGTTTTTAGAGCCATCAAAAGAGGTTGAGTTTTTTTATTTGGCACTGAAAGAGTTAAAGATACATCCTTACAGCTAGAGAGAAAAAAACACTGTTAAAACTTGAAACTTTGCAGAATGGCTTAGCTATGTAACATAAATAGATTACCAATAAATATGGTGTAAGGGATAGAAAAACTAGGGATTGGTACTTATTTAAAACCGGAAACAACAAAAGCTACAGCTTGGATAGCCACGAAAACATGAAATCCATTTTCTATCTGTCGTAATCTGCGCAACCCTGAAGCTGTCAGTGGTAACATTTGGCATGAAGATACAAAAACTAGAACTTGTTTTTCTACAAAAAAACAGATGTCTCCCCCCTTTTTGGTGTCAGAAGGATTGATATGTCACGAAGCTAATTTCTAACTGAAATAATGGTCATTTTTCTCTAACAGTTTTTGCGTTATAGAGCGGACACGAAATTGTACGTAAAATGAGTAAGGAAAATAACCAAAGGCAAACTAGAGCTGTCACTGAATGTGACTTAATACCCCCGCCAGCGCTTTGACAGAAAAGAGTGTCAAGGTCAAGGGGAGATAATTCCTCAACCAGGAAGAGTTGACACTTGAAAATTGCGTCTTGCAAATCTTCAATATATGATTAGTATATGTGCAAAGTTTCAATCAATACAATTGAAGGAAAACTGTAGGAGGAGTTCGCGACACAAAATTACTAGTATTTTGTACACAGACGGACACACGGACGGACGGACACACGGACAGACAGGCTGATTCCAGTATACCCCCGAAAACATTCGTCTCATGGTGCTTTACAAATGTGTGAAGTTTTATCAAAATATCTTAAAAGGTTTTCCAGTTATTGAGCAGACACGATTTGTGACAGACAGACAGACAGACAGACAGACAAGCAGACAGACGGACGCACAGGGAAAAACAATATGTCTCCCGACCCTGACGGGGGGAGACATAATGATTATAGTTTTATAAAATAAGGATGAAATGGGTTGAAAATTGGATGAAAACTGGCTGAAAATAAGCATGGATGTATCATTAACTCTTTACCAGACAACAGAATTTTAGACTGTTCCAAATAAAAAGCATTTGCAGATTTCAAATTAAATGTGGCAAAAATGAATGAGATTTGGTTAACAGCATTTTCTTCTTTTCGCACAATGTTTTCAAAAGTCCTGTTCCTTGGGGGCGTTTAAACCTGGGAATGTTTGGTAATGGGTTAAACAAACAGTCCCCAATTTTGACAACCCTGAGAAGAAGTCTTTTGAATCTTTTGAAACCATTGTTGGAAAAGGAGTAACAAGTACTTTCTTCTATTCCCACACCATTTTTTTTCTTTTATATTTCTGTGTCCATTTCCAAGACATTCCCAAAATATGAGCCACCTTTATTATATGATTCTCTGCAAAGGTTGTACTTTTGGACAAATCTAAAATTTTGTTGTGTGGTGAAAAGCTGAAGACAAGTTCTTCAGATTTCTTCAGATGCTTTTGCAGACAGTGTATTTTTAACACCACATTACAAAAAACAAGCAGTGCTGGTTCCCAGCATTTTCTACTTTTCCAACAATTTTTTCAACGGCTTTCTTCTTCAGGGTTGTAAAAACTCAGCATTGTTTGGTAAAGGGTTGACCAGGTTTTACTATACCTTCAACAGAGTAATTTGGTCTTCTTGATTCAGTAGGAGAAAGCCGGGAATCATTTTGGCAAAGTCCACCACAGATCTGATAGCCGGAACGTAAAACTCGGAGAAGTCAACAGTTTCTTGATTATCAACTGAGTCTTGCCCGGCATGGGAGTTCAGCGGACAAGCCTGAAAAAACAACAAAATATTGTGCTAATTTGTGCTATAACCATTTACCACACAATCCGGAATTTTAACAACCTGGAGAAAGCTTTTGAAAACATTGTGGGAAAAGGAGAAAATGCTGGTTAACCAGCATTTTCTCCTCTTCCCACAATGTTTTCCAGTTTCTACCCTTCCAGACACAAGTACCACAATTTGAACCATATTTGATAAATTGTCCGCATTTGGACTAGTCAAAAATTGTTTCGAATGGAAAAGAGTAAACAAAACAATCCTGTTTCTTAGCAATTCTACAAGAGAGAATTTTGAAAATAATGTAACAAGCAGTTTCTCCTTTTCCCATGTTGTTTTCTATCTTCTCCATATGATATCATGAATGAACCAGTCAAAAATTTCATTGTCTGGTAAAGATTTAACAGATATTGCACAAAAGAAACCCATCATCTGGCAATATTGGGTCATTCCTTAAAATCCTAAAACACCCTCTATCATTTATCAGTAAATAAACTCTTTACCAAATGATATTCTATTTCTACAAGGCATGAGGAAGACTGGCAGGAGAAAATGCTTGCAACCAACATTTCATCATTTTCTCAAAACATTTTCAAGACAAATCTTTTCATTCAAAGGACACTGATTTTGTCTATTGAGAATGGTTCCAAAATGAGGAATCATTAATCATGTGATCTACTAACCCTTTTAGCTTTGAGCCTAGATTTAATTGCTTCTACAGACTGTAGATCAAGATCAGACTAGATAGAATGTTCAGTCTGATCTTGGACCTATACTGTACACTACTTTGCCAGAAAGTCTCACTCATACAAATTCAGCTTTAAAACTACAGTACCTGCATCTTTAGTGCAGACTGAGTATGCCCATTTCATTCATTTAGCACTCCATGTGTTTAATCCTTTGCCAAACAATCCTTAGTTTAAACAACCCTGAAAAAAATGGCTTTTGAAAACATTATGGAAAAAGAAGAAAATACTGATTACCAGCATTTTCTCCTTTTCCCACAATGCTTTCTAAGAATAATTCCATTGAAACATAGCAAGAGCGGGTGCCAACACTGTGCTTCAAGTGCTTGATTTTCAGTGAAAACTCAGTCAAAAAAGGGGTATTAGTGTGTCTGAAATATTTTGATGGTTACCTGCCCTACTGCATGGGTTCCCCTTTTGATAGTAAACAACTTGTCGAAGTTTAATGTAAATATCTTCGATAATAACAGGGATATTAGAAAATATCATAGTTTTTGCACAGAGACCCAGATGATGCTAGGGCTATGACAATACCTAAAAAATTTTCTTTGAAAATCCGCTGAGCTAAAAATGGCCATCCACAAATGTTTTTCGTGTCTTCCTTCCAAAGACTACTTCCACTGTTTGAAACACATTAAAATGGCATTCATCAAATGCTTTCAGTCTGGACAACTCTAAAATGTTCCTGTGTAGTAAAGACTTTGAGTTGAAAAAGGCATATCTTTACCATATGTGCTGGGCAATCTACATAATCATTCTGTAGTAAGGCTATCTCCCGCATTATTTTGACCTTTTCTTGTCCAAGGTCACTAGTTTGTCGGTGGGCCAGAATCACTGACTGTGCAAAGTCGTGTGCGCTCATCACCGATGACATGACAGTTGTCGCTAACTGTAGATTTGATTTTTGCATCTGCTCAATGATCCGAGCCTTCTCTTTCTTAGGTACCCTGCCGAACCGCACCGCTAGAAACAGAACGTGATAACATTACCATTAAAGTTAACCCTTTACTAGATATCCAAACTCAAGACTCATCCAAATTGACAGCATTTGCAGACGACAAATTAAACTTTACTTAAAGTATGAAACTTTTTTTTCAAAAGGCAGAAAACATTGTGGGAAAAGGAGAAAATGCTGCCAGCTGGTTACCAGCATTTTCTCCTTTTCCCATAATGTTTTCAAAAGATTTCTATGTCATTTAAATTCAGGATTATTTAGTAAAGGGTAAAACATTCCACAAAATATTATAGCAGCTAGGCAAGTGAACTAGGAATAAATGCCGTTGCAATAACTATCAACACAGAAATTCTGTATATTTCATCTAGAGTTTACCCTTGTTCATAACATTATTTCAGTCATATTACAGCAACCAGTGCACCTATCAGTGTGTATCTGGAGTTTTATTTACCACTGCTCTGCATAACACTCATTCTATTAGATTTACGCCAAAAATAAGATCAAAACAATGTTCAATGGTGAGCCAGGACTAAATCCTGTTGTGCACAGTGACTTTCATAACTCCTGATAGGAAAGAGTATTAGTCATGCTGGGACTGGAACTCATGGGCCCTGGCTGAAAAGCCAGAGTATTATTCCCCTGTGCAACTAGGCTCAGACCTAGAATAAGAGGCAGAACTCGAGATGATTTCACAGATAGTATACCTTATGATCAAAGCTATAAAGCTTAATCTCAATCTACAATATCCAGTTGTGTGACAGCTTTTCTAGGAAAACCCATCATAAAATTCAATTGTTTAATCCCTGACTACGTGGCAAAATTTTAGAATTATCCTTCCTAAACAATTTACAGATGACACTGAAGTGTGTTTCACATGATAGTATTTATTCTTGAAAGACTTGAATAAGTTGTAATTATTGTGGGAAAAGGAGAAAATGCTGTTATCAGCATTTTCTTCTTAAAACACGTTTTGGAACGCTTTCCTTCTTAACCCTTTACCACACAATCCCGACTTTTAACGACTCTGAGGAAGAAGCCTTTTGAAAACATTGTGGGAAAAGGTGAAAATGCTGGTAACCAGCATTTTCTCCTTTTCCCACAATGTTTTCTACGCTATCAAAGAGACATTCCATCCTACAAGTCACATTTATTTTGTCGTCTGCATATGCTTTGAATTTGGATCTAAAATTTGTCGTGTGGTAAAGAGTTAAGGTACAGTAGTTAAAACTCTGTATTGTGTGGTACAGAGTTAAGTCTCTTTTGCCTATCAAGAATTTCAATTATTGAGTACACTTGCATTTCACCTTATACAAAACGACCCTTTGTTTCAACAAACCCCACAGAAAAAGCCCATAAAAAACATCATGCAACATACAACAACATGGTCAAAATGATGGGATTTGCCTTTGAAACACGAGAAAAACATTTTTGGGAACAGGAGAAAATGCTGGTTTCCACCATCTTCTCCTTTTTCACAAAGTGTTTTCAACAGCCTTCTACGTTCAGATCATTGAAACTCAGGATTGTTTGGTAAAATGGCTAAATGTCAAAAAGAAATTATTGCCAATGGATGCGCTAATAGAAGAGTCAGACGCTGACTTATAAATGTAAAATAATGTGTTAATAAATCCTACCATCCCTAGACATTCCAACAGCAATGCATTTCTTAAGTCGGCAGTACTGACATCGATTTCGATTCACTCTCATGATATTACACTGCTGGTTCTTCAAGCAGGGTCGATACTGTATTTTCTGCTGTATGCTGCGACGAAAAAATCCCTGAAAAAAATAGTAAAAAAAAAAACGCTTGCAAATCTATCCTGTCAAAAATTTAGATATCATTCATTTCATTACAATAAGTTGCTTTCATTGGTATTCCATTATTACTAAGTCTTAACCAGACCATCAAATTTTAGACTGATCCAAATTGAAAAGACTTGCGGAAGACAAATGTGCCTCAATAGATATTTGTCTTTGAGAAGCTTTGAATGCATTGTGAGAAAAAGAGAAACTGTGATTTATAGAGTATATTTTTCTTCTTTCTCTTAAATGTTTTCAAACATCTTCCTTGGATTGTTAACTCTTAGAGCGCCTTTCACAACTATAGTTGTTTTTATGGATAGTGTAGATCAAGATATGACTGCACAAAACATGCAGTCTGATCTTTGATCAACACTGTTTGCTTTGCTAAGACATTCTGAACAGGAGAAACCCTGTAACACAACTTTTATGCAAAATTGTCTATTGCAGTTTTCACAGAAATAAAAACATGCATTGTCAGTACATGTATTTGGTAAGTCGTGAAAATTTAGACCAGCAATAATATCCACTTTCACAGTATTTTGACTGCATATATATGCTTCAATATGGACAAATCCAAAATTTTGTTGTTTTGTAAAGAGTTCAGACAAAGCCTTCTCAGAGTTATCTCTGTGTTCTTTCCAAATCTGTTACTAAAAAGTTACCTTGCATCCTTCACAAGCATGTACCCCATAATGGAATCCGCTAGCTTTATCTCCGCAAACACGACATAGCACTGTATCTCCGTCAAATTCTGAAAATAGAATTTGAAATATCATGTATTATCAATATAATGTATATAAGCGTCATAATTAGAAATGATAGTTAGTGCTTGTACAAGGAATCTGGCATGGTTATCAATGACAAAGTTTACCTCTTATGAAAGTAGATGACAAGTTAAACATGACTCAAATTATGGAAATTGTCAATATAGGAACAGGACAACCTTGTAAGAAGAGAAGAAAATGCTGGTGAACAGTATTTTGCTCCTTTGCCAACAAACTTCTTTCTCTGAGTTTATCTTCATATCTTTAAAGGCCCTATTACTGCCAAAAGTAAACAATGGGGTGGTGAAATGCATTTCACTTTAAATCATTAACAATATAAAAATTATTGTGAAGATGACTGTGTTATTGTACGGTCGGTCCAAGAATAAGTCGCTGGCAGAAAAATTAATTTTCAAATCAGGTAAAAAGTAAACAAAAGAGTGGATTGACCTGGCATCTCTTCACGTAGTTTTAAATTTCATTTTTCTGACAGCAACTAACTGACAATACAAAAATAAATTGTCATTTTCACAATAATTTACATACTTTTCAATGGTATTATTTAAATTTGAATGCATTTTAACACAGGCTTTGTTTGCTTTTGGTAACAAACTCTGAGTCCTTTGTTAAAGGATCAATTAATGAGAATTATGATACTGTTCAAATGATACATAAAATATACCAACCTAATTTTTCAACTTCAATTCTAGCCCTATAAAATCTTCTTTCAAACATCAATTTTTGAAAATCAAGCCTGGTTGCCATTTTACAACAAGAATCAAAAATAGATCTTTCACAAATTCAAAAGTTTCTTATAAATAGTAAAACCCAAATCATTTATTTATTACAACACTAGCACTGTCCTAGGTCAGTAAGTCTCCCCTACTCGTTGCCTCGTCACTGTATCATGAGAAAGTTCAAAGGGCCATATTAACTACTGCATTACTTGACCTACCATAATGAAATTCAGATGCACAAACTTGCATAATTTCACAGAGTAAAAAAAGGGCTATAACTCCTGTTATAGTAGACTTAGCATAATAAAATGAGCCATCCTCTAGAAAAAGGAGGTTTTAAAGCATCTCAATGATGCATAATACCAAGCAAGTCATCACATGATCATGGATCCATAAAATCCATTCTGTCTAACAACCTACTGATTCTGGAGGAAAAATGGTCATTTAACATGCAGAAAATTGACTAAAAACAAAAGTTTCGACACAGGTTAGTCTGCACGGACTGCGCAGGCTGACCTGGGTTGCTACTTTCTGCAGATGCAACAAACCCCCTTTCACAAAGCACGGTTTAAATTAACAATGCGCAGGTTTTTCACAATTCCCAAAGGTGAGAAGTTCTCCATTAAAATTTCAGTTGGAAACTACAGGAGAAAAGGATAGAAAAATTATTACTGACAAATAAATATTTTCAACTATCCAAAAAAAATCCCAATCTGTTTTGTCTTAAATTTCCAACCCTTAAAATCATTTTAAACACTTAAAGATGGTAAAAACTTTTACTCCAATCCTTTAACCAAAAAGATAATTACTATCTTTAAAATTACTCAAACACAAAGCAAAGTCATTTCAGATAGGTAATAACCACTGAATTCTATCAAAATGGTCAAAAAATTAAAAATTTTCTCTTATATTCTATAATCATAACAAAAAAACAATCGCACATGAGCTAAAAATGTAACTCAGTTTCTACCACATGGACGGTATTTTTCGGAGTTGCCAAAGACAAAAACAACTCACAGTGAGACTGAAAATGGACGTGCAAATTGAACTACTAGGTCAATATTTTTGAATGATTCCCATTGCAAACCTTGAGTGGTTGAAAGGGAGGGATTATATGTTTGTTCATTTGGTGTGTTCATTTGGTGTGTTACGGCACTTTCAACAATTTCACTCATATCAAATTTCCATGTGACAAAATTTTTAGACTCCTCCAAAATGAAAGAATTTGCAGTCAACAAAAGAATTGTTGCTCCAATGTTGAAAATTATCTTTGAAAAGGTAGAAAACATCGTTGAAAAAAGAGGAAATGCTGGTAACCAGCATTTTCCTCCTTTTTCCAACTATGTTTTCAAAAGGCTTCTTTTATTTTTTCAGAGTCGTAAAAACTAATCATCCTTAGTGAATGGGTCAAAAGTAAAAAATGAACAAAAAAAGTAAAAAATTTGCAGACCGGAAAATTAATATTATCTTAATATTGAAATTATAAGGTGCAATTGTTGGAATCCCAACACATGACAGTGTACATCCAAGATACGATGAAATCTTCTGTACAGTCTGATCTTGATAAAAAATGCCAACTAGAGAACTGAACCTGACAAGTCGGTAACACAAAGGACTTAAGACCAAGGGGTTCCTGGTTCAAATCCCTAGCTCAGTAAATGTCTTTCCAAGGATTGATAATAGTCATTGCAACAGATTCAATCATCTTTCACAGCTGGTCTTGTTTCTATAATGGATATGTGGGAAAGGAGCCAGTGACTTAAAAAGAATATTGTGATCAGTCTTGGTAGAAAGAATCACAAGGAGAGCATGGAAAGGTGCACTGGCCATCGTGATATACCTAAAATAATGTTGAAACAGGATTAAATGCAATACAATCATATAAATTGCCAGCTAGAGCAATCCATAGTGCAGTAGGGGGTGGTAAATTGTCATAAGCGTATTGAAGCACAGTTGACCACCAAGGTATCATCTATTACCATAATAAGACTAATATAGGCACATCGCTAAATGCTCGCGGTAAATGAAAACATATTTTGCATAACTATGACGTGCTGTTTTGTTCTTCTTTTGATCCTTTACTTACCAATTCCAATAAATGCAGTAAAAGATTTTTGAAAACATTGTGGGAAAAGGAAGGAAATAATCTCTCCTTTTTCCAAACTATATTTCTAAATTTATGCTACAGTGACAGCTCACTTATTTATGTATTTCTTGGGTTTCATTTGACTGGGACTTTCCAGTGCATTGCCCAAGGACAAGAAAACAGTGTGGGAAAGGAGAAAATGCTGGTTACCAGCATTTTCTCCTTTCCCCACAGTGTTTTCTACACTCTCAAAGGCAAATTTCAGATTTGAGTGAAATTTAATTTGTAGTCTACAAAATTTAACGCTTTCAATTTTGCAAGTAAAACACAGTCCTGTCCAAACTGAAAGCATTTGCAGACAGCAACAGTTTTTTACTCTAATTTAGTTTAAATGATGGAACTTGTCTTTAATGGGGAAGAAAACATTGTGGGAAAAGGAGAAAATGCTGAATACCAGCATTTTCTCCTTTTTCCACAATGTTTTTAATGGGTTTATTCCTTAAGGTCATTAAAACTCGGGATTGTGTAGTAAATGGTTAATGCAAGTAGACTGAGGCATCTTTCAGTTAGCTCTTTACCAAACAATAAAGTTTTAGACTCAACCAACTTGAAGACATGCGCAGACAACATAATAAATGTAGTTCAAATAATGATACCTGTTTTTGATAGGGTAGAAAACATTGTGGGAAAGGGGAAAAGGCTGGATACCAGTACTGTCTCCTTCATTCCACAATTTTTTTGAAAGCCTTCTTTCTTCACAGTGGTTTAAAGTTGGCATTGTGTAGTATAGAGTCCAATAGAACTGCTTCAGCTTCAGCCTATATACTTACATATGCATCCCAACCCTTTGCCAATCCTTATCTCTTTTACATTTCTTAACCCTTTACCACACAATCCCGACTTTTAACGACCCTGAGGGAGGAGGCTTTTGAAAACATTTTAGGAAAAGGAGAAAATGCTGGTAACCAGCATTTTCTCCTTTTCCCGAAATGTTTTTTTCCCTTCCCAAAACAAATTTTGAGTCCCTTTTATATTGTCATCTGCAAATGCTTTCAATTTGGACTAGTCTAAAATTTTGTTGTTTGGTAAAGAGTTAAAGTTGGCATTGTGTAGTAAAGAGTCAAACAGAACTGTTTCAGCTTCAGCCTATATACTTACACAGGCATCCCAACCCTTGCCAATCCTTATCTCTTTTACATTTCTTAACCCTTTACCATACAATCCAGCTTTAAATGACCTTGAGAAAGAAAGCCTTTGAAAATATTGTGGGAAAAGTAGAAAATAGCTACTGGTAATATTTTTCTCCTTTTTCCATATAGTTTTCTACCCTTTTAAACACAATTGCAACTGCAATTTTTGAGTCACATTTATTATTTTGTCTACAAAAGCTTTTTTGGAAAAGTCTATAATTTTGTTGAGTAGTAAAGAGTTAAAAGGGAGGTTATTGGGCTAGCCATAATACTTATAAGGTCATATCTTTGTATAAGAGACAAGATTGAATGATTGGTATTTTATGTTGCCTATTTTTTTAACGCAAGTATTCCCTACTTCATTTAACCTGATCTTGACCTTTATGCTGAATATATAAGTAGATATATATATATAGAACTCCGACTATTATTCAGAAGTTATATATACACGGGAAGGTACAAGTAAGCAATTAAATTGGTGCATACCACACAAAATATTTCCGTGATCATTTGTGACAAAACCGAAGGCAGCCCAGTGTGATGCCGAGGATAAAAATATAATTTTAATTTATGTAAATGATGTTGACCTGGGTCAGGTTAAATGAATTAAGTAATAAATCAGTCATATAAAAGCAACAGCTTGCATATTTATCTTTGTTTCCTGGCTTTCACAAGCACTAGATTGGTTCTCTGTAGTGCTTTGCCCAAGGACACTCCCTGGAAAAACAAACTGCTGCAGTAATGACTTTAAACTTGTGACAGTAACTGACTAACTCTTTAAGCTCTTATGAATAAATATTACTCGAACAAATTGACATGAAATAAATGACCTCTATTACCATATATTACACGCTTGAATTATTGTCCGAACTTAGCTTCGGCTAATGTCCTCTGCATGTGGAACTATGTGCACGTTTATCAACTCTTTAGGCGGCTAATAGATTTATCGTGTCTTTAAAGAATACTTAAAATACCCGACATAAACATTATTTTGTTGGTTTTACTTGGTAATACGTGGCGGATGACATTGGTCTAAGATGCACTTCCTGTGCAGTCTGATCTTGATCCATGCCACCTGCAAAAGCTTCTTTTTTTGGCTATGGCACTGAAAGGGTCAAACCCGACATTTACCATTTATTCAGTAATAGACAGAGTTTATCTTGTCCAACATACCCAAGATGACTTTGGTCCATAGATCTTAAAATGATCAGACAGAGCTTATTCAAGATCTGGGCCCTGACCTACAGGGACTTCACACGCTGTCCTTGGTTAATACTTTTTGCAGACACATTAAGCCCCCTTTTCACAGAGCATGACTAAAATGGATTAGCCAATCAGAAAATGCCTCACTGTCTCGATCTAGAATAAGAGTAAGAATGCAATTTAGAGTGGTTGGTGTGGTAAACACCCAAAACTGTAATGTTGGTATGAGCTTATCTTTCACCACCAAATTAACCCTTATCCAGCTAAATAACTAAAATGAAATTTTCATTTTGATAGTAGAAACCCAAATATTGCTATTTCAAAGTTAGGTTTTGGGGAATAATATCTCCCTATCGGACAATGTAGATTCAAGATCAGACTGCACGTTCTGTGCAGTCTGATCTTGATCTACACTGTCCGCAAAAGGTCAGTGAGTTGCGCTTAGCAGCCTAAGGGTTAATTACTTTTTTTTTTAATGAGTTAATCAGATTTCCACTGTAAATTGAAGATGATATTTGTAAACTTTATCATCACGAAGC
Organism: Hippopus hippopus; assembly: GCA_946811185.2. Classification (NCBI taxonomy): domain Eukaryota; kingdom Metazoa; phylum Mollusca; class Bivalvia; order Cardiida; family Cardiidae; genus Hippopus; species Hippopus hippopus. The sequence continues at coordinate 28,217,494 of OX328112.1, read as the reverse complement.
CAGCAGTGCAGATCAAAGATCAGACTGTTTATTTTGTGCAGTCTGATCTCAAACTATGCTGTAAGTAAAAACTATTCATCAGGCCACTAGCTGTAAAAGTTTTAACCCTTATAGCACCCAATAAATCTCTTACACCTTTTCATCCTAAAAAATACGACCCCAAATAATTGCAATTCATTTTTGTATTAAATTTTGTCTATAGTGTTTCAGCAAAGTGGACAGTGTAGATCAAAGATCAGGCTGCACATTTTGCACAGCCTGATCTTGATCTACACTGGCCACAAAAGCAAGAATAGCCATGAAAGGTGCTTTAAGTGTTAAAATGCCAATCTCTGGTCAAGGGAGGACAGTTACCTCTGCTGACCACAGACATTTTGTCCCTTAATCTGGAGCAAGGCTATGGGCCACTAATATATAATCCTTTCCCTCTTAATCGATACATTTGAATAAAGCTCTGTGAAAAGGGGGCTAAAAGCATCTGCAAAAAGTATCATCCCATGTCAGCCTGCACAGTCTGCGCAGGCTGACCTTGGTCGATAATTTTTGCTACTGGTCAATTTTCTGCATGTCAAAGGACCAGTATGCCTTATGATTCAGTTGTTTGTTATACAAAATGGATATTATGGATTCCTAATTTTACAATGATTTGCTTGATATAACGCATGACGGAGTTGTATTGAGCCTCCTTTAGCCAGAGCATAGCCCATTTCTATTACACGTATTCATAGTATTCAACGATTGTATCAAGTTGAGACAATGTCATGCTATAAATAAAGCTATTTTTCACGATAGTTTCCTAAACTTTGACCTTTTACCACACAATCTCAGACTTTTAATGGCCTTGACAGGGAAAGCTCTTGAAGTCGTATTAGGACAAGCATTCTGATAGTGTTGCATAGCAATACCCTGTCCACTACCTGCCGTATATATCCCTGGCACATATGGTTTGTAAATTTCTGTAGAGGAGAAAGAACATATTTGACCCACTTTCAGAATTATAAGCATTGTGTCTGTCTTTGTATGCATTGCTTTTATGAAAGCCAGATATACAAACATTTTTCCTTGTTAATGTAAGTTCACTGAAGAAGTTTTTTCAGTGAAATTTTCTAAGTCTAAGGCCCATAATTTTGTCAAAAATCAGTGGACCTGAACGAAACTCAAACTTGATCTGTAACTCATAGTGGTTGACTTGCACACCAAGTCAGCTAAATATCTGCCAGTGTTTAGAAAAAAAGTCCAGAAAACTGTTTTTTCAGTGAAAATTTCTAAGTCCAAGGCCCATAATTTTGTCAAAAACCAGTAGACCAGTACGAAACTTGAAACTGATCTGTAACTCATAGTGGTTGACTTACACACCGAAAATCAGCTCAATATCTGCCAGCATTTAGAAAAAAAGTCCGGAAAACTGTTTTTTCGGTGAAATTTTCTTTAGTCCAAGGCCCGTAATTTCATCAAAAATCAGTGGACCGTAACAAAACTCAAACTTGATCTGTAACTCATGGTGGTTGATTTACACACCAAAAATCAGCTCAATATCTGCCAGCGTTTAGAAAAAAAGTCCAGAAAAATGGCGGACTGACGGCCAGACAGACGTACGGACGGCCAGACGGACAGATAGACTGACAGACGGATGGAGTGCGAACCTAAAGTCCCCTTCGGCTTTTTCCTCATTGTCTACCCGTTTAACCCTTTACCGCACAATGCCAACTTTTAAAGGCCCTGGGAAAAAAAGCCTTTTGAAAACATTGTGGGAAAAGGAGAAAATGCTGGTAACCAGCATTTTCTCCTTTTCCCACAACGTTTTCTACCTTAACAAAGGAAGGTTGCACCATTTGAGCCACTTTGAAATTGTCGTCTTCAGATGCTTTCAATTTGGACAAGGCTTAAACGTTGTTGTCTGGTAAAGGGTTAAAGACAAACTCCTTAACTCTTTACCACACGACAAAAGTTTAGACTAGTCCAAATTGAAAGCGTTTGCAGATGACAACTTAATTAAATTCAAATGATGTGATTTGCCTATGGATGAATAGAAAACATTGTAGGAAAAGAACAAAATGCTGGTGACCAGCATTTTCTCCTTCTCCCGCAATGTTTTCAATAGCCTTCTAGTTCAGGGTCGTTAAAACTTGTGATTCTGTGGTAAAGGGTTAATCTAAGCCATTTATAGTTTGTTGTCTACAATTTCTTAGAATTGAACCAGTCAGAAATTTTGTCAGGTTGTGAAAGGTTAGTTCTTTCAGTGCAAAATATGTAAACCTCTTTCAACAGCAGAAGCCAAGCCCCGGTAGCTTAGTCGGTAGCATGCATGACTTGAGAACTGGGGGTCATAGGTTTGATCCCTGGCTCGGCCAATTTCTTTCCGAGGATTGATGTTAGTCATTTGGACTGGATTTATTCCTCTCCCACCGCTGACCATTGTCTCGACAATGATTATGTGGGAAAGTAGCTTGGAAAGAAAGTTGTGCGGAGTACTGGTAACAGAAACTCCAGGAAAGCACAGCCGCCGCGATATATCTGAAATAATGTTTAAAACAGCGTTAAACACCATACAATTAATCAATCAACAGCAGAAAGTACAATTTATCAGGACTTTCATGGTACAGGCTAGATTTAATCCTTTCCCAAACAACAAATTTTAGGCTCTTTCAAATCTAAAACAGCTGCAGATGTCAATTCAAAATTGGCACAACTGAGTTCAAGGTCTCTGGTATGGTAGTAGACATAGCTGGTAACCAGCATTTTCTCCATTTTCCACAATGTATACAAATGCAGGGTTCCCGCTGGGCTTCGCATTTGGCGCCATTTGTAAATGTGGCACAAGAAAATGCCGATTGGCGAAGATGACTGGCGCCAATATTTCTCATATCAGGACGCCGTACATTTTGATACTGGTCCCCTTCACTGCAATGCGTGAATGCATTACAGGCAATTCATCCATGATGTTGAAGTAAATCAGTAGCAGGGGTGTGGAAATCTTGAAATTATCTACTTGTCTATGGACAAGTAAATCTAAAAAATCTGCTTGTCCATCAGAGAAGCTTACTTGTCCAAAACAAAACAATTTTAAATTGCACACAAAGACCTAACTGAATGTACCGTAGTTTGTAGATAATGATGTTCTTTTAACCATTTAAATTTGCTTTACTTATGTTTTTAATAATAATGATGAAAATAAATCAAGCAAACCTTTACGGGGCTTTTTTTTCCCAAAAATTGGGAAGGGGCCTTAGCTTTTCATTTTGGGATATTCAAGCGTGATTTTGGCTAAATTGGGAAAAGGCAGACTAACTTTGAAGGTACATCTATAAAACAAATCAATGGCACTGTACATACATACAGTAGATAGAAAGGTGCAACAATTTAATAATTGAAAAAGATTCAACAGTTACACTGTAACTGCTCAAACCATGGCTAAATATCTCAGTGTTTGCACTTACAGCCCTTTTTAACACTACTGTGGTACACTTATGGGTGCCAGAGTCAATACTTCAGCAGAACTGCTTACCAGCCATATGATACAAGGGAATCATTATCCGTGGAAGTTAAAATGCTAGGCTTGGTTATTGTGTCTGGAGATGTAGAGTTTGCATAATTTGCAGTGATAATAACTGTCTACTTTTCAGACAATAGAAGATCGGCGATGTCCGACAGACCCGGCACTTCAGATTGAGACTCGCTATGCGGAGATTTGATTACCTGCAGATCGATCTGCAAAGAATTTGAACGTTTTACGCCGAAAGTAAAAAGGCTGCGCTGGCCTTTATCGTCTACAGCCCTTTTAACAAACTTTTTGTAATGTTTCCCGGTTCTTAACATGTTTTACTTGGACACAGCGTGTTTGGTTTTCTTTCAAATACATTTACTGCAACCAAGTAAGAATGTTCCACAGTGTTAAATTAAGACAACTTCTTTTGTCAGCTGTAAGTTTTTGCGAACAACAAAAAAGAATTTAATATTGAATGGTAAGGAAATGACAACCGCGTTAAGTCTACATGGAGTGTTATAATGCACAAACAAGAGGGCCATGATGGCCCTGTATCGCTCCACTGGCTATTAAGTAAAATTCTGACCAGTCGTTTCAGAGAAGAAGAATTTTTAAGAATTTCTTAATTTCCATATAGTGCAAGTAGCCCCCATTCACCAGAGCCACATTTTTTGACGGATCAAAATTTTACGAACAATTTTTGAAAAAGGTCACCCAAGCAACAATCCTGTGAAATTATTTCAAAATCTGACCTGCTGTTTCAGAGGAGAAGATTTTTAAAGAATTCCTTCATTTCTGTATAGTGCAAGAAGCCCCCATTCACCAGAGCCACGTTTTTTGACGGATCAAAATTTTACGAACAGTTTTTGAAAAGGGTCACCCAAGGAACAATCCTGTGAAATTATTTCGAAATCTGACCAGCGGTTTCAGAGAAGAAGAATTTTGAAGAATTCCTTCATTTCTATATGGTGCAAGAAGCCCCCATTCACCAGAGCCACATTTTTTGACGGATCAAAATTTTACGAACAATTTTTAAAAAGGGTCACCCAAGGAGCATATCTGTGAAATTATTTCAAAATCTGACCCGTGGTTTCAGAGGAGAAGATTTTTAAAGAATTCCCTAAAAAATTCCATTTGGTTGCAATGGCAACCAGAGTTTTTGATGGAATCAAATTCTGTGAACAGTTTTTAAAGAGGACCTTCAAAGGAACATTCCAGCCAAGTTTGGTCCAAATCCGCCCAGTGGTTTAGGAGGAGTTGATGTTTAAAGAATTGTTGACGACACACGACGCACGACAGACACCAGGTGATCCTAAAAGCTCCCCTTGAGCACGTTGTGCTCAAATGAGCTAAAAAGTTAACATACGGATGGACGCACAACGGACAACGGGCCATAACATAAGCCTGCTGGCCTTCGGCCAGTGGAGCTAAAAAACTTGTCTAGCACCAATCATGTATCACTGCAGCTTGATAATCAAGGGAGGTAAATAGTAATGAACTTTATCTTTCATAAAAAGAGTTATTTCCCTTGATTAATGTTTAAATTGAAGTGACAATATTTTGAAGCCCATGTTAAACTTGCGATCCCTGGAATGAAGGCAATTTTGACCCCAGACCTACAATATGAAACTAGAATGTGTGGTTATAAACAAAAAGATTTTTTAATCTTGCCCAATAAAAAGTCATGTAAAACAAGTTTGCTGAATAAAAGGCCCTGTAAAATATGTGATCCATGACACAGGTTTATCAAGTTTTCACTATAAAAGCCAATGTAAAACTTGTGACCCCTGGTGTGGAGTCAAACTTGACCCCCAAAGTTAAAATTTGGGCCCTCTTGGTAGAGGCCCATTATATAAAGTTACATGCAAAATTTGGTAGCCCTAGGCCTAAATATGGCTATGTACAAGTAGATTATTAAAGTTTCCTTATATAAGACCATGTAGAACTTGTGACCCCCTGGGGTGGGGCTACATTTGACCCCCTGGGCTATAATTTGGGCACCCTTGATAGAGACCCCCTAGATAAAGCTAAATGCAAAATTTGATAGCCCTAGCCCTTATAGCTAGATGCGAAAGATTTTCCTATATAAGCCCGCCCATGTAAAACATGTTACCCCCCGGGGCGAAGTCAAATTTGACCCTCGGCTATAATTTGGACACCCTTGGTACAGGTCCACTAGATAAAGCTACATGCCAAATTTGGTCGCCCTAGGCCCCATGGCTAGGTCAAAGAAGAATTTTAAAGTTCTCCCTATATAAGCCCATGTAAAACTTGTTATATAAGCCCATGTAAAACTTGTTACCCCCGGGCAGGGCCTAATTTGACCCCAGGGCTATAATTTGAACAATCTTGGCAGAGGTCCACTAGATAAAGCTACATGCCAAATTTGGTAGCTCTAGGCCTTATGGCTAGGTAGAAGAGGAATTTTAAAGTTCTCCCTAAATAAGCCCATGTATAACTTGTAACCCCCGGGGCGGGGCCAATTTTGACCCCAGGGCTATAAATTGAAGAAACTTGGTAGAGGTCCACTAGATAAAGCTACATGCCAAATTTGGTAGCCCTTGGCCTTACGGTTTCAGACAAGAAGATTTTCAAAGATTTTCAAAATTTTTCAGTTTTGTTGCCATGGCAACCAGAGTTTTTGAAGGAATTAAATTCTTTCAAGAAATTCTGAAGAGGACCATGGCAGGATCATTTCTGTGAAGTTTCATCAAAATTGGATGGGTAGTTTCAGAGAAGAAGACGTTTTAAAAAAAAGTTAACGCACAGACGGACGCACAGACGGACGGACGGACGATGGACAACAGGCCATGACATAAGCCCGCTGGCCTTCGGCCAGTGGAGCTAAAAATGACTCGGTTCGGTTATGGTTGCCTCCATTAAACAAACCAAATGGCGCGAAGAAACCACAACATTTCGGCCTTACTGCAGCGCAGTCAAAATCATTAAAAAGCCTGCGTAGCCCATAAAATCAGAGTCAGCCACGTTTGTTTTTGATTCCAGATATCAGGGAATAGTTTATCACAATTTAAAAATGTTGTTGTTTACTAAGTGAGACGGAGAGAACATTTCTATTTCATAAGGATAATGTTATATAATACAGATCTTTGTTTTCAATTTGCTCCTCATTTTCTACTTGTCCGCGGATGAGTAGATTGCAAAAAGCCACTTGTCCGACGTCAAATTTACCCGAGTCGGACGAGTCGGACGTAGGATTTCCGCACCCCTGAGTAGCAATAAACTACGGCATCGACGTAATCCAAATTACATTACAAATCGATGTCATTTACACCTGACTATAGGAATATACATATATAAACATAACATAAACTTCCGGCTATATACAAAACTTGTCAGTTAACTTGGGAAAACTGTAAGAAAGTGAAAGTATTGAAGACCAATGTCCCATATAAATCGTGAATTTTACTAAATGTCAAAATGAATTATAATAACAGGTAAAATCGATAGATTCTGTATTAAATCAATATACAGCGGGCTTCAAAATGCTGACCGCGTCGGCACTGACTGATACCCGGACGGTTATGTTATCGTCGTCCTCGAAATTTTCTATGTCGTTTTTCCTGCAGTAATCGCCCACCTTTTGGAAAACTTGTTTGATTTTAAACATTCTAACTTCTGTATGTTTCAAAATGTAAATAGTCCTTATGAAAAATTTTTTCTAGATTTAGAAATATCTCTAAATGAGCAATTTCTACTTTTGTGACAAATTTTCTTTTATTGCCTTTGTTGTTTGGTTTGTACCATTTAAACTTATATCTGTTTCATAAAAGTCTCTCTTTAAAACTTTGTTACAATAGGAGAAATGGTTATCAACGACCTAGTTCTGCTTTTGTCACAGTGGTTTTATAAACATTAATGACAGATCTACTTAAACTTAATACATAATGATTTGTCGATGTTAGCAAAACTAATTTTTGGAATATATTCACACAATCAACATATATACAAGTAGTTAAATCTGATAACAAGAGGGCCATGATGGCCCTGTATCGCTCCACTGGCTATTAAGTAAAAACACTACAAGCCAAACATTACAATATTCAGCAAATTGATTTCAAACACGAGGACATGCAAACATTTTTCTATCTAATCCTATGAGAAAGTTGTGATCCATGGGCAAAGCCAATTTTGATCGCAAAGCTATAATTATTTGAATCCTGGTGGAGGTCCACAATATAAAGCTCCATACCAAATAATTCAGTTCTTGAATGTTATAAACAAGAAGATTTTCAAATTTTTCTCAATGAAAAGCCCTGTAAAACATGAAACCCATGAGACAGGGCTAAATCTAATAGCCTTAGTCTTTATAATGGTTAGTAACATGATGACTTAAGATAGTTTTCATTACAAAAGCCCATGTAAAACTGGTGACCTTGTGTTCCGTGGTGTGGGGACAAACTTGGGTCAAGGACTATAATTTGGGCCCTCCTTGTAGAGGCCCACTAGATAAAGCTACATGCAAAATTTGGTAGACCCCATGGCTATTATTTGAAGGAACTTGGTAGAGGCCCACTAGATACAGCTACATGCCAAATTTGGTAGCCCTAGAAGAAGAAGACCATGGCAGGATCATTTCTTTGAAGTTTAATCAAAATTGGATAAGTAGTTTCAGAAATGTTTGAAATAAAAGTTAATGCACGCACGGACAGATGGACGGACGGACCTTCAGTGCCAGTAAAAAGCAAGTATATACATCAATCTCAGTTTGAAATATATCTTTTTAACCTATTACCAGACAATCCCTACTTTTGATGACCCTGAGAAAGAAGGCTTTAGAAAAGCATTTTCTCCTTTTCTTACAATGTTTTCTACTGTTCACAAAACAAATTTCAAATTTTCAATCACTTTTATTTTGTCGTCTGCAAGTGCTTTTGATTTAGACAAGCCTAAAATATTATCGTTTGGTAATGAGTTACATGTGTGCTAACAATTGTCATAATAAATCACTAAGATTTTTTTTCAAACTTATTTTATTAATACTTTTTCTAAGCTAGTCATCATCAAACAGTAGACATGGTGTATTAATATGAACACTTCATAGTTTGTAAACACAGTCAGATATGTGGAGGATAATTTTTTGTTTTGGTGTATGATTGAAAATTCTTTTATTGAGTTGAAACAAATGCTAAAAGCTCCCCTTGAGCACGTTGTGCTCAAATGAGCTAAAAAGTTAACATACGGATGGACGCACAACGGACAACGGGCCATAACATAAGCCTGCTGGCCTTCGGCCAGTGGAGCTAAAAAACTTGTCTAGCACCAATCATGTATCACTGCAGCTTGATAATCAAGGGAGGTAAATAGTAACGAACTTTATCTTTCATAAAAAGAGTTATTTCCCTTGATTAATGTTTAAATTGAAGTGACAATATTTTGAAGCCCATGTTAAACTTGCGATCCCTGGAATGAAGGCAATTTTGACCCCAGACCTACAATATGAAACTAGAATGTGTGGTTATAAACAAAAAGATTTTTTAATCTTGCCCAATAAAAAGTCATGTAAAACAAGTTTGCTGAATAAAAGGCCCTGTAAAATATGTGATCCATGACACAGGTTTATCAAGTTTTCACTATAAAAGCCAATGTAAAACTTGTGACCCCTGGTGTGGAGTCAAACTTGACCCCCAAAGTTAAAATTTGGGCCCTCTTGGTAGAGGCCCATTATATAAAGTTACATGCAAAATTTGGTAGCCCTAGGCCTAAATATGGCTATGTACAAGTAGATTATTAAAGTTTCCTTATATAAGACCATGTAGAACTTGTGACCCCCTGGGGTGGGGCTACATTTGACCCCCTGGGCTATAATTTGGGCACCCTTGATAGAGACCCCCTAGATAAAGCTAAATGCAAAATTTGATAGCCCTAGCCCTTATAGCTAGATGCGAAAGATTTTCCTATATAAGCCCACCCATGTAAAACATGTTACCCCCCGGAGCGAAGTCAAATTTGACCCTCGGCTATAATTTGGACACCCTTGGTACAGGTCCACTAGATAAAGCTACATGCCAAATTTGGTCGCCCTAGGCCCCATGGCTAGGTCAAAGAAGAATTTTAAAGTTCTCCCTATATAAGCCCATGTAAAACTTGTTATATAAGCCCATGTAAAACTTGTTACCCCCGGGCAGGGCCTAATTTGACCCCAGGGCTATAATTTGAACAATCTTGGCAGAGGTCCACTAGATAAAGCTACATGCCAAATTTGGTAGCTCTAGGCCCTATGGCTAGGTAGAAGAGGAATTTTAAAGTTCTCCCTAAATAAGCCCATGTATAACTTGTAACCCCTGGGGCGGGGCCAATTTTGACCCCAGGGCTATAAATTGAAGAAACTTGGTAGAGGTCCACTAGATAAAGCTACATGCCAAATTTGGTAGCCCTTGGCCTTACGGTTTCAGACAAGAAGATTTTCAAAGATTTTCAAAATTTTTCAGTTTTGTTGCCATGGCAACCAGAGTTTTTGAAGGAATTAAATTCTTTCAAGAAATTCTGAAGAGGACCATGGCAGGATCATTTCTGTGAAGTTTCATCAAAATTGGATGGGTAGTTTCAGAGAAGAAGACGTTTTAAAAAAAAGTTAACGGACGGACGGACGGACGGACGCACGACGGACAACAGGCCATGACATAAGCCCGCTGGCCTTCGGCCAGTGGAGCTAAAAACGAATGTTATCTTGTTTATATTATTGCTCATGACACAAACCATGCAATGATAATTTGTTGACCAATTCTTGATTTTGACTGACCTACTGTACGTTTATTTTAAAACTGGCACCAACTGGCTCCAATTATTTCAATCTGGCGCAAACTTTTCTAATTTGGCGAAAGTGATGGTGCAAGAAAAAAAGCAGCTGGGGGAACCCAGACATCCCCTCTTTTTTGTGATGAAAATTTATTCCAAAACACAACTAGTAAACTAGAGGCCCTTGAGAGCCTGAAATTGCTCTACTGGCAGTGATTTTGCTTTTTTGCTAGCATTAGTGTTGGGCAATCGGTTTAAAATCTCAGTCGATTATCGCTTTATAATCGGAAGAGCAAACCAACTAGCTATCGGTTGTACAATCGGTTTCTCCATTTAACTGAAAATGCCTTTTTGCTTTAAATACTGTGACAATTTGTCTACATGTTTATAAAGATGTAAGATGTTACGTTTTGTTCTTTAAAAATCAAAGGAAATACAATACTGTTAAATTCTTTGTTTTATTTAATACCCTTTATTTTGGTCCTTAGGTCTTAAAAGTCTTAATTTCTAAAACAGTTGAAAAAAAAATCAAACTTGTTCATACTTCAAGCATTTGGCATTTGCAGACGACAATCCCTCCCCGTCTGTTATAAATCTTTCATTTCACTAAACAACCATTTTTTTTTTCAATCATAAACAGAGATTTTAGCTTCCACTTATTGTTTTATTCAGAGATTTATCTAAAATCACTATCTAAATTCATTAATAATGATGAGTAGATAGTTTGAAGTGCCTCTGATCGGACGATGCCACACTGATCATTGTAGTGTCATGGGTTTTCGCGTTTTTTGCGATCTATTTTTCATGTCTATTAATTTTTGAAGAAATGTTACGGCATGATTTGACATGTATTTGTCATTTAGAATAGCAGATAACCTTAAAATTTGTCACTTTACACTGGATAAGAGGATTAACACCTTTATTACATTTTTCATAAATGACTCGCCAGCATGACTAGCTGTGATAAACAGAGCCTCGTGTGACCTTCGCATTTAATACTGATCGTGTTCATCAAAGCCCATATTTCTGCCGGATGCACGCCAGCTAGTGTAAATGAAGCTTTATACGATAATTTCACGCGTCAGATTGATGTTTAGGAAGATCTTTTTGAGCATCAAAGACAGGTCATTTCAAATTTCCAAGGGTCAAGCATCAAACCCGGGGTCAAATGAGAACCCTGCTGAATTAGCAAGTTTTGTCAAGACAACTATGGACAAAATTTCTTGCTCATTTTCCGGCCATTTTTTGTGCTTATCGTACACCATGTTGAATCAAAGAGCGTGTGATTAATAAGTCACAAAACCAAGCCCTAAAAACCTGGGGTATTCACGTTTAAGGACCGAGCGAGTTCCAGAACCAACCGGGATTTCTCAATCGATTATCGCAATCGGAAGCCAAAACCAACTGACTTTCGATTATAGTCGATCATCAGCCCACCACTAGCTAGCATACATTATAAATTCATGATACAAAATGAAAAAAGACAAGAAACACACACACACAAAAAAAGAAAAGGGGGGGTGTTCTTACAACCGGGCTTGAACCCACTAAGACAGCATGGTGAATTGAGCAAACAGTGAAAAAAAATCAAGTGCAATTTCTGAAAAATAATTGTTTGGAATCGAGCCAAATTTGATAGGATTTGAGTACGCCTTGTATTAAACAATCCCAGCAAATTTCAAAGAAATGTGACAAATAATGTGGACTTTGTTGAGTAAACAATACTAAGTTATCAAATGGCTGCTTTTACTGAACAGATCAGTAGATTTTCTTCACTTTTAAAAGAGTTCAATTCCTTGACGAACCAAACAATCTTTGAAAGTTTCAAAAGAACTGGATCAAAACTGTGGACTTCATTCCCTAAACAAGAAATGGAAATTTTCCCATACTGTTTGTTGGAATTTTTTCAAAATCAATACGGTTCAAGCTATTGATGACATAAACAAACTGCAAATTTCACAAAAATCTGATAACAAATGGAGACTTTATTGCGTAAACAAGCAATAGAAATTTTTAACTTGAAATGGCTACTTTTCCTATACTGTTTGTTGCATTTTTTTCAAAATCAATAGGGTTGAAGCTATTGATAAGATAAACAAACTGTGCAAGTTTCATGAAAATCTGATAACAAATGCAGACTTTATCGCATAAACAAGCAATGGAAATTTTCAACTTGAAATGGCTACTTTTCCCATACTGTTTGTTGGATTTTTTTCAAAATCAATAGGGTTGAAGTTATTGATGAGATAAACAAACTGTGCAAGTTTCACAAAAATCTGACCACATCTGCAGACTTTATTGCGTAAACAAGAAATGGAAATTTTCAACTTGAAATGGCTACTTTTCCCATACTGTTTGTTGGAATTTTTTCAAAATCAATAGGGTTGAAGCTATTGATGAGATAAACAGACTGTGCAAGTTTCACGAAAATCTGACTACAAATGCAGACTTTATCGCATAAACAAGAAAAAGACTGACGGACGGACGGACGAACAGACAGATGGACGGACGACGGAAACCCCGCCATGACATAAGCTCTGCTGGCTTTCAGCCAGTAGAGCTAAAAATTAAGAATCTCTCTTAATTCTTCCACCAGCCGAAAAAATTTTAGAAAGTATAGTATATTTTTGAAAGTATATGCAGAAGACTGAATAAATGTGATTCAAATGATGGAATTAAGCTGTGAAAACAGGAAATGAAAACATTGAGAGGTTTTAGGAGAAAATGCTTGTTATCAGTATTTTCTCCATTTCCATCAATGTTTTCAAAAACATTCTTCTTAAAGGTCATAAAAACATGGGTAAATCATTAACCTTTAAGCACACAATCCCCAGTTTTAACAACCCTGAGAAAGAAAGCTTCTGAAAACATTGAGAGAAAAGAGAAAATGCTGGTAACCTGTATTTTCTCCTTTTCCAACAATGTTTTCAACCCTTTCAGCAATGATCCCAGTTTGCACCATTTAATTAGCATCTGTAAATGCTCTAAAATTAGACAAGTCTAAAATTTTGTCGTGAATTTAAAGTCAATAACACTGAATTTTTATTGTAAGAAAGAAAATTTTATTGAGCCATTGCAAAACCAAGGCTGTTTCAGCTAGGTGGTTCTACAAAGTAATAGACAATGTAGATCAAAGATCAGACTGCACATTCTATGTAGTTTAACCCATAAAGTGCTGGAACCGATTTAAGGTGCTTTTGCAGACAGTGTAGATCAAGATCAGAATGCATTGAACTTGCAGTCTGATCTTAGATCTACACTGTTCATATTCTCGCCATAACAACAATGAAAATTCGGTATTTTAGCTGTTTTTCATAATTGAAATGGTCCATTATATTAATTAAGCACTGTAAGTGCTAATCACAATTTTCAGTTACATACAGGTCATGTGACAGACATATTTTCTTCCCCTACAATACTTTCACCCACTGTCTGCCAACAAATGGACAAACAGTCAGACTGAAGGACAAACAGTTGGACAGACAACCTAATTTCAGTATATAACTCTCTCATTCTCAGAGATCTAACACCATTGATAAGGTAGACTGGAGCCTTATGTCAACAAATAATGTTACTAGGCAATTTACTGGTAACTCTTTACCAAACAACAAAATTTTAGACTTGTCCAAAGTCTTTTGTATATGAAAAAACAAAATTTAATGTTACTCAAACATTCATATTTATTTTAGGAAATGTAGAAAACATTATGGAAAAAGAAGAAAATTCTGGTTACCAGCTTTTTCTTCTTTTCCCATAATGTTTTCAAAAGCTTCCTTTCTCAGGGTTGTTAAAAGTTGGGATTGTGTGGTATAGGATTCACACCCACTCCTTTATTGGAAATGCTGACATTTTGACTCTATCACTTAGTTTGGCACTCCTCTAACCTGATTTTAGGTATTCCACTTAGTACTAATTGAAGCAACCTATAATATCAACCCTCATATAACCTTTCATAATTGTAGTTGACTTTGAGGCAAAAGTAGATTAAGATCAGACTGCATAAAATGTGCAGTCTGATCATTGATCTACACCGTCTGCTTTGCCGATACATTCTTAGCAAAAGCATACTGAGAATTGCTCTTATATTGGTCTTTTTTTTTTTCTGGTCTTTTTTTTTAGATTGAAAATGTTTATACTGTCAATAAAATAATAAAATCTTATAAGCTTCCATGTAATTGAGTGCAAGAAGACATCAGTCATGGTCAGTGGAATGTTTGATCTAACAGCATCTACAACACTCGGATTTTGAGTTGGTTGACTTTGTATGGTTTAAACTCATTTATATTTTTCAACTGTTCATGTACAAAAGGAAAAAACAGGTGCTCTGGCAAAGAAGATCAAGATCAGACTGCTGAGAGAAATTCATTTTTTTCCAGCCTCTTTTCTGTTCTTTAGCAGATGACAAAATTATACACATGTCTTCTAAATTGAAAGCAATTGCAAACAAAACATTGTAAGTGTCTCAAATGAATACGGGTAGATTCTTTAAAATTGAAAAGGTAGAAAACATTGTTGGAAATGGGAAAAATGCTGTTTACCAGGGTTTGAATTACATTTTACTCTATATGGACAACTCTAAAATTCTGTGTCAACTAACGATTGATTGATTAATTGTATAGTGTTTAACACTGTTTTCAACATTAAATTAGTTATATAGCAAATGCACCTGTCCATGCCTTCCTAGAGTTTCTGTTACTAGTACTCAGCACAACATTCTTTCTAAGCGACTAGCTGCTTTCCATCATAACCATCATTAAAAAAATGGTCAGTGTTGAGAAGGGAATGGATCCTGTTGCGATGACTATCATCAGTCCTCGGAAAGAAATTGGCCAAGCTGGGGATCAAAGCAGAGACCTCCTGTTCTAAGTCCTAAATGCTACCAACTGAGCTACCAGGCCTCAGCAGTCAGCTAACGAGTTAACCATTACAATAACAAGACTCATGTATAAATAAGAAGACTTTTAGGTGAACATCTGTGAGGTGTAATAATCAAAGTGCTATCAGCACTGTAATCGGTCGACACTGAATAACTACAGTGGTTTGAAATCACAAATCAAATGGCAGTTGTTGAACTATGTATGGGATAGACATTTTATAACTGAGTCACGTAGAAACTCTCCGTCCCTTACAAATTAGTAGTTTAACGTAATGCTAAAGATATATGTCTTCCAGTCGACAGCAATAAAACGTAGAATGTAAGTGACTATTCTGACCAGAAATACCAATTTTCAAGCTTTAGATATCACCCATCATGAATAACAGTACCTACCAACCTTTTATAAAAGATTAAGAAAATATAAATACATGTACATGTATTCTTTTCTGTAACTTTGGTAAGTTTTGAAACTATACTGTAACATATTGTCAGATATTATTAATAATATCCATATTGAATGATGGATATGATGAATAAGTCGTATAGAATGTGCCTGTATTATGACTATCAAAGTGATTACTTTTGGCTGCTCGCGTTTATCCTGACAAATTTTCCTACCATACGTTTTTCGGCTGGCTAAATTGTCCTTGGCAAGATTGTTCTGTCCAAAACATCGGCTGTCCAATTTCTCCCACATTACTTTCAAAGCATGTAGTATCTACCAAACCTTCAACCCTTAACCAAATGATGTAATTTTAGACTTGTCCAAAACGAAAGCATTTGCACATGACTTATGAAATGTAGACCAAATTAATGATGATTTGAATTGTTGAAATGGTAAAAAAAAAACATGGTGAGAAAAGGAGAAAACGACGGTTATTTGCATTTTTCCACAATGTTTTTAACAGCCTTCTTCCTCGGGGTCATCAGAAACGGGAAAGTTTGGTTAAAACACTCAGTTATGGCCTTTTATAGTCAGAAAAACAATATCCAAACATTACAATTTCAGTGTTGAGTTTTTTTTCATATGAATTATACGTAAACAGACAATTAAGATATTCAATATGTATGTCTGTGATACTGATCTGCATTGCATTCAAAGGACAGTCTGATCTTGATCTTTTATTGTCTTCAAAAGCAACTATTTACATGTCACTGGAGAACATGGGCTATTGTATTGAATCATTGTAATGAGCAAGAGCATCACTACAGTAAACCTTGTGCTTTTAATCTGGAATATGGAGAGGATGAGAGTCAACCAATATGCTGATGAGACAAACATGTTACTGACAGTTTTACATTAAAGCGCTCAACTAATGAAATAGATCTGAAAAGCGTGGAAATGCAGCCTAATTATTGCAGGGTCATTGCTGTCTTGACTACGATATCTCAAGTAATAGGAATAGCAGATCCAAAATTTGAGTGACTGCATGTTCTGTGCAGTCTGGTCTGAATCTGGTCTGAATCTGCGCTCTCCGAAGAGGCTTTTTCCCTTGTCAGTTGATTCAGACATGGAGCATATGACGTTAAGTGAGTTCTTTGTGTTGCAGTTTCAGGGTTTTTTCCATCTAAGAAAATGCTCTGTTTAACTCTACCAAATGACAAAATGTTGAAAATCTTTCAAATGATGAAAAAACGCTGTGAGGAAAAAGAGAACATGCTTAATACATGTATGCTGTATTTCCCAATACATTTTTAAAGCCCGACAAGATTGTGTGGCCAACAGTTAATAGACTGATTCCATTCTTAAGAATGTCATCGAAAAGAAACATGTTAGTGAGCGTGTAAAATGGTAGAGCCGTAGCTTTAGGGAGAGGAAGAGGGGCTATGAAAACAATTTAACCCTTAACCTGCTAAATAAGTGAAATGAAACTTTCAAGCTGACAGTAAAAAACCAGTTCTTTACTATTTCAAATTTTTTTTTTTTTTGTTTTGGAAAAAAAAATCTTCTTG
This sequence comes from Hippopus hippopus, assembly GCA_946811185.2. Lineage (NCBI taxonomy): Eukaryota > Metazoa > Mollusca > Bivalvia > Cardiida > Cardiidae > Hippopus > Hippopus hippopus. Next base: position 28,200,425 of record OX328112.1, on the reverse strand, counting down.
TCGGACATTAAAGATAAAAAATCAGACAGCATGTAGTATACAGTCTGATCTTGATCTACAATGTCCGGAAAAGGTCATAAATTCGCGCTTAGAAGCCCAATGTTTAATACATCCTATGCTGAAAGATGCATAATCAAATACAATGTTTATGCTGGTCAGTAATTGTGAATGGACAGTCTGGTTTCTAAGGTTGAAAGCGTGGGATAACCAGACCATTCTGAAAATGTTTACGTAATGGCTTCTCTACTAGGGTAATAACTCTTAAACAACTCTACATCCTTTGTCCCACACTGCTTCACACGCTTCACCTCGCTTACATTAAACTACCAATGGCAGATTACTTTTTGTGGCATTTGTCGAAGACAATGCCACTATGAGATCAATAATAAATGTTCAATATTGAATTTTGAAGACCATGTATGGTATTTTGTCCAAAACCGAAGGAAGTAAACCCAATTAAACTCAATTTTTCAAGACAAATGAGTTTTTCAATAGCACTTAGATATATAATTGGAAATGGCGTATTGAAATAAACTGCAAAAGGCTGTCGATCGTGGAAATACTTCTTTTTGAGTAAAAATAGCTTCACCTCTTCATAGCCTTCTATTGGCGCAATGATATGCACAAAATTTGTCTTCTGACCGCTTTGCTTCCGGGGTTGTTCGTTCCAAAACCAGTTCGTCCCTGGGCTTGTTTGTCCCATGATTGCACGCTACTCATTTGATTGTGCATGAATATTTACAGGAAGAAAACTTTATTGTAATGTTGGGAATTAGGTCCCGACGGCCAAAGATATCTCAAAATCATAGTATTCAGGTATAAACTTAATTGAATTCAATATATTTACATGGCTTCTCTCTCTACCCATCGTGCATCCTTCCGTCAAGGGACGTTACTCCTGACTCCTCTTGAAAGATCAAAGGGAGACCACCAATACACAAATAACGCAAACTTAGGCACCAGTAATCTCCCTTTAACCAAAGAGACGTATTAATTTGCTTAGGAGGTTGATTTTCAAGTTAATATTTAAATAATATTTCTCTTTTTTTTTTTTAGCTCACCTGAGCACGAAGTGCTAAGGTGAGGTATTGTGATCGGTCATTGTCCGGCGTCCATCTGTCCACAATTTCTTTAAACATCTTCTCCTCCTAAACCGCTTGGCCAATCTTGGTGAAATTTGGCAGGGATGTTCCTTGGGTGAAGTTCTACCAAAGTTGGTCAAGAGATTGAATTCCACCCTTAACTCTGGTTGCTATGGCAAAAGAAAGGAAAAAAATAGCAAAATCTTTGAAAATCTTCTTCTCTGGCATTAGAAGGCGTAGAGCTTTGATACTTGGTATGTAGCATCTCCTAGTGGACCTCTACCAAGTTTGTTCATATGATGCCCCTGGGGTTAAAACTGGCCCCGCCCCGGGGGTCACAAGTTCGAACATAGGAACAAAGAAAGAAAACTTTAAAATTCTTCTTCTCTGAAACTGGAAGGCATGGAGCTGTGATATTTGGCATCTAGCATCTCCTAGTGGACCTCTACCAATTTTGTTCATATGATGCCCCTGGGGTCAAAACTGGCCCCACCCCAGGGGTCACAATTTCGAACATAGGAACAAAGAAGGAAAACTGTAAAATTCTTCTTCCCTAAAACTGGAAGGTGTGGAGCTTTGATATTTGGTATGTAGCAATTCCTAGTGGACCTCTACCAAGTTTGTTCAATGATGCCGCTGGGGTCAAAACTGGCCCTGCCCCGGGGGTCACAAGTTCGAACAAAGGAACAAAGAAGGAAAACTTTAAAATTCTTCTTTTCTAAAACTGGAAAGCATAGAGCTTTGTTATTTGGTATGTAGTGAACCTGTTCTAAGTTTGTTAGCCCACCTGAGCACAACGTGTTCAGTCAGTTCAAAATTGGGTCACCTGGGGTCATAAACTAGGTCTCAAGGTTAAATTAAACTAATACTTTGTGGGCACTCTAGAGGCCATATTTTTTGCTCAATTGACTTGAAAATTGGTCAGAATGTTTGTCTTGATGAAATATTGGGTGAGTTTGGAATTGGGTCACCTGGGGTCATGAACTAGGTCACTTGGTCAAATTTAAGAAATATCTTGTGGGCACTCTAGAGGCCACATTTATTGCTGAATTAACTTGAAAACTGTTCAGAATGTTTGTCTTGATAAATGTTTTGACGAGTTCTAAATTGGGTCACATCGGGTGATAAATTAGGTCACTAGGTCAACTTCAGGAAATTCCTTGTGGACGCTCCAGAGGCCACATTTTAAGCTCAATTGACCAGACAACTGGTCAGAAATTGAATTACACACGTGGAGTGAATTTCGCCTATTGACTCAGGTGAGCGATCCAGGGCCATCGTGGCCCTCCTGTTTTCAAATTATTAATTCTACACAGTGGTTTCCTTGACAAATGCCACATCAGCGTTCTCAACGCTTTGATTTAAACAGCCTTCACCACCAGCATGTACATCAGTTTGCTCCAAGGCAAAACAATCTAAATTTTCAAATTCTTTTAAAGCAATGTTTCCTTACGAATTCCGTTTCACTGCAAGTTTATCCTTGCTCAAGGCCAAATGACCTATCATCTTTTCAACACAAGGTGTGCTTACATAATCCGATACTCCTGATTCGCTCTTGTTTCTTTCATAAGTTGTTGCTTTATCACTGACACCATTCCTTATCGCTTATTAGGGTTAAAAGTTCAACGTAATAAGGTCACAACAGCTAGTATTAGTGTTATTAGACTGTAGGTAAAAGCTGTCACGAGTTGCAGTTAGATCAGTTTGCCATCGGCAGACGGATTTCCGAAATTTGTGGTCTCTCTAACCATCCGGCTCACGCCGACCAATTAAAAATAACCACTGGCAAAAAAACACTTTAATGTATAGAATCTGTGACTTGTGGAAAAAAATAACCGCACACGAATAAACAAAATTAATAGATCAATAAAAATTTGTGGTTTATATAGATCTAGTAAACAATTATTGATTCCTGTTCTAAAAATAGTAACATAAGTGGGGGAAACAGGTCATGGATACCTGACAAGTTTGTTATTCATCCTTCTCCGGCTAAGTAACTAAAATGAAGTTTTCAGTTCTGTAGTAAAAACCCTAATATTGCTATTTCAAAAATATGTTTTAGGAAATAATTCCTTAAAATCTCCTTCTTGTACAGAGTAGATTCAAGATCAGACTCCACGTTCTGTGCAGTCTGATCTTAATCTACACTGTCCGAAAAACGCCAGTCAGTAGCACTTAGCAGCTTAAGGGTTAACCCTTTACCAAATGCCAAATGTTAGACTCATCCAAACTGAAAGCACTCTGCAGGCAACAAAATTTAATTTAAAACTGGTACAAAATTTAATGTTCTCTGAATTGGGTAGAAAACATTGTGGGAAAAAGAAGAAAATGCTGGCTATCAGCATTTTCTTCTTTTTCCACAAAGTTTTCAGAAGACATCTTTTTCAGGGTCATTAAACTCGGGATTGTGTGGAAAAGGGTTAATTCTATTTACATGTTTGAAATGATAAAATTTTAGACTTGTCCGAACTCAAACCAGTTGCAGACAAAAATATAAAGGTAGTTCAAAAGATGGAATTTGTCTTCGATAAGGTGGGAAAAAAAATGTAGGAAAATTAGAAAATCCTGGTTCTCAAGGTTGTTTGGTATAGGCTTACCTCTTTACCAAACGACACAGACTTTGTCTCGTTCAAACTGAAAGCATTTGCAGACGACAAATAAATTTGACTCAAAAATTTAAATTAATTTTGGGCAGGGTGGAAAACATTGTGCTGATTACTAGCATTTTCTCCCTTTCCCATAAAGTTTTTAAAAGGCTTTTTTTTCTCAAGGTCATAAAAAGTCTGGAATATTTGGTACAAATTTATTTTTTAACCACACAATCCGAGTTCAAATGACCCTTACAAAAGAGGATTTTGAAAACATAGTGGGATAGGGAGAAAATGCTGGTTACCAACATTTTCACCTTTTCCCTCTAATTTTTTTACCTTATCAAAAAACAAATTTCATCCTTTCAGCCAAATTGAAATTGTCGTCTGCAAATGCTTTGAATATGGACTAGTACAAGATTTTGGCATTTGGTAAAGAGTTAACTCTTTACCACATAATCCCGACTTTTAACGACCCTGTTAAAGACGCCTTCTGAAAACATTGTGGGAAAAGGAGAAAATGCTGGTTACCAGCATTTTCTCCTTTTCCCACAATGTTTTCTCCCCTTCCCAAAACAAATTTCAGTATTTGAATCACATTCATTTTGTCATCTGCAAATGCTTTCAATTTGGACCAGTCTAAAATTTTGTCGTTTGGTAAAGAGTTAAGCCTTTGCCATTCAAAAAGCATTTGCAGATGAAAAGTGTGATACTATTGATTTGACTTGTCTTTCCAGAGGAAGAAAACAGTGGTGTAAAACAAGAAAATGCTGATCACCACCATCATTTCCTCCTTTTCCAAAGCTAATTACAAAATTCTTCTGCCTCTGGGTAGTTAACCTTTTTACCATACAATCCAGACTTTTAACATCCCTGATGAAGAAGACTTTTGAAAACATTCTTGGAACAGGAGAAAATGCTGGTGGCCCTTTCTACCCTTCCAAAAATATTTTTCAGTTTCTCAGCTACATTCACTTTATTGTCTGTAAACACTTTCAAATTGGACAAGTCTAAAAATTTTGTCATTTGGTAAATCATTCAAACATAAATAATGTATAGTAATGGGTAAAAAGTCACATGAAGGTAAAATGTTAGTAAACAGGTAAACATTAAACGTACACCTTTAATGTAATTAGTACCTACTGACACAAATTCGTGGGAGACAAATTTAAAAATATCTTCTGAAAATAACAAAACAACCCTTTACCTGACATTTTACCTCTCATTTAAGTTTTTACCAGACAACAAAATTTTGAGCAATTTGGTCCAAATTGGAAGCATTTGCAGACAACAAATTCATCAAAGCTCAAACGATGGTTTCTTTCTTTGATAGGTAAGAAAACATTGTGTGAAAAAGAGAAAATGCTGGTTACCAGCATTTTCTCCTCTCCCAACATTGTTTTCAAAAGCCGTTCTATTCAAGGGTCAATAACCCTTTACCAAACAATCCCTGCTTTTAACGACCCTAAGGAAGAAGCCTTCTGAAAACACTGTGGGAAAAGGAGAAAATGCTGGAAACCAGCATTTTCTCCTTTTCCCACAATGTTTTCTACTCTTCCACAGTCAAGTTTCAATTTTCGAGTCACATTTATTTTGTCGACTGCAAATGCTTTCAATTTGGACCAGTCTAATATTTTGTCGTTTGGTAAAGAGTTAAAGCAATTGTGAGGTATTGAGTTGAATGAATCTGAAGAACTTCCTCAAGAAGAAGGCTGTACTGAAAACATTGTGGAAAAAAAAGAAATTACTAGTAACATTTTCTCCTTTTACTAACATGTTTTCTACCCTTTCCAGAACAATTCTCATCATTTCAGCCGCATTCTGTTATTTGCAAGCATTTTTGATTTGGAACTGTGAAATTTTGTCCAAAATTTAGTTGATTGGTAAGGAATTAAATCTTACTATGCATGTATGACTTGCCTAATTTGACAGCGTTTGCAGATGACAGAATATGATAAATTAAAATGATACATTAAAATGACAGGATTTTGTTTTTAAACAACCGAGCACTGTTGGACACGAAAGAAATACTTCCAACATCGGTAGGAAATATTGTGGAAAAAGGAGAAAATGCTGGTTGTCAGTATTTTCTCCTTTTTCAACAATGTTTTTTACATGAAATATATCTTCAGGGTCATTAAAACATAGGACGGTTTGCTGAAGAGTAGATCTAGAGATGGTTTTCTCACACAAAATGTCAAGGAAGTAGGTGAACAGTTTGCCTATCCTTTGCCCCATGGATCAAGCTTAACACTTTACTTTATCAGATGATAGAATTTTAGACTCACCTAACTGAATGCATTTGAAGGTAACTACATGTAGTTCAATCGATCTGACAAGATGATTTCTGTTTTTTGAAATAAAACAAAACATTGTGGAAAAGGGAGACAATGTTTTCAAAAGCCATCTTTTCTCTGTGAAAACACAGGCTTCATCAGTTAATTGTATTTGTAATTGAGTTTAACGCCATTTTAACAGCTTAGGTCATATCATGGCTGTCCGTGATGCACCCATGTGTCTCCTGGCTTTCTCACACCAGTACTGACATAACTTTCTTTCCAAAGCCACCGACTACTTTTGTCACATGCATCAGAGGTGAGAGGTGAAAAAATCGCCAAAAAAGAAAGTTTGCCCCAACCGGGTATCAAACCCACAACCTTCAGGTCACAAGTCAGATAAGCTAACCACTGAGCTACATGGCCTGGCACATCAGCTAAGGGTTAACTCTTTACCACACAATCATGAGTTTTAATGACCTTGAAGTAAAAGCCTTTTGAAAACGTTGTGGAAAAAGGAGAAAATGCTGGTACATTGTGGGAAAAGGAGAAAATGCTGGTTACCAGCATTTTCTCCTTTTTCCACAATGTTTTCTACCCTTCCTAAAATAAATTTCAATTTTTGAGTCACCTTTAATTTGTCGTCTGCAAATGCTTTCAATTTGGACAAGTCTAAAATTTTGTCGTCTGGTAAAGGGTTAAAGCATATGACTTACACTAATCAAAATTAATGATGTTTGTGCCCATTTCACCTCTTTACAAAATGACGAAATTTCAGATTCAAAACAATTGAAATTATTTGCAGATGGTAAGTTATTTGTAACTCAAAATGATGATATCTGTCTTTGATTGGGTAGAAAACAATGTGGAAAAAGGAGAAAATGCCAGTCACCAGCATTTTCTCCTTTTCTCTCAAAATTTTCATAAGCTGTCTCCTTCAAGTTCAGGGTCCTTAAAACTTGGGAATGAGTGGTATAGAGTTAACATTATTTTAATCACGTCACAGTCAAAACTTACTTATTCAATAAACATGTTTGTCCTTGGTTACACCAGTACAATACCAGAGGCCAGAGATCTTAGGTGTCTTGTCCAAGGACACTCAGAGGAAAAAATCAGTTCCACAAGTGAAGATCAAACACACTTCCAAACCCCAACGCCCTGACAGCTTCCGTGTAGACAATCCTGTGACACCTTCAAAACTGACCCACACAGGATTGACTGACTGATTGACTGATTGATTGATTGATTGATTGATTGATTGATCCACTTTCAAAATAAATTCATTTAAATCACAGTAACAACACACATATTCATGTGTCCTGGATTTCACTAGTAGTAGGCTGGGGCTCTGAAATGTCTTGCCCAAGAACAGCACCACAAAAAAACATACATCATGTGAAAACATGGCAAAAAAAGAAGATATCACTATCTTGTAGCAATGTTTCCTATTGTCACAGTATTTTTAGAATGGTCTTCTGCAAGAAGAAAAAACTCCATTTACAAGTCACCTTTAACCCTTAACTCTTTGCCACACAATAAGGACTTTTAACGACCCTGAAAAAAAAGCCTTTTGAAAACACTGTAGGAAAAGGAGAAAATGCTGGTAACCAGCGTTTTCTCCTTTTCCCACAATGTTTTCTACCCTTCCCAAAACAAATTTCAATTTTTGAGTCACGTTTATGTTGTTGTCTACAAATGCTTTCAATTTGGACAAGTCTACAATTTCGTCGTTTGGTAAAGAGTTAACTAAATGCTGTGTTCCAACAACCCTAAGGAAGAAGGCTTTTGAAAATATTGCGAGAAAAGGAGAAACTAATATTTTCTTCACTTCTCAACAATGTTTTCTACTTTTAAAGACAAAATTCAAGAAGTGGGCCATATCTGCCAGTACATTGATTGATTGATTGTTCAGTGTTTAACCCTGTTTTCAACATTATTTCAGTTATATCGCGGTGCCATGTGCACCTATCCATGCTTTCCTGGAGTCTCTTTTACCAGTACTCCGCACAATTTTCTTTCCAAGCCACTGGCTGCTTTCCCACATAATCACTGTTGTAACAATGGTCAGCAGTGGGAGAGGAATGAATCCTGTCGCAGTGACTATCATCAATCCTCGGAAAGAAATTGGCCGAGCCAGGGATCGAACCCACGACCCCCTGTTCTCAAGTCCTGCGCACTACCGTCTGAGCTACCAGGGCTTGGCTATCCGCCAGTACAAGTGAGTAATTTGTTGCCAAAAAAATTTTAATGCGTTCAGTAAGACATGTCTAATATTTTGTCCTCTGGTAAAGGGTGAAATCCTTACCGATGACGAAATCTTATGGAATCTTGTACATGTTTACATCCAGAGCATACGCAGACAACAAGCTGAACGAGACACTTATGGCCCAAAGACAAGAAAACACTGAGGGAAAAAGAGAAAGTCCTGGGTTCAAGTATTTCCACCTTTTTCAACAATGTTTTCAAAAGCCTTCTCCATCATGGTCGTTAAAACCTGGGGATTGTTGGGTAAAGTGCTAAAGTACATATACACAAAAGTACACTGAACTATCTCTCTGGACTAGGTGTATCAAACATAAAACTGACACAAACCAGTACTGTCAAAGTGATTCATGTGTTTATGTGAGAGTAGCCTACTTAACTGTTTAAACCCAAAATCCCGAATTTTAACAACGCTAAGGAAAAGGCCTTTTGAAAACGTTGTGGGAAAAGAGCATTTTCTCCATTTTCCACAAAGTTTTCTACTCTTTCAGTGACAAATCTAAGAATTAAATCCACATTTAATATGTCGTCTGCATAAGCTTTCAATCTGGACCAGACTGAAATTTTGTTGAGTAGTAAAGAGTTAACTCTTTACCACACAATCCTGACTTTAAATGACACTAAGGAAAAGACCTTTTGAAAACATTGTGGGAAAAGGAGGAGAAAATGCTGGTAGACAGCATTTTCTCCCACTCCCACGATGTTTCCCACCCTTTTAAAAAAAGAGTTTAGTTTAATCTCCTCTTTATATACTCTCATTACGAACGAGTAAAAAAAATTGTCCAGTGGTAAAGGATTCTCTCTTAACCATACCAGAATAAAAGTAGACCTGTCCTTATTAAAAGCATTTTGCAGTTGACAATAAAAACGTGGCTCAAATAACGGAATTTGTCTATGTAAGGATAAAAAACATTGTGAGAAATGGAGAAAATGCTGGTAACCAGCATTTTCTCCTTTTCCCCACAATGTTTTCAGAAGGGTTGACAAAAGTCAGGACTGTGTGGTAAAGGGTTAAGGCCTTTAACCCCCCCCCCCCCACAAATTTTCAGCAGATGACTTTGTAAACATCCCATGGGTTATCATTATGACTTTAGATTTAGTACATTAATTTAAGTGAAAACATTGTTGTAAAAGAGTAATTGCTGTTAAAAATCCTGTGTTAAAGGCCCACTGGTGAACAATGCTTACCAATGCAAAATTAAAGGCCCACCAGTTGCCAATTTTGGCTGCTTGTTGCCAACTTTAATTCTAGTTTTACAATCATTTTTCTGCCAGGGATTGAAACTTTGACAGAGCGTACAAGTGTAACATATTGCCAGACTCAAAATACTATCTATTCTTTTAACTCTTTACCATATATTCCAGAGTTAAAGCATCTTTGAAGAAAGAAGACTTACGAAAATATTGTGAGAAAAGCACAAAATGCATTTTCTCCTTTCCCACAATGTTTTCTACCCTATCAAAGACAGAAATCATCATCTGAATGACATTTATTCAGTTCCATAATTATGCTTTCAATTTGATGAAGTCCAAAATAACATGTGGTAGATGGTTAAAATGTATGAATTAAGCCTGCCTGCACTAGAGCCAACAGTTTACTTTTGGCTACTAGTGGGCCTTTCACAATGATACATTTGTATTTCTGACAAAACCATAATGTGACTCAGACGGTCCCTTCATCAAATGATTCTGTGTTAAGACAGCCCTGAGAAAGATAGCCTTTAAAAACAATGTGAGAAAAAGAGAAAATGCTTGTGGCTCTTCCAGAGACTACATGTAATTCCATCATTTGATTTTGTTTGCCAGTACAATGGATAGTATTTACCGCAGTTTTCAATATCATTGTGTGTACGTATCCATGCTTTCCTAGACTTTCTTTTTTCCAGGACTACACATAATATTCTTTCCTAGCCACTGGCTGCTTTTCCATATAACCACTTCTAAAACAATGATAAGTGGTGAGAGATAAAATGAATCCTGTTTACAAAAGTTTTCAATATCATTGTGTGCACCTACCTATGCTTTCCTAGAGTTCTTTTACCAATACTTCGCACAGTATTCTTTCCAAGCTAATGGCTGCTTTCCCACATAACCACTGTCTAAACAATGATCAGCAGTGGAAGAGGATTGAATCCTGTAGGCCTCCATTATTTGAGCCATGTGTAATGTTTCTTCTGAAACCCTCAACATGCACATGAATTAACTCTATACCAAACAATGAAATTTTGGGCTCATCCAAACAGAAAGCACTGGCAGACAATAATTTACATGAGACTGGAGTTATAATATTTTGCTGTGAAAGAGTAGAAAACATTGTGGGAAAAGGAGAAAATGCTGGTTATCAGCATTTTATCCTTTTCCTCCCAATGCTTCCATAAGCCTTCTCCAACAGGGTCGTTAAAACTTGTGATATTAGGGGTAACAAAATCCTTGGAGCTCAAATAAACCCTGGGAACATTTTCAATCAAGAAATAAGACCCATAAATTATAATTCCAATTTCAAAGTTGTTTTTTTCCAAAATGTCTCAAGAGAGTGGATAGTACAGATCAAAGATGAGACATACTGCATGTTTTGAGCAGTCTGATCTTGATCTACACTAACTGCCAAGGCAATTATAGTGGTGAAAGGTTCTGTAAGGTTTGTTTTTTGTCTGGTAAAAGTTTAACAATTTTCAACAAAATTTTCCAGCTCCCTTCTTACAGCATGGGACTGTCCTTGGGCAAGACACTTCAATAGCCTACTGCAGTACTCCTACAGCCCAGAACACATGAATAAGTGACTTGTCTCTGTGACATCTTGACTGAAATAATGTTAAAAGGGGCATACAATACCATCCAATCAAAATTTTAGGATGTATTAGTCAGTATTTAAAAAAAGTGCAGTTTATTATTTTACAACAACAACATCCGTCTCATACCAAACATGTATCAAGTTTTTGTACAAAAACTTTGAATCCTTATGCATTTGAATAATTTTATTTTTTTGTGACAAAAAATTGTCATCAGCCTCTGCATGATATTGCTCACGTTCACTGTTTTACATGCTGCCTTAACTCTTTACCAAATGACATAATTTTAGACTGGTCCAAATTGAAAGCATTTGCAGACGACAAATTAAAGATGGCTCAAATGCATTTTCTTCTTTTCCCACAATGTTTTTTACCCTATCTAAGACAAATTCCATCATTTGAGCCACATTTAAATTGTCTGCAAACATCTTCAGCAAGCTATTATTCAAACAAAATTAACCCTTTGCCACACAATCCTGAGTTTTAACAACCCTGAGGAAGAAGGCTTTTGAAAGCATTGTGAGAAAAGGAGAAAATGCTGGTAACCAGAATTTTCTCCATTTTCCACAATGTTTTCTGCCCTCTCTCAGACAACTTTTCCGTTACTAGCTACATTTAATTTGTTGCATGCAGATGCTTTCAATTTGGACAAGTCCGAAATTTTGTCATTTGGTAAAGGGTTGAAGTCTATGCCTATACAGTCTGATCTTGATCTACACTGTCTAAATTAAGCAATCAGAGTTGAAAGAGGCACACCCAAGATCAAAGAATTTTTTTTTTTTTGAAACATCTTCTATTTACGTAAGCACATGCAATTGGAAATCCCGAATTGGAAATTTCCAGGAAAAACAACTTAAAATGCCAGATACTAAGATAACCCCTTACCACACGATTCCAAGTTTTAATGACCTTGAGGAGAAAGGCTTTTGAAAACATTATGGGAAAAGGAGAAAATGCTGGTAACCAGCATTTTCCCCTTTTCCCACAATGTTTTCTACCTTATCACTAACCTATCAGAGACAATACTCATCATTTGAGCCACACTTATTTTGTCGTCTGCAAATGCTTTCAATTTGGTCAAGTCCAAAATTTTGTTGTGTTGTAAAGGGTTCAGTTAACTCTTTACCAAACAGCAAAATTTTTAATTTTTCCAAATTGAAAGCATTTGCAGATGACAAAATACTATATACATGGATATATATGCATGTCAAAAAATTTGCGAATTACCAATTAGAGACATTTTGCGAACTGAAATCTTTGCGAATTCAACACGCTAGTTATTTATTGGTATATTTGTGGTAAAATACGCAAACAAATTTCATGAAATCGCAAAAATTTCCACTGATACAGTAAATGTGACCAATAAAGTGAATTTTGGTTCATGAAGGGTAGAAAACATTGTGGGAAAAGGAGAAAATGCTGTTTACTAGCATTTTCTCCTTTTCCTACAATGTTCTCAAAAGTCCCCTGCCTCAAGGTCATTAAAACTTGGGATTGTTTGGTAAAGGGATAAAGGATATTCACCAATCAGTAAAAAGACAAAAATTATAGTAAAATTTCAAAAATATCTGAAAAATTTGCCAACAGTGTAGGTACAAAATCTTACCTCTTATAATGTATAGTCTGATCTTGACCTACGCTGTCTTAATTAAGCAACTAAGAATACAACAGGCACTTCTTTAAAAGGTAAAATAATATCTCTTTTGAACATTCTTTATTTATATAGCTCTTTACCAAACAATAAAATTTTAGAATTCACCAAATTAAAAGCATAAGCAGACAACATGTTAAATGTAGCTCAAATGATGATTTCTGTCTTTGACAGGATAGAAAACACTGTGGGAAAAGGAGAAAATGCTGGTCTCAAGCATTTACTCCTTTTCCCACAGTGTTTTCAAAAACCTTCTCTTACAGGGTCATTAAAACTGGGGACTTTGTGGCAAAGAGTTATCTAACTTTACCACATGACAAAATTTAAGAGTCATCCAAATTCAAAACATTTGCACACATCTAATTTAAGATGCCTCAATTGATTGAACTTGCCTTTAATAGAGTAATAAACATTGTGGGAATTATAGAAAATGCTGGTTACCAGCATTTTCTCGTATTTCTACAATATTTTCAAAAGCTGTCTCTAACTCTCTTTCACTACTGAATAAATAAATAAATTGCATTTTCTCAGTGGCTACATATAGTTTCACTAAAATATCAGGAGACAGTTCATTCATAATCTAGAACAAGACAAATTTATGATGCATGGCATCATAGAAGCTGCAGTCTGTTGGTGGACAATTTCAGAAATATTGACTTTCTTGAAAAAATGTGATGACATTTTTGTATCTGTTCCCCTCCCCCCCCCACACACACACAAACTGAAGATCATGACAAATGATACTAAAATGCAGGATAAAAAAGGCAGAAGTTAAGAGAGGAATCTTAAATTATCTTGTACCATTATTATCATCATAATCATCATTATCATTTAAAGTGATGATGCATATGTGAAAAAACATGTAAAAGCATTGGAATTTTCAAAATTCTACTCAAAATTTGAAAATGGAGAAATTGCGCATGAATTCAAGTACAGAATTTTACATTATTAAATGATTTTAAAAAGCAAACTTCTGTAAGGGCATCAAAGGCGACACTGCATAATTATGTAAGTTAGTAATTATTCAAAGTGATATATTGATCGTTTTTCACGTAGATCTACATGCATTTACAATTTTTTAGTGGTATTTTCTTTGTGTTCCATTTTTTTAACAAATAGAAAAAAGAAAAAAATATTCAACAACTTTCTTCTAAAACATTATCATTTTGCATGTCAAAAAGAATCTTAGCCTGCTTGTAACAAAGTGAATCTTTACATTTCTACACCAGAATTAGAGACTTTTGCATAGTATTTCCAAAATTCTTCTGATCATAGCCTTCACAGTTGGCGCAAACCACTAAAAAAAAAATATTTTTTAAGCCTTTAAGGATCTGGATATATTCAACAACAACATGGTAACTATTACTATATATATATCGATTCATAAAAATTAGTTTGAACTAATTTCTGCAAATGCCTTGTACAAACCTATAAAACTTCTAATGTAAACTTCAAGAGCCATTCAAACGCTTGACCAACAGTGACGTAAAAAGTTGTATATGCACAGTGATAGGTTTGGTAATAACTTTATCCTTTCAACTACACCGAATGAAATTAATATACTGAGTAAGGAAAATGAAATAAGAAATTTTTACGTTTACAATATCTTATAAAATATTTAAAAAATATTACACAGGCTTATGTATTGTCTGATCTTGATCTATTTCTGTAATTTTCGAACAGTTTCAACCCTTACAGCACTATGCACCACTTTGGTATTTTTTGTGGACAACGTACATCACGATCCATACATTTTTTATGGGTATTGTAGATCAGGACCTTACTGTACAGAACTTACAGTCTGATCATAACAGCTTCCACACACAATACATTAAATGCTAAATTTTACAGGGCTCATAAGGTAGATCGTCCATGTTACAAAATTCCATGAGGCTAAAGTGTCGACGAAGGGAAGAAAAAGGGTTATCTCTTCACAAGAAGGCCTATTCTATAAATAGCTGATGTCAGCTCTTACTGTGTAGGGAGGTAACCAATCTATACCTTGATCAAAAGTTAACCGCCCTATTATCTTTACAAATTAAAACTGGACAATACACTTGTACGTAAAACTGCTTCTGATTATCATATTCTAAGATGCTCTCCATCTCATAATTTTTATTAGTTTGTTTTGCTAAAAAGTAGACAAATGCGAAAACCGTTTAGAGGTGGGAGAGCCTATGATAAACAGAAAGCATTATAATTTCATTTGGGAACAAGGAAGGAATCCTTTAAGTTGGAAAAGTTCGTGGGACTAGCCAATAAAAGGAAGTTTATTTTTCTGTATTTTCATTGTTATTTGAGAATGAACATGTATTGCAAGAAAACCAGACTTGATGTTCATGTAGGTCTGATTGAATATTTGAGAAAGAGTAATTTTGTAACACTAACACGACATTATTAGGAAATTTCCAAAAATAATAACCAGTCAAATAATTACTGATCATCTACATGGTAAATAGTTTAGGTACATTCCTACTGGAAGCCGTTTTCGAGCGGCTTCCAATAAAGCAGTGGACAGTGTTGATCAGAGATCAGACTGCACATTCTGTGCAGTCTGATCTTGATCTACACTGTCCACAAAACCTTCCGGTGTCGTCTATGGTATGGAAAGAGTAAACAGTCGTCGAAACTTGGGACTGTGTATGCAATGGGGAAAACCAAATTGAAAATTCCTGGAAGACAGGATGAGGAAATACTTGACGCTTTCCTACACACGCTAGTCTTAACCTTTAACCTTTATGCTGCTAAATAACTAAAATGAAATTTGAATTCGGTAGTAAAAACCAAAATACTGCTTTTTCAAAAGTATGTTTTGGGTAATAGTATCTCCTTACTGGAAAGAGTAGATCCAAGATCAGACTGCACGTTCTGTGCAGTCTGATCTTGATGTATGCTGTCCACAAAAGGTCAGAGGGTCGTGCTTAGCTTTAGCAGCCTAAGGGTTAACGTGCCGAATAAACCCAACAATGTATTTTCAGTCTAGAAATAAGACACAAATAATTACATTTCAAGATTCCTTTTGTCTACAATGTTTTAGCAAAGCAGACAGTATAGATCAGAGATCAGACTGCACATTTTGTGCAGTCTGATCTTGATCTGCACTGGCTGCATTTCAAAGGCAACTATAGTCATGAAAAGCATTTTAAGGCTTAATTTCAACATTTTGGTCACATAACAGTAGCCAGTGCACCTATTCATTTGCTTCTAACTGTATTTATTTAAGCTGTATTTCACATTACACTGTCTAAACAACTAGCTGCTTTCCCTGTATCATAAACCCTATCCAAAAAAAACAAGAGGGCCATGATGGCCCTGTATCGCTCCACTGGCTATTAAGTAAAAACACTACAAGCCAAACGTTTTTTGACGGATCAAAATTTTACGAACAGTTTTTGAAAAGGGTCACCCAAGGAACAATCCTGTGAAATTATTTCGAAATCTGACCAGCGGTTTCAGAGAAGAAGAATTTTGAAGAATTCCTTCATTTCTATATGGTGCAAGAAGCCCCCATTCACCAGAGCCACATTTTTTGACGGATCAAAATTTTACGAACAATTTTTAAAAAGGGTCACCCAAGGAGCATATCTGTGAAATTATTTCAAAATCTGACCCGTGGTTTCAGAGGAGAAGATTTTTAAAGAATTCCCTAAAAAATTCCATTTGGTTGCAATGGCAACCAGAGTTTTTGATGGAATCAAATTCTGTGAACAGTTTTTAAAGAGGACCTTCCAAGGAACATTCCAGCCAAGTTTGGTCCAAATCCGCCCAGTGGTTTAGGAGGAGTTGATGTTTAAAGAATTGTTGACGACACATGACGCACGACGGACACCAGGTGATCCTAAAAGCTCCCCTTGAGCACGTTGTGCTCAAGTGAGCTAAAAAGTTAACATACGGATGGACGCACAACAGACAACGGGCCATAACATAAGCCTGCTGGCCTTCGGCCAGTGGAGCTAAAAAACTTGTCTAGCACCAATCATGTATCACTGCAGCTTGATAATCAAGGGAGGTAAATAGTAACGAACTTTATCTTTCATAAAAAGAGTTATTTCCCTTGATTAATGTTTAAATTGAAGTGACAATATTTTGAAGCCCATGTTAAACTTGCGATCCCTGGAATGAAGGCAATTTTGACCCCAGACCTACAATATGAAACTAGAATGTGTGGTTATAAACAAAAAGATTTTTTAATCTTGCCCAATAAAAAGTCATGTAAAACAAGTTTGCTGAATAAAAGGCCCTGTAAAATATGTGATCCATGACACAGGTTTATCAAGTTTTCACTATAAAAGCCAATGTAAAACTTGTGACCCCTGGTGTGGAGTCAAACTTGACCCCCAAAGTTAAAATTTGGGCCCTCTTGGTAGAGGCCCATTATATAAAGTTACATGCAAAATTTGGTAGCCCTAGGCCTAAATATGGCTATGTACAAGTAGATTATTAAAGTTTCCTTATATAAGACCATGTAGAACTTGTGACCCCCTGGGGTGGGGCTACATTTGACCCCCTGGGCTATAATTTGGGCACCCTTGATAGAGACCCCCTAGATAAAGCTAAATGCAAAATTTGATAGCCCTAGCCCTTATAGCTAGATGTGAAAGATTTTCCTATATAAGCCCGCCCATGTAAAACATGTTACCCCCCGGGGCGAAGTCAAATTTGACCCTCGGCTATAACTTGGACACCCTTGGTACAGGTCCACTAGATAAAGCTACATGCCAAATTTGGTCGCCCTAGGCCCCATGGCTAGGTCAAAGAAGAATTTTAAAGTTCTCCCTATATAAGCCCATGTAAAACTTGTTATATAAGCCCATGTAAAACTTGTTACCCCCGGGCAGGGCCTAATTTGACCCCAGGGCTATAATTTGAACAATCTTGGCAGAGGTCCACTAGATAAAGCTACATGCCAAATTTGGTAGCTCTAGGCCCTATGGCTAGGTAGAAGAGGAATTTTAAAGTTCTCCCTAAATAAGCCCATGTAAAACTTGTGACCCCCGGGGCGGGGCCAATTTTGACCCCAGGGCTATAAATTGAAGAAACTTGGTAGAGGTCCACTAGATAAAGCTACATGCCAAATTTGGTAGCCCTTGGCCTTACGGTTTCAGACAAGAAGATTTTCAAAGATTTTCAAAATTTTTCAGTTTTGTTGCCATGGCAACCAGAGTTTTTGAAGGAATTAAATTCTTTCAAGAAATTCTGAAGAGGACCATGGCAGGATCATTTCTGTGAAGTTTCATCAAAATTGGATGGGTAGTTTCAGAGAAGAAGACGTTTTAAAAAAAAGTTAACGCACGGATGGACGGACGGACACACGGACGGACTGACGGACGGACGGACGGACGCACGGACGGACGCACGACGGACAACAGGCCATGACATAAGCCCGCTGGCCTTCGGCCAGTGGAGCTAAAAAACATTTCAGCAGAGAGAGAGAGGAGTGAACAGCCAACTTGAGGCAATGAAAATCATCAATTCTTCAAGGCCCATTAACAGCCAAAAGTATGCAATTCAGGAGATCCAAACTCAAGACCTATGTATTAGTTGCCCTCTCTATTACCAACTGAACTGAGGTCAGGGTTTGCTGGATAGGTTTATCCCAATCCAATGATACCCTGGGAAAAATTTCAAAATACATGAAAGTTTCATCAATCCTGATGAAGAACGCTTTTTTTGTCCTTCATCCACAAGATTTTCAACCCTTTCAAAAACAAATCTTATGCTTTGAGCAACATTTCATTTGTGGGTCTACAAAATTCTTTAAGTTTAGGCATGTGTAAATTTTAGTTCCTCTGGTAAAGAATTCACCCTATACCACATAATTCCTACTTTTAACGACCCTGAGAAAGAAGTCATTTGAAAATATTGTGGGAAAAGGAGAAAATGCTGGTGACCAGCATTTTCTCCTTTTCCCAAAATGTTTACTACCCTTCTCACAACAAATTTTAACTTTTCAGTAACCTTTATTTTTTTGTCATCTGCAAATACTTTCAATATGGACCAGTCTAAAATTTTACTGTTTGGTCAGGAGTTAAAGGGTAGAACACATTTTTGAAAAAAGGGTAGAAAACATTGTGGGAAAAAAGGAGAAATTCTGGATATCAGCATTTTCTTAATGGTCCTTTTTTTTTCAGCTTTCTTTTTCTCTTGGGGTCTTCAAACATTCAGGGTGGGATTATTTGGTAAAAAGGGAAGAAAGCATAATAGATTCGTAAGATTATTAAGAAATACAGTAATTGTTAGAAATACATGTATTACAATGAATAATATTACATCTCATTCATGATAGGAAAAAAAATAGAACAACCGCAGACTGGATTGACGTAAAAATTACGTATTTGAGTCTAAATGGATTAAGAGATTAACATTTTACCGCACGACATAATTTTAGACTTATCCATTCCAGAAGAAATTGCCGAGGACAAAATACAATTGGCTAAAATGAGATTTGTCATTGCAAGGGCTGATGCAAGGGCAGAAGAGATATGGGGAAAAAAGGTAGAAAATGCTGGTTGTCAACCGCATTATCTCCATTTTCCCACAATAATTTCAAGAGCTTTTCCATTTCCTCAGGGTTGTTAAAACACAAGAATGTTTGGTGAAAAGTTAACCTTGAACTTTTGTGCATTTGTCACATTAATGGCCTACGTGGTCACACTCAAACATGATTTCCAGTTTGCACTTTGAGCGAGAGAGCATGCTACACCACGCTTTTACAGGTCTAGAATTTTCAGCCAGATAAAAGCGCAGCGACATTAAACATTGTCTTTTGAAGGGCCAAAAACATTGTAGCAAAAGGACAAAATGCTGGTTATGAGTATTTTTCTCCTATTTTCCACAATTTTTTCAAATTTCTTTTTCTTTCCTCAGAGCTGTACAAGGCATTTGCAGATGACAAAATTTAATGTCACTAGCATGATAGATTTGGTCTTTGAAACGATAGAAAACATTGTGGATAAAGGAGAAAATGCTGGTCACCAGCATTTTCTCCTTTTCCCACAATGGTTTCAAGAGCCTTTTTAATCAGGGTCAATAAAACTCTGCACTGTTTGGTACAAAGTTAAAACACAAACAAGAATGGTTTACAATCAGAATGCATGTTCTGTACAGCCTGATCTTTGTCCACACTGCCTGCACCCAAATGCACCTAAGGCTGCCACTGGTATTCTTAGAGTTCAATGAACAGTTCATGAGAGATTAATCCTAAAAATAATCCTTTACGAAACATATGCTGTGTTTTTACAACTCTGAAAAGATGCCATTAATTATTATAAGTTAATTATTACTAAGCAGTATTTTCTCCTTTTCCCACAAGGTTATGACCAAAGATAAACATTTGTAAATCCCAGTATTTTAGCCACCTTTAATATCTAGTCTGCAAATGCTTTCAGTGTGTACAAGTCTACAATTTTGTCATGTTGTACTGAATGGTGTTTTACGCCGTTTTCAACATTATTTCAGTCATATCACGGCAACAGCTTACATATTCATGTATTTCCTGGGTGTCACCAGTACTAGGCTAGGGCTCTAAGGTGTCTTACCCGAGGAAACTCCAACCAAAAACCCAGTTGATCAACTGAGACTCAAACCTGGGGCCTCCAGGTTACCACTGAGCCATACAGGAACCCTGTTCTGTGCAGCCTGATCTTTGACAGCACCCAAATACACCAAATGTTGCCCTTGGCAGTCTTAGAGTTCAATAAACAGCTCATGAGAGATTAATTCTTAAAGAAAACTAAGTTACCCATACCAAATGATAGCTGTTTTTTACAACCCTGAAAAACACCTTCAGAAATTATTACTGAGCAGGATTTTCTCCTATTCCCAAAAGGTTTAGACTATCTGATCAAAAGACAAATCCCAGTATTTTAGCCACCTTTAACCCTTTACCAAACAATCCGTGGTTTTCACGACTCTGGGAAGGAAGGCTTTTGAAAACATTGTGGGAAAAGGAGAAAATGCTGGTAACCAGCATTTTCTCCTTTTCCCACAATGTTTTCTACCCTTCCCAATACAAATTCCAATTTTCAAGTAACATTTACTTTGTCGTCTGCAAATGCTTTCAATTTGAACACGTCTAAAATTTTGTTGTTTGGTAAAGAGTTAATTTTTGGTCTGCAAATGCTTTCAATATGGAAAAGTCTAAAATTTGTTCATGTTATATTTAAAGAGCCTTTAAAAACTGTAATTGCTTTTATGGCCAATTTTGTAGATCAACGTCAGACTGCACATAAGTTGCACTTTGATGATTTCTGTGCATTCAAATCTTTGATCTACACTTACTGATTTGTTGTGAAATTCCAGGAAAGAACCAGCCCAATTATTTTTGTCCTTTTATCCTACCGAAAATGTTAAATCTTTACCAAACGAAAAAAATTTTAGACATGTCTAAATTGAAATTTATATTGGGAAGGTTAGAAAAAAAAATTTGGAAAAGTAGAAAATGCTGGTTACCAGCATTTTCTACCTTTCCTACAATGTTTTCAGAAGGCTTGCTTCAACTTTGGTCGTTAAAATTCAGGACTGTGTGGTAATGGTAAAAATGTGTTTCTTTGATAGTCTTAGGATTAACCCTTACACCTTACACATGTCAAAATTCTAGACTTTTCCAAATTTAAAGCATTTGCAGAAAACAAATGAAAGGTGACTTAAATGACAAAATTAGCCATTGATAGGATAGAAAACAATGTGGGCAAAGCACAATGTTTTCAAAAGCTTTCTTTCTCAAGGCTGTTAAAAGTCGGGATTGTGAGGTAAAAGGTTAAGGAACTTGATTGAAATAGTCCTAGAAACAAGACATATTTATAAACCATAAAATGACTCTGTTAAACCCTTCACCTAACAATCCTGTTTTCTAGTGACCCTGAAAAAAAAAGCTATTTGAAAATATTGTGGTAAAAGGAGAAAATACTGAGGAACAGGATTTTTTTTCTTTGCCCACAATCTTTTTCACCTTTTTTTGGACAAATTTGAGCTTTTCCGACTCATCTGATATATTGTCTGCAAATGCTTTCAATTTAGATTAGTCTAACATATTGTTGTGCTGCAAAGAATTTACTCTTTTCCAAACAATACTGTGCACTACAAAACCTGGACAAAAAATGTTTAACATTTGTAATCGACATTTTCTGCCTTTCCAACAATGTTTCCTATCTTTTCAATGACAAAGCCAAGCATTTCAGACATATTTTGTAGACACCTATAAGAATTAAGCTCTGAATTTGGACAACTCCTAAATTTTGCCTTCTAGTAAAGGGTTGTAAAAATGACTTCAAACCTGAACAAAACCAAGAATCACATAAAGTTAATCTATGAATTATTTGGGGTTTTCCTATTGCGTCAATACTGCTTTTATTACAGACAACATGTATATTTCAAAAACTGCATATTTTTCCCCCACAAATAAAATACACATACTGTTATAACCAACTATAAGATTTCAAAACCATAACCTGCATTTTCTGCTTTCCCCACAATGTTTATCATTCTTTCTTAAGACAAATCCCATCACTTTGCCATTGATAAAGGAAACTTTGTGGGAGCTGTATTTCTAGATATGAAGAAAGCATTCGACTTAGTTGACCATAACATTCTACTTGATAAACTTGTACTTTATAACTTTCATGATGAAACGGTCACATGGGTTCAGTCCTACTTAAGCAACAGAACTCAACAAGTACAATTTAACTGTACAACATCCTCGCCAGCAATTATTAAATATGGTGTTCCACAAGGATCTATCCTAGGCCCTATCTTGTTCCTTTTATATGTTAATGACCTTCCACTCTATGTAGATGAAACAAGGACAGACATGTATGCTGATGATGCAACTTTCCACACAACAAGTACTGATCCAAAAGATATTGAAAATCATATTCAAACTGACCTAGAAAACATCAATCAATGGTGCCTACACAATGGAATGTGCATTAACACATCTAAAACAAAGACAATGCTACTAGGTACTGCCCCTAAACTTTGCCATCATAGCAATTTACATTTATCAATAAATGAAGAAATTATTGGCAATGCAGAGAGTCATAAATTACTAGGTATCCATGTTGACAAAAAACTAACATGGAACACACATGTGGATTGTATCTGTAAACTTGTTGCATCTCACCTTACCCTGATGCAGAGACTCCGAATTTATCTTCCTCTACATGCTAGGAAGCTCTTTTATTGTTCCTATATATCACCTCTACTGGACTATTGTTGTACTATATGGGGTCTTGCTCAAGAAATAACATTGAAACCTTAGTTAAACTTCAAAAAAGGGCAGCCCGGATTATATTAGATGCAAAATTAATGACACCATCAGTTGATATGTTCAAACAACTTAATTGGCTTCCCTTTGATAAAAGAGTACAGTACCTAAGATGTGTCATGATTTACAAAGCACAAAACCTTATGACCCCAAATTACATAACCGGTAAGTTCACCCAAGAATATGAAAATTCAAATTATTACTTAAGATCTACATCTAACTTAAATCTTAAGTTAGGTAAACCTCGAACAAATGCATGGAAACGGTCTTTTGCATATTCTGGGGCAACTGTTTGGAATACCCTACCTCTCAACATCAAAATACTAGATTCCCTGAACACATTCAAAGACAAATGCTACCAGCATTTTATCTCCAAGGTATAGGTACCACAACTTTTTTTCTTGATCCCTATTTTAACTGTACAATATAAACATTATTAAGTTTTTTTTTCAGAGGGCCTCATGGGAGATTAGTTTAACAGCTAAATGAGTTTTTTTCCACCCTCTTAAAACAAAGTAATTATTATTATTATTATTATTATTACTTTCTACCTTGACATCTGTAAATGCTTGTTATCAGGGCCAGTGCACATATCCATGCTTTCTCAGAGTTACTTCTACCCATACTTTACAGATTACTCTTTCCAAACCACTGGCAATTGACCCGAAAAACCATATTGATAATGATACGATCATCAATAATATTATTGTCTTAGAAAAAATTTGCCTACTTGAAACTAGAACCAGTTATCCCTGGATTTCACCCCTGTAACTTATCAACTGAGCACCATCTTTATTCAAAAACTTTTTAAGAAGTGCTAGGCTTTTCAAAAGCTAAGGAGTGTCCTTAAGCAAGACACCTCAGAGCCCTTGCCTACTACTTGTGAAACTCATATCACACATGAATACGTAACCTGTCCCTGTAATATGTCTGAAATAATATTAAAAGTGGTATAAAACACCATTCATTATTCCTTTTGCAAGAAGGCAGAATTTAAGACCTGTCCAAATTGAAAGCATTCAATGTGGGAAAATATAAACAGAAATATGTCAAAAAAAGGGGTAAAAACCATTGTGGGAAATAGAGAAAATGCTGGAGTCTCCATTTTCCAAGATGTTTTCAGAACTTTTCTATCTTGGGGTGGTTAAAACATAGAGTAGTTTGGTTTAGGGTAATCCAATTTAGTTGCCTAGGCTTTGTAAAGTTTAACCATATACCAAACAACAAAATTCTAGACTGGCCAAAATTAAAAGTATTCGTCTTTAATAGGATAGAAAACGTTGAGGGAAAAGAAGAAAATGTTGGTTACCAGCATTTTCTCCTTTTCCCACAATGTTTTCAAAGGCCTTTATTTCCAAGGTCATTAAAACTTGGGTTTGAGTGAACAGACTGATAATGCCTGACTCACCCAATCCTTTACCAAACAATCATGTTTTTTAACAACCCTGTGGAAGCAAGCCTTTTGAAAACACTGTGGGAAAAGGAGAAAGTGGAGGTAACCAGCGTTTTGTCCTTTTCCCACATTGTTTTCTACCCTTTCTATCCTTTCTTAGACAAATCAGGGCCCGTATTCACCAACCAATCTTAAGAACATTCTTAGTCTCCAGAATTTTCTAACATTGAAAGTAACACAACTTCTGATTGGCTGAACCATTTGGTTGAGCCAATCAGAGGTTGTGTTACATTCAAATTTAGAAAACCGTGGAGAATAAGACTAAGAATATTCTTAAGAAGGGTTGGTAAATATTACTAAATAAGGACCCTGGTCATCTGAGTCACACTTAATTTGTTGTCTGCAAATGCTTTGAATTTGGATGAGTCTAAAATTTTGTTGTTACGTAAAGCATTAATATAGTGATTACTAATACATATATGACCCATGTATGTCAATCATTGGGTGGTTTTGTTTTCTTCTCTCTTATCTCTATTTCCTGAACTCTTTACCACACAATCCCCATACTTTAACGAACCTGAGCAGTAAGATTTTTGAAAATATTTGTAGCGAAAAAAGAGAAAATGCTGGTTACCAGCTTCTTCTCCCTTTCCCATAAAGTTTCCAAAGGCCTTCTTTTTCAAGCCTCCTCCCCTGTCTCTATGAATCTGGACCCCCAAATTTAAATATCTGCCTCCTTTTTATTCATTTCAAAAGGGTCAAACGACCCTGTAACAGAAAGTCTGGGGAAAACCCTTTATGCAATCAGCAATTTATCTTTCAGTCATCCTGTTTTACAAGAATAATCTACAGCATGACTAAAACAGCAGTAGCCTCAACACTTTCAACTCTATTACCATGACAACAGTGTTTAAAAGTGATAGAATCTTTAATCAAGATAATCAGACTGTACTCAGACATCACAGAATGTGTGTAAATAAAAATGAGCTATACTCTGGCAAAAGGGGGCTTAATGCATCTTTGTGAGTCATCACTTAATTATGGATCTATAATATCCATTTTGTCAAATAACCAGCTACATCCCAAGGTATAATGGTCCTTGTACATGCAGAAAATTGACCATTACTGAAAAGGTTCAACCCATGTCAGCCTGCACGGACTGTGAAGGCTGACATGGGTGGATACTTTTTGCAGATACATTAAGCCCCCTTTTCACACAGCATGGCTCAAACATTTTAACTCTTTCAGCACCAAATATATGCTAAGATATTTAAAACTCTACCTCTCTCCATGACCTAACCCTTATCCTGCTAAATAAGTTATTTGAAATTTTCACGCTGATATAAAAAAACCTGAATAATGTCGTTTCAAACTTAGCGTTTCAGGCAAAAATTTCTCCTTATCAAGCAGAGTAGATCCAAGATCAGACTGCACATTCTGTGCAACATGATCTTGATCTACACTGTCCGCAAAAAGGTCAGTAAGTCACACTTAGCAGCCAAAGGGTTGAAATACATTACAGCAAAACTCGGAAATATCATCATTTTGAAGGCTTGACTTAACTTTTGGACTGTATAGACCCAAAATCAGACTGCATCTTCTGTGCTGCCTGATCATGATCTATGCTGTCAGCAAAAGCGCCTGTTTTCAACAACGGTGCTGGTTATCTAAAAAGGGATTTCAGGGAGACAGGTATCCCCAGTCTTAGCTACGTAAATCCATAAATTCCCAATCATATCCCCTGGAACTCTAAGTAAAAACGCTCATAAGGTGGAATGCTTTTGAAAATATTGTTGGAAAAGGAGAAAATGATGAAAACCAACATTTTCTCCTTTCCCTACGATATCTTATACTCTATTATAAACAAGTCTCACCATTTGAATCCCATTTAAACCTTTATTCTGCTAAATAACTAAACTGAAATTTTCAATTCGATAGTAAAAACCCAAATATTGCAATTTTCAAGTTATAGGGATAACATTTCCTTGTCGGACAGTGCAGTCTGATCTTGATCTACACTGTCCGCAAAAGGTCAGTGAGTCGCCTAAGGGTTCATTTATAGTCCTTTGTCTACAAATGCTGACACTTTGAGCCAGTTAAATATTTGTTGTCTCAACAGCCTGGAATTCAAACTTGGTTTAGGTCTCACATATCCTTTTCAGGGTTCTCCCTGCACTTTTTCAAATGGGGGTCATTTAAGAAGGCAATCATCTCAATTTTAGCAGACATATAGAAAATTTGAAGGTCCAAATTCAAAGAAATGAGGTTCTGCAATTGGGTGTGCTGTTGTTATAACTCCCGGATCCTGAACCTGGATTTAGCCCTTTACCAAACAATCCCTGGTTTTCACGACCCTGAGAAAGAAGGCTTTTGAAAACTTTGTGAGAAAAGGAAAAAATGCTGGTAACCAGCATTTTCTCCTTTTCCCACAATGTTTTCTACGCTATCAGAGACCTAAAGCTAATCTGTACTAATTCTGGATTTGTCGTCTGCAGATACTCTCAGTTTGGATTTGTCTAAAATTTTGTCGTTTGGTAAAGACTTAATTGATTACGCAGACAGTAATACCGGTAATCACACTGCATAGAACGTGCTGTCCTATCTTGGATCTACCCTGCTTGTTTCTCTGCCCTTTACAAATACATGTACATGCATTCTGCCAAAGTTTTGAAATCATATTATTTCCATTTTTAGAACTACTTGAGAATTTCAATGCCATTAGTTTCTGGTAACCAGCATTTTTACCAAACAACAAATATTTCAACAGGTCGAAATTGAAAGCATTTGCAGACGACAAAATAAACGTGACTTAAAAATTGAAATTTGTTTTAGAAAGGGTAGAAAATATTGTGGGAAAAAGAGAAAATGCTGGTAACCAGCATTTTCTCTTTTTCCCACAATATTTTCAAAAAGCTTCTTTCTCAGGGTCCTTAGGCTGCTAAGTGCGGCTAAAGGACCTCTTGCAGAGAGTGAAAATCAAGGTCAGATTGCACAGAGTAATTATGTGCAGCCTGACCTTGGATCTATCTTGACCGATAAAGAGAAATTTATCCTCAAATATATCTTTTGAAATAGCAATATTCTGGTTTTTATTATCGGCTTCAAAGTTTCATTTTGACTTATTCAGCTGGTAAAGGGTTACATTTTACTGTATGGGTAAAGAGTTGACCTTTAACCTGTTATATAAATCAAATCAAAGACTTCCAGTCAATACTGAAATTCCATAGTTTACGATTTAGAAAATTTGCTTGTCGGAGAAATCTCACTGTGTCATACAGTGTAGATCCACGATCAGACTGCACTTTCTGTGCAGTCTGATCTTAATCTACACTGTCTGCTAAAGCCCAAAAAGTTGGGCTTAGCAGCCCAAGTGTTAATAAAGGTTGAAGAAGTTGCAGACTCACTGTGGTGTAATATAACTTGTCATTTTGTGTAGGTGGTTTGCAAATTGTAAACCCTTTACCAAACAATCCTGAGTTTTAACGAGATTGAGAAAGAAGGCTTTTCCCAGAAACACCATCAGGAAAAGGAAAAAAGTGTGGGTAAGGATAATTTTTTTACCTTTTCCCACAATGTTTTCTACCCTTTTAAAAACGAAATCCATTATTTAATCCTTTACCAAACAACAAACTTGTGGACTTGTTCAAGTTGAAAGCATTAATTTTTGCAGACCACAAAATAAAGGTGACTCAGATAGCAAGATTTGCTTTTGAAAATGGAGAAAACATTATGGGAAAAGGAGAAAATGCTGGTTACCAGCATTTTCTCCTTTTCCCACAATGTTTCCAAAATCCTTCTTACTCAAGGTTATTAAAACTCAGGACTGTGTGGTAAAAAGTTATACACTTTATGTGTTGTCTTCATATGCTTCCATGTGAATAAGTCTAAAATTTTGTCATACTGTATTTGAAAGACTTAAACCTTTAGGTACAGAACCTGGCGATAGTTGCTTGTGCTGACAGTGCAGATCAAGATCACACTGTTAAACACACATAAACTGGTCTTGGATCTACACAGTAACTAAGCACTATTTTGATACATATTCATTGTCAGAACAACCTTGGTGAAATTGTAATATTTTGGCTCTTTATCCTACTTGAAAAGGTCCATTTGTATGTCCTTAATTAAAAGATCTCCATTTCATTAATATTCAGCACTGACGTTTTATGAGTCATTCCTTTGTCTGTTTGGAGTTCTAGGCCCCATTCAAATATACAATCAATTTTTCAATGGCAACAGTTCACAAACATGTATGTTAATAAATAAAAAAATATTCACTGAATTATTTGAACCAATATTTAAGTCTTTTAACTCATTACCAAATGACAAAATTTTGGAAAAGATCAAATTGAAAGCTTTTGCAGACAACAAATTAAATGTAACTTAAATGGTGATTTTTGTATTTGACAGGATAGAAAACATTGTGGGAAAAGGAGAAAATGCTGGTTACCAGCATTTTCTCCTTTTCCCACAATGTTTTCAAAAGCCTTCTCTTTCAGGTTCATTAAATTTAGGGATTGTGTGGTAAAGGGTTAAGGCCAGAAAAGAAGTAAACTAATCTATTTTTAACTCCTGGCCAGTTGACAAAATTGAAGACTGGTCTAAATCCAAAGCATCTGCAGATGACATGGTACATGTCGTTTAAATGACAGAATTTGATTTTCAAAAGGGTAGAAAACATTTTGGGAAAATGAGAAAATGCTGGTTAATAGCATTTTCTCCTTTTCCCACAATGTTTTCAAAAACCTTCTTTCTAAGCATAGTTGAAACATAGTTAGAGCATTCTCCTTTTCCCACAGGTTTTTTCTACCCTATCAAAGACCTTTTGTAACACAATCAAATTTGTGGTCTGCAGATGCTTTCAATACAGACATGACTTAACCCTTAGCCTGCTAAGTAAGTTCCAATGAAACTTTCCAGCCAATAGTACAAACCCAAATATTGTTATTTCATATTCACTTTTATCGGAAAAGTATCTCCTTATCTGACTATGTAGATCCAAGATCAGACTGCAGATTACGTGAAGTCTGATCTTAATCTACACTGTTTGCAAAAGGTCCCAGAGTTGCTCTTTGCAGCCTAAGTGTAAAATATTGTTGACCGGTAATTTTTAGAGTTTAACTTACCAAGTCCATCTAAGCTGGCTTCTTTTCCCATGGTCATAGACATATCCAGGTCTGGCAAGTCCTAGAGCACTGTGGATCCCGCTGAACTCCTCACAAGTAGTTGACCTTGCCCGGGTAAATGTCATAGGTCATCCACAAAACAACCTTCCTAGCAGACGAACGGTTTTTCCCAACTGAAATATACACACCCTGTCTGTTATACAACTTCGTCATTATTGTGGCCATAATTTCAGTTTGAATTGATCTTGTGAATTTTTTCATTGATAGTTTGAAAGATTTTCTGCAAACGTGACAGCCATATGTCCCATTCTTGTTGTTTACTCCATATTTATGACCGGTATAACGAGCTCGATTGTTTGGCCTGACCGATATTTGTGTTATTAATCACTAAAAATTTCGACAAAATTAAAATTCTAACGGTAATAAAGGAGCGTTCAAAAGTTTTAGAATACATATCTGAGGAAAAATTTACTTACTTGAAGTAATTTGATGATTCAGAAATCCATTAGTAACACAGAATTTATCTCACGAGATACAAATAGGCTCACCACACCGCAGTGAACTCTCGATGACAGACTGACCTATTTATCATGCGAGTCTGACCCACTTATTTCTGGATAAGTCCTGGATTTTGATTGGATAACGAAAAGTTGTTTACGAGAAAATCCTGCTTTATTAGAGACCTATGGCTTATTCTGGAAATATTTTTATTGGTTTGAGACAAAAAGAATATAATCCAAATTTTCTTTTATAGGAAATAAACTCTCTGTATAGTAGATATACGATATATGGGTCAAATGCTCTAACCAATGAAATTTTCCGTTACATACTACACAGTGTCTAGGGACAAATATGTGCGCTACGAAGTAAACAACTAATTTTAGAAACATTTTCTGTATCAATTTACTGCCTACTCAATCCCATTCAGCTTTTATCGGAGAAATCGTTCTCCTTTTAGAGACGAAAGCATCTCTTGTGTTTTACAGGAAATTTCTTTCAAGGAGCCTCATTGCCACGTCAATCGAAAAGTGAATAGACACGACAAAGAATTTTGGATTTTTTTTATTAAAATCTAAAAAGGGAACAGGAGAATAGACCTCTGTGAGTCTAGATGATGTAGATCTATTCATGAATTTGACACACTAACTCAAAGATATCAAAAACAACCAAAATCTGTGACGCCAGTAATGGGCGAATAACCTGCTTCGCGTTGCCGCCTTATATAACGGCATATGGAAAAAAAGAAATTTCTCACATGGATCGAATTCTTCATGATATTATTGATCCGAATTTTTTATTGATCATCCGATTTTTTCAGCAAATTTGTTCCAGAAGTCAATCTTCTACACGAATTAACCCTTATCCTGCTAAGTAAGTGAAATGAAACTTTCAAGCCGATAGTAAAAACCAAAAGTTTGCTATTTCGAAGGGTAATTTTTTTTTGGGGGGGGGGACACAACTGTACGTTCTGTGCAGTCTGATCTTGATCTACACTGTCTGCTAAAGGTCTTTGAGTCGCCCACAGCAGCCTAAGGGTTAATGTCGTACGTAACGTAGGCGGGGGGGGGGGGGGGAAGCCAGCCCCAAGGGTTGATTCTTGGGGGGCGGTTAAATCTAATCTCTCCCCGTCTCGGAAAAAGACCCTGCTTCTATTTTTTTCATTTTACTTCCCTTTAATCGTTTGAAAACCCATAAAGCGCCTTTCACAAAGATACACGTATATGCCTTTGCGGTCAGTGTAGATTAGAGATCGTACGGGACAAAACGTGCTGTCTGAACTATTATGATCAGCACTGTCAGCTTTGCTAAGACATTTCTGGACCAGAGCAGCCTTGAAATTGCATTTAGTAGCCTAGGATCTTATTTCTAGATTGATATTGTGTCTGGGGTTTATTTGGCACTGTTATATGTGTACCAACAACAAAGGTTTCAGGGAAAAGCTGACGAGTTTTTGACGATAAGTTTGCAAGCCATCGAATTATCCGTGTGACCCCGACAGCTGATTTAAATGTGAGCCATGCTCTGTGAAAAGGGAGCTTCATGCATCTGCGAAAAGTATCGACCAGGTCAGCCTGCTCAGTCCGCGCAGGCTAACTGGGCCGAAACTTTTCGCTATTGCTCAATTTTCTGTATGGCCAAGGCCCAGTCTGCTTCATGAGTAACGGCTGATTGTTAAAAAAATGTGGCAGTTATAGATACATAAGTATGTGACTGCTTGCTTTGGTATCATGGATGTCGGAAATACATTAAGCCCCCTTTTGCCATAGCATGGCTCATGTGTTATTTAAAGCCGGCCATAGTTCTGTCAGATCTGAATTGCCCTAATGGATCTAGTCATAATTTTTTTTAAACTTTTTTTTTACGTGCAAAAACCTGCTTTGTCTTGTGCTAAATTATAGTGAATTGTCTAGTTTTCCAAGCAAAAAGACACACCATAGAATTGTAGAACGACTTTATATGCAGTCTAATATTGTTCTACATTGGTCACAAAAGCCAGTCTAATTTTGAACTATAATGTCTACATATCAACTTTGTGGTCAACGCTCTATGGCTTTTTAGAGGAGTCAAAAAAGGTTGGTCATCCTTCCTAGGTGACCCCAAAAGAGCGTTCGGCACATTTCAAGAGATGCGTTGTTGTACTTACGGAATCGGTCGAGTTGTGACGAGATTGTTCAGGGTCGTTGAGGCTGCAAGAGAGGGTAGGGGAGGTAATTCATATTAAGATTGTTTACGAGAGGAGTTATCGATATTTTTAACACCCCGCATTCATTCTCTCTCTCTCTCTCTCTCTCCCCTCCTCCCCCCATCGCAGACTTTTTTCGTCTAACAGCTGAGCTCTCTTTCGAAACCACTGTAGTAAAAGAAGAAAGTATTCTTCTTCAGGTCGTAAAAACAAGTGATTGTTTGGTAAAGGGTTATATATATTTTTTTTAATTATTACAAGACATAGTGATTTTCTCTCTCTTTTTTTGACGGAGAAAAAGGGATTCGGGTGGGGTAGCAGCTGCTTTCCCGCTCGTAATTGTAAGAAAAAAAATGCTGACACACATTTTCATCAAACATACATAAATTGAAATCTATGGGTCCGGGCTCTATTCCTTGGCTTGGCAAATTCTTTCCAAGTACCGATGACAATTATTGCGACAGGATTCATTCCTCTCTCAGCACTGGACATTATTTCGCCGATTGTTTAAATGTAGGAAAGCAGCCCGGCAGTGGCATGGAGAGAATATTGTGCAAAGTACAATTAAAAGTAGCTGCAGGAAGCAATGATAGGTTCACTGGCAGCCGTGATATAACTAAAATTATGTCGATTAACGAGCTTGAATACAATACAAACAATTTGAACAGTGATCATATGTTTCCACCATGTAACAGCTGACAAAGAACAAATTTAACTATCATATTTTTTTTCAAAGAACAATCATTTTTTTTTTAACTTTCCAAAGAAAAACAAAGCGGAAAACAAACAGTTCAATTTCTAGGTCTCAGGTGTTCGACTTTTTACAGGAAGAAACACTTTTTTTAAACTACTCTTTACCCTTTATAATAGAATTTCGAGTTTTAACGACCATGAGAAAAAAGGCCATTTGAAAACATTGCGGAAAAAGGAGAAGATGCTGGGACCCAGCATTTTCTCCTTTTCCCACAATGTTCTCTACAATTTCAAGGAAAATTCAAATTCTGTGACCACATTGAATATGTCGTCTGCCAATTCTTTTAATTTGGACAAGTCTAAAGTTTTGTCATTAGGTAAAGGGTCGGGAAAAAGGATTTTAAAAGCTTTATCGGGAATAGGAGAAAATGCTGGGTACTTGTTTGGACAAATCATTGTTTGAATACGTGATCAGGCGGGGGTGGAGTGAGTTTTTCTGTCCTTGTATAGTACATTTACTCTTTCATAAAGTATCCGCATTTGTTCCATTGGGCTTATCAATACAGTCACCCATCATAAGCAAGGGTCCCGGGCTCGAGTCCAATACCGGCTACAGTTTGGGAATCACCACTAATTATGTACAAAGTTGTTAAAAGACCATGGGGTCTCATTCAGGGGAATTGATGATTGAATGGTGTTTTACGCCTCTTTCAACATTATTTCAGTCATACCACGGCGGCAACTCACACATTCACGTATTTACTGGGCTTCACTATTAGTGGGCAAGGTCTCTTACGTGTCTTACCCAAGGACCCCCCCCCCCCGAAAAAAGAAAAAAAAAAAAAAAAAAAAAAAAATAGCGGATCCAGTGAGGCACGAACGCGGGGCCTTACGAGTCCTACACTTTACCACTGAGCCACGCAGGTCCCATTTAATAGCCCTGGAGAGAGGGACAGTTGGGAAAGATAGGAAGGGAAAAGAGGATAGTGATAATCCAAAGCATGGACGTCAAATAGTCATAGTCTGTGGCTGAGTGCTTGCCCTCTAAGCGATGGGTACTGGGTGCGGGGGGGGGGGGGGTTACAAGTTACTAGACAGTGACGTCACGACGCTACATAGCGACGTCGTTATAACCTCGTTGGTTAGCGACAAAAATGGCGACATGGAAAAGATTTTTCAGCGGTATATCCGTTAAAACAGCGACTAACGTTAAACTTCAACCTAAATGGTGGGAAACTTGCTTTCAGGTGACTTTGTATATTTTTTCTTTTATTATTTTCCTACTTATGCCATCAGAATGTACCCACCGATTGGTCCACGGAGATCTTATAGTTTGGGGAAAGATTCAACTGGCAATTGCTCTGTTATAAGATAAATTATGTTTGCGTAGATCAAATTCTTAATTATTAGACTTTTGCAACGTACACCAGCACCGACTGCGGACTACAGACTATCGACTTTAACTAGGGGTATTCTCAAAATATCTGTAAGACGATTGTGTGGATGAAATAATAAGCCCGATTTCGTTATCGGTATTAAGAGGAATACAATATAAATCACGAATGAGTAACATGAATATCTGTGCTTCATATTGTGAACATATTGAAGGAATTTTCTCAAATATGGTGAAATACAAGGGAATTCATTTATGACTGTATTATCTTCAATTCTTCAATACATAACAATGACGTATCAGGCGAGTCATGGTCCTACTCCTAGATGTCGTAGCAGCTTAGGTACTTTTTTTGTGAGAAAGTTCTAATAGGCTACATAACTTGGGCTGATTATCTCAGACAGTGTCCGCTTTTTCCACATGCCCATCGATTAATAGTTTAGATTCCAGAAGGCATTGTAGGATCTGTTTAAGATTAAAATACTCACAGTATAAAATTTCATTGTTAAATCTAACATTTTTTCTAATGTTAACGTTGAAATGCTAAAAAAGTGATTTAAGGGCTTTAACAAAAAGTTGATTAATTAATTGATAGAATGGTGTTTAACGTGGTTTGTAACATTATTTCAGTTATATCGCGGCGGTCAATGCACCTATCCATGTTTTCCTGGAATTTCTTTTTACCAGTACTTCGAGCAATATTCTTCCCAAGCCACTCGCTGCTTTTCCACTTAGTCAACATCTAAACAATGATCAGGGCTGAGAGGTATGAATCCTGTCTCAATGACCAACATCAATCCTCAGAAATAGCTGGGAATTCGAACTTGATTGGTTGATTGATTTATGCCGCTTTATACATTTTTAGTCATATCACGGCAACAGCTCACATTTTTTATGTATTTCCTTGGTTTTACCAGTACTTGGCTAGGGCTCTGAAGTGTCTTACCCAAGGACACTTCCACGAAAATTTCCGTGGATCCAGTGAGACTCAAACCCGGAGCCTCCAGGTCACAAATCCTACACTTTACCACTGAACCACGCAGGACCCCGATTCGAACTTTAACAAAAAGACAATTTAAGACCTGTTCTGAACCGAGGGTATACTACAAATCCACAGATGTATGTTGTGTCTGGGCCATAACCTAACATGTGACAAATATGATGTCTATGAGAGGTTCATGCCAACAACATACTGTGGAGAAAGGATTAAATGTTATTTACCCCAGTCCTTTTAACTGGATTAAACTGAAGGTGTTGTGCATGTTGGATACATGCTTTACCAAATAATCCCTGTCTCTATACGCCTCTTAGGAAGAAGGCATTCAAAAACACTTTGGAAAAACAAGAATATGCTGGTAACGATAATTTTTTTTCCCTTTTAGGGGTAAATGTCAGCATTTGAGTCATATATGCGTAGCTTAGAAAGAAAAACGAAATGCCTCTCATGAAAGTCAAAGTAGTGACAACTATTTTCACGAATTCTGAATGAAAAAAAGTCTGACCGATTGTCATATTGTTCTTTGTTTGGATAAGAAAATCTGTGCTATCACAGGTAAAACGCATACGTTGTTGGATCGTTATTAAAGGTACTCTTTACATCAAGTTATCCTTTTCCCGATAGACCATTTTCTGACTCTGTCAATAAAAAAAGAAATGGCATTTGGGAAAAATTGAGATTTTATAACAGAGCAGAAAACTTTGTTGAAAATGGGAAAATTGGTCAGAATGTGGAACAAGGAGAAATTACTCGTTCTGAGCAACTTCTTTTTCACAACGTTTTCAAAAGCCTCTTGCTACAAAGGTGTCTGAAGGCGTCTTTTTGAGGTAAAAGGTTAACTTGCTAATCTATGGTTCACTTTTTTATCCTCCTTTTTTGATATGGTTGCTTAGTTATCAGCAAAATCACAAATTGTCACCTATTTTTGATGTGTGCATTTCAAGTATCAAATATGAGATACGGACGATGTTAAAAAAGTTCTTATATAAGATGTCCATCCGAACAAAAGTGAAATGCTATGCCAGGTATCTGAGAGAAGATCCCGTCTGCAGTCGGACTTGTGGGTGATACATCTTTTAGAAGCAACAGACCCAGAAATAAACCACAAGAGCAGTATTTGACTGGTATCGGCATTGTCATGTGATCCATACAAAGATACTTCATCGATAACCATGAAGCAATTGTTCATGTTGAAAGTGGCTTTCTGGCCCATATAAATATTGCTCAACGATTCAGTTCTATGACCAGAATTGGGCCTAATCTAGAACGTCCACTTCCTGAAAATTGTATCTTACTGGTAGATAAAATACATGCAAGTAGATTTCCCCTTTTCACCTAATGTAAAAGTGTTTAACTTGGGAGAATGCTATGCTATACTTCGAATATATGTGCCAGTGTGGTCTGTCAAAGGAGGGAAATTGGCTTAAATACCTAATAAAAACCCAGGATCTGGGTTGTTTTAGAGTTTAACGCCATTTTAACAGCTTAGGTCATATCATGGCGGTCTGTGACGCACCCATGTGTTTCCTGGCTTTCTCACACCAGTACTGACACAACTTTGTCTCCAAAGCCACTGACTACTTTTCTCATATGCATCAGGGGTGAGAGGCGAAAAATCGCCGGAAAGAAAGTTCGCCGCAACCGAGTATAGAACCTGCAACCTCCAGGTCACGAGTATGATACGCTAACCACTGAGCCACCCGGCCGGCCAAAAAAAAAAAGGTGGAAACCCAGGAGTGTGGTGCACAGATAATGGTGTAATTCAAAAGTAATTTATTGCTCTTCTTTTTGATATACTTATAACAATGTGAACCTTTAATCTATTCTCACAATCCTCTTACGTACAAATGTTTTGAGAAAACCCCTAATTAAAGTCAGTAGTCTGTAGTCTATAGTCGGTACCGGTGTACGTTGCAAAAGTCTAATAGCAATTTATGAACACCAACCCATAAACTGGTAAAATTTAACTAATGAAAATGTCCAACCGGTTGTAAAAGTTCAATTTTGACATCCAACTTCTTTGTAGCAAAACATTTTTGAAGCAAACGATAGATTAACTATTTAAATCAGACAGCATGTACGGTACTCGTTATCAGGTTAAAAAAAGTGTTATTATTATTATTATTGATCGTTAATTTTACTATCATTGTAGAAACCAAACAAGCCAAAGCTGCCCCGTATAGCAGGTAACGAACCTTTTTAGCAGTTTTTGCTCACCTGAGTAATAAGTGATCGCCCAATATCTGTCGTCCATCCGTCGTCTTCGTCCGTTGTCTAGTAACAATTTAATATAAGGCATTTTTCAGAACTACTTAGTATTTGGCAATTAATGCTCGAACTAGCCTTCTACGTTGGTTGTGGAAAAAAAAAAATTGAAATCATCAAAGCCACATGACTAATATGACGGCTTGACAAAACTTTGAATTGCACTTTTTCTAATTTGTTTTCTGTTCCTTTTTCATGTAAGAAGTCAATGTAACAGCTCTTTCTTTCTTTCCCTTCCCTTTCTTTCCTTTCTCTTCCCTTCCCTTCCCTAACATCCCTTCCCCTTCCCTCCCCTCGCCTGCCCCCCCCTCCCCCCTTCCCTTCCCTTCCCTTCCTTCCCCGGCAATTTTCTCACGATCATAATCATCGTCAAATCAGCGGCCTTTCAAGTGATATGTAGCGTTATAATCTTTTTCTCTTCAAATCAATACATAATTTATCCATACCCTCTGGAAAGGGTACTTAATTCATTTGCAAAAGTATCGACTCAGGTCAGCCTGTACAGACCGTGTCATTCCAAAGACCATTCTACCCGGTGGTTTAGTAAGTTGTTAGACAAAATGGATCCATAATTATGATATGACTTGCTTGGCAAAAGCATCACTGAGATACATTAAGCTCCCTTTCGTCAGAGGATGGCTCATATAAATGAACCATAATCGGACAAAAATGGGCTTAATGCATCTCCGTGAGTAGTAAAGGGTAGGAAACCGGGTAATAATTACAGAGGTCTGGTATTGGACTTAGACTTTTTTTGAGTGTTACTCTTAGAGAAATTGACAATTCGAAAGATCACTCTTTCTTGGTGAATGGTAGCCCTGAAAAGGGCTGTTTTTTTTTTTTTTTTTTGAGGCTGTGTTTTTCCCCTTTACTGACAGCTTTTCTTTGGTTTTTTCGGGATCTTGAAATCATCGAAGTCATCAATCTTTTTTCCGTATTTGCCCTGGCCCGTCATTGTCGAGATTGCCCAGTTGTTGAGAACTCCTTGTTTTTTGTGAAGTTGACTTTTGTCTTCTTCTGATTTTCCGTATCTGCCCTGACCCGTCATTGTTGAGATTGCCCATGTTGTTGTGAACTCCTTGTTTTTTGTGAAGTTGACTTTTGTCTTCCTCTGATTTTCGTTTAGTTGCTTTTGGCTGCTTTTCCTTTGACTGTTGATTTTCCTTCGAGATTGCCCAGTTGTTGAGAACTCCTTCTTTTTTGCGAAGTTGCCCATCGTCTTCCTCTGATTTTCGTTTTGTTACTCTTCGCTGTTTTTCCTTTGGTTGTTGGTTTTCCTTTGTCTGTTTTTCTTTCCTAACAACAGTTACGATTGACTCTACTAGTTTGTGAAGACTGCTTTTATCAAACTCAATCTCCACTGGGATTTTCACCGGAATCTCCACAGGAACTGCTGAAATACGCTTCTGGTGGTATAATGTCTCAATGTTTTTGCTCAGTTGTTCGGCGTTTGTGTTTAAAGTCTTTATCTCCTCCAAATGTTTGTTGAAAGTCTTCAGTTCTTCTAAAATCTGAGTCAATACAGAATCTTGTTTTGAATTCAACTGTCTTACTTCTTCAAAAATGTGGTCCAATATGGTCTTTGGGTTGATGAGTGTTGTATTTATCGCTGTCGATAGAATATCACTATTGTTTTCTTTCGGTAGGAATTCGTCTATGTCGAAACCGTCCAAGTTGAATCCGTTTAAGTTGAAATCCATTTCCCGTTAGCGCTTATCCGTACTACTCGAGAGCTGAGAGTCAAATGATTCATTATTTGGAAAATATCGTCGGCTTTTATACGCTGACGGGAGGATTGACCTACTTTGGCATAGAATTAACGTTGACCAATCAAAATGTATAATGATATAACGAACGAATCGATTGGGCAACGTTAATTCTATGTCAAAGTAGGTCAGTCCTTCCGTCAGAACTAGTTTTGATTCAGAATTAACGTTTTTTGACCAATCAAAAGGTTCGTTGCTTTAACGTTGTCAAAACAGAAGCTTCGTTATATTTCTTTATTTGTGTGAGTAAAAAAGAAGCTAAAAGAAGAAGATAGTGTTATGCGCAGGAGTTGGACTTAGTCTTTTTTGATATGGAATACAGTATGATTTTGAGAGAGAAAACTAGGGCGAATTGGACTTAGACTTTTTTGATATGGAATACAGTGTGATTTAAATGTCCACACTGTCATAGATCAGAGGCCTGGTATTGGACTTAGACTTTTTTTGAGTGTAACTCTTAGAGAAATTGACAATTCGAAAGATCACTCTTTCTTGGTGAATGGTAGCCCTGAAAAGGGCTGTTTTTAAGCTTGTTGTCTGGTAAGGCTATTCAACGACTGTATAAACTACAGGTCTGATCTCTCGCCAGCAATATTCACACCAAACCCCTAGGTCATCGTCTTCATCATAAAACCCCTCATCAGGATTTGGACAGTTGTGCTTTTGTCCAAGATACTGTAGGGGAAATGTACATTTCCCACACTCTATATCGCATGCTTGAGCACACAAAGGGCAAATAAGAATCTGAACCATGGTGGAACGATTATGATTTGATATATAAAACATTGACTTTTTATAGTTTGCTGGGTGGATTGACCTACTTTTGACTCAGAATTAACATTATCCAATCAAAAAGCTCGTTATATCTTTATAAGTTTTGATTGGAGAGATGGGTTTTTCTTACTCAAACATACTGTTGGACTTAGTCTGAGGAACGATTTTATTCTTTGGGGAAAGATTTAGCTAGAGAGTTGTTGCAAAAGACCTCTTTATAGAGAGAAATTGACAAATTTGAAGAAAGATTGCTCTTTCGTAGTGTTGGGTAGCCCTGAAAAGGGCTGTTTTTAAGAAATCAACTCAAAATATTCAGAGTTGGATCTATTCGTCGAAAAACTCCCGGTAAAGTTCATCCATCTGCTCACGCTTACAGCGGGTATAGTCGCTGTATATGTCGAGTGTTTCTTCAATAACCCATAATTTTATCCCAAAGTTACAGCAGTACAGTCTGTTATTTGTACGTTCTGACATCTTGTATGCTTTCTCTACCACATCTTGACGATGTTCTAGCAAGTCGATCTGTTTGTAGGCTTCCATAAATTCTCGTTTGACAACATTTATTTTGCATTGTATCTTGCGTTCACTCGAAGTCAGTTTTCTTGTAAACATGATGATTCGATTTGGTTATCTAGTTGATAATAATTTTTACAATTGGGGACCCGGACTTTATATATTCTTGCATAAGGATTGACCTACTTTGGCTTAGAATTAATAGCGCGTTCCCGGGCGAAAGCACCCTATGAATTAAAAGAGAATTATTGAATCGTATTCCTGAGATATAGACTTTGGACAAACTTTTTTTTTAGTTCGGTACATAATTAACGTTTTTAACCAATCAAAAACTTTGTTGCTTTAACGTTGTCCAAACAGAAGCTTCGTTATATTTCTTTTTTTATTTGTGTGAGTAAAAAAAAAGCTAGAAGGAGAAGATCGTGTTATGCACAGGAGTTGGACTTAGTCTTTTTTTCGTATGGAATACAGTGTGATTTTAATGCGCATACTGTCTTAGATCAGAGCTCTGGTATTGAACTTTGACTTTTTTCACAGTGATCCAGTAGAGAACAGCACTTGGATGGACTTAGATCTTTTTTTGAGTGTATCTCTTAGAGAAATTGACAATTTTAAGAAAGATCACTCTTTCTTGGTGAATGGTAGCCCTGAAAAGGGCTGTTTTGAAGAAATCAAGTTGAATAATTATTCAGAGTCAGACGAATCGTTGAACAGCTCCCGGTGAAGTTCGATAATCTGATCAGCTTTGGAAAAGGCATATTCATAAAACATTTCAAGTGTTCCTTCAATGACTGTAAGCTTCATTCGAAGGTTATAGCGGAACAATCTGTTGTTTGTACGTTCTGCCATCTTGTACCGTTTCTTCACCTGGTCTAGACGTTGCTCCAGCAAGACGATCTGATTGAAGGCTTTTCTAAAACGTCGTTTAGCATCATTTAAAGTGAAACGTTTGTCAAGAGTTCTTATTCTTGAAGGCATGTTGATGATTTGGTTATCTAGTTGATAATAATTTTTTACAATTGGGTCCGGACTTTATATATTCTTGCATAGGGATTGACCTACTTTGACTCGGAATTAAAGTTGACCAATCAAAAAATGTGTAATGATATAACGAACGATTCAACTGTACAACGTTAATTCTATGCCAAAGTAGGTCAATCCTCCAGTTAGAACTAGTTTTGATTCAGAATTAACGTTTTTTTGACAAATCAGAAGGTTCGTTGTTTTATTGTTGTCCAATCAGAACGTTCGTTACATTTTTTATCCAAAAAACAATTGATAAACCTGGGTTGATGGAAGATAGGATTTACGCTTTGACTTTTTTGGTATGGAATACAGTGTGATTTTTTGATACCCACACTGTCTCAGGACAAGAGGTCTGGGAAAAAAAGACTTTTTTTGGATGGTTAGAGCAAAAAAATACAGACCTATGGACTTAGACTTTTTGAGTGTATCTCTTTATGAGAAATTGACAAATTTGAAAAGAAAGATCTTTTCGAGGTATTGGTTAGCCCTGAAAAGGGCTGTTTTTGAGTATTCATTTATCTATCAAGTCTACTGCTCTTCTAAACGATTTAAGTGGATAATTTCGCACCCACAATATTCACAGCATACTGTTGAGGTTTCATTATCGTCATAGAACCCCTCATCAGGATCAGGGCAGTTGTGCTTCTGGCCAAGGTAGTCCAGAATAGCAAGACATTTTCCGCACTCTATATAGCATCTGCTACCGCACATCGGGCAGAGAAGAATCTGTACCATAATGGAACGATTATGATTTGATGTAAAAAAATTGGAATTTTATAGCTTGCAGGGTGGATTGACCTACTTTGACTCAGAATTAACGTTGACCAATCAAAAATGTGTAATGATATACCGAACGATTCGATTGGACGACGTTAATTCTATGTCAGAGTAGGTCAATCCTCCCGTCAACGTATAAAAACGAACTTTTATTTTATGATCGGTTTTATTTTCATTTCACAATGAAAGACAACAAAATCATTAGTAGAGTGTTTGGAAGGAGAAAGGGTGAAGAGAAGAAAAAGAGAAAAATGGAGGAAAATTTGGAGGAGAAGAAAAGAGAAGAAGCCTATAGAAGAGAAGAGGCAAAGAGGTTGAAAGCTCTCTGCGAGTTTTTCGAGAGCAGGAGTGCGAGTTTTACACTCGTACCCCGAAGGTCAAGATGGGGAACATTTACCCCGATCTGAGGGATTTCATGCCACCCACTGAACATCGTGGATGGCACAAGAACCTGATGGAGCTGTATCCTTCACTGGTATGGAATTAATTTATCCAACCAGTGAATGGAAAAAACAGCCCTTTTCAGGGCTACCATTCACCAAGAAAGAACTTTCTTTCGAATTGTCAATTTTCTCTTACAGTCAAAGAAAAAAAGTCAAGCCCAGAATTATTTCATATGTTTTTTATTCAAACATTTGTACAATGAAACAAGTCAGGAACTGTAAAAACAATGGAATGAAAAAACAATATCTGTGCAAAAATCAATATCTGTGCAAAAAACAATTTAGCATAAAACATTTCGTACAATATAACATTTTACAATGCAAATTCACAAATGCGCCGAGTTTTCCATTTTTCTTCATGTTCCGTAATAACTTTATGCAATTGGTCATTACCCAAATACATTTGATATTCACAATCCATCTCTCTGAATTCGCGTATTCCTCTAAATGGAAAAACATGTTTTGTAACGCCTTTTGTTGAAAGAGATGAATATACACTTTCTTCTGTAACATCTCTATCAAATAAAATATATCCTTCCAAGGTATCCACTATTTCCTTGTCGCCTTGAATAGGTCCTCTTTTGTAGCGTAAGTAAAAGTTAAATAAAACTGATTTCATTTTCAGAACGTTCAGAAAACTTTCTTCTGTTCTTCCTATGATAATAAAGCACCATCGACTTGTGAATCGGATTTGTTTACCGATAGTACCGTCTTTCCACCAACAAGCTGCTAAATAAGCTTTGAGAATGAGATCTAAATCCGAATCGTCTATCATCATAGCAATAAAGGTGTGTATAGCATACAACTTGCAGGACGAATCTCCTTTTGCAAAACCTCTATGCAATTTATCTATCCAAAGTTTCACACAGTAGAATTTAATGTTAAGTTGCGTTTGTTCATTTACAATAACTCTCTTGG
This sequence comes from Hippopus hippopus, assembly GCA_946811185.2. Lineage (NCBI taxonomy): Eukaryota > Metazoa > Mollusca > Bivalvia > Cardiida > Cardiidae > Hippopus > Hippopus hippopus. The sequence continues at coordinate 28,156,746 of OX328112.1, read as the reverse complement.
TGTATACAGAACGAAACGTTTTTGTTTGCGGTTCACTGGTGACCGTTCTATCTCTTATGTCTTTTGATTCTACAATCATATTCAATTTTGATTTCTGTAGTGCAATCCAAAGCACATTTTGAATATGTATCGAAATTCACCACTTGATTTGTATTGTAATCCAAAGTAATCCCCTTTACTTTACATTTGCTTTTCACTTTTCCATCTTTTGTTTTCATCTTGTAAGGATAATTCTTTCGTCCTAGGCCTCTGAAATGAGTGATTTTACAATCAGGCTCTTCATCAGTCCATTTTCCTAGTCTACTGTTAATAATGGGTGGGTTCCATAATTCAGGATCATGAATATACATGCAGCTATCTGTATCGAAAAACAGAACTCTATCCTTTAACTTTTCAAGAACGCTGTACAATTCCAGCCTTGCATAAGCTGACATTACGTAGGCTCCTACAATAACATTGGATGTAGCGTGAGTATCAATATGTTCCAACTTTGTTTCGTAGTTAACCAAGATGAATGGACAGTCATCTTCAAAGATTTCTACATGCTTCACATTGAAATTTGGATTGGTGACCAATTCAAAATATTTAGACGGATCGTTGATGTATTCTGTTTGGGTCATTTTTTCACGCTGGGCTAATTTTCCCCAAAGACAATTCAACATAATCTTAGCAAAGGATCTTCTCCCAGGATTTTTTTGAATACAATTTGGATCAAGACGAATACCTTCTGCCTCCTCATATTCACGAATAAACTGTTCTTTTTCTGAGTCTGATTGACACCAACTGGGATATCCGCTAGCTTCTTGCTTAATTTTCAAGAAATTATCCACATAGCCTTTAAAGAACCGATTCGACACAGAATCGAAATGCCAAATTTCATATACTTGCAATAGGCTATATCCACAGTCAAGAGCTTTGAACAGCTCAAAAGTAACCCAAGATCCGATCAAAGCTCTCTCTTCTTTGTTATGCCTACAAATGTTCAAACTTTCTTCTGCACATTTCATACAGAGTGGAAACATCATTTTGTTGTTACAGTGAACTGGGAGAACGGGATGAAACAAATCAGCCGGGGGTAAAACTTTGCATTTAATTAATCCTTCATACTGACGAATATTCTTTACGTCAATATTCTCAGCAGACAAGATTTTTGGTTGACCTACAGGATAGGATTTGTGTTTGCAAACATAAGGGTACAGAGAACAAATATCGATGTACTTGATTTCCTTCTCTCCTTTTTCCTCAACATCATAGGCAATTTTTGTTGCATTACATCTTCCTCCAGACAACCCTTCCCTTGGATCAATGGGGTCCAAATACAGATATAGCTTTTCAATGAGTTTTTTGTACTCTTTATCCTTTTTCATCTTGGCATCGAATTCATGCTCCCATATTAACTCTACGTTATACCCCAATTTTTTTATATCTCCTAAACGTTCAAAAGTACGTTCGTACAATTCAGACATTGTTTTTCCATTGATGGGATTGATCTGTTTTCGATCTGTATAACATACAGGACAGCCATGATATAAATCCCCAAGAAATTCATAGACAGTGTTTGACTGATGGTGAAATCCGTCTACACTGTATTTCCCGATTTGAAATTCACCACCATTTTTTGCATGGCGAATATTGATTCCTTTTTCCTTAGCCACGCTCTGGACCCAGCGTATCGCTTTCATGGAAAAGCGACGTCTGGATGAATCTTTACTTGAAATGATAGCTATTTGATTTTCGGGCAAATATTTGCTTTGCCAAACCTTATTACATGCATCGGCAATGGTAATCGCCTCTAGAAATGGGCAAATACCACCCTGTTCAATAAACACTTTTCTGAATTCACCACATCCTCGTCTTAGGATATCAACATATGATCTACAGTACATTTCCATCTCTTTTTGAAAATTGAATTCCTCATCCCTTTGAACTTTATCATTATACCAGACTATGAAATTTGACCTGGCCTCTTCAGACATTGAATCGGGTTTGTAATAAGACATGTCCAAGTAGGGACCAATGTAACCCCAGAATTCATCTGTATTTGCCCAGTGAGGGAAGTAACCTTTTTTCATTTCTTGAAGACCAAATGTAGCTGGAAATTTTGCCAAACCGAAGTTCATGAAATTAAAAGAATCGATCAAACGCACTCCATTCAGTTCTAACTTCATAATGTTATTGCCATTCATGATCAAATTTGGAAGTTTTAGTCCAACTTTGATAACATAGATAAGAATAAACTGTCCGTCATAGCCTTTGAAATTATGCGCAATAGCCGTGACTCCTTTATGATGTTCTGAAAAGAGCCAGTTGCAAAATTGACTCAAAGTTTCCTCACCTTGAAAAATAACTTCTCTTCCTTCTTCAAATTCACTGCATGTGGAACAGTGAAAATCAAGTGGTTTATCGATACATTCATCACATGCCCTGTGTGCAATACAGTAATTCGGGATATGTACTCCTGTGTCTTGTTTGCATTCAAAATCAAAGAAAATGAACAATGGTTTTTTGACTACAGAAGAACTCGTCTTGTCATCGGTGTTTGTCTTACTTTGGTAAGACTGAATATAACATCGATGAGAAAAGTCAAAAATTTTCTTGCAAATATGGCATTAATTCACATATGGATTTCTTTTCTTTACCTTGAACATTTCTATAATTTGCCAAACATGCAGCACTGAAAAATCGTCTATGACAACCACTGCAAACATATTCTTTTGATTCTGATGGACACTTTCCTTTGCGATAACAGCCTTTACAGATATTTGAACATGCATGACTTTCCCGTGCCGAGTATCCCACGTCACAGAACTCACAATAAATTGCACAACTAAGAAATCCTGTGATGGATTTGATGTAATCATAGTGGTTTTGATGAAAGTATAAATGTATGATTTTACTCTCGTCTTTTACTTTTGGATGTTCAAATACTTTTTCCACTTTTGAATGCTGTTGATGAACTTTAATGACATAGTCCTTTTCATACTAATTCTAATCAATCCGTCGGTTCAGCATTTAACTTTTGAATGATTTGATGGGTAACATCGTCAAATAATCCGATCAGTTGATGTGGTGGTAATTCTTCAAATTTCTTAAAAGACGCCGTCAACAGATGTGATTCTGTTCTAAATTTTCTCGATTTCTTTTTTCCCTTCTCCGTTAAGTCATACAGACTTTTCACGTCTTAAGTAGTGTTGTTACTTTCTTCTTTTCGGTCCTCAATCAATTTTTTCTTTGGTGTATCATCTTCACTTTCACTTTTCATGATCGGTTTTTTCTTTGGTGAAGAAAAATCTTCTTTACTGTCACTTTTCACGATCATTTTTACAGGTTTTTTCGAGGAGATATCATCTTCACTGTCACTTTCTACGATCATTTTTACAGGTTTTTTCTTAGGTGGAGAGAAATCGTTTTCACTGTCACTTTCTTCTTTTTTCATTTTTTTTTTGGTGGTGAAAATGACTCATCGTCACTTTGACTGTCTGAATAGGGTACTATTCTTTTTCTTTTTGACATCGTTTATGTCTGATTGTAAGACAATGACACGGTAAGTCAGAAAACTTGGCATTTTATAGAGCCTTTCAACCCAATAGTGTATAAATAAAGACGATAGCTCTACGAAATCTATATCATTCCTCTGATCGACTTCAGTCAATACAGCTGGCAAAAAAATATGAGCGAGTTTAATCTACAAAGTACATCACTGCTAGGAAAGATGATATATCTGTATGTTAACCCATACACCCACGATTATGAGATCAGCAATGTTCCGTCAAAGTATCAAGTTCAACATATCGGGAATTACGTGGGATCATTTTTATCCCATCAATATTTAACAGAAAAAGATGTTTACCGTATTACCAGATACAGAGTTTTGGATCAAGCAACGATCGATAGACGATATGGGGTGGATGGAAAGAGAACAGATATTTGTTTTACATGCAACAAACCAGGACACTGTGCCAGAAAATGTCCAGAAAAAGAAAAGCAGACAGAAACAGTCCTTTTTGTCTATGTGGATCCACGCAGTCATGATATCAAAATTTCACCAACAATGAAACTGGGTGCTGAATTTCAGAACATGAAATTCATCGGTGTTCTAAAATCATTTTGCAACGAAAATAAATGGAAAACATTCACACCACAGGCTAAAAGATCATCGGTTGAAAATCAGATCGAAAATATACAGATCGACAACACGACTATCAGCGATGCACAGATCTGTAAAATAACAGAACAGATAGAGAAAAAAATATCTACAAACGATAATCTAAGAAATCAACCAACTTTGGAACTAAAAAACAACGAACTTTCTTCAGAGGAGGCTCTTTCACCCAAAGAGGAGAAAAAGCAAAACAACGAAAAAAGAGAAAGCGAGAAAAAAAAAAGAAGTGTTTCTTTTGCAAATCAAAAAAAAAAAAAAAAAAAAAACGGGGTTAAAATCTGTGAAAGGGGAAGAAAACGGAAGAGTGAATGTGAATCTGACATTCCAAAGAAAAAAAGAAAAACACAGTGAAAAAAAGTTTCAACACAATATTGTTTTAACAAAAAAAAAGGCTGACTTGTTTAAATGTTTTCATTCCATTGTTTTTACAAATGTTTGAATAAAAAACATATGAAATAATTCTGGGCTTGACTTTGTTTCTTTGACTGTAAGTCTTTTGAGAGAAAATTGACAATTCGAAAGAAAGTTCTTTCTTGGTGAATGGTAGCCCTGAAAAGGGCTGTTTTTTCCATTCACTGGCTGGATAAATTAATTCCATACCAGTGAAGGATACAGCTTCATCAGCTTCTTGTGCCATCCACGATGTTCAGTGGGTGGCATGAAATCCCTCAGATCGGGGTAAATGTTCCCCATCTTGACCTTCGGGGTACGAGTGTAAAACTCGTATCCCCGCCTCTCGAAAAAAGCACACAGTGCTTTAAACTTTTCTCTCTTTCTATCTTCTTCTCTTTTCTTCTCCTCTATCTTCTCCTCCATCTCTCTCTTTTTCTTCTCCTCAACCTTTCTCTTCCCAAATAACCCACAGAAGAACTTGTTGCCTTTCATTGTGAAATGAAAATAATCCGATCATAAAATAAAAATTCGTTTTTGTACGTTTGCAGAGGGATTGACCTACTTTGAATCAGAATTAACGTCGTCCAATCGAATCGTTCGTTATATCATTACACATTTTTGATTGGCCAATGTTAGCCCAACTGCATTTCCTCTATGTAAACACTATTCTCAGTGATCCTAGTTAAAATACTTTGTAGTCACTATTTATAGCTCTGTAGACTATAAAAGACAATCACAAAACACATTCATTCCTTCCATTTATCTCATTCGGCACTCAACTGCTGTAGAGTTAAGCCAAACCAGCACAATGTTTGGACTAACAATTTTACTCACATTGCTTAACTGGATAGAAGAAAGAGAACGCATTAGACGTATAAGGCGTGAAGTTGAACATCTGATCCAAGTACTAAATGCAATGGAAACTAGGAGGATAAAGAGAAGAGGTTAAAAAGTGAACCTGTACAAACAGCCCTTTTCAGGGCTACCCAACACCAAGAAAGATCTATCTTTCCTCAAATTTGTCAATTTCTCAATCAGTTACACTCAAAAAAGCCTTCTAAATTTCACTTTTGTCTAGTTCGATTGAATGCTTTCTACTTCATTCAAATAGATCTGTTCTAAAGAGAATTTCCACATATGTATGCATTAAGCTTTTTTTCTCAGAACTTTGCTCAGGGTGCTTTCTGCCAGGTTCGCGCTTGTAAGTCAATCCCCCTGCAAACGTATAAAAGCCGTCGAATTTTTTCCAATAATGAATCATTCGACACTCAGCTCTCGAGTAGTACGGATAAGCGTTAACGGAAAATGGAGCAAATGAATCATCGACTTATTGAGGCTCTCCGAGTCTTTCTGATTGGTGGTGATCAACTACTGATACTAAAGAACAGGATTGAGGAGAATAGAATACAACTAGAACGAATATCACGCCCATACATAGATCTCGGTGAGAAATTAGTCGAACTAGTTCTAGAGACAACGCCTGACATTATCTTGGTTGATGTGGAATTCGGGAGGAGGATTACTTTTAATAATGGAGCAATGACAATCACAAAAAGAGTCGGACCATGTCCAATCTGCCAGGCAAATTTTGGATGTTGTCATTAAAGCTGGAAAAGATGAGGAAGCAGAAAAAAAGCCCTTTTTAGGGCTACCATTCACCAAGAAAGATCTTTCTTTCTTCAAATTGTCAATTTCTCTAAGAGTTACACTCAAAAAAAGTCTAAGCCCAGACCCCTAGTTTTTCTCTTTCAAAAATCACACTATATTCCATAACAAAGAAAGACTAAGTCCAACGGCTGTCCAATAACATGGATCTTCTCCTTCTTGCTTCTTTTTTTTACTCACACAAATAAAGAAATATAACGAAGCTTCTGATTGGTCAACGTTAAAGCAACGAATCTTCTGATTGGTCAAAAACGTTAATTCTGAAAGATTATTCTTTCAAATTTTGGCATTTCTACCTCTAAGAGTTACACTTAATAACACATAGCGTTTAACCCCTTCATCGGGGATGCTTTCGCTCGGGTCCGCGCTCTTAATTCTGAGTCAAAGTAAGTCAATCCCCTGTAAACGTATAAAAGACGGTGATATTTTCCTATAGACTTGAACGATGGAAGATCTTAGAAAATCCGTCCACAATTTAATGAGAGCGGTATCCACCCTCTAATTAAAACTAGAGAAGGTTAACAACCAGGTCGAGAAGATAATGGCTGAGAAAGAAAGGCCGCCACTACCCACTAGTAAACTACAAGGTGGAGTTCGTCATCACAGCAACTGAGTGGGAAAAAGACGAAACTAAATGTCCACTCTTTGAAGAAAGATTGCTCTTTCTTGATGGTGGGGTAGCCCTGAAGCCGACACCACTGCCGCCAGTCAACAACGAGAAGGTCGTCATCCCAGTGACGGAATGCTGGGATGACGATGATGAACCACCATTTTCTCTAAACTTTGATCTGGATGACCAACAGTTGAGAAACCTGAGGAGGCGGACAGCAAGCAGCTGTCCAGCCTGCAGAAAAGTTGGAGGTTGTGCCTAAAAACACAGCCTCCAAAAAACAAAACAGCCCTTTTCAGGGCTACCCAACACTACGAAAAGATCTTTCTTTTCAAATTTGTCAATTTCACTAAGAGTTACTCTCAAAAAAGCCTAAGTCCAACCATTCCCCTAGTCTCAGGCTGGTACAGCGAGATCAAGATCAAACTGTATTCCATATCAATCCTAAAGTCAATTAAAGCCCAAGTAATGGATAAAAGTAAACAATAAAGCAGTCTTAGTACAGCACAATCCCATTGATCTCTCCTCTGACGCAGGGTAAGGACTAAAGATCAGGTTGTCTTCCATATCAAATCAATGAAAAAAGTCTAAGTCAAACCCTGATCTTTTTTTTGCCCTAACCCCACTTAAAGCCCAAGTAATGGATAAAAGTAAACAATAAAGCAGTCTAAGTACAACACAATCCCATTGATCTCTACTCTGACGTGTGGTAAGGACTAAAGATCAGGTTGTCTTCCATATCAAATCAATGAAAAAAGTCTAAGTCAAACCTTGATCTTTTTTACTCTAACCCCACTTAAAGCCCAAGCAGTGGATAAAAGTAAACAATAAAGCAGGCCTAATAGAAATATGGGTACGAAGCCCGTTGGGTACGAAACCCACTCAGGATAGTCTTACTATAGCAATATAGGTACGAAGTCCATTGGGTACAAAACCCACTCAGGATAGTCATACTATAGCAATATGGGTACAAAGCCCTTTGGGTACGAAACCCACTAAGGGTATGTTCCAATCCTTCTTAGCGTAGCGAACCTATATAGTCTTACTATAGCAATATGGGTAAAAAACCCTCTCAGGGTAAGGAGCTTTTACCCGGTTTGCTTACCCTCGGGTAAGCAAACTGGGTAAAAAAAAACCCACTCAGAGTAAGTTAGTAGGATATTTGCAATTAAAGGCTAGGTGTCGACCAAAAATGACAAATTTTCTGCAAAATTACCCGTTTTGCTTACCCTCGGGTAAGCAAACCGGGTAATAATCCCACTCAGGGTAAGGAAACTGGGTAATTTTCGGGCTAAAATTACCCGGTTTCCTACCCTTTACTACTTCCGTGATGTATTATACCAAGCAAGTCATTACATAATTATGAATCCATAAAACCTATTTTGCCTAACAACCACTTGAATCATGGGGTAGACTGTCCTTTCACATACAGAAAATTAACCAATAGCGAAAAGTTTCGGCCCAGGTCAGCTTGCACGGACTGCGCAGATACATTAAGCTCACTTTTCACAGAACATTATATAATATTTTTGTTTCTATTTACTGAATTTGAATACATGAACCAGAGCTCCAGATAAGAGTGAGTGATGGTATTCTAAATGGAACCCTATGATGTGGGTACTCATTAGAATCGTCCGATGAGACGATTCTAATGAGTACCCACAACAAAGGGTTTAGTGGAGAATAAGTAATATTTTCAATTTTGAAATCAAATCACTCCCTCTATCTGGAGCTCTGATGAACTGTTAACTCTTTACCAAACAATCCCTGGTTTTTACGAACTTGAGAAAGAAGCCTTTTGAAAACATTGTGGGAAAAGGAGAAAATGCTGGTAGATTTTCTCCTTTTCCCACAATGTTTTCTACCCTTCCCAAAAGAAAGTTCAGCTTTTGAGTCACATTTATTTCAATTTGGAACAGTCTAAAATTTTGTCGTATGGTAAAGTGGTTCTGCGTGGCTCAGTGGTAAAGTGTAGGACACGTAACCTAGACTTGGAGGGTTGGAGGCTCACCGGAAGCACTTAGTTTTTCATGGGAGTTTCCTTGGCCAAGAAACTTCAAGACCATAGAATTGCTATGGTGAAATCCAGAGTTTACTCGAGTTATGTGAGCTGTTTCATTGACATGACTTTAAACAATGTTAAAAGCTTAGTTAAACACCATTCCACCAGTCAATCAACCGTTACGTAAATATTAACCCTTTATCAAACAATTCCGGGTTTTCACGACCCAGAGAAAGAAACCTTCTGAAAACATTGTGGGAAAAGGAGAAAATGCTGGTAACCAGCATTTTCTCCTTTTCCCACAATGTTTTCTACTCTTCTAAAGTCAAGTTTCAATTTTTGAGTCATGTTTATTTTGTCGTCTGCAAATGCTTTCAATTTGGACTTGTCTAAAATTTTGTCGTTTGGTAAAGAGTTAAGCAATCTTTAATTTGGCTGATGTAGAGCCCATATTCACAAGACCAGCCAGATCAGCTCAAGTGGTAGAGCGTATGAATCATGAATGTCAAGTTTCAGGCCACTTAGGGGTGGGGGTTCTAGCACCACGGGCTGGCCACCTAAAATTACTAAAAGTCTCTCGGGTGAGACGTTAAACCGAGGTCCCATGTGACAGTGCTGTACACCGAGCACGGTAAAGAACCAAGCGTAACTTAGGATAGGTTTCGTCATGTACATCAGGGATCTTATATACACACTATACACTATATATACGATCCCTGTGTACATGTATCGTGCACTATCCCCCATAACATAACTTACTGCCTTCAGGGGGTGGGGAAGTTGCCCATTTGGACAACCGCTGGCGACGAAAGTAAACACAAATTCAAAATCAATCATGTTCACAAATCATTCTTATAGTCTAATTCTCAAAAGGGTAACCAGTATTTTCTTTCTTTCTTACAATGTTTCCTATCCATGCAAAGGCAAGCTCGAATGTTTTAGCTACCCTTAGTTTATCGTCTGCACTGCAAAAGTTTTCACTTTGGACAGGTCCAATATAGTTTGTCTTGTGGAAAATAGTAAAACGTTGATGCAAGTTTATTCTTTGAACATGACCAGCTTTTTTGTCTCCCTCATTTTGATAGACCCTGTTAGAATCACAGAGGGAAGTCTCACACAGTCAACAATAAACAGTAATTATGCCGGCACCCAGTGCACCAGTATATGTTTAGATGCAATTGCTTGGTGGACCAATATTGCCAAGTGTGGCTACTTTAGCCCATCGACTTTGGACCATGTAATTCTCTCTGGACACTTTCAACATCTCTATCTGAGGTTTTTCTTTCTTTCTTTCTTTCTCTCTTTCTTTCTTTCCCATACAGTGTTTGGTACCTTTCCATAAGTCCAAAGTTTTTTTTCTTCTTTAAATAACACTTCTAATAGCCTTACAGGGCTGCAAGAAAGCATTATCCGCTTACTTTACTTACGAACCCGTAGTTTAAACTTTCTTTCACGCACTGGCTCTGTTCATTTAATCTCACGCAAATAAACGCCGGTAACCGGTAATACTCTTTACAAAGGAGAACGTCGTAAAAGTACGACAGTGGATATTCGGTGGGTTTAGCGAACGATTTGTTGTTTTCGTGTCGGTCTTTCGAAATGACTGTTACAGAACTGCAAAAACACTTCATTCGCCCTACCTGTAGATCGAAAGGAAATCACTGGTACATATGAAAAACATTGCAAATTAGCCTGAGTTCGAAACACACCCTTTTCGAAAATGACGGGGCGAAAATGGCAAGAAAATCAAAGCACTTAAGTATTCACTTCAACGTTGGAGACGTCCTGACCCTTTCCGTGCCAAAACAAGTCTAAATTAAATCTTAGCAGGTAGATTACGCACAGGGCTAGTAATTAGGGATGTGGGTTCGAATCGCAGCTTTGCCAAACTCTGAGAAGTTGTTGGCTAGCCATTGCGTCAAGACTCTTCTTTCTCACACACACAGCTCAAAGTTGTTTTAGCCATGTTTCTGTGTTTGTTTGTTAGTATATTTTCAACATTATTTCAGTTGTATTGTATGGCGGACTGCACCTTTCCATGCTTTTCTGAAGTTTCTTTTACCAGTACTTCTCACAGTATTCATCCCAGGCCACTGGCTGCTTTCCGACAAAAATCACCGGAAAAATGATCGATGACGTGATGTTTCTGTGAGAAAACAGTCCATGGCTTGGAAAGAATGTAGTGCAGTACTTGAAAAGAAACCCAACAAAATCCTGAATGAGCTGAAATCTAACAAAAATGATGCTCAAAATGGCATTATCTGAACACCAAACAAACAAATGATGCGTAAACACATTTATGATAATATCAGGTGTCCAAATACCTGTATGGGGCAAAACTGTTGCAAGAGAAACTTTGCTGTTTTTGTATTATGAGTGGACAAAATATTGAAGCTTTTTGAAAATGAGGAGGAGAAAAGAGAAAATGCTGGTAGAGCAGGTTTGGGTATTTCCGAACAGTTAAACGGTAATCGTTGTTGTTTGGTAATACACACAGACAGACGTACACTTGACATATCATTTTATCCATCTAAATGTCCCTTTTCCTTTCCGAACATTATCTACCTATAAACTGCAGTGATTACCTAGTAACAATGCGTTTAAATTCCTACCACAGAAAGGCCATAATAGAACAAGTCGACGCTGCCCAACCCAGACGTCGGGTACTCGTATTTCTGAACATTTCGGAATTTTTTCTAAAAACGTATGGAAAATTACATTACACCAATGCTCTGATTGCTGAAATGTAAATTGGCTAGAACTACATGTATGTAGATCAACAAAAAAGTCGATTATGTCCAGTTATCGGGAAAATTTTAACTTCTTAGTTTCAGAACACGACAAACGATGCAAACCGAAATTCAGATAACTCAATATGAGTAAACTGAAATTTGTCAATATTGATCTTAGTTTTCTGCAATGTAATAAACATTTAAAAGTTAAACTTGGATATATCGGGCTCTAAATTACATGCATTTTATTCTTGTGATCGCTTACTATGCTAAAAAGATGGCCAATTCTTACTAAATCAGCTTTTGTTTGTAAATACACTCACATATAAGTTTAGGTGAGGGCTTTTCCAAACACGCTTCTCAAGCGCTTTTAAGATGTGATAAGGACATTTTACACAGTGTAATGAGTTTATAGGCATATTGCAAATAGAAGAAATCTCAAAAAACGAGTCAAGGGAGAAGCAGGAGCAGTTTACACACTTAGCAATATTATCAAAAAATTAAGAAAATGGTAATTTCTTGACCTTTTAGCTGTCTAATTTAGGTAATTACCGATATTTCTTCCGATAATTTCAGTATCCTTCAAAACTTTAAAAGATGGCAAAGAAGAGAAATATGGCGTTAGGTTTAAGACAGTATCGTTATTGTCTCCAGGAGGGATGAGACAATTCTTAAAATTGCGTTAGTTAATTGCCGCTAGTTTGTAAATACCCGATCCGCTGTACTAGTAATCAGTATTTTCACTATTTCGCACAATGTTTTCTACCCTTTTAAAGACAAGACCACTCTTCTTAGAAACACTGAATTTCTTGTCTGCAAATGCTTTCAATTTGGAAAAATGTTTAATTTTGTCATTTGGTAAAGAATTAAAACCAAATACACCTTTTTTCTGTCTCTTTTAATACAGGACAATACTAAAGGTTAGCACAAACCCAGATTTAAGAGTGGCTATTGAGGATTTGCCAGATTGTTGTGACCTGGAATCAGGCAGATTTTACAATGTCAAAAGATGGCAGACTTACGTCAGTTTGATTCCAACCTCTGACTTCGGGGAAATGAGATCTTTAAAGGTAAGCTAAGCCTATAAGTTACATTCACCAAACCATTCTTAACTCTTAGGCTGCTAAGTGCATCTCACTGACCTTTTCTGGGCAGCGTAGATCAAGATCAGACTGCTCAGAACATGCAGTCTGATCTTGGATCTACAATGTCCAATAAGGAAGTATCTTTATCTTCCCCCCCCCCCCCCAAAAAAAAAAAAAAAAAAAAAAAAAATTAATTAAAAAGAAATACACTTGAAATAGCAAAATTTGGGTTTTTACTATCGGCTTCAAAATTTTATTTCACTTATTTAGCAGGATAAGGGTTAAATGCATTTTTAGGCATGTTTTCAAAGTGAACTTAAAAGAAGGCTTTAAATAATTAATGGCCTAGGGATTCTTTCTCAGCGTGGTTTTACCCTTTACCACACAATCCCGAGTCTTAATGACCCTGGGAAAGAAAGCTTTTGAAAACATTTTCGGAAAAGGAGAAAATGCTGGTAACCAGCAATTTCTTCTTTACCCACAAAGTTTTCTTATCTTTTAAAGACAAATCCCATCGCTTGTGCCACATTTACTATGTCCTTTGGAAATGCTTCCAATTTGGATCTGTCTAAAATTATGTCATGTGGTAAAGACTTAAGAAGGCACAGTCCCTTATGAAGGTAACTGAGGGGGAGTAGTTGTGGGCTCAGTTAAAAAAAAAGTTTTCTTGACAAATCCATGACAGTTTTCTTATTTTTTGTGTCAATAATGTCCTTAAATTCTTCACCTATAAAAAAGGCACATCATGCATATAGACATCTGCCTGAATACTCTCTGATTCTAATTGTGATTCTTAAGAATGTTCTGAATTTTGAAGTAACCTAAATTCTGATTGGCTAAACCAATTGCTTAAGCCAATCAGAAATTGTTTTTCATTACAATTTTGAAGAAACCCAAATTCTGATTGGCTAAACCAGTTAATTAAGCCAATTAAAAATTGTTTTTCATTGCTATTTTGAAGTATACCGAGAATGTCATTTTGAATGTTTGTTAAATTTTGGCAAAGGTCCTTATTGTGACAGGTTTGTAAGAAGAGTGCTTTACTCTAGAGTAACAGCTTGTATAAGAGCCATTGCGCCGCTAAAGAGCAATTATACACACAAGTTCTCAAAGTACATGTCCCATTGTTGCTATATTTAGATCCTGGGGTGGGAACATAACCAGCTGCTGTATCATACAGCTGTTATTTTTGTCATTTTACGCTTAACCATACAACAAAATTTTGGATTTGACCAAATTGAAAGCATGCGCAGACAACAAAATATGTAGCTCAAGTGGAAATTTCTGTCATTGATAGGGTAGGAAACATTGTAGGAAAAGGAGAAAATGCCGGTTACCAACATTTTCTCCATTTCCCACAATCTTTTTTGAAGCCTTCTTCTTCAGGGTTGTTAAAACTCGGGGTTGTGTGGTAGAGAGTTAACCAGCATTTTCTCCTTTTTCCACAATTTTTCAGAAGCATTCTTTTTCAGGGTCGTTACAACTTGGGATTGTGTGGTAAAGAGTTAACATATATATTTATACTCTTGAGCACATATGTTCCTATAAAAGTACATGAACACAATTCTTTTTAAGTCTTCACCAAACAACAAATATTTAGATTCCTCTAAATTTCAAGTATTTGCAGACGACAAATTAAGCCTAAATGCTGAAATTTTCCTTGGAAAAGGTAGAAAACATTGTAACCAGCATTTTCTCCTTTTCCTGACATGCTTTCAAAAGCGATTATTTCTGAGGTCGTTAAAACTCTGGATTGTTTAGTAAAGGGTTAACTCTTAACCAGACAAACCAGTGCTTTGACAACCCTGGCCAGGTGGCATATCAAAATGCTGTGGGAAAAGGAGAAAATGCTTGTAACAAGCAGCATTTTTGTCCTTTTCCAGATTGTTGTCTGCTCTTTAGAAAAAAAAAACTCCCATTATTTGTAAATCTGATTTGACATCTGAAGTTGCTTTTGGACAGTTAATGTAAATCATTCACCACTGAATAAATAAATTGCATTTCCTCAAAGCCTAATAAAGTCTAATAATGCATTTCTTTTGCAAGATCAAGAGACAGTTTAGTCATAATCTAGAATAAAGCAGTGGATAGTGTAGATCAGAGATCAGACTGCAGTCTGATTTTGATCGACACTGGTCACAAAAGTTTCTTGTGTCATCTCTGGTATGGAAAGAGTTTAATGTGAATTTTTTTTTAATTTTAATATATTAACCTTATTTCAAGCCATTAAAATGCAGGCTATTTTTAGATTTACCATTGGGCCCATTGCTGTAATATGTTTTTTGTCCCCATTCAGTGGACAGTATTTGGAAACTTTATGGGAAAAGGATCTAATGTTTGTGAAAATTGATTATTCTTTTACCCACAATAATTCTCATGCTGTTGAAAATCTACACATGTATTGATTTTCCTTTTCCTCAAAATATCTATCCTTTGTGTCACTTTTCATTGTTTTTGATAGGTCCAAAATAGTCGTGACAGAAATGGGCAAATAAGGATATATATTTCTTTACTAAACAACATAATTTTAGACAATAGACTTGTCTAAATTGAAGGCATTTGCACAAATCAAATGTGGCACCAATGGTGAATTTTTTCTTTGAAAGGGTAGGAAAAGTTGTGGGAAAAGAAGAAAAAGTTGGTTACCTGCAATTTCTCCATTGCTCACAATGTTTTCAAAAGCTTTTATTCTCAGGGTCTTCAAAAATCAGGATTGTATAGGAAGGGGTTAAATCACAAATGAGGATTGATTGGATGAACGGTGTTTTATGTCACTTTCATCATTATTTCAGTCATATCACAGCCATAGTCCACTAATTTATGTTTGTCCTAGGTCACACCAGTACATGTACTAGATTAGGGCTCTTAAGTGTCTTGCCTAAAGAAGCTCCCATGAAAAAATCCAGTGCTTCCAGTGAAGCTAGAACTGGGGGCCTCCAGGTTAGGATGACAGATCCCCACAAATAAGGAAGATGAAAATGAAAGGGAAATGGCTGATATGGATAATTAGCAATTGCTTCTAACAAATTCTACTATTACAACCTTATTTTGAGTGAATTTTTTAATCTACAGTCAAACCTGTATATTGTGAATGCCTAGGGGACACCCAAAAATGTGCTTGCTTTATACAGGTGCTTGCTAAGTATAGGTGCATTTCAAAACATTTGCCATCTTCTGGAATAATCAATTATGGCATAATTCATGTTGCTTGCTTAATGGAGATGCCAAGACTTGAAGTAAGACAGGCTTTACTATATTAGCATGAAAAGTACTGCAAGAGAACACAAGTATATTTTTTATTTCAACAAAATACCTATTTATTGGTTTCCAAGGAAAACATACATGTACCCAAAGGCCGTGTATACATGCACTTGATCAAGACCAAACAATCCAGGATTGCAAGACCCTGAGGAAGAAAACTTTTGAGAGTATTCTAGGAAAAAGAGGAAATGCTGTTAACCAGTGTTTTTAACACTTGAAAAGCACAAGTATAATTCTTTCAGCAAAATATTTATTTTTTCATTTCTAGAAACAGTTGCAAAAAATTTAACACCTGTTCTGAATTTTTGTTTCATTTCAGGACTTCTTGTTGGGATTCACCCAAACTCCGTTTGGCGCTCTGGTCACCATCGGTGAATACACTCAGGCAATTATGTACAACAGAGATCAGAAATGGATGGTGTTCGACTCCCATGGTCACCTGGAGTTTCTTGAACACTGGGTAGACAATGGCTCTTGCTGGGTATTCAACAATGTGGATGGTGTCATTGCTTTTTTAATGCATATTCGTCCCAGTAATAGTTATTGCCTCGTTGCAAGGCCGTTGATCTTAAGTAATGAATGCATTGTGTACTCTCAAAGTGACGGCCATTTACACGAAAGCTATTTTAAGACATATACTGCAGATAGGTCTTCATCTTGCCCTGGACAAGTAGAAACAGAACAATATGAGCTGGATGAGGACCCTTATGTATGCTTGATGGGGGGCTTTGGGGAATACTAAATGTATTCCCCTGCCTCCCTGCTTGTAGGCCGAGCTTCCCCCCACTTCCATGTACTGAGGTTGTATTGCTTAACTGTTTTAGATTCAATTCTAATTTTAAATTTCCAACGCTAGCATTTGATTGGCCAAGACATTCTGTCTTTGCCAGTCAAACGGCAAGCCTTGAACTTTTGAATTTGTACCATATTGGAACCTTTAAGCAAAAACGACCTTAGATCTATGAATTCATCAGACAGTGCCAAAAAATCAATTATCACTTCTATTTTTTCAATTTATTTTATTTCATTTGCTGTCTTTTTTCAATTTGTGGCTTATTTTCTACTGTATTTGGTATCTTTGCTGAAATATGCTTGCACCATGGCAGATGCATAAAGCCGTGGTTTGCTTTGTTGCCTTGCACTGACACATTCTCATTGGCCCATATTTTTATCAATGAGGTGTGAAAGCTTAAATATCTGTGATTATGGTGCAAGTACTGTCATATACATAATTGAAAAAAAATTAAACATTTTTATTGGCTACTTCTCTAAGCAAAATGTTGATACACATTAAATGCATTACACACTAAATTCATAATTTAAAAAAACATTCCATGGGGCCTCTGATTTCAGTGAAATGTTGACACGCACACACAATCAAACCACATATGCATAGTTCAAAACATTCTCACTGGCCCCTCAGCTCAGTGAAATGTTGACACACTCACACATTCAATACCACACATGCATTATTCAAAACATTCTCACTGGCTCCTCACTTCAGTGAAATGTTGACACACACACACATACACATTCATTACCACATATGTACAATCCAAATCATTCTCACTGGCCCCTAAGCTCAGTGAAATGTTGACACAATAAAATTCATTACCACATATGCATAATGCAAAACATTCTCACTGGCCCCTCAGCTCAGTGAAATGTTGGCATGTACACACATTAATTACCGCATATGTATAATCCAAAACATTTGCACTGGCTCCTCAATTCAGTGAAATGTTGACACACACATACACATTCATTACCACATATGTACAATCCACAACATTCTCACTGGCCCATCAGTTCGGTGAAATGTTGACATACACACACACACACACACACACACACACACACACACACACACATACACATTCACTGAAGAGAGTGTAGACTGACATGGAAGTGGAGGAAGCTCGGATGGTCTTCCCTCAACGGGGCTGAAAACCAGGTGGTTTCGAGATGGTCAGGATTTCATATGTTACTTCAAACAAGTCAATAAATTAATG
Organism: Hippopus hippopus; assembly: GCA_946811185.2. NCBI lineage: Eukaryota > Metazoa > Mollusca > Bivalvia > Cardiida > Cardiidae > Hippopus > Hippopus hippopus. The sequence goes on along the minus strand of OX328112.1, from coordinate 28,138,824 downwards.
GATGAATAAATAAATGAATAAATAAATAAATAACAAAGAGATAGAATTTTGACAATCATCTGCATAGAACATCAGATTGTGTGTGTGTGTGGGGTGTGTGTGTGTGTGTGTGTGTGTGTGTGTGTGTGTCTTGTTTTTTGCTTTTTCAACTAAGAAATTAGTTTGTGAATTTCAAATTTCAGTCAGCATTTTCACAGTGAGTCAAGGATGGCTCTATAGCATATTTTCCTATTTTTATCCCCTGAGAATCTCAAATTTCTGTCTGCATTTCTTTTTTTTATCTGTTCCTTAATTTTCTGTCAACAGTATGAGCGTTTTTCTTCTGAGCCTTATTTCTGCCATATTTAATTTCCCCTCAGTGAATTCCCTACCAAATGACTCGATTTTGGATATGTCCAAACCAAAAACAAAGGCATATGCAGACAGCAAAATAAACCTAACTTGAAAACTTAACTCTTTCCCACACTATTCAGAGTTTAAAAGACTCTGAGGAAAAACACTTTTGAAAACATTGTGGGAAAAGGAGAAAATGCTGATAACCAGCATTTTCTCCTTTTCCCACAATGTTTCCTACCCTTTGTTAGGCGAATCTCAACATTTATGTCAAATCTGATTCTATGGTTTAGCCAATCAGAAGGTGTGTTTGGAAAATTCTGGGGAATAAGACTAAGATTATATTTATATATAAACACATCAAACAAATGAAACCTTTTTTTTTTTTCATTCCATTAGAGTGATTTCCCCTTCTGCAGATCAAATCACTCAGAGGACTTGAGACCATTAGATCACTAATTCATTCCTTGTCGAATGTTTTAAGGAACTTCAAAATTGTTAAGTTGTCACTTCGATTGATTAATTGATGGTGTACACCAAACAACGCCTTTTATTACATTCACAGTTAACCACTGATCGGCATTATCAATCAGAAGGTGTGAAAATCAAGGTTGGTCACAGGTTTTAACACTTTCATAAGTTTGCAAACGGATTAATTATTCTACCAATTAAAGGTATTAGCGTTCGAAAAATACATAAGGGATGTGAACCAAAATGGCGCCCACGTGGGTAATCGTACACCGGTTTCCTTAATTTTCAGTTTTACAGGCCACACAAAAAGATCATTTAGAAAAATAAAGTTAACGTATAAGCCACTTTGTCTGATAGGCTGCATTCTTAAAAAGTTCCACTTTTTTTAACAGATAGGCCGCGGCCTACTGTCCGGAAAGTATGGTTCCTGTTTACCCATGTGACATTTAACAGTCCTCACGAAAATTCTGAAAAATTCTTCCGAAGATTGTTAAATCTCGCTCATCAGTTTTGATGGAAAAAGCGATTTGCAATAATTCCCCAAATGTCATGTTTTCGCAGAGGCAAGATAGTGTGGCAGAAACAGGGCTCATATAATACCAACATTGCTAGCTTATATATCAAGTCTACCTATAAAAGTAGAACAATTTCTGATTGGCTAAACCATGTGGTTTAGCCAATGGTTTAACCAATCAGAAATTGTGTTACTTTTTCCCTTATTTAGACTGGTTAATGAACATGGCCTAAGAAGTTTGTTTTCATCGTACTTTTACTTTTCTCTAATTCATTTTAATTTAAAATATTTTTACATGACCTGGTTTTCAGTCCCAATTCCTCAATGATGACAAAAAAAAAAGAAGAAACTAAAAAAATCTTGGTGTCAAAATTTTATGGGAAGACCGTTTTCTCTTGGCGTTTTTTTTTTTCATTTTCTTTTCTCTCCCAATTTCGTTCTCCATGGCTTGTATTCAACCATCATTCTTTATAATATTCATAATCTAATGCTTGAAAACGTTCTAAATTTGAATGTAACATACCGGTAGTTTATGCTTGACTAATTGATTGGTAATTTATTTGGGAACCCGATTTATTTCATGATTAAGAATGACGATTGAATACTGCTAAACCACTATCTGGGTCCAAGACTCCCTCTGATTTTGCATATCTGTAGTAGTTCCAGGTTTTGGTTATCTATCTTTTTCACAATCGAGATTGTTCAGAAAGTATTAATTACAATGACACCCTGTTCACTATTGTATATCCCATGCAAAACATCAGTGACAAGGTTTGTAAAGGGACTATACCAGGTAAATAACATTGTATCTTCTATCTTTGTCTCATGTTATTTATTTGAGACTGAAACTCTTTAATGGCTGTTTTCGAAGACAACATCGAGTTATTGCTGTAGCTCTATTCTTGTCTGCATTTGCATCATCATCCTGCGAAAAACTTGACATTTTACAATATCTCTGTTTTTACTGTAGATATTTTCTGCAAACTTGCACAAGTTCTTGACTATTAAAGGGGAACTCATACAACAAGGGCAGGTAACCATCAAAGTATTTTTGACAGTTATGCCCCTTTTTCAACATAGAATTTTCACTTAAAATCAAGCACCTGCAGTCAAGCAATGACAACAGCAATGTAGTGCTCTTGTTAGCTCCACTGGCCGAAGGCCAGAGAGCTATTGTCATGGCGTTGTGTCCGTCGTGCGTCCGTCCGTCCGTCCGTGCATGCGTCTGTAAACTTTTTCTTTAAAAAACTTCTCCTCAGAAACTATTGACTGGATTTTTACCAAATTTCACAGGAATGTTCCTTTGGTGGTCCTCTTTCAAATTCCTTCAAATAATTGTGTTCCATGAAGAATTCTGGTTGCCATGGCAACCAAAGTAAAAAACCTTTAAAAATCTTCTCCTCCCAAACCGCTATTTGGATAGCATTATTATTTTGCAGGAATGTTCCTTAGATACAGGTTTACAGAATTCCTTAAAAAAAAAAAGATCTGTCAAAAAACATGGCTTTTATGGGAGACTCATTTTCCTTTTATGGTATAAAGTAAAATCTTTGAAAAATTTCTTCTCTAAAACTATTCATTGGATTTCATTGTTGTTAGCTCCACTGGCCGAAGGCCAGCGAGCTATTGTCATGGCGTTGTGTCCCTCGTGCGTCCGTGCGTGCGTCTGTGCATGCGTCCGTCCGTCCGTTCGTTCGTCCGTGCGTGCGTCCGTAAACTTTTTCTTTAAAAAACTTCTCCTCAGAAACTATTGACTGGATTTTTACCAAATTTCACAGGAATGTTCCTTTGGTGGTCCTCTTTCAAATTCCTTCAAATAATTGTGTTCCATGAAGAATTCTGGTTGCCATGGCAACCAAAGTAAAAAACCTTTAAAAATCTTCTACTCCCAAACCGCTATTTGGATAGCATTATTATTTTGCAGGAATGTTCCTTAGATACAGGTTTACAGAATTCCTTAAAAAAAAAAAAGATCTGTCAAAAAACATGGCTTTTATGGGAGACTCATTTTCCTTTTATGGTATAAAGTAAAATCTTTGAAAAAATTCTTCTCTAAAACTATTCATTGGATTTCATTGTTGTTTTGCAGGTAAGTTCCTATGGTGGTTGTCTACCAAATTGTTTCTTCAGTGAGCTAAAATGCAGGATTGAATGATAATTGTTAAAAACTTCCTTTCGCCATTATAGAAATATCAGGCCTGTGGAGCGATACAGGCGCTCAAGCGCCTCTAGTTTTCAATTTTAAGCTCATAAGAGGCTCCACTTTTTATACGCCCGAAGGGTCGTATTATGTTATGGCCACGGTCGTTTATCTGTTCGTTAACAATTTCTTGTACATGCAACTCCTCCTACAGTTTTCTTTGGAATAAGTTCAATCTTACCACAATGAATCTCTTTGATGTGTAGTCGTGCATGTGACTTTTAAAATTCGGATATCTGCAGGTGTTCTAGATTTTAAGCCATTTCACTGACAATCCCCTTCGGGCGTATATGCGCCGCTTTGCGAAGCTCTTGTTTTATTTTCATCTGACTATAGCTACTACATAAAATTTTGATTTTTCTTTTATTCCATAAGCAGATGACAAAATTTAAGAGTCATATAAATAAAAAAGCATTTTAACAGACAACAAATTAAATGTCTGGGAGATAGGAATTGTCTTTGAAAGGGTAGAAAGCATTGTGAGAAAAAAAGAAAGTGCTGATTACCGGCATTTTCTCCTTTTCCCACAGTGTTTTCAAAAGACTCCTTCTACAGGATTGTTAAAACAAATTGATTGGTTTTTTTTCTTTCTGTTCTTTACAGATTGAACCAGAGAACTACACATCTCATTGAAACCTATGACATATCTTAAGAACTACCAGGGCCCACTTAAACTCATAATGTATCCAAGAAACTACTAGCCTTCTGAAACCTATGACATAGCCAAGAAACTACTTGGCCCTCTGAGACCTATGACATATCTAAAGAACTACTACACCCACTTAAACCCATGATGTATCCAAGGTACTACTTGGGCCCTGAAACCCATGACATAACCAAGGAACAACATAGCCTACTCAACCTATGACATATCCTAGGAACTACATGGCATGCTTAAACCTATGACATATTTGAGGAACTACTTGGCCTACTAAAACCATTGGTGTATCCAAAGACACACTGGGCCCACTTAAACCTATGACTATTCAAAGAACTACTCGGTCTGCTGAATCCTATGATGTATCCAAGAAACTACATTGCCTACTTAAACCTATGATTTATCCTAGGAACTACATGGCCCACTCAAACCTTGGACACATGGATCCAAATAACAACTTGGCCAAGAACTACTTAGCCCACTGAATCCTATGACATATCCAAATACCTACCAAGCCCATGTGGACCTTTCATGTATCAAAGGAACAACTTATCCTACTTAAACCCAAGATGAAGTACATGTATTAAAAGAACTATGTGGTCCACCGAATCTTATTTCATCTTTTTACACGAACAGTATATTATTATTATACAATGTGACAATATTAAAGAGATGTTTCTCAGTTAAATCTCTATTTTACTCACATTGTAATTACTTCTGGTATTTTAACACTTAGACTGCTAAGCGCGACTCACTGACCTTTTGCGGACAGAATAGATCAAGATCAGAGTGCACAGAACGTGCAGTCTGATCTTGGATCTACACCGTCCGATACAGAGATATCTTTCCCAAAAATATATCCTGGAAATAGCAACATTTGGGGTTTTTACCATCAGCTTGAAAGTTTCATCTCAGTTTTTCAGTATGATAAGGGTTACGGGCTGATCTGTAGACAGCTAGACAGGACTGTGATACATAATTTACAAAATTGGTCAGTGCTGGTCAAAGAGAGACAACTCCTGCACATTTTCAGTCAGTGGAGAGCTCCTATTACAGGCATGTTATATGTCAGTTAACCTTTTACAACACGATAAAATATTCAACCTGACCACACTGAAAGCATTTGCAGACAACAATTTAAATGTGGCTGAAATGATGGAATCTGTGTTTGATAGGGTAGAAAACATTGTGGAAAAAGGAGAAAATGCTGGTTACCAGGATTTTCTTCTTTTCTCACAATATTTTCAAGCGGCTTCTACATCAGGGTTGTTAAAACTCGAGATTGTGTGGTAAAGAGTTAAGGTTCATGATTGAAATGATCCAAGCTTCACTGGACTTTGATCTTGATCTATACAGTCTACATAATAATTGAGCAATACTCTGTGAAATAGGGGCTTAATGCATCTGCAAAAAGTGTCGACCCAGGTCAGCCTGCGTTTTTTTTCTTATGGTAAATTTTCTGCATATGAAAGGACCAACCTACAGAACCTCTGGATTCAGTCGTTTATCAGAGGAAATGAATTATGTGATGCTTTAAAATCCCCTTTGATAGAGTGCTGCTCGATTGTAATTTATCTGGTGCACCCCGTGGGGTTGGGGTTTGTTGTTTGGGGACTTTGCTTTTTTTAGCTCACCTGAACACGAAGTGCTCATGGTGAGCTTTTGTGATCGTGCTGTGTCCGGCGTCCGTCGTCTGTAATTCGTCGTCCGTTGTCAACTTTTACCTTGTGTACGCTCTAGAGGCCACATTTTCAATCCGATACTCATGAAACTTGGTCAGAATGTTTGTCTCAATGATATCTCGGACGAGTTTCAAAATGGGTGATGTCGGGTCAAAAACTAGGTCACTAGGTCAAATCTTAGAAAAACCTTGTGTACGCTTTCGAGGCCACATTTTCAATCTGATACTCATGAAACTTGGTCAGAATGTTTGCCTTGATGATATTTCGGACAAGTTTGAAAATGGGTCATGTCGGGTCAAAAACTAGGTTACTAGGTCAAATCTTAGAAAAACCTTGTGTACACTCTAGAGGCCACATTTTCAGCCCAAAACTCTTGAAAGTTGGTCAGAATGTTTGTCTTGATGATATCTTGGATGAGTTTGAAAATGTATCATGTCGGGTCAAAAACTAGGTCACTAGGTCAAATTTTAGAAAAACCTTGTGTATGCTCTAGAAGCCACATTTTCAGCCCAAAACTCTTGAAAGTTGGTCAGAATGTTTATCTTGATGATATCTCAGACAAGTTTTAAAATGGGTCATGTCAGGTCAAAAACTAGGTCACTAGGTCAAATCTTAGAAAAACCTTGTGTATGCTCTAGAGGCCACATTTTCAGTCCGATACTCATGAAACTTGGTTAGAATGTTTGCCTCGATGATATCTTAGACGAGTTTGAAAATGGGTCATGTCGGGTCAAAAACTAGGTCACTAGGTCAAATCTTAGAAAAACCTTGTGTACGCTCTAGAGGCCACATTTTCAGTCAGATACTCATGAAACTTGGTCAGAATGTTTGTGTTGATGATATCTTGGACGAGTTTGAAAATTGATCATGCTGGGCCAAAAACTAGGTCAGTAGGTCAAATCTTAGAAAAACCTTGTGCACACTCTAGAGGTCACATTTTCAATCCGATACTCATGAAACTTGGTCAGAATGTTTGCCTCCATGATATTTCGGACGAGTTTGAAAATGGGTCATGTCGGGTCAAAAACTAGGTCAGTAGGTCAAATCTTAGAAAAACCTTATGTACGCTCTAGAGGCCACATTTTCAGCCCAAAACTCTTGAATGTTGGTCAGAATGATTGCCTTGATGATATTTCGGACGAGTTCAAAAATGGGTCATGTCGAGTCAAAAACTAGGTCACTACGTCAAATCTTAGAAAAACCTTGTGTACGCTCTAGAAGCCACATTTTCAGCCCAAAACTCTTGAAAGTTGGTCAGAATGTTTGTCTTGATGATATCTCAGACAAGTTTTTATTATGGGTCATGTTGGGCAAAAATCTAGGTTACTAGGTCATATCTTAGAAAAACCTTGTGTACGCTCTTGAGGCTACATTTTCAGCCCAAAACTCTTGAAAGTTGGTCAGAATGCTTGTCTTGATTATATCTCGGATGAGTTCGAAAATGTATCATGTTGGGTCAAAAACTAGGTCACTAGGTCAAATCTTAGAAAAACCTTGTGTATGCTCTTGAGGCCACATTTTCAGCCCAAAACTCTTGAAAGTTGGTCAGAATGTTTGTCTTGATCATATCTCGGTCGAGTTCGAGAATAGGTCATGTCGGGTCAAAAACTAGGTCACTAGGTCAAATCTTAGAAAAACCTTGTGTACACTCTAGAGGCCACCTTTTCAGTCAGATACTCATGAAATTTGGTCAGAATGTTTGTCTTGATGATATCTTGGACAAGTTTGAAAATGGGTCATGTTGGGCAAAAAACTAGATCATATCTTAGAAAAACCTTGTGCACACTCTAGAGGCCACATTAGAAAAACCTTGTGCATGTATGCTCTAGAGGCCACATTTTCAGCCCAAAAGTCTTGAAAGTTGGTCAGAATGTTTGTCTTGATGATATCTCGGTCGAGTTCGAGAATGGGTCATGTCGGGTCAAAAACTAGGTCACTGGGTCAAATCTTAGAAAAAGCTTGTGTATGCTCTAGAGGCCACATTTTCAGTCAGATACTCATGAAACTTGGTCAGAATGTTTGTCTTGATGATATCTCGGACGAGTTTGAAAATTGATCATGCTGGGCCAAAAACTAGGTCAGTAGGTCAAATCTTAGAAAAACCTTGTGCACACTCTAGAGGCCACATTTTCAGTCCAATGCTCTTGAAAGTTGGTCAGAATGTTTGTCTTTATGATATCTCGGATGAGTTCTAAAATGGGTCATGTCTGGTCAAAAAGTAGGTCACGAGGTCATATCTTAGAACAACCTTGTGTACACTCTAGAGGCCACATTTTCAGCCCAAAACTCTTGAAATTTGGTCAGAATGTTTGTCTTGATGATATCTTGGACAAGTTTGAAAATGGGTCATGTCAGGCAAAAAACTAGGTCACTAGGTCAAATCTTAAAAAAAACCTTGTGTACGTTCTAGAGGTCACAGTTTCAGTCCAAATTTCTTGAAAGTTGGTCAGAATGTTGTACTTGATGACATCTCAGATGACTTCGAAAATCGGTCATGTTGGGTCAGAAACTAGATCAGTAGTTCAAATCTTAGAAAAAACCTGTGTATGCTCTATAGGCCACATTTTCTGTCCAATACGTATGAAACATGGTCAGGATCTTTGTTTTGATAATATCTACAATGGGAAAATTGGCTATGGTTGGCTAAAAAGTAGGTCACTGAGAGAAATTCTATAAAAAGCTTGTGTATATGCTAGAGGCCAAATTTTCAGTCCAATAATTATGAAAGCTTAGTAGATTGTTTGTCATGATATCTCAAAAGAGATTGAAAATGGATCATGTTTGGTCAAAAGACTCAGGTGAGCGACTTTAGGACCATCATGGCCCTCTTGTTTTTTAACCCTTTGCCACACAATCCCGTCTTTTAACGACCCTGAGGAAGGAGGCTTTGGAAAACATTGTTGGAAAAGGAGAAAATGCTGGTAATCAGCATTTTCTCCTTTTCCCACAATGTTTTCAACCCATCAGGGCCGAATTTTGACATTTGAACCAACTTTTTTTCATCTTCAGATGCTTTCAATTTTGTCGTTTGGCAAAGAGTTAAGCAGTTTGTGCGTCTAGTGTAATGGGGTGAATAAAATGCCTGTCTAGGCTTTAGATTATCAGATGCTAAGGCAAGATGAAAAGTTTCTGTGAAGAGTACATATCAAGATCATAATGCACAGAAGATGAAGGGTGATCTTTCGATATTACTGTCTGATATATTGCAAAAATAGTCAAGCTGCTGTTGAGGGGAAAAGGCATATTTTCTAAAAGCCTGTTGTCTGCGCATGTCATATTCTTTGAAGATTCGACTTGCCTGCTATGACGCATCACCGACCCCATATACTAGGGAAAAGTAGGGCTTTTACCGAAGCTATTACCCAAGCCGGTAGGGGCTGTTTTAATAAATGGCCGGTGCATAGGTTACATGCTAGCTGATCATAGCTGAATGAATCACACCAGGTAGCGTTTTATTGAGTAAACGTTTATTTGATTTTGAAATTCAAAGTAACGGTTGTTGTTTTGAAAAGTAGTTCGGTTCTGTACCCAGAATGCCCAAATTAGATGTGTATTTGTAGAATGCCATCTAGCGGGAGATAATGTCTGAAAGCCAGTCAAATCCATTCTTGACGTATTTCAAATGATAATGGCACAACTTAATACTTCGGCTGCTGAGCACGAATTAAGAACCTTTTCCAGATAGTGTAGATCAACATCAGACTGCACAGAACGTGCAGTCTGATCTTGGATCTATACTCTCTGATAAGGAGATATTTTCCCTAAAATACCTTTGAAATAGCAAAATGTGGGACTGACTATAGGCTAGGTTTTATTTACTTTAACTCTTTTCCACACAATCCCCACTTTTAACGACCTTGAGAAAGAAGCCTTTTGAAAACATTGTGGGAAAAGGAGAAAATGCTGGTAACCAGCATTTTCTCCTTTTTCCACAATGTTTTCTTTCCTTCCCAAAACAAATTTTAATTTTTGAGCCGCTTTTATTTTGTCGTCAGCAAATGCTTTCAATTTGGACAAGTCTATGATTTTGTTGTTTGGTAAAGAGTTAAAAATTTACCAGATTATAGGTTAGAAATTGAGCAAGACTCGAAAATGTTTTTTTTTTCTGCACATTTTAATGAATAAAGGATTATATCATATTAAGCTAAATATGAGAAATAATCTTTCGTATTTTTTTTTTTAAAACTATTTCAAATAGCGAAGCAGTTAGCATCATTAATGCTTAAGCTGCTTAGCTCGACTCACTGACCTTTTGCGGACGGTGTAGATCCAAGATCAGACTGCACAGAATGTGCAGTCTGATCTTTGATCTACACTGTCCGAGAAGGAGATATTATTCCCTAAAACATGTTTTTGAAATAGCAATATAAGGGTTCTTACTACCGAACTGAAAATTTCATTTAAGTTATTTACCAGGATAAGGGTTAAAAGGGCATTAAACCAGATTTTGTTTTGCAAGCATAAAGGAAAATCTTAACAAGGACTGCGTTTTTTCAGTCATGTGCAAAGATGGCTATGAAATTTAAGGTATTAGACCCCTAATGGAAAGCAGCTATTTCCACTAGAATATTATCCTACAAAATTTGCTATGATTAAAAATGAGTATTACTGTACTAATTTAACCGAGCCGCTTTTTCCTTTTTGTCCTTCTTAGAATTATCATTTATAAATCTAAAACTTCTATATTCTCATTACGACGGGAGATAATAATTACCTCCCTTTTCAGGAAACTAACAGAAGTATCAACAAATAATTTCAAGATAGACATAAAAGGTCGGTTAGAAATGTGCAAAAGTATTATATCAGTATCAATCCATATTTATCAACTAACAAGAAATTTTATTCCATGTTGCAAAGATAGATAGTCGAAGTACTTGTCTGAGAATCCATGAAGAATTACTGAATCCCTTTTTTATTTTTACAATTAAATTCCTGTTCTGTTATTAATAGTATACCCATAATAACATGACAAGGGAAATATAGATTTGAGCCATGTTCTGTGGAAAGGGGGTTAATACATCTGCCAAAAAAATACAGACTCAGGTCAGCCTGCGGAGTCCACCCAGGCTGATTTGAGCTGAAACTTTCTGCTATTGGTCAATTTTATGCACGTCAAAGGACAAGGCTACTGCATGATCCAGTTGGTTGTTAAACAAAGTATATTTTATGGCTTCATAACCCAGTTGGTTGAGTCGCGGACTTATGATTTTGAAAGTCATGGGTTCAATGCCAAATATACACAGAGAGAGAGAGAGAGAGAGAGAGAGAGAGAGAGAGAGAGAGTCAGAGAGTCCTATTTATGGGGTGTCTGTGTAAGACCTACTTATGTGGTGCAGCTTTTAAACCAACATGTGTAGCACACACACACACACATGTATAATCGTCATCGTCATCATCATCATCTTCATAATATATATGAACCACATCTTGGTATAATTTACAGTCAAGCCAGATACCTGACTACTCTTAAAATCAAAGCGTTGAAAACGCTGATGTGGTATTTGTCAAGGAAGCCATTGGGTGGAATTAATAATTTGAAAAAAAGAAAGGGAGAGATTATACTCAAATTTTGGCTTGAAAGTCGACCTACTAAGCAAATGAATACCTTTTTTGTTGAAGGGAGAGTACTCATGACAAAGGATTATATGTGTATTGGTGGTCTCCCTTTGATCATTAGGAGGAGTCAGGAGTAACGTCCCTTGACAGTAGGATGCATGATGGACAGAGAAAGATTGATTGATTGAATGGTGTTTAACGCCGTTTTTTTTTCAACATTATTTCAGTTATATCGCGGCGGCCAGTGCACCTATCCATGCTTTCCTGGGTTTTCTGTTACCAGTACTCCGCACAATATTCTTTCCCAGCCACCGGCTGCTTTCCCACATAACCATCATCGAAACAACGATCAGTGGTGAGAGAGGAATGAATACTGTGACAATAAGTATCGTCAATCCTCGGAAAGAAATTGGCCAAGCCGGGGATTGAACTCACGACCCCCTGTTCTCAAGTCCTGTAGGCTACCGACTGAGCTACCAGGGCTCGGCAATAGAGCTAGAAACTATGTGAATATATGGAATAAAATTAAGGTTGCCCAACTGTAATGGGCAATATGTCAAAATGAAGGGAAAAAAAAAAATCATAATTATTAACTTATTTGTTATTGTCTTAGTGTCTTAAATATGAAAAGTCAGAAACACTGCCCGATAAAAAGTAAAGTTATACGAATTTTTGAAAATCCACCCCAATTCCAGACTCCGCAACAAAATTGACACCACCCCTAAGGAATTAAAATGTAAATATTTTTTTCAAATTTATGGTATTTTGTATCAAATTTGGTACTAGAAGACTCAGCACATAATATTCTTTCAGGAGTACTAATAATTCTCTTGTAAATTATAAAAATCAGAGAAAATATGACAAAACTAACACGAAGTGTAACAGGATTTTCTTTATTTTTTCCATTTTTCTGAGACAAACCCTCCAAGTTATTTTCAGAAATATCATACTTTAATGAATGGGGCATGGATAAACCATACACAGTTTTTTTCTAAAACCTATTTGGAACAACATATGTGATTTTCAGCATCTTTCACCGCACGTAACTGAAAATATTTGATTTTGAACATACACATCACTATTTTGACGTTTCCATAAAAATATACAAAAAACATTACTTAAAATCAATGATCTTCAATTCTTTCTTAAGTTCAAAACACACCACTTCCTATCTCTGTGAACTACTTATTGATAAATTAATCTTAATTAGTGCTTAGAGATTTAGATTTACAATTTAAACCAATTAAATGACAAGATTTTGTTAATTTTACTGTGGTACACAAGCATGTCAGTCAAGAAAGATGCATATTGAAATCGCTGAGAAGAAATACATAATAAAATGGTTTTTTAGACCTTTTAACATCATAAATCTTCATGCATAATATCTATAAACTTGCATAAAGCTTTAAACAAGACACCAATGCAAAGCTGAGTTGATTTCCTAGCACACATAGTAGGCAAAAGTAAATACAGGCAGATAACTCTCAACTGAGACAAACATTTTTGCTTATAAATGGCAGGCTGAAAGTTCCTAGTACATGTAATAATAAGGCACAGAGAAATCAATTACTGGCAAAGAGCAGAAACTAGCCTTAAGATTAACAACAAGACGAAACAAGCATTTTTTTCACACCCAGTCAAAGTCACACTAGGAGGTCAAATGTCAAGAGTCTAATCAAAGCTGTTGTTCCACCATTTGAGAATTTTCAAAAGACTTTGCATAAATCTTCATAATGAATCCTGGGGGCTTGCTACTGTAGCTTAACCAATTACCACACAATAAGAATTTTTGAAAACAAAGTGGGAAGAGTAGAAAATGCAGGTAACCACATTTTCTACTTTTCCCACTATGTTTTCTTACCTTTCAAACTGAAATCTAATCATTCAAGCCACATTTAATTTGTGGTCTGCAAAAGCTTTCCATTTGGACCAATATAAAATTTTGTCATGTGGTAAAGAGTTAGTGGTCAATTCACAAAGCCATGTTTAAGAACCCTTTACCAAACAATCTGGTGTTTTAACAACCCTGAGAAAAAGGCATTTGAAAATGAGGGAAGAGGAGAAAATGCTGTTATCAAATTTCTGGTGATCAGAATTTCCTCATTTTCCCACAATACCACCATACCAATAAGAAATTTTTTCAATGAGCCAAATTTGTCACCTGCAAATGCTTTGGATTTGGAAAAGTCAAAATTTTGTCATTTGGTAAAGAGTTAAAGAATTTTAAAGTATTACGCAAAAACATTCATGAACACTTTTTGCACAGCAAAGCCTCCAATGAACCACACTGGAGTATGACTGGAATACTCTGGTAACCACTGATTAAACGACTGAAAACAGTCAATATCCAATTGGAAACATTTATGAAAGCATTGTGAAAAAAGAACCATTTGCTCAGACAACCAAATGCATGTTTTTTACCATGTTTCCCACTCTAGTTACGACAATGTAAAATACAACAAAAGTGGGGTATACAAATATGAAAAATAACCATGCTTAATTGCAGTCTAAGTATTGTTTCAAATGGATAATTTCATAATATAACAACAATTAAAAATGTTTCGGAATATAGATAGTACCATCTATAAATACTAATAAAACAGAAACACAAGGGAATGGCCAAACTTAAGTTGTTAGAACTTGTGGTCAAACCCCTTTGCCAAATAGTTCTGTGTTTGTATGTTATAAATATGATTTTGTACCAAAAATGGCAATAAAATATGTTTAAACTAATAAAACATACTATTCCACAAAAAGCATTCTGCACATCTTTTTAGTCTGATCCTTGTATGATCTTTTTAGCCTGATCCTGTTTCTAAACCATATCAACCTTTTCCAAACAAACAGGTATTTCAACAGCTCTGTAGCAGTTAACATTTCAAAAAGATTGAGGGAAAAGGATAGTTGCCCAGTACCTACATTTTCCCCTTTTTTCAAATGTTTTCAAGCCTATCCAATACTGAATGTTCTAATGCCTATCTATTACAGGAAAATCTAAAATACTTATGACAAAATGATTGTAACATGACAAAAAACACATAAACATTGTCTGAAAAACATAAAAAAAATCAAAAGTTACAGTTTATCAAAATACAGAGACACTTTTGGAACTGTTTCTTCTAGAACTGGATTTCCAGATAAATGGACAGGTTTGAAATTGCCACATTGAATAGCAGCTGGAATCTGTTTGGTATCCACATGTTGCTCATAACCAATACCTGTGAATGAGTATATATAATTGAGCCATGCTCGATGAAAAGGGAGCTGCAACTACAAAAAGAATTGACCCAGGTCAGCCTGTGCGGTCCACCCAGGCTTACATGGGCCCACAATGTTTGCCGTTTGAAGATTTTCTGTATGTCCATGGACCAGTCTACCTCATGATTCAGTTGGTTGTTAGACAAAATGGAGTTTATAGACCCATAATCATATGATGCCTTGCTTGGTATAATAGATCATCACAGAGATGCATTAAGTCCCTTTTTCATAGAGATGGCCCATATATAAATATTTATCTCTCTGTGTGTTTATGCCACTTGGTGACACATTGCCAGATTAATCACTGAGTGTATGTGATATTAATGATTTTCATAATTTGAAATAAAATGCTAGTTATTATCTACTTCATTTAACCTGACCCTGTTCAAAATCATTTAATAGATTAATATTCTATTTTTATCCTCGGCATCGCTCAGCATATGTCCCGAATGGTAACGCACGGTTTAAGCCAATCAACCCTCAACCTACTGAATATGTTGGTTGAAAACTTTCCAGTCAGTAGTAAAAAAAGGAAATATTGAAACTTCAAAGTTATTTCTGGGAGAAATATCTCCTCACTGGATAGTGTAGATCCAAGATCAGACTGCACTTTCTGTGCAGTGAGTCTGATCTTGATCCATGCTGATCCCAATAGCTCCTAAAGTCGCGCTTTGTAGGCTAAGGGTTAAATTGCTTACCTGTATACCTTCCCGTGTATAAATAACTATCCGAAAACTAGTCAGAGTTCTATTTATATGCCTACTTCTATATTCAGCATAAAGGTCAAGATCAGGTTAAATGAAGTGAGCAATATTAAATTTGAAAAAAAGAAAAAAAAAGTTGTCCGTTTCATTCTAATCATTCTAAATACAGATTTTATGCAATAAATTCTCAACAAAAAGATATTGAAATTGTGGAAAAAGAAGTCAAAGCAGGTAGAATAATATGCTATCTTTTCCACAATGCTTTAACATGAGCTTCAGATCTGTGTCCCTTTGTCTAACTCAAAAAAAATATTTGAATACCAAAATTACAGTTCTGATTGTCCAGAAAGGTCATTTTGGCACAGTAAAAAAGGATTTCACATCTTAATGTGAAAGGTCAACATATTCAGAATAGAGGTTATGTCCCTAGTTGCATAGAATCATTGTCTTTAAGCATACCTGATATAAATGACTTTAAAAAAATAGTGGAAAAAGCAGGAATTTGCTCTGCAAGACACTTTCACTTTTTTCCCACAATACTTAAATACCATGAAAGGTAAAATCATCAGCCTATGGCATTTCAAAACTGATTCATACGTCCTGCAGATATTGCACAGAAGGCAAAACTTATTACACAAAGTTACTTGATAATAATAGCACTGTCAATAGGTCTTTATAACCAAGAGTTGACACAATTTTATGCAAATATTACCTTAAATAAGCCATATTTAAATTGTCGTCTGCAAATGCTTTCAATTTTGACAAGACATTTCTGATAGTCAAAAACCAAAATATAGACATATATGTACAAACGCGAAACTGGAAGATTTTCAAAATGCATGGCAAGATCAGGAAAAAAATGTGCCCCTGGCATCAAGCAATAGTTAACCCTGTACCAGATGATGAATTTTTTGCCTTTTCCAAATTCAAAGCATTTGCAGACAAAAAAATTAAACTTGGCTCAAATGATGATTTGCTTTCGAATGGGTAAAAACCATTGTGGAAAAAAGGAGAAAATGCTGGTAACCAGCATCTTCTCCCTTTACCATAGCATTTTAAGAAGGCTTCTTCCTCTAGGTCCCTAAAACATGGAATTGTGTGCAAAAGGGTTTAAATATGCAGCATGCTCCTAATTACACCATTCAAGGGTTTAGAAAAATCAACCTAATAATTTCTTATAGCCAAAAATCAAAGCATAGCTGATCATTTTGAATTTCAATTTCATTTTGCCTCCCTATCTGTTTCTGTAGGAGACAGCATGAATTATTATTTTCATTAAAAAAAAAAGGCTTAAAAATGTAAAACCTACTGTATTTTTCTTATGTATGCCTGCTTAGCAGCTAGTTGGGTGGTTTCCACAGCCAGTAATTCAATTGCTTCTCCAGATCGCTCATCCATATTCGTTAGATTTGCATCACTAATCGGCTTCAAAAAGCAGCCATAAAGTTGTTAACTCTGTAAAGTCCAACCAGGCTATCAATCATGACTGTAAAAAAAAATGTTTCATAGGAATACAGTTCATTGCTTTACCATGTATTAAAGTTATACCTACTGTATAATGAAATAATTTGAAACTTCACAGTCTCTAGTCATAAAAACAATGAAAATTACAAATTATATAGGATCCAGCAGTCTGCCAAGAAATTCTTTAATTGCTTATACTTGTGAAAATATCGTTGGCAAGCTGAGAGGTTGCTTTTTACAAGCAATTTCTGCTCTTCCCTCGACGTTTTCTGTGGGTTTTTTTTCCCACCCAAATTCCATTTTTTTTTCATAGAAAAGGTTTTGTCGCCATTTCTAACTTTAGCTGGCAGGTTTTTTGATTTGGTATGTTGTAGAACATTTTAAAATTCTTATAAACATTTGACAGTAACAAACAAGAAGTACCGTTAGGTGGAATTCTGAGGAGTATCTGCAATTTACAAGGGCCTGATTCAGCTTTTAGAATTTAAAGCCATGAATGCTGCCCAATATGTTTTGGAGACTAGGGTCATCAGTGTTCCCACTGAAATTTTTATTTGGAGGTTTTGTACCCCCTACCATTGAAAAATGGGGGTATAAGAAAAAAAATGGGGGTACAAATTCAGAAAAATTAGTATGCCTACAACTCTAAATTGTTTTCTTAAATGCCTCATCCTCTTTCAAGTGAAGAACAATCATATAGATCTACAAAGCAAATTTACATTTTTACATGTAACCAGGGATCGTATATTTGATCCCTGATGTAACAAATAGTAAAATAATTACTTGACAAAGTGATAACTAGTAGTCTTTATGCTCATCTTTTCACATGCCTTTTGCATAACACTCAACAGAGCCATTGTCTAGCTGGTGACTACTGTACTCAATATGAATTCTGTTTTCTTGAATGGTTCTACTAGTATACCTTGCTTGCTTACGGGAACCCAAATCCGAAAGCTTCTAAAGTAGGCCTACCGCATTTCTGAGCTATTACCAATGTTAGTTTACAGACGAGAGACATTGACGTCGACAAAACACTTTTTCATAGACTGCGTTAAAGAAAGGATAGCTGAATTACGGATCATTTTTTAGACAAACAAGTCCCAGTCTGCAATTATTGATCACGACAATAAAGACCGAGTACGCCAACCATGTAAATGTTCTAAAAATAGAAAGCTGGAAATCCCAAATTTTTCTGATGATTTACATTTTCCGAAAAAGTTGCTTTTACATGAGCCGTTCTATGCAAGCCTTTCCTACTTTTTATTTCGATCTTCGTCTGTATTTTTTGTGCGCGATTTCACATATAGGTTTGTTATTTTGTACGTTTTTTATTTTACTTGTACGTGTTTCACGTACGATTTTGCGTGATTGGGAACTCTGGGTCATTGTGTATTACATAGTTTAATACGTTGGAGTTCTGTAGTACGATAACTGTATCCCATTGCCATTTCAGTTTTTCACCGATTGCCTCCTGGACCATGCCAAGCACAAAACAATGTCTAAATGTGAAAGGAAGCACCCTAAAAGTCTTCTGATTGAGACTATACATAGGAGGAAGGGCTTCAAGGAAGGGCTTACATTGTACTTGATTATATACATTTTTATACATGTACTGTATCCATCCATTCAGCAATGTTTTTCACTGCAGAAAAAAAAAAAAGAGTCAGAGACATATGTACTGTACTTTAAGCAAACAACTCAGGTATACCAAAATTTTTGAAGATAAACAGAAACTATGACAGGTCTTACCTGAACCAGAGACATTGATGCGTATTGTATGTCTGCCTGAACTCAGTTTAGTACTAGCAACAAAATATGGGATCCTCTTGATTTGACGTGGTGAGTCTTACCGCAGGCCACTTAATGATAAAATCACGAAATTCACATTTAACATATAAATATCCACTGAGCCCTTTCTATATTTCTCCCACAACGCTGTCGTAAGTGAAGGAAATGGGCCCAAGAAGACACGATTGACACGCTCTCAGTCTCAGGTTTTTCGAAAGAACATCGAATTCAACATCCGTCGGCCAACCTTCCAACTATCACTTGTCATCGCATCTTCAACATGAACACAAGCCTCAGGCAAAGGATCCACAAGCATAGTTATGGCAGTCTAAATTGGTCTTGTGGCAATACCTGGCAGCTTTTCTTTACTGTTCCGCGAGAATCGGCCTTCAGCGTCGCGAAATTGCATGACAACATCACCGGAAGTGTCCGAAAAATTCGTAATTTTTCGTATTTATTTTTTATCAGTCACATTAATCGACAACGCAACTATAAAAATCTTATATCTTTAATAAAGTATCATTTTATATTTAAAAAAAGGCGATAAATAGTTTAATCATGCAATGTCCGGCAGTTGACGTGAATGCCCGACAGTTCTCCGTAGCCAGGGATCGTATATACGATCCCACTCGTCTCAACTCAGCCGATTCCGTACCTACATCTAAGGATCACTCGTCACAACTCGGCCGATTCCGTACCTACATCTAACCTCATCCGTATAACGGTCGCTTCCATTTGAACTGCGAATCACGTGATCTTATACATGGCGCGCCACTGTCAGTCGTTTAGCAACGACATAAACAACCTCGATGAAGTTATTCACATCTGTTTATCTGTAGGTGAAAACTTTGATCGGAATTGATGAATAATGAATGTACGAACCGTTTACCAACTCAACTGAAACATAGTTAGAAAGATTTCGATAGAAAATTGAAACCCAAGTTTTCTTTTTTTAAGAGGAGCCTTACAATTTTCAGAACGGTAAACCGGCGTATTTCCGGATATGTATCGTTCTGATGCATATTAATCCACCAGATACAGCCGAGGGATATGATGGCTCCCATCACCCGAGGTATGCCGAATGATCTAAGGATATGACGGCTCCCATCACCCGAGGTATGCCGAATGACACGATCCCTGCCGTAGCTTACCAATGCAGTCTGATTGTTGTACGTAAAATACCGATATTGACCGACATTGGCCGATGTTTCACGATCCCATTACAGTTGGGCAACCTTAAAGGGCAAATCAACAAGTTTCAGATATGGTTAATTTTCAAATCTACACTTATCAAATGGTAACCTGGTAATGTTGTAGAGCAACATCGGGTATTATCGACACTTTAAGAGATCGAAAAGTGTGGTGTCGATAACAGCCGCTTTAAATACAAACAGAAGTTATCAATGGTTTATTTTGCGGATACTCTACTGATCTACGCGTATAAAATAATGGCGCCAAGTTGCGTATGGTAGCAAACAACGCCAACATTACATAAGGGTATGTAGGGTGATATCGACAGGTTTCGTCTATTATCGACATAGTATTTAATTTTCAAAAATTAAACATCAAAATTCTCTTTTAACTCGCCATTACGGGTTTTATTCCAATACTTGTTGCCGAGTTGGATCTAATATAAAGCAATTATAGTAAAACTTGGCGCATAACATATGTACAATCGCAAAAGAAGGCCGAACAGGTACACGTTGGTAATATCATGGACTAAGAGGTTTGGACATTGCACCACTGCGCACCATTTCTATGGCCTTTGACGTTTTAGTCGGCGAGTATTGAACTCGTTTTGGAGTTTTCAAGCCAAAATTTGTCTGAACATAGCTGTAACCCGAAAGAAAAAAAGGAATTGTGGTTATATAAAACATATTAATTCTTATTTCTTTTATTCATGTCTTAATCTGTCGATAATTGCCGATCACACAAATATGCATCGGCAGTCATCGACACATCAATAAGCTGCTTTATGGCGGGTAATACAGGCTCGATTTTGTGATGCGAACACTATTCTATATCTGAAACTCGTATTTAAGTTTGAATTCAAGCAATCGAGCACGTATCAGTACGCCCTACGCGCTGACAAAAACCACCACCCCCTTATCGTAGACGTTAACGTTGGGAAATTTCATTACTGTAAAATTTTATTGACTCTTTGGGACTTACAGAGTACTGTTTACTTCCGGCACGGTGATTAGATAAAATATTGACGTCATATGTTACATCATGAAAATGGAATTTGCTCATCTTTCATGGGATTAAAGGACACAATAAAGAATTGATGATAACTGCCGACGGTCGACAATACCCTACGTTGCTCTAATTAGAAAAAAAAATTAGTAAAAGTACTTTTTTTCAATTCATATTTCTGCTTATTAATTTTTATTGCATCGCTTATCTCCCTTACTTATTGTTGCGTCCTTTGATTTGTGACGTCATAGGAGAGCTTGTTTCAATATGGACGTTGTTTACGATAGTGAACTGGGCGACATTGAAGACGAAGAAATAGACGATTCTGGGCCGGTAAGGCCGTACATGTACGAGCCAGTTTTTAAAGAAACTTATTAGTTTCTGCTGATGAGGATAAAAGTAACTTTTCGCCCACTGATGACGAAAATGACGATGTTGTGCCGGACTTTTCAAAGTGTTGAGTATTGCGCGCTATTGAAATACGTCTATTACGGGGCGAACATCGCTGACAGAAATATTATTCTATACATGATAAAATTAAGTGTATGGCATAAACTTTGTTTCACGTGAAGCATTTTCAGTAGATTAACGGGCGGAATTAAACAGAAAAAAAATACGGTTTCAAGACAGTTCCACGACAAGACAGTTCCCCGACACTTTTGAAGACATTTCCCCGATACTTTAGTTTCATGTCAAATAACCCTTTTCTTGACTTTTACGACTGATAATCGTGAGATGTTCTAACTATTTGTTGATGGGTCCTTGTTGATATTTGTACCTTGTAAAGAATTCTGTAAACATTGACGGGTACAAGTTTATTCTCTCGTGGGTGAAGGGTTACACAATAAATCACGATTTTCATGAGAATAAGAATATTTTGAAATGCTGTTAACCAGCATGAAATTTGATAAAAGAATTTGTTCCGAGATTACTAAGAGTTAATTCCCAAAATTATTTTGAAAATTATTTTAGTTGTATTTCTTACCATACAGAAATACATGAACATCAGAGAGAGGGAGAGGGGATCTACCTGTATGAAATACTTTTTTGCTGTTTACCTTGTCCACATGATCCATCAATGCAAAAATTTATCATACATGTATAGCTATTGTATGTTCCATATAGAGCTTCTCTGTGAAAGTCTTAAACTCTGAATTGTAATTTGTTCAGTTCTTGTTTGTCTTATGTAAACTGTTTAAATTTGGGTAAGTCTCAAATTGGTCTACCGTCTACTAGGGACTGAGCGGTTAATACTGACATTCCGGTCAAATTGCAGTATAGACGACTTCAGATTCATTGCAAAAACATAGAAAGAGCTGGTAACTATCAATTGGTCCTTTATCCACAATATTTTCTATTTTTAACTCTTTACCAAACGACAAAATATTAAACAGGTCCAAATTGAAATTACTTGCAGACGACAAAATAAAGTTAAATATTTCAAAAATTGAAATTTGTTTCCAGCAGAGTAGAAAACATTGTGGTTAAAGGACAAAATGCTGGCTACCAGCATTATCTCCTTTTCCTACAATGTTTTTAAAAGGCTTCTGTCTCAGGGTCGTAAAAACTAGGGATTGATTGGTAAAGGGTTAAATATAAATCCCACACATTGGGCACGAGTTTTGCTTTGGTTCCCAGGAAGCAGTATCCGAAGAGATTAGTACGAGTTGTATGAACTTGTTTCTCAAGAGATGTAAAATACATGTTTAAATCGTTACCAAACGTCAAATTTATTGACTCAACCGAATTGAAAGCATTTGGAGTCAACAAATAAAATTTTACTCACATGTTTGAACTTGTCTTTGATGGGGTAGAAAATATTGTAGAAAAAGGAGAAAATACTGGTTACCAGCATTTTCTTCTTTACCAGAATGTTTTCAAGTTTTTTTTTTTTTTTTTTTTCACAAGGGTCGTTAAAACAAAGGATTGTTTGGTAAAGGGTTAAACTAAATTCCAATAAACAATCACATTTTATCGGTCATATTTAAATGCTTTGGATTTGAAATATTCTAATTTTTTATCATTTGGGTTAGGGTTAGGCTAAACCCTTACACAGATGGCAAAACTTTAGACTTGTCCACTGCACACCGAAAGTATTTGCAGACCACAGATCAAATGTGGCCTTGACAATAGGTTTGAGGGTAGAAAATATTGTAGGAAAAGAAGATAACTCCGGGTATCAGGACTTATTCCTTTTTTCACCCTGTCCTCAAAAGCCTTCTCCATTAGGGTAGTTGAAGGTCAGAATTTTGAGATAAAAGAATTGGTGTGTGAGCCTGGTCAAAAACATTCTGTTTCCTAATTTAAAAAAAAAAAAGTGTTGTTTTTAATTTTCTCACTTTTGTCTGATTATCAAAGAAAATGACTTGTGTCAAATGTGCATTTTCAAAATTTTCAAACTGACATGTTCAAAACATTTTTCTCAATAGCCTTTCTAGAAGACATAATATGAATAGGAAAAGGAAATATCCACAAATCAAAATTGTATAGATATAATTCAAAATTTGTTCAAAATGCATGTAAGTTGTCAAATCATTTTTAAGAGTGAAATGTCAAAGAGAAGTAGTGTATGGCATAAAAGCTGTAACATGGGTTTACTGTCACAAACAAACATTTCAGTGTAAAGGGGTGAGATATGCAAATGTTATGTAATCATTTCCTGTATTGTTTCAACTGGTCGGTGATGGATTAACATTTATGACCATGACTAGGGGTAGCCAGATACTGACTTCACCCTTTACCATACAAACCCTAGATCTAGTTTCCAATACCCAAAGAAAGAGTGTTTGAAAAACAGTGTGGGAAGAAAATGATGTTTGCTGTTCAAAGAATGATTATTATCCCTTGAAAGTTTACATCATTTGAACAATGTCGACTTTGTTATTTGCAAAATTTATGTTATGAATTTGGATGAATCTATAATTTTGTTAAATGTTGAAATCATTTGGAAAAAGGGAGAAAACGGCAGCAATTTCTCCTTTGTTCAGAATGAAGCGATAATGTAGAAAAGGGTAAAATAGTACGAATAACAATTCATGTATTCCAATTTCAAGAAAAAAAGAAATTACCTACTTCATGTTGGATTTTCTTTTTGGAAATTGCCGTTGCGGAATGTCTGTCTTTCGGAGTTTCGGTTTAAGGCCTAGCTCCTTTCGACTCGGAGTTTCGAATAATGTCGGCACAGCGTCAGGTTTTAAACGCAGCCTAAAATTCCTATAACCAACTTCTTTTGCGAGTTTTGGACTTATTAAGAACTGACTGTCATCGAAGTATTTCAGACACAATTTCGAATGAACCGATGGCAAAAAATCCGTCGCTACTGTCCGGCCCCGGTTTAAATCCATAGTTTCCTCCTTTTTAATTCCTTCGGAAATTTGAAAATACTAATTCTATGAGTTCCCGAATCGACGTTGCAGCCATAGGCTGCACAATTTACCATTTTTTCGGCTCAATTCTCAGTTATTACTCAGATATCTGCATACAATCATCCGCGTTCCTACTTTATGTCTACTGATGGTATACACAGAGTGACTCGACAATGACGTCACACATGCACGGGAGATAAGCGAATCAGGGGAAGTAAGCCATGTACCATTTTTAGGGCCGTATATCAGCGTGACAATTCGGCCGTGGTTTATGGCATGTTACAGGGTGGTATTTATGAAAAATGACGGACACATGTTTAACTGACATCATTTGCAGCTGATTAAAGGAAAAAAACAGTCTGGTCAAAATATTTTAGGATTTGCCCTTTAAGTTTGTACCTAAAAAGCATGGTTTTAAAATATCTTTGGTGCTTAACGTTTAATTCCCAACATTACAATCAATTATTTCGATACATAGATATTCATTCCGAATCAAATGGAGTAGCGCGCAAACATGGGATGAACAAGCCATGGGACGAACTGGTTTTGGAACGAAAAAGCCCAGGACCAAGCGATCAGTAGACAAATTTAGTATCACTGCGCCAATAGAAGGCTATGAGTGAAGCTATTTTCAATAACAAATTAGTATTTCCTTTATCGATGGCCTCATACAGTGTATTTTAACGTGCCATTTCCAATTACATATATGAGTGCTACCGAAAAACTCATTTGTTTGAGAAAAATTGCGTTTATTTGGGTTTATTTCCTTCGGCTTTGGACAAAACACAATACATGGTCTTCAAAATTCAATCTTGAACTCATAGTGGTATTGTCTTCGACAATTACCACAAAAATTATCTTTAAAGATATCCTGCCACGAGAAAATTTATATAGATCATGGCTGTTTACATATTCCCAACCTGACATTAACATATCTGTAAGATCATATCTTATAGATAAATGTTTTACAAATAAATGATATATCATTTATAGATGAAACAACATAAGATCTAATTTAACAGTGAACCTTTCATTACAAAATATTAATGAAGTGTTTTAAAAAGTAGTTTTGTCCTATGGTTTTCTCTGTAGGGCTTTTGTAGTATGGGGATTTTGTCGTGAAGTTCATTCATATACTGAACTTAACTTGAAGCCCAATAATAAAAATTATACAAAACGTTAAAAGCTTTTAAATGTATTAAAATACTATTTCTCATACATATAGAATCACGCCGAAAGAGTGTGCTGTATATTTCCCATAATTCTGTATCAAATGAATGTCCAAGAATTTGTTACGATAAATATGTATGTCTTGTGATTATTGACAGGATAGTACTGCATGTTTTATACACCGATCTTTATCTTTTCTTCAAAGTGGGGGAAAAAAAAAAAAAAAAAAAACAGGTATGTAAATACATCTCGGATGTGCGCTGTATATTTTCGATAATTTCGATGAATGCATCACGAATTTGGGATAATTGTAGTACTTATATCCTATGAACAATGCTGAGAAAATATGGTGTGATATACACCCCACAATTTTTTACCGATTGTATAGCTATTTACATGTATAGAAAAACCACCAAGGATTTGATTGTAAATTCCATAGAATTTTGTATTGTAAGAAAGCACTATGATTTCAGTATAACTATTATTGTGTATGTCTTATGATTAATTATGTGAAAAGATGGGGTGATATATACACCCCACATTATTTTATTAGCGATTGTATATAAAAATCACAGTTACAGAAAAATGCCAGAGATTTGCACTGTGCATTCTGTAGAATTTCGTCTTACATGTACACACCATAAATTCGGAACATTTAGATGTTAGTCATTTGATTAATGATGAGAAAATATGGGGTGATATATATACACCCCATATCATTTTATTGCCTATGTGTAATCATAAACATGTATAAAAAACATTGTAGTGACTGACGTTATTGTAAGCACAAGCGAGAATCAAACCAGGAACATCCTATGTTAAATACCAGATGCTATCCACTTTGCCATTGCGTTTTACCAGAAACTGGACTGAAAATCATTCCGGAAAACAACCAAATGATATCGTATGTGTCAATCCTTTCAAAGTGCTCACTTTAAATAAAAATCGTGTATGAGAAACAATAGTGCTTCACAACATTGCTTTTGTAGAAGCGTAATGACTGGGTCGGCCGTATACTTGAAAACATATGTGTTGCAAGTTTCAAACCAACATGTGTGTCATTTATAATATACACAGAATTATAATCTATATGACCCACATCTTGGTATAATTTACAGTGTAGCCTGATACCTGACTTGTCTTAAAAGGAAAATTCTTTAAAGATGTTCTGCCATGAGAAAATTTATATAAATCATGGCTATTCACATATTCCCCATTTGACATAAACATATCTGTCAGATCATATCTTAAAGATAAAAATATCTTACAAAAAAATAAAATATCATTAATAGATGAAACAACACAAGGTCAAACTTAAGAATTAACTTTTAATTACATAATACTTAAACAGTAATTCAAAAAGAAGCTTTTTCCAATGGTTTTGTATGTAGGGCTTTTTTAGAACGGGGATTTTGTCATAAAGTCCATTCATACACTGAATTTATTTTGAAGCCAGATCAAACAATTATACGAAACATATATTTTTTTTTAAAATATATAAAATAACTATATTTCGTACATAGACACATGATGAAAGAGTGTGCTGTACATTTTCCATAATTCTGTATTAAATTAACGTCTCGGGATTTGATACAATAAATATGTATGTCCAATGATTATTGGTAAGATAATACGAGACATTTTATACACTATATATTTCCTCTATACCCAACACAATTTTATTCCTCAGAGTAAAACAGAAATAATGTATAGTATTTATCATTGGTGTGCACTGTATATTCCCGATAATTCTGTATTTTGTGAATGCATCATGAATTCAGAATAACTAAAGTTTATATCCTTTAGTCAATGCTGAGAAAATACGGGGTAATATATACACCCCACATTTTATTACCGGTTGTATACTATTTACATGTATAGAAAAACACCAAAGATTTGCACTGTAAATTCCTTAGAATTTTGTATTGTAAGAAAGCACTATGAATTCAGTATAGCTATTGTCATGTATGTCTTATAACAATTATGTGAAAAGATGGAGTGATATATACACCCCACATTATTTTATTCGCGATTGTATAAAAATCACATTTACAGAAAAACGCCCCAGATTTGCATGGTGCATTCTGTAGATTATCGTTTTACATTTACTCACTCTGAATATACGACAAGCCTATCTGCTATACTGTATATGTATTTACTGTGGTTGTTTGGGAGCCCTTAGTAACAGTAACCAAGGAAGTCGGTTTATCTTATCACCACGGATCCATGTATTGGCCGAATAGCCTTTACGAAAACGTCTATGTTTACCGGTGAGTTAGGGGCCGTAGACCTTAAATGTAGCTCAAGTGAAAACATTATGGAAAAAGGAGAAAATTCTAGTTGTCAGCATTTTCTAGTTTTTGCTCAATGTTTTCAGTAGCCTTCTTAAGGGTCATTAAAACTTTGGATTTCGTGGTATTTTACAGATATTGTTTTCCTTTTCCAACAATGCTCATGCTGCAACACATGCCATTTATTTCTCATTACGTAATTCCTTTATCTTTGTTTAATATTTAATATTGGTATGGTATTTTGGTTATCATGTTAAACAATAAAACACATGCTACCTTATTTATTATTTATCATTATCCTGTCGACCTAAACTTGAAAAACATGATGCTAAGCACATGGTTAAGTGACAAAGCCGCATTTATTCCGATTTTTACATGTTATTGTGCCTTTCAACGCTAGTTTAGTTAGAACTAAACTCAAGACAGTTTTTACCATGAGTATCAATCACTCTCAACCAATAGTATCGCTGTACTAATAAACAAACATCAATAATAATGACCAGAAAATGATGAAAATATGAAAATGAAGGTGAGAAAATAAATATTCTTACACTGTCCTCGATTACTACTTTGCACAGGCGAGATAACTGATTCTCATTTTGTTCCAATTCCTACTTTGCGAAGGGACAATTCCGTAATTGAATCGCACCAGGCAGGAATTCTTACTTCGCCCGGCAAAATGAGAATTCCTACATTGCGCAGAACATGTGTACAAAACATTGCAGTGACTGACGTTATTGTCAGCGCAAGCGAGAATCAAACCAGGAACATCCCATCTTAAATCCTAGACCCTATCCACTTGGCCGTTGAATTTTACCAGAAATTGGACTGAAAATCACTCCGTAAAACAACCAGATAATATCGTATGTGTCAATGCTTTCAAAGCGTGCACAGTTTAAATAAAAGTCGAATATGAGATACAACAGTGTTTCACAACATGTTATTGCTTTTGTAGAAGCGTAACGACTGGGTCGGCGGTATACCTACATATGTGTTGCAGCTTTCAAACCAACATGTGTGGCATATAAAATATTCACAGAATCATAATATTAATGATCCACATCTTGGTTATTCGCAGTTTAGCCTGATACTGGACTTCTCTTCAAAGGAATTATCTTTAAAGATGTTTTGCCACGAGAAAATTCATATAAATCATGGCTGTTCACATACTCCCCAGTGACTGGGAAAGGCTTGCGCCATGCGCCAGTCACATTAAAATCCAAAATGTCACATCGTTTTTGCCAATGAGTGCGCCCTTGTTCCATTCAATTTTCGACGTCGTAAAAGTACGAAATTTAGTCAGACGAATCTCCTTTGATTGGCGCCGATTAGACGCTCTATAAAATGAGTAGCTATGTGCGTGTGACGTCATGTTTTCAATCATAAAACGCTTATTGAATATTGAACCTATTTTGTCGTCTTGATGAAACTACCCTGATTTTGCCGTAAAATTCAAATTGAACAACTACCTAAGCATTAGAATATACCACCGAAAATTTAAAATTGCATGAAGGTCAGGGCTCCATCAGTAATTTCTTTCCCACAATGATCGTTTATTAATAGCCTCATACAGACGATCCTAGCGAGAATCAGAGCAACTCTCAGATCACATCTCTCTCCGAGCCTATCCCAAGCATATCCATGGACATGCAGCAAACGTTTATCAGTGTATATCATGCTGATTGAGAAGGCCACTTTTTTTTTCATCATGAATTAGATAGGTAACATTCTCAATCAGCTTATGGTCTAATAGTATTTATGTTCCCTGCTACCCTAATTGATAAGTTCATTTCAGTCATCATGCTATAATACTGCTAAAAGAAATAAAAAGATATGAACGTAGATCGTTGAAAAAAAAAAAAAAAAAAAAAAAAACGCGAAAACCCATGACAAAACAACGGTCAATTTGACACCGCCCGATCAGAGTTGTCTCAAATTGTTTCTTCATCATTTATAATGAATTTAAACAGTGAATTTACATAATTATATGTAAAGAGTGATAATGAGAAACAAAATTTTTTTTTTGTTTTATTTAATGAAATGAAAATAACAATGAAAGAGGGTGAAGGTCAGACCTTCGTCTTATGGAACAATGAAAGGGAGGTGAAGGTTAGGCCTTTGTCTTTTGGTGTCATCCTTATATTTCCATAATAACCAAGTAATTTTGACCCTTGATCATTTCTCTTTGACGCTTGGAAATTTCATTTTGACCCTTGAAAATTTCGGCCCAAGATTCAATGACTTGAGATTCAGGACCTAATGAGAACCCAGATGACTATGTTTGATTCCAAGCATTAAATATAGAACCAGATTAAGCATTTCGCTACATTTTGACTTGCATTGGGATAGTACTATTTTAAAAAAATAAATGAAAGCAATTAAAAAATTTTGTGTTTTTTTCTTAAATTGTCACATTGGTTTTCAAAATGTCACATTGATTTTCCTGGAGGAAGGGACATTGTCCCATTGAAAATAATTCTTTTCCAATCACTGATTCCCAATCTGACATTGACATATCTGTTAGATCATATCTTACAGATAAATATCTTACAAATACATGTAAATGATATATCATTAATAGATGAAACAACATGAGATCAAACTTAATAATGAACTTTTACTGACATAATACTTAAGCAGTATTTTAAAAAGAAGTTTTGTCGTATGGTTTTGTCTGTAGGGCTTTTTTAGCACGGGGATTTCGTCGTAAAGTCCACTCATACACTAAATTTAATTTGAAGCCCAATAATAACATTTATACAAAACGAATTGTTTTCAAATATATTAAAAAATTGTCGCACTCACAGAAACACGCTGAAAGAGTGTGCTGTATATTTCCTGTCATTTAGTATCAAATGGACGTCTCAGAATTCGGCATGGTAAATATGTATGTCCAATGATTATTGATAAGATAATACGAGACATTTTGTGCACCAAACTCTATTTTATTCCTCTACAACCAACACAGTTTTATTCCGCAAAGTAAAACAGAAATGATATATATAAATTATCTCTGGTGTGTACTGTATATTCCCGATAATTTTGTTTTCTATGAAGGTCTTAAAATTCGGTATGATAAATATGTATGTCCTGTATTATATTTTGTATAAAAATTACACGTGCAAAAACGCCCGAGATTTGCACTGTACATACTATAGAATTTCGTACTGTATAAGAAGGAAGTTTAAATTGCATAATTATATTTAAGCAGTATTTAAAAAGTAGTTTTGTCCTATGGTTGAGTCTATGGGGCTTTTGTAGCATGGGATTTTTTCCTACAGTCGATTCATACATCCAACTTAATTTGACGCCCAATAGTAAAATATTAAAAAATACAGAAATACGCTCAAAGGGTCATAATGAAAGATGATTTATGATTATTGATGAGATAATATGGGACATTTTATTCATCCAACGTTATTTCATTCCTCACAGTGAAAAAGAAACATGAACTGAAAACATCTTAGGTGTGCATCGTATATTCCCGACAATTTTGCACTGAATGAATCCATCATGAATTCGGAATAACTGAAGTATGTATATCCTATAATCAACGATGAGAAAATATAGGGTGATATAAACACACCACACATCATTTTATTCCACATTGTATAAAAATTACATTTATAAAAAAAATCCCAGATGAGTATTGCACAAGTGAGTGAGTGAGTGAGCGGCCGGACGGGCGGGCGGGCGAGCCGGTGATCGATTGAGCGAGTGTTATTATAGTGACACGTGCATATACAAAACATTAAGCAACAACATTTGTTCAGCAAAGGTATACGCCCTGCCCCATGGCCTGTATGTTATCTTATAAGTAAAGTATAGTGGAAAAAGGTACTTAATAACATGCGCCATCAACAAGGATTTATATGTTCAAATCAGTATCAAGACGTCATATGTGGTGTAATAAAAATAAACACAGGGACCTATTGCTAAAGTAGCCTACAATTCCATTATCAAACGCCCAAAATAGCATCATTTTACTGAATTTAACCATACACTTTATATGAAAAGAAATATATATCTGGTAGCATTTATTGGCCTTTTACGAAATAATTTGATTTGTGGCAAAAAATTAAATAGCTTGCTGTTTAGAGCATAAACAAACAATTCAATAGGTATGGAGCCCTCAGATTATGTGGTTTGTATTTGTAAAGGGCAGAAAAAAATTCTGGAAGAAAAAAAAGAAAAGAAATACTGATGTCTTGTTTTCCAACACTGTTTCATAAGCCCTATTACACATGACTCATAAAACATTTGATTTATTGTGTGTTAAAGGGCTAGAAAAAGAAAAATCCTCAAAAATTCTCCCAATTTAACTTTGCATGACATAAAATTCAAGGGTCAAATATAGGCCATGTTTGGACAAACCGTAAGGTGTTCTGAATACTGATTACATGTATCTGTAACAGTTCTGTTAAATAGCCCAAAGGCTTGGATTGAAACTAGAACCTTCAGGTCAAAACTCCGTAGGCAAACGCTCTACCACATTGCTACAAAAGCTAGCTCTATAGCAAGACAGATAAGTGTACCCTTATACAAACACAAGCTATACATTTATATCAATCTGTGGGATAGACCAGTATACAACATAATTATGGATCCATGTCAGGTTTCCTTGGCATAGAGATCTGACATCTAGATCTGGAGAAAATTTTGATTGGGGTTTATTTTAATACTTTACTGAATACTCATGTTAACCCTTAGGCTGCTAAGCGTGACTCACTGACCTTTTGCGGACAGTGTAGATCAAAATCAAACTGCACAGAACTGTCCGGTAAGGAGATATTTATCATCCTCAAAGTTACCTTGAAATAGCAACCTTTGGGATTTTACTATCGACTTGAAGGTATCATTTGAGTTATTCAGCAGGACAAGGGTTAATAACCCTGAAGGAAATAGGCAATTGAAAGCATCATGGGACAAGGACAAAATTCTGGTAGACAGTATTTTCTCCGGTTCCAAGATTGTTTTCAATCATAAGAGTGAACTTAGCTCATTTGTATCAGTTTCCAAATTGTTGTCTGCAGCTACATTTAAAGAGCCTAAACCTTGTCATATGGGGAAGGAATGAATAATGAAATAGCATCCATTTAATTACCATTTTTGATTAAAGAACAAAAAGTAATTTATGCATTGATGGTGGATATAGACTAATCTGAACAATCTTACAAAAATTCGGTCCAGTATTGGGGAGGGGGTATCTCGGAAAAGCTGAGCAGCGAAGGGAACTTCTTTCGCGAAAGAAGGGTCACATCCACGAAAGGAAGATTGTTTGCTATGAAATATGGGTTGAATTAATTAAAGAGAGATATCTTTGTCACACTTAATATTTCCTTGATTTTGATGAAATTTACAAATTGAATTTAAAAACTTTTGATCGAAAAAACTTGTGGTTTAGTACCGCTGTACAATATCGTTCCTATTCGTTATCCAGCTAACTTTTCAAAACCGCAACCCACAATATCTCGCGTTGTCTGCAAATGTCATATTCTTCGGAGATTTGACCCGTCTACTACGAGGGGGAGTCAGAAAGTTCGTAGAACGAGGTATATATTTCAGCAGCAGACTATATACATGTATTGTATTATTGTTTTTCAATACAGTCCCCATTTACTTCGATGCACTTAGCCCACATTTCTTTCAGACTGTCTATACCCTTGAAATAGAAGTCTTCGGTTTGGTCCTCAAACCATGCCTCTGTGGCAGCCTTGAGTTCATCATCATCACGAAATCTGGTTCCCCGCAAATGGGATTTCAAATTTCTAAATAGGTAATAATCACTGGGGGCCAGATCTGGATTGTAGGGTGGGTTATTTAGTTGTTCAAACTTACATTCGCGAATAGCAGCTTGTGCAATCCTTGACTTGTGCCCTAAACTCAACATTTTGATTTTCCATCATTGCTTGATGGTCAGTAACTTGCAATACCTCCGAGAATCACACAAATATGTTGTGACAAGTGAACTTGATATGTTCAAAGTGGTGATGTGTTGTCAAAATACGGAAAGAAATGTGTTACGCTTGACCCAATACGCTGTTCTATGAACTTTCTGACCCTCCATCGTATGACGCA
This sequence comes from Hippopus hippopus, assembly GCA_946811185.2. Taxonomy (NCBI): domain Eukaryota; kingdom Metazoa; phylum Mollusca; class Bivalvia; order Cardiida; family Cardiidae; genus Hippopus; species Hippopus hippopus. Next base: position 28,105,096 of record OX328112.1, on the reverse strand, counting down.
TCACTATCCTAAACAGGATAAATATTACACGCTGTCCGTAAACAGAACTACTCTGACACTAAAAAAGTAGCAGGCGAAAAATGGCTTTTAACAATAAATATTTGGTAAAATCAAGCCTAGTTATCGCTCCAAATTTCCTAGAAATACGATACTTTGTCAGAAATAATCTGTAAGGTACAGGCAGTACCACATGTTGTATATAGTTTAATGACTATCATTGTGAGTACCGGGAGTACTTTGATCATTTGATGCTGTAGTACTATTTTTGGAATACATTGTTTCTTTTGAATAAATCATAGATTTTAATTTTAATCAGTGTTAATGTTGTGTTAAATTATATGCATTTTTGTTTTGTTATATTCTGCAATAGGTACATTGTAATTTCACATTTAAAATCTTGGTAGATTATCAGATCAAGAAATCATGACACTTTAAGAAACACAAAATTTTGACCCCGTTCAGTCGACTTATAATTGGTGAATATAAATAGTGCCAAACTCATCAGAAGTCCGCGTTGTTGCAACAATATGCTGCGACAGCAATTTTTCTCCGTAACCCATTACAGAGAAATCACTCGTTTCACGCTGTGGATATAGGCGACACAAGGTTGAGCAGATCGACAGAGGCTCAGCATTCGTCTTCCCATCTACAACGCTGAGGAGCAAACGACGCTCGTCTACGCTTGAAACAGCCCAGCTTCAGAGAGGTCTAGACTCCAAACACGCTAGACCGACTCGGGGAGCTGTTCCGAACAGACCAGCCTCAAACAGCCCAGCTTCAGAGAGGTTCAGACTCATTCCAAGCACGCTGGGCTGACTCGGGAAGTTGCTTCAACACGTCCCATACAGACCCAGCCTCAAACGGACCCGTTCCAAGCAGTTTGAAGCTGAGAAGTCTTGTCTCACAGTTCCAGCCTAGACAGTGAGGGTTGAACAGATCAGTCTGAAACACAGACCGACAGCGGTTCAGCATAACACCGTTCCTGGCCAGCTTCAGACAGACTTGAAGTGCTTCACAGGGACTTGTTTGAAGCCGAATAAGACTGAGAGGGTGTTTGAAGCCAAGTCACGAACGACAGCCTGAAGCAACGTTCATACTCCGTCCGTGTTAAACCAAAGACAGAAGTTTGAGCTTGGCACTTTGTCTCTATAGACTGTATAAGACAGTCGTTTGGCGTCCGACGGATAATCTATCAAGACAGTATTTTGATGCTTTTGTGTTTTTAGTTTCAAATCAATTGAGGCCAGATAGCCTGAGGAAAATTCTATATATCACCAGAACTGTACATATTCCCTGGTAAGACATTGTCACCCGAGAAACAAACCCACTCATCGTCATCATATCTCTTGACATACTTTTACAAGGAAAAAAAAAACTAATTTAAAAAAAATACCTCTGTTTACCGAAAATCTTTGCATACAGTTCTAAACATAGACACAGAAAAAACCGCGATTTACGCTTACAGGGTTTGACAACAAAAATAACGTCCCGAATATGCTGGGCTCATACTGGGGCGTTTCTCGAGCTTATAGGGGCTGTGTTTATAAATGACTGGTGCATAGGTTACATGCTAGCAAACCACCGCTAGATAAATCGTAACAGGTAGGGTTTTGTTGAGAAATCGTTATTATCATTTTGAAATTCGAAGTAACGGTTGCCGTTTTGAAAGGTAGTCGGGTCCTGTACCCAGAATGCCAAAATCAGATAGGTTTGTATTTGAAAAATGCCACCTAGCGCCAGATAATTCAACATCTCGCTCAAAGAAAATATTTCTCGGTGTCAACAAAGGTAACCTCAACAACTCTGACCTGCTCTTTATCGGACGCTGTTAGCGAACGTTAGATTTGTTCAGGGAATATTGTGTTGGATTTCTAGGGCATTTGCAAAAAAAGATGCCTAAACTTGTTGCAGTTATGAATTAAATAACCACATCACGATAACGCCATGATTATGCAAATATATCTGCAGTGCCAGTAGTTGCATCAACAATCATTTTCGAAGAGACAAAATAAAAACGTGATTTTCGCATGCAGACTATATTATTTACTGACCAAAAAGAAGCCCTGAGATAGAAATAATACATTTCTCGCAGGCTGCCTTGGTTTTGCAAGGCAAGAGTTGGAAAAAAAAAAAAAAAAAAAAATGAATTACCCTCTGTGACATATTTTAATAATTCCAAATCCTATATGTACAAATGATCAACATAAGATGGAAAAGGAGACACTTTATTATGACACGTCTGTGTTAACTAATCTGCGTCTAGCATGTACATAGTGCAGCGCTTTTGCAAGTAACCCACTTTGGCCGTGAAACACCGAGATCAAAGGAACACCCAGCTACATGTACGAGTATGTACTATCCATTTCTCTTTTTAGATTACAAAATATTATCACTTTGGTAATTTTATATAAATATGTACATCGAAAAAAAATTAAGTCTCTTATTTTACTCACATCAGCAAAGATACTTTTTTTCTGACTTAAGTTGAGTTTTTTTTTTTTTTTTTTTTTTTTATTGAACTTAAGTCTGTTAATTTTACTTAAGTCCATTTATACTGCTTTGTTGAGCCTGAAATATTGTGTCACCCTAGGATTTGAGAACCTTACTACAGTCTGTTAATGTTACTGAAATACATCTCAAATAAAGAACACTACTTAAGTCAGAACCCGGGACCTTTTTTGGATTTGCGTAAAATAAGGGACATAAGTTTTTTCGTGAACCTAGGCCCTGTACGTGACCAGCTTAGCTACCGGGTTCGGCAAACCTGAACTGAACAATCAGATCCATGATAAAATAGGGGAAAAAAAAAAACACTATAGCACTTCTATACTGTTCTTTTCTTCATCTCTCCTTTTTTTCCTTGATTTACGATAGTGAATCTTTTAAAGAAGTGAGTGAAATCTTATTCTATTAAAACCTTTTACCAAACGCAAAACTTAGCACTTGTCCAGATCCAAAGCATTTGAAGCCGACAGATTAAACGTGGATCAAACGGTTGAAATTGTCTTTAAAAAGTAGATAATATTTAGGGAAAAGTAGAAAATGCGGGTCAGCCAAAACGATCTTGAAAGTTATTACATGTTTCATCACCAGTCACAATTTCATTCATGCGTTTTTGGTCAGCATTATCGTACCTATCTATAGAGCAGATGTGTTGCAGTTAACACGCACTACTCTTTTAGTCATTAGAAAGAAGGTGGGGTATCCACCGGGCGCAAACCTTATGTAGGTTAAAAGGATCAGTCAGAATATGAAAAACAGGTGACGAATTAATGCTATATAATTGACTGATCTCCTCCATTATGTATCGGACATCTTCCTCTACAGCTGCTTAAATCACTGCAGCAACATCACTTCCAGGTGTTGCTGTTGCGGGACGGCCAAATAGAGGCTCATCTTTGATATCCGTTCTAGAATCGGATTTAAACAACCGGCCCCATCTTCTAACTATGGCATATGATAGTGCACTATATCCATAAACTTTGTCTAATTCGGACTTAATATCAGGCGCAGAAAAACCAAGCAATCATGCCCCGAAATTGGCAGTACGCTCTTTGATCTTCCTGAAAATTGAACATTAAGTCTGCCATTTTGAATCGCAGTGTCCATAATAAAAGTACTTTCAAGTGAAAGTTTAATTCTCTGTGTAAGCTTACCCCAAGTTCTTCATGCATGTATGTGTAGAGGAGATTCCACTCTTTCTATGTAGACCCCCAGCTGGGCGGGGGGGTAGAAATAGCTCAGCTGTCGCACTACAGCAGGGGTAAGACCTCCCCACTGTGCCTGCCTGTTTGCCGTGGGCTGCAACTCGTGTCGTTCGATGACGGGATCCTGGTGGTTGAGTGGATTCAGAGCTCGGCCCTTTTGATAGCTCAGTTTTCGCAACACACCACTTTGGCCTTGAACTGGACTAAACGAGAGGTCAGGAAGGCCCGTCCTGATCAATCGGCTGGTCATGCCTTGCCCTAGGGCATCTAATATGTTCTTTCTCTTGCACCCTTGTCTCAATTGAAATTACTGTCTTCTCCATATCTATTCCACACTCTTTTCAGATTTTATATTTCTTGTTCTGCTCTAGAAGGCGGTGGCTCATGGGTCAATCGGGTGAAAGTTCTTTGGTATTTGGCTGACATTTGTAACCTCTCAATGATCGTCTAAGCTTGGTAGGACTTTCCGCGAGAATGCATCTGTCCAGTCTAGCCCTTTCATACCGAGTATACCACTGATGTATCCCTGTCATGGTCTGCGAATGGGCTTTCCCCAGACCATGTCCCCTTGTTGGGCTCCGTGGCGGGTGGGGAGCATCGGTGGTGAAACTTTACACACAAACATGGCGTCCCAAAAAAAGGCCAAGCTCAATGAAAGCAAGCGCCCTCTTTCAGATAGTGAATCTGAAACGGAATCTTCAATTTCTACCTCTTTTCACTCTCCACGTTTTATCGTTATCAAGTCCCAAGATCCTTCAAAACCTGTCACAAAACTCTCTCCTTTTATAATAGAAAAACAAATATCTAGCATCCTTGGAACTCCAAAATCTGTTAAAAAACTAAAAGACCAGACCCTCCTAGTTGACTGTCTCACTAATCAACAAGCACTGAACCTTTTGAAAAACACAAAAATTCTTTGACACAGATGTTAAAATTTTCCCACATCCTTCTCTCAATTCTTGTAAAGGAATAATTAGATGCAAAGAACTTGCATAATGCAACTCCTTACAAGAAATTAAAGACAACCTGAAACAACAAGGTGTATCCGATGTTCAGCGGATTTCTGTACGCAGAGATGGAGAGCAGAGACTTACAAACACTTACATTTTAACATTTTCTTCACCTGTTCTTCCAACATCTATCAAGATAGGCTTTCAAATTGTAAAAGTAGATGTGTATGTGCCGAATCCCTTGCGATGTTTTAAATGCGAGCGGTACGGCCATCACATCAGTAAATGTCCAAACCAGGAAACATGCTCTAAATGTGCTCATCAGGGACCTGACCATGACAGTACTACATGTTCAAATCCTCCTCTTTGTATCAAATGTAAGTCTCCACACTCTACCTTTTCAAGAGAGTGTCCTGTATGGAGGGAAGAAAAAGAAATCCTGTCCATTAAATACAACAATAATGTTAGCTTTCCAGAAGCAAGGAAAATATTTGAACAACGCAAGTAAACCTCTTCTAGTCCTAGCTATGCAGGTGTTGTCGGCTCGTCAACTGAAAAAGACGACTGCAGCACTTGTAAGATTCTTGCGAAAGATCTCCATCAAAAATTTCCTGATGTAGCTTCTGAGCTGAAAGAACTTCTCCCTCCATCCACCTTGTCCAAACTAATTCCAGACTCTCCATCTGTGTCTAAAACAAACAAAACCTCTTCTGCACCCTCAAAACCCACAAACTCTCAAAATATTTCTTCACAAAAAACTTCAAAGCCATCTGCCTCTTCGCAAAATATCTCTTTGAAAAAAGCTTCAAAGCCATCTCCCCCTTCACAACAGCCTCCAAAGAAACCCCAACCTCCATCTTTACAGTCTACAACTAAATCTAACGTTTCATCTAAAGATAACAAATCTAATCATATACCCCGATCTCCTAAAAGATCTTCTTCGAAATCGAAACCACAACCCAGAGATACCCATGAATCTTGTGAAATCACAGTCAGAGTAAATGATCCTGTCCCTACCTCCAACAGATTTTCGGAGCTAGAGGACATGGATGCAGATGCTGAGAATCTGGAAGGTGAGGCTTCAGATTCGGAAGCCTCTATCTGGTCGATTTCTAAAGATCCTTGGAACAAGGACACTGACATTTGGCACTCGTCCATACCCGAGACAATAGTAATGAAATCTTAATCAATCTATTTTAAAATGCATTGGTTTACGGCCTCTTTTTTTACGTCAACTTTTATACTTTCTTCATGCACAATGGATACCATAATCCAGTGGAACTGTCGAGGTCTGAAGTCAATCTTTGACGAACTTTCCCTTCTAATCAATGATCACAAACCAGTTGCTGTTTGTCTGCAAAAAACCTTCCTTAAACGGGAGGATGATATCTCTATCAAATATCATTCCATTTACAATAAAATCTTTACCGAAGACGAAAAAGCCAGAGGTGGTGTTTCTTTTATTGTTAATAACAACATTCCTCATAAAGTTATCTCTCTTAATACAAACTTGCAAGCTGTTGATCTCTCTTAATACAAACTTGCAAGCTGTTGCCATCAGGTTATCATTACACAGTGCTGTTACACTGTGTTCTTTATATCTCCCCCCGAGCACACCTATCAATGAGACCAATCTGAATGATCTCATTTCCCAATTGCCATCCCCTATATTCTTGCTGGGGACTTTAATGGTCACTATGTTATGTGGGGTTGCAATGACACTAACCAAAGAGGTTTACAGTTGGAGAGCTTCATTTCGAACAACTCTTTGTCTTTCATGAATGATAACAAGTCCAAAACCTACTTGCATCCAGCAACTGGATCTTACTCTTCCATTGATTTAACCTTATGCAGCCCAGTCTTACTTCACAATTTCACCTGGAAAGTGACTGAGGATTTGTGTGGAAGTGATCACTTCCCCATTATCTTTTCATCTACACAACCATCCAGCAGTGTACGACTGCAGAAATGGAAGCTTTCCAAAGCCAATTGGAACAGATTTGAAACCCTCTGTGAACAGACCATTACACATGACAAATTTGGAGATTGCGATGATCCTGCAAAACTTTTTACTTCCCTATTAATTGATGCAGCTAAACAGTCCGTCCCTCAGACCTCGACAAATCCAAAACGTCCTGACAAGCCTTGGTACAATGATGATTATAAACAGGCTGTCAGAGAAAGTTTAACCTCAGGCCTACCAAAGAAAATCATAACCTATTCCGTATTTCCAGGGCAAAGGCCCGTTGTACCATTAGAGAAAGTAAGCGCAAGGCTTGGAGACAATATGTCTCTAAATTAAACAGTAGAACTGCTGCTAAAAAAATCTGGAACATGATCAGAAAGATCAGTGGCAAAGGCCAGCCCCCTCTTAGTCACCTTGCAGTTAACAATACTTCGTTGGAATCGCCCCAGGATATAAGTAGTAAGGGGGAGTCGGATAGGGCAAAATAGGCGATTTGCCCTATCCGACTTACCCTGAGTGCCCCATTCTGCTTACCCTGACAGTAAATGGGGACACGGGTAAGCAGAATGGGGCACTTTCGAGAAAAATGTGTCATTTTTGGCCGATAGTTAGCCTTTAATTGCAAATATCCTACCCCCATGTTCTATTTATAGTAACATTTTCATGCGGATTCTCGGATTTTATCGGTTACTCGGTCCCCTTGTGAGCTGTTGCAGAGATTGGACAGTCCCTATCTGACTTACCCTGAGTCCCTATTCTGCTTACCCTGAGTGTGATTAGTCTCCTTACCCTGAGTGGGATAATGTGGAGCTGTCTGGCCTTAGACTTTGTTTTAGTACGGAATACTGTCTGATCTTGATCCACACTGCGTCAGAGCAGAGGTTAGGGTGTAGGCTGGCCTTTGACTTTTAGGATTGATATGGAATACAGTTTGATCTTGATCTCACTGTACCAGGCTGAGGCTAAGGGGAAATGGTTGGACTTGGGCTTTTTTGAGTGTAAGTCTTAGTGAAATTGACAATTTGAAAGATCACTCTTTCTTGGGGAATGGTAGCCCTGAAAAGGGCTGTTTGTGGAGGCTGTGTTTTTAGGCACAACCTCCAACTTTTCTGCAGGCTGGACAGCTGCTTGCTGTCCGCCTCTTCAGCCTTCTCAACTCTGTCTCGTTGAGATCAAAATGTAGAGAGAATGGTGGCTCATCGTCGTCATCCCAGCATTCCGTCACTGGAATGACGGCCTTCTTCTCGTTGACTGGTGGCAGTGGTGTCGGCTTCAGGCCTAGTCCACCATCAAGAAAGAGCAATCTTTCTTCAAAGAGTGGGCATCTATTTTCGTCTTTTTTCCACTCTGTTGGTGTGATGACGAGCTCCACCTTGTAGTTTACTAGTGGGTGTAGTGGTGGTCTTTCTTCCTCAGCCATCATCTTCTCCACTTGGCTATTTACTCTAATTTTAATGAGAGGGTGGTTACCGCTCTCATTAAATTGTGGACGGATTTTCTGAGTTCTTCCATCGTTCAACTGTATAGGAAAAAATCGTCGGCTTTTATAAGCTGGTGGAAGGATTGACCTACTTTGGCTCAGAATTAACGGTGACCAATCAAAATGTGTAATGATATAACGAACGAATCGATTGGACAACGTTAATTCTATGTCAAAGTAGGTCAATCCTCTTGTCAGAACTAGGAATGACCTAATTTGACTCAAATTAAGAGCGCGTTCCCGGGCGAAAGCACCCTCGACAAAGGGGGTTAAACACTATGTGTTATTAAGTGTAAGTCATAGAGGTAGAAATGCTAAAAAAATTGAAAAGAATAATCTTTCATAATTAACGTTTTTGACCAATCAGAAGCTTCATTGGTTTAATGTTGACCAATCAGAAGCTTTGTTATATTTTTTGGGTGAGTAAAAAACTAGAAGGAGAAGATTCGTGTTATGCACAGGAGTTTGGACTTAGTCTTTTTTTTGATATGGAATACAGTGTGATTTTAATGCCCACACTGTCTCTGGTCAAGAGGGTTGGGAATAGACTTTTTTTGTCTGGTTAGAGCAAAAAAATTGCAGTGGGACTATGACTTTTTGATCACCTTCTCTCAGTAAAAAAAATAGACGTAGGTTATCTCCCCTGATTATCACGTGACCTTCTGTTACCTATTCTCTCTCTACCCTGAGAGGGTTTCGTACCCAGTTTACCTACCCCCGGGTAAATAAAGTGGGTACTTTTGGGGAAAATGTGTCATTTTTGGGCACCACTTAGCCTTTAACTTATGTGGAATACCTTGGTTCCTTGGTCTTCACCCAAACCGCAACATTTCGGATAAGTTGTGAAACGAATTCTACTTTCGGTTGTTCTATTTCCGGTTGTTCTACGGGAACTTAAGAAAGTCACTTGACCTCCTGGCAACCATGGAAACGAATTTGTCCTCCCAGGTTACTTATCCGTGAAGTCTGATCTCGATCCACACGGTCTCAGAACTGAGGCTAGAGCTGGATTGATCCCTCTACTCTGAGTGGATTTTCCCTATCCCGGGTAGAGGAACTGGGGAAAAATGTTTATTTTTGGTCTTTGACTAGTTTGATTATCTGAGGTAGGCTGTGGATCTTTAATCCCAAACGCAACATTTCGGATAAGTTGTGTCTAGCTGGCTTATTACTTTTTTTCAAGGACCGTATTCACCAACAATTGTCTCAGATCAGAGGCTAGGGATGGTTTGGAGCGTTCCCAGACTCTCTGCTAGGGTCAGGACTGCTTTATTGTTTACTTTTATCCATTACTTGGACTTTAATTGACTTCAGGATTGATATGGAATGCAGTTTGATCTTGATCTCGCTGTACCAGGCTGAGGCTAGGGTGAATGGTTGGACTTAGGCTTTTTTTGAGTGTAACTCTTAGTGAAATTGACAAATTTGAAAAGAAAGATCTTCTCTTGGGGAATGGTAGCCCTAAAAAGGGCGGTTTTTGGAGGCTGTGTTTTTTAGGCACAACCTCCAACTTTTCTGCAGGCTGGACAACTGCTTGCTGTCCGCCTCTTCAGTCTCTTTAACTGCTGATCGTCCAGGTTAAAGTGTAACGAGAACAGTGGTTCGTCGTCGTCACCCCACCGCTCTGTCTCTGGGATGACGACCTTCACTTCGTTGGCTGGTGGTGCCGGCATTGGTGGTGATGGATAGTGAGCCTGAGTCTGGTTCTTTAATCCCCAAACCGTGAAAATGTGGAGCTGGTCCCTAGTTTGCTTACTCCCGGGTAAACAAAACTGGGGACCAAATGTGCAAAGCTGACACCATTCTACCTCATGATTCTATTGGTTTGTTACCATTTTTGGTCGCTATCCTCTCTACGCTGCGTGGAATTTTTGGTGTTTAGTCGCTAATATTGCCTACCCCCGTATAGGCACTATAGCGACTAAATCGTGAAATTTCTCATTTTTGGCCATCACTTGGCCTTTAATTAGTCACGCATTGGTTAATTCCCTTTTGGTTAGACAGAACCTTTGATAGCATTCAGGTGAAATCACTCAGGTGAACTAGGGACCAACACGCTTTATTGTTTACTTTTAACCCACTACGTAGGCTTTAAGTGGGGTTAGGGCTAAAGACCAGGACTGGGTTGGACTTCGACTTTTTTGAGTGTAACTTAGAGAAATTGACAATTTGAAGAAAGATGCTCTTTCTTGGTGGTGGGATAACCCTGAAAAGGGCTGTTTTTCTGTCTTGGTATGTTTTTTCCTTTTTTGGGATCTTGAAATCATCGAAGTCATCAATCTTTTTTTCCATATTTGCCCTCACCCGTTATTGTCGAGATTGCCCAGTTGTTGAGAACTCCTTGTTTTTTGTTAGGTTGATTGTTGCCTCCCTCTGATTTTCGTTTAGTTGCTTTTGGCTGCTTTTCCTTTGGCTGTTGATTTTCCTTCGAGATTGTGCAGTTATTGAGAACTCCTTGTTTTTTTTGTGAAGTTGACCATCGTCTTCCTCTGATTTTCGTTTTGTTGCTCTTCGCTGCTTTTCCTTTGGCTGTTGGTTTTCCTTTGTCTGTTTTTCTTTCCTAACAACAGTTACGATCGACTCTACTAGTTTGTGAAAACTACTTTTATCAAACTCAATCTCCACCGGGATTTTCACCGGAATCTCATCAGGTGAAATACGCTTTTTCTGGTGGTATAATGTCTCAATGTTTTTGCTCTGTTGTTCGGTGTTTGTGTTCAAAGTCTTTATCTCCTCCAAATGTTTGTACCTTATGATAGCTTTCCTTAGGTAAAACTGGTGTGGGACTTAGTTTTTTCTGTTGCTCGGAGAAAAGCTTTAGTCAGTAAAGAGTTCTCTCCCTTGCGTCAATCGAGCAGAGACTATTGTCCACTATTGTGTCTTTAAATGGCCGATTTTTGTCTTTAATAGTCATGCAAGACAAAATTACTCCCGGATGATCTTAGTTTCACAGTTTGCAGAGATTGGGGCATCCCCAGACTCCCTACCCCAAGTGTGATTTTTGGTAAAAAAATGTTGAGCTGGTCCCTCGTTTGCTTACCCGGGTAAGCAAACTCGGGACCAAATGTGCAAAGCTAGCCCCATTCTACCTAATGATTCTATTGGTCTGATACCATTTTTGGTCCCTAGGCTCTCTACCCTGAGTGGGATTTTTATGATCTTGAGCTGTACTGTCCGCACATTGAGTTGCTTTCGTCAGTCTATTAGCCGAACACTTGCAAACGGAGTTCTTAATTAGATGGATGGGTGGTTGGAGGGGGTTTGTACAAAATGTGCAACACTGACCCCATTCTACACCATCCTTCAGTCCGTGCTTTGATTTTTTTGGTAGCTAGGCTACCTAGCCTGAGAGGGATTGGTTCATAGTAACCGAGGGTGGACTCAGGCAAAACTGGTGTGGGACGTAGGTCTTTTTTCAGTGTTTTTCTGCTGATCGGGGAAAGGCTTTAGTCAGTGAACTGACACTGGATTTCTCTTCCTTATGTCAGCTTTTTTCCCCATCCCGAAACTGGCTTTTGCACTTAGATTGGAGTCCCGTGGAAGGGAGAGAACTGAAGACAGAGAGGGGGATCTCTAGTGACTGCTGAGGAAAAGGATGGCTATCTATGATGGTTTTTTTTCCAGACAAAATTGGCGTGGGACTGTTTGGGGAAAGGAATTGCTTTTCTCAGGCCAAATTGGCGTGCGACTTAGCCACTTTTTTCGGTGATTTCTTTGTTCTTCAGGGAAAGCTGAGGGTAGGTTGTCAACCTATGATAGGTTTTCTTAGATTTTTTCAATGATTTTTTTTGGTCAGAGGATAGGGATTAGGATTGGACTTAGACATTTTTCATTTTGTTTTGGGTCTAGGGCAGGGGTTGGGCTTAGACTATTTTCTTTTTGTGTAACGAAAAAAAAAAAAAAAAAAAAAGACTGACTCTTTCTTGGACTGAAATTTGAAGTTTATCTCTTTTAGAGAAAATTGACAATTTGAAAGATTACTCTTTCTTGGTATTTGGTAGCCCTGAAAAGAACTGTTTTTTGGAGGCTGCGTTTTTACGCACAACCTCCAACTTTTCCGCAGAATGGCCAGCTACTTGCTGCCCACCTCCTCAGTCTCCTCAACTCTGTCTCGTCGAGATCAAAGTGCAAAGGAAATGCCGATTCATCGTCGTCATTCCAACACTCCGTCTCTGGGATGACGACCTTCTTGTTGATAGCTGACGGTGGTGACGAGCTTTCTTCTTTTTCAACCATCAACTTCTCTACTTGATGTCGGCTCTCTAATTTTAATGAAAGGGACTCTGCCACTCTCATTAAGTTTCGAACCCACTTCCGAAGATCTTCCATCGTTCAATTGTATAGGAAAATATCACTGGCTTTTATACGTTTACGGATGGATTGACCTACTTTGACTCTGAATTAAGAGCGCGTTTCTGGGCGAAAGCACCCCCATGAATTAAAAAGAATTAAGGAAACGTTCCTTAGGGGTGAATGCATCCCATGGAAAAAACATATAGACTTTTGTCAAAGTCAATACATTGTTGATTTCACAAGTCAAAAGCAAAACAATTTTATTTTTACAAGTTTTTTATTTAAAATTTTGGTACAATGAAACAAGACATGAACTGTGAAAAAACAATTGAATGAAAAAACAATTGAATGAAAAAACAATACTGTGGTGAAACATTTTTTCAGGTGAAAACATTTTTTCTTAAAAGCAATTTTATTCTGTTGCAAATATTTTTTGTTAGAAAATGTTTCACAAAGTTTTTAAAACTTTTTGTTCTGATGAAACATTTTTTTTTTTTTTTTTGTTTTTCCAAACACAAAGTTCATTTTTTACATAAACATTTTTGTTGGTAAAACATTTTTCTTAAAAGCAATTTTGTTCTGTTGCAAACATTTTTTGTTAGAAAATGTTTCACACACTTTTTTAAAACTTTTTGTTCTGATGAAACTTTTTTTTGTTCTTTTCAAAACACAAAGTGATTTTTTTACATAAACATTTTTGTTGGTAAAACATTTTTCCTAAAAGCAATTTTATTCTGTTGCAAACATATTTTGTTAGAAAATGTTTCACACAGTTTTTAAAAACATTATGATGAAAAATATTGATAATGCATTATTTACAATGACATATTGACAATGAAATATTGACAATGAATTATTTTTACAATGAAATATTTCTTACAATATAGCATAAAACATTTTTTTTAACAATATAACATAAACATTTTACAATGCAAATTCACAAATACCCCGAGTTTTCCATTTTTCTTCATGTTCCGTAATAACTTTATGCAATTGCTCATTACCCAAATACATTGAATATTCACTGTCTATCTCACTGATTTCACGCATCCTTCTGTATGGAAAAACATGTTTTGTAACGTCTTTTGTTGAAAGAGATGAATATACACTTTCTTCTGTAACATCTCTATCAAATAAAATATATCCTTCCAAGGTATCCACTATTTCCTCGTCGTCTTGAATAGATCCTTTTTTGTAGCGTAAGTAAAAGTTAAATAAAACTGACTTCATTTTCAGAACGTTCAGAAAACTTTCTTCTGTTCTTCCTATGATCATGAAGCACCATCGACTTGTGGATCGCATTTGTTTTTCGATACCACCATCTTTCCACCAACAAGCTGCTAAATGTACTTTGAGAATATGTTCTAAATCCGAATCGTCTATCATCATTCCAATAAAGTACTGTATACCATACAATTTGCAGGACGAATCTCCTTTTGCAAAACCTCTGTGCAATTTATCTATCCAAAAGTTTCACACAGTAGAATTTAATGTTAAGTTGCGTTTGTTCATCGAGCGTATGCTGTTGAACGAATTCTCCATAAATCTTTTCACGTAGTTCTATTGGTAAAGGCAGCATATTTTTTTCAGCGATATTTTGCGCGTTACTTTGACCGTTCACTTCAAAACAATGTAACATGGAATTATCTTCTCAACGTTTTATAGCCATAGGGTACAGTGTCAGTATCATTAACAATAACTCTTTTAGTGTATACAGAACGAAACGTTTTTGTTTGCGGTTCACTGGTGACCGTTCTATCTCTATGTCTTATAATTCTACAATCATATTCAATTTTGATTTCTGTAGTGCGATTCAAAGCACATTTTGAATATGTATCGAAATTCACCACTTGATTTGTATTGTAATCCAAAGTAATTCCCTTCACTTTACATTTGCTTTTCACTTTTCCATCTTTTGTTTTCATTTTGTAAGCATAATTCTTTGGTCCTAGTCCTCTGAAATGAGTGATTTTACAATCAGACTCTTCATCAGTCCATTTTCCTAGTCTGCTGTTAATAATGGGTGGGTTCCATAATTCAGGATCATGAATATACATACAACTATCTGTATCGAAATACAAAACTCTATCCTTTAACTTTTCAAGAACACTGTACAATTCCAGCCTTGCATAAGCTGTTACGTAGGCTTCTACAATAACATTGGCTGTAGCGTGAGTATCAATATGTTCCAACTTTGTTTCGTAGTTGACCAAGATGAATGGACAGTCATCTTCAAAGATTTCTACATGCTTCACAATGAAATTTGGACTGGTGACCAATTCAAAATATTTAGACGGATCGTTGATGTATTCCGTCTGGGTCATTTTTTCACGCTGGGCTAATTTTCCCCAAAGACAATTCAACATAATCTTAGCAAAGGCCCTTCGCCCAGGATTTTTTTAAATACAACTTGGATCAAGACGAATACCTTCTGCCTCCTCATATTCACGAATAAACTGTTCTTTTTCCGAATCTGATTGACACCAACTGGGATATCCGCTAGCTTCTTGCTTAATTTTCAAGAAATTATCCACATAGCCTTTAAAGAACTGATCCGACACAGAATCGAAATGTCAAATTTCATACACTTGCAATAGCCTATATCCACAGTCAAGAGCCTTGAACAATTCAAAAGTAACCCAAGTTCCTACCAAAGCCCTCTCTTCTTTACCATGTTTACAAATGTTTGAACTTTCTTCTGTGCATTTCATACAGAGTGGAAACATCATTTTGTTGTTACAGTGAACTGGGAGAACGGGATGAAACAAATCATCTGGGGGTAAAACTTTGCATTTAATTAATCCTTCATACTGACGAATATTGTTCATGTCAATATTCTCTGCAGTCAAGATTTTTGGTTGACCTACAGGATAGGATTTGTGTTTGCAAACATAAGGGTACAGAGAACAAATATCAATGTACTTGATTTCCTTTTTACTTTTTTCCTCAACATCATAGGCAATTTTTATTGCATTACATCTTCCTCCAGACAGCCCCTCCCTTGGATCAATGGGATCCAAATACGGATATAGCTTTTCAATGAGTTTTTTGTACTCTTCATCCTTTTTCATCTTAGCATCGAATTCATGCTCCCATATTAACTCTACGTTATACCCCATTTTTTTTATATCTCTTAAACGTTCAAAAGTACGTTCGTACAATTCAGACATTGTTTTTCCATTGATGGGATTGATCTGTTTTCGATCTGTATAACATACAGGACAGCCATGATACAAATCCCCAAGGAATTCATAGACAGTGTTTGATTGACAGTGAAAACCGTCTACACTGTATTTCCCGATTTGAAATTCACCACCATTTTTTGCGTGGCGAATATTAATGCCTTTTTCCTTAACTACGCTCTGGACCCAGCGTATCGCTTTCATAGAAAAGCGACGTCTGGATGAATCTTTACTTGAAATGATAGCTATTTGATTTTCAGGCAAATATTTACTTCGCCAAACCTTGTTACATGCATCGGCAATGGTAATCGCCTCTAGAAATGGGCAAATACCGCCCTTTTCAATAAACACCTTTCTGAATTCACCACAACCTCGTCTTAGGATATCAACATCTGATCTACTGTACATTTCCATCTCTTTTTGAAAATAAATTCCTCACCCCTTTGAACTTTATCATTATACCAGACTATGAAATTTGACCTACCCTCTTCAGACATTGAATCGGGTTTGTAATAAGACATGTCCAAGTAGGGACCAATGTAACCCCAGAATTCATCTGTATTTGCCCAGTGAGGGAAGTAACCTTTTTTCATTTCTTGAAGACCAACTGTAGCTGGAAATTTTGCCAAACCGAAGTTCATGAAATTAAAAGAATCGATCAAACGCACTCCATTCAGTTCTAACTTCATAATGTTATTTCCATTCATGATCAATTTTGGAAGTTTTAGCCCAACTTTGATAATATAGTCAAGAATGAACTGTCCGTCATAGCCTTTGAAATTATGCGCAATAGCCGTGACTCCTTTATGATGCTCTGAAAAGAGCCAGTTACAAAACTGACTCAAAGTTTCCTCACCTTGAAAAATAACTTCTCTTCCTTCTTCAAATTCACTGCATGTGGAACAATGAAAATCAAGTGGTTTATTGATACATTCATCACACGCCCTGTGTGCAATACAGTAATTCGGGATATGTACCCATGTGTCTAGTTTACATACCGTATTACCAGATACAGAGTTTTGGATCAAGCAACGATCGACAAACGATATGGGACGGATGGAAAGAGAACAGATATTTGTTTTACATGCAACAAACCAGGACACTGGGCCAGAAAATGTCCAGAAAAAGAAAAGCAGTCAGAAACAGTCGTTTTTGTCTACGTGGATCCACACAGTCACGATATCAAAATTTCACCAGTAATGGGAGTTTGTGGTGAATTTCAGAACATGAAATTCGTCGGTGTTCTGAAATCATTCTGCAACGAAAATAAATGGAAAACAAGCTCACCACAGGGTACAACATCATCGGTTGAAAATCAGATCGAAAATATGCAGATCGACAACACGACTATCAGTGGTGCAGAGATCTGCAAAATAACAGAACAGATAGAGAAAAAAATATCTACAAGCGATAATCTAAGAAAACAACAAACTTTGGAACTAAAAAACAACGAACTGTCTTCAGAGGAGGCTCTTTCACCAAAAGAGGAGAAAAAGCAAAACAACGAAAAAAAAGAGAATGCGAGAAAAAAAAACTGTTTCTTTTACAAATCAAAAAAAAAAAAAAAAAAAAACGAGGATAAAATCTGTCCAGATATGGTATTAAAAACAGTGATAGAGACTGAGAAAAAAATCCCCTCGTAGATAGACAATCTACCCTAAACCATTGCCAGAGGGAAAAAAATGGAGATAGGGAGGGGGTCTCCGCCGACAACTCTCTGGCTATATCTTCCTGGAAGAACAAAATCCTTCCACAAACAGACTAAGTCCAACGCCAGTTTTGTCTAGGAAAATAACCCATCTCAGCTAGGTAAACTGGACCCAGTTACACTTCCAAGGAAAACCGATCCTTATCACAGTCAGCTAAAACACTGAAAATTTCCTAAGTCGGACACCAATTTGGTCTGAGAAAAGTAAAAATGGCTAAGTCGAACGTCAATTCTGCCTGAGAAAAAGCAATAAAATATACGTGACTTTAAAAGTAGAAATTTGTTTTTGGATAGATAAAAAACACTATGGGAAAAGGAGAAAATGCTGAATACAGGCCACTCTTACAAATCATTCTTACGTGACTGACATCGGTCAATAGCTTTTGCTATTGTCGAATTTAAACATGTCCCAGGACCATTCTTTCCCCTATATTCAGTTAATTATCCATTTTTCAGTGAACATAGTTCAAATATTTCGTAGTCAACATTCGTAGCCTTTCAGATTGAAAAAAACATTCACAAACACATTCAATCATTCCGTTAATCTCATTCTTCACTCAACTGTTGTAAAGTTAAGTCGAACTACCACAATGTTTGGGTTAACAATTTTCTTTACATTGGTTAATTGGCTTGAAGTTAACCATCTGATCCAGTTGCTAAATGCAATAGAATCTGGGAAAATAAAGAGAAAAGGTTAAAAGATAACCTGCACAAACAGCCCTTTTCAGGGGTATTCAGCATCAAGACAGAGTGATCTTTTCTTTCAAATTGTCAATTTCTCTAAAACAGATACACTCCAAAAGAGTAATCTTTCTTCAAATTGACATTTCTAACGTTGAGTCCAAAAGAGTAATCTTTCTTCAAATTGTCAATTTCTTTAAAAGAGATCAACTGCAAAAAATTAATCTTTCTTTCAAATTGTCATTTTTTCAAGTTCACTAGCATGAAAGAGTCACACTCCAAAAAAGATTATTCATTCTTCAAATTTGTCAATTTTCTCTATGGGTTCCAAAAGACTAAGTCCTACACAATCTTTTTTTGCCTGAGAAAGAAATCTATCCAGAATATAAATTTGTCATTATTTTCAGCTCTAGGTCTAAAGTATTCTTCAATAAGAAAACAAGGTCTAAAAATCTAGATCTAAAAACTAGTTCTAAAAACTAGTTCAAAAACTAGTTCTAAAATAGTTTAAAAAAGCTTAGATCTCACATTGGTAAGAATTAAAAAGTTAGGCGAAAGTTTTCGATAGATTCAGGGGATAAAGGGAATTTCATCAAGATTTTCTTTCCTCTAAGGCGTAAGGGTCAGATTTTTAGAAAAAAGTTTATTGATCTTGAGAAATTGTAGGAGAACATTACGTCACGCTCCAACCAATCACAGCTTCTATCTAGGGCAACGTTCATTCTGATTGGACTGACGTTGCACACCACCCCAAGCCCGCAAAGCCGCAAAGCTTGCAGCGACGGCGGAGAAATCATTCGACTCTCAGCTCTCGAGTAGTACAGATAAGCAACCACTAGCGGAAAAAAATGGATTTCAGCTTGGGTGATTTCAACTTAGACGATTTTTTGCCACAAGCAAACAATGGAGATATTCTAGCAATAAATTCAACGCTCATCGACCCAACACCAGTCCTATTGGACAGCATTTTTGAAGAGGTGAGACATTTGAATTCGAAACAAGATTCTGTAATGACTCGCATTTTAGAAGAACTACTGACTTTTAACAAATATTTGGTGGAGATAAAGACTTTGAACGCAATCACCGAACAACTGAACAGAAACATCGAGGCATAATGTCAGTAGAGACAACGTATTTCAACTGTTGAGATTCCGGTGAAAATTCTGGTGGAGTATGACTTTGATCAAAATAGTTTTCATAGGCTAGTAGACTCGATCGTAACTGTTAGTAAGAAAAAACAGCCAAAGGAAAAAACAATGGGATGAAAAAACATCCAAGAGCAACAAAACGAACATCAGAGGATGATAATAGTCAGCTTCACAAAAAAAAAAAAAAAAAAACCGATTTGTCAACAGCTGCACAATCCCGGTATTGACGGGGCAGGGCAAATATGGAAAAAAGATTGATGACTTCGACGACTTCAAGATCAAAAAAAAAAAAAAAAAAAAAAAAGCCAAAGAAAAAGGATAAAAGCTGTCACTAGAGGGAAAAAACATACCAAGACGAGAAGGCAAAACAAACAAACAGCCCTTTTCAGGGCTACCAAACACCAAGAAAGAGTAATCTTTCAAATTGTCAATTTTCTCTAAAAGAGATAAACTTCAAATTTCAGTCCAAGAAAGAGTCAATCTTTTTTCGTTAAACAAAAAAGAAAAAAGTCTAAGCCCAAACCCTGCCCTCGACCCAAAACACAATGAAAAAAGTCTTAAGTCAAACCCCAACCCTGGTCTTTTTGCCCTAACCCACTTAAAGTCCAAGTAGTGTTTAAAAGTAGTGGATAAAAGTAAACAATAAAGCAGTCTAAGTACAATACAGTCCCACTGATCTCTACTCTGACGTGTGGTAAGGACTGAAGATCAGGTTGTCTTCTATATCAAATCAATGAAAAAAAGTCTAAGTCAAACCCTGATCTTTTTTTGCCCTAACCCCACTTAAAGCCCAAGTAGTGGTTAAAAGTAAACAATAAAGCAGTCCTAACCCTATTCCATCTTACCCTATTCCATATCACGGTCTCAACCAACAGCTGACTAAACTACAAACTATGTGACAATCCTTCTTAGCGTAGCGAACCTATATAGTCTTACTATAGCAATATGGGTACGAAGTCCTTTTGGGTACGAAAACCCACTCAGGATAGTCATACTATAGCAATATGGGTAAAAAAAACCCACTCAGAGTAAGTAAGTAGGATATTTGCAATAAAAGGCTAACTATCGGCCAAAAATGACACATTTTCTCCGAATTGAGAAGATTGAGGAGGCAGACAGCAAGTAGCTGTCCAGCTTGCAGAAAAGTTGGAAGTTGTGCCTAAAAAACAGAGCCTCCACAAACAGCCCTTTTCAGGGCTACCATTCCACACGAAAGAGTGATCTTTCAAATTGTGAATTTTCAGTCAAAAGACTTTCAGTCAGTACAACCCCACTCAGGGTAAGCAGAATAGGGACTCAGGATAAGTCAGATAGGGACTGTCCAATCTCTGCAACAGCTCACAAGGGGACCGAGTAACCGATAAAATCTAAGAATCCGCATGAAAATGTTACTATAAATAGAACATGAGGGGTAGGATATTTGCAATTAAAGGCTAACTATCGGCCAAAAATGACACATTTTCTCCAAAGTGCCCCATTCTGCTTACCCGTGTCCCCATTTACTGTCAGGGTAAGCAGAATGGGGCACTCAGGGTAAGTCGGATAGGGCAAATCGCCTATTTTGCCCTATCCGACTACCCTTTACTACTGATATAGCTGATGCTCTTGCCGACAACTCTTGCAAAAAGTCTTCCTCTGCAAACTATTCTGAAAAGTTTCAGAGGAATAAAGCCAGAGAAGAAAAGAAAAACCTAATTTCAATTCTTCTAATTCAGAGCATTATAATAAACTCTTCACCTTTAAAGAATTAAAATCTGCTCTGAATAAAGCCCACGATTCCTCTCCTGGCCAAGATAAAGTTCATTACCAGTTTTTAAAACACTTACCTTTTACTTCTCTCTCCATTTTACTTGATATTTTTAATGATATCTGGCAGTCAGGTGATTTTCCTTCATCCTGGCGGGAGGCACTAGTCATTCCTATCCCAAAACCTGGCAAGAATGCTAGTGACCCAGCCAACTATCGTCCAATAGCTCTTACTAGTTGTCTCTGCAAGACCCTAGAACGTATGGTCAACGACAGGCTTGTCCGGTTTTTAGAGAAAAACAACCTCATCGTTGATGTACAGAGTGGATTTCGTCGCCAACGTGGCACCATCGATCATCTTGTCCGCTTTGAAACCTTTGTCAGAGAAGCCTTTATTAATAGACAGCATGTTGTATCTGTCTTTTTCGACCTTGAAAGCGCTTACGATACATCTTGGAAATACGGAATTCTAAAAGACTTGCATGACTTTGGTCTTCGAGGCTGTCTTCCTCATTTTATTTCAGCCTTCTTGGATGAACGTCTTTTCCGTGTCCGAGTTAGTAATACTCTCTCGGCAGCCCGCGAACAGGAGATGGTTGTACCCCAAGGATGTATTCTCTCTGTTACACTTTTCAGTGTAAAAATAAACAGTATAGTTAAAGCTATCTGTCCTGGTGTAGACTGTTCCCTTTATGTTGATGACTTTGTTATATGCTTCAGATCTCGAAATATGAATATTATTGAGAGACAACTTCAACAGTGTCTCAACAAACTCCAAACGTGGTCTGATGAAAATGGCTTCAAATTTTCAAAGTCCAAAACGAAGTGCATGCACCTTTGTAATCTACGTGGTATTCATCCAGACCCTGAACTGTATTTGGACAAAACTAAAATTGAAGTCGTATCTGAGTTTAAATTTCTTGGAGTCATCTTTGACAGAAAGCTTTCCTTCCTTCCTCATATCACTGCACTTAAAAAAAAGTGCAAGAAGGCTCTTAACCTTCTAAAGGTTGTGGCCCATTCTGAATGGGGAGCAGACCGTAAAGTCCTCTTGCGGCTTTATCGGTCTTTAGTTCGCTCCAAATTATACTATGGATCTATTGTATACGGATCTGCCAGTAAATCTTACCTTAAAATTCTTGATTCTATACACCACGAAGGTCAGCGTCTTGTACTTGGAGCTTTCAGAACTTCTTCCGTCAATAGTCTCTATGTTGAGGCTAATGAACCTTCTCTTTCTTACAGGAGGGAAAAACTCTCGCTTCAATATCTTTTAAAACTGAAGTCGAATCGTTTTAATCCAACTCATAACATTGTTTTTAAACCTCAAAATAAACGTCTTTTTGAAAGGAAACCAAATGTTATTCCTCCATTTGGTATCCGCATGGAGCCCATTGTAGATAACCTTGGCATAGACACTGAGTCTATTGCCGACTATAAAATCTCTGAAATCCCTCCATGGACACTAAACAGTGCAAAATTCAGATTTGACCTTGCATCTGACAAAAAGTCTGTCACGGATAGAACTGTGTTTCATGCTAGATACAACGAGATAAAGGAGCATTATTTTTCCTTCAAACCCATCTATACAGAGGGATCTAAAGGGGGAAATTCTGTAGCAGCCTCCGCTATTTATGGAGAAAGGAGCTTAAAGTGCCGCCTTCCAAACAACTCCTCTATCTTCTCTGATGAAATTAAAGCAATTGATCTTACCCTTAATCTAGCTGAACGTTCTAATTCCAACCGTTTTATTATTTTTTCGGACTCTTTGTCAACATTACAGGCCCTTTCAAATCAACGACTTGAGAATCCTTTAATCTGTAGTTCACTTGAAAGGATCACACAAATTTCTTCTATGAATAGACTGGTGTTCTGCTGGCTTCCAAGTCCTGTAGGCATCAAAGGCAATGAAAATGCCGATAGGTCTGCCAAATCTGCACTTAATCTTCCCATTTCAGATTTTAAAGTTCCACACACTGATTTTAAATCCTCCGTTTTAACACATATCCAATCTTCTTGGCAATCCCAGTGGGATGCTGATGTTTTCAATAAACTGCATTCAGTTAAACCGTCCCTTGGTGAATGGTGCCCTGTTTACAGGTCTGTTCGTCGAGAAGAAATGATAATTGCACGACTTCGAATTGGCCATTCACGCATCACATATTCCTGGCTCTTGACCAGACATGATGCCCCTGAATGTATTCCATGCAATGCATCCTTTTCTGTAAGGCATATCCTACTGGATTGCATTGACTTTCAGCCAGTTCGTTCAAAATATTTCAACGTCGATAGTTTAAAAAATCTTTTTGATTCTGTCAGCGCTGAATCTATGATCGCTTTCATAAAAGAGATTGGCATTTACAATAAACTGTGATATTTACTCTTGAGTTTTTTTACCCATCTTTTTACATTCTTTATACGCCTTTATATTAGATATCTTGTCAGCTGATTCATAGTCTTACCTTTTTTAATCTAAAACTTTTGAGTTTCTACCACTGCTTTTATATTCAGTTTACATCTCCTTAATGGGAGGATTAGCCCCCTTGGGGGCATCTTATCTCATTGGAGACAGGACCTTTTTAATGGGAGTATACTGATCCCATTGGAGGCTCCAATCTTTACCAGTTTTAACGCTCATTTCCAAGGAAAAGAAATATTCTCAGTCTTACCTTTTAATCTAAAACTTTGGAGTAGGCAGGGACGCCAAGCCACTCAATATCATATTTTATGCACATTAAAAATAACACATATTTCTTCCTCATTAAAATATTTCTTACTATCAATCCAACATTCTGTTGAAATCTTTTTATCACATTGTTAACTATATCATTTAAAAATTTTGAGTAGATAGGGATTGCCCTGTCACTCAATAATGCCCCTTATGCATATTAAGATAACGCATAATCCTTCTTAATTCGACCTTTTACTATCATTAATGTATTCGAAAATTTTTCAGTTTAAAAAATTCCACTTTTAACATCTTTTAACACAGATATGCGCGCTAAATGACCTAAGCTGTCGATGCGCCATAAAACAACATTCATTCATTCATTCTTTCTATGTAGGCCCCTGTAACACTTGCCCGAAAGGCGTCGAATAATGATATTTTAAAAAAATTGACTGATTATTACTTTATCAATGCCCCACGTAAGGAGGCAGCGAAAGTCAATTTACTGAAATCATGTACAAACCCGATCTCAAAAGAATCATCGAACCTTCCGTTTGTTGCACTTTTATTCATTCCCCTTCAAACGGATATTATAACTGTAACGTTAAATTATGTCCGAGTTTAGATCATGAAAATAAGGAACGTAGCTTCAATTCAAATTTTAACTCTTTCATTCTCCCTTCACAAAATACTTATATTCGATTATCTTTTAAGTTTTAAAGAGAAATAGGTGTCATATTATTCTTTACGAAAATGGATGATGGGTTAACTCGATGTTCCTTTGATCTCGATATTGTACTGCGGGGTGGGCGGCTGAATAGATGTTATCCTCGATCCTATCGCGAAAGGAAGTTCCTTTCGTTGTTAGATGGTTACCATCATTTTCTAAGACCCTTTTCCCCTCGAGCTGCAAAACCACGAGATTGTTTGGTACAGGCTTTATTTGTCGTCTGCAAATGCTTTGAATAAGGACACGAGAAATATTTTCTCATGTTGTAAATGATATTTTAACCACCTTTAGATTTCCCCCCCCCCCCCATTTTCCCCCACTCGTTTTACCCCCATCCCCCCGTTTCTGATTAGATAAAGCATGTCCATTTATAGAAATTTAATCTGTATACGAGTAGATGAACATATAAAGCATGTCAGTATAATATTGAAATGCAAACTGTAAACAAGATGTAGGCCTATTTACGGAATTAGCCGAGTTTTGACGAGTGCCAAATGGGAGTAGCCTTTGACAGGGAAAGGAAATGTCAGAAATAAGATCAATCTAAAGCATCGGAACCATAATTGTATTTCAACATCAAATTTGTTTTGGTGAAAATTTTCATTGCTTTTCAGTGCATTTTCTAATTAACCAATCAAAACCGGTCACGTGAAACTGCGTCGAGGGGGGATGCGGTCAAAACGTACCCAAACCAAAACGTACCCAAAAAAATAAGTCAAAACGTACCCAAAAATAAAGTCAAAATGTACCCAAATATAAAGTCAAAATGTACCCAAATAAAATTTACTTCGTATCATTTTCGATGCTATATAAAAATGAAACATAAAATGTATTTTAGCTTTTAAGTATGGTTTAACTCCAAACTCACTTTATTTATTATTTTTTTTTGTTTTTAATTCTTCAAATGGAGGCATGTTTTCAACCTCCAGTTACATTCAATTGTGTTACAAAAGTAGTTTTTAATTAACAGTTTTGCTTACATAAAAGATAATTAACACACACAATGACAAACTGTTACATAGTAAAATGTATAGTTTATTCCCCTTTTATTTAAGGTTTACAAGTAATAGGTTAGTCAATTTATGTTCCATTGAAAATGTTAGGCACAATTAATTCAACATTTTTTTTTTCCACCATCAAGCACAACTTTTCTTTAACCACACTATCCAGAGATTTAAAAACCATTCTGAAAATGGCTTTGGTAAACATTGTGTGAATAGGAGAAAATGTAACAGTTTCCTCCTTTTCCCACAATAGTTGTTATTTGCAAATGTTTTCAATCTCTAAAATTATAAGATTTTATTTTTTGATAGAGAGTTAAGTGTATTTTATTTACGATGCATATTAAATCTGCTGCCAATTTAAAAAAGTCAGTTCATTAGACAACATTTTAATTAAATGAAAATATAGTATAAATGTTATTACTATTAATAAAAAGTGTAAAAATTAGTAACTGACTCACTGCTCTCAGACAACCAAATTTTAAACTTGAACATATTTAGGGTATTTCCAGATGATAAAAATGTTACAAACTGGAGCTTCTAAATGGTAGAAAAGGATAATATGAGAAAAAAGTTTGCAGCAGATCAGTTACTGAATTTTAAAACTCAAACCCTTTTGTTATTCATCTGATTTCTTTTTTATTCACTGAGTGAACTGTCTCTTCATCGATAAAGCCTTAACCATAAAAATATTAAAGTAATTAAATTAATTACCATGCACTGCACAAGTGATTAAAGACCATGTGAATAATTAATTTCTTCTTTTCTTTAAGTTTGTAACACTCTTTTTCAGCGTGCAAATTGCACCTCTGCTATTCAAATAATGTTTTATGTATATTTCATTTTTTTTTTAATGTGTAGATGTTTGTGAAAGTTTTTATGGATAAAATATATCCTGTGTAAGTAATGATGGATAAAGATATTTAAGTATCTGATGTTTCCATTAGTATCAATCATAATAAAAAAAGAAAGATGAAAAAAGACACAACTAGACTACATGTATGTTTGTCATGAAACATTTGATCTACCTAGCTATGTAATATTTTTCATCATTGGTTTTAATCATAAGGCACATCAAAAATAACGCAGCGTTATAAATCATCAACTTGGTGGTGATTGCAACAATTTCTATTACCTTGTACAAAGATAAAAGAAAGAAACATTATAAAAATCATGGGTACATTTTGACTTCACATTGGGTACGTTTTGACTGAACTCGGGTACGTTTTGACTTCACTTGGGTACGTTTTGACTCTACCTGGGTACGTTTTGACTTGGGTACGTTTTGGTTTGGGTACGTTTTGACTGGACTGTAAACCCGTCGAGGTGGTTGTGCAAGGCCAGGGATCAACGATCCCTGGCCAGGACAAAGAAATCACATTTCATTTTGGGAAAACAAAGTAAGTTTGTCATTCATTCTATATCTGATGTAGATTTTTATGATTGGTAATACATTTAGTAGTGTGGTGAATTGATCTTGCTTTGGTTTCCTTCGAGACCAAGCCTTTTCTGATCCGAGCGTGTTCATGCTTTTGAATGTTGTCTTTCCCGCCCTCCGATTTTCTATCAAATTCTGCACGTGTAGATTTATCATAGTTTTTCCCCTATCTATTCAGCGATATTGTTATTTTCATTGAAAAAAAAAAAATGCTCAATTTCGAATATCCTTCGCAAAAAACCCTCCTGTGAGATCTGCTTGAAGAAAAAATGAAAGATCAGTAAAAATCTCGTGCATGACCCAGTTACGATAAATACTCATTTACCTGTGTGAATAGCGCTAGTTAATGCCCCAGTCAAAAATAACGAACTGCCGCCGGACAGCGAGTTTTTCAGGAGATTTTGACAATCATCCAGGGACCGCACAGCGGCAGTGCGGCGGCAGCTCAATTTTGAGACGCCATCCGGCGCCTGTTCGACGTTTAGAAAAAAGTTATAATTGAACGGTGACCGGACGATTTTTGGGCCATCAGGGAGCCCGTTAACTCATCGTTGGTGCGCTGTCCGGTGACCGGACGATGCCTTAAGAAATCAGACGGCGCACGGACGATTTTTATGAAAACGTTTATCTCAAAATTGTCTGGCGACCGGACTGCCTCCTTCAGGCGCAGGACAGGATCGTCTGATGACAGTCAGATCGCCGGGCGGCATTGATTTTGTGATTTATTTCTGGACAGCGACCGGACGGCAAACATAAACTTTGGCAACATGATCATTATATTATACAAGTGTATATTGATATCTAACCTCATCAGTTCATCAGTTCTAAAGTGAAGATGGCACTTATACTGCCACAAAATCTGTTGAATCTTCTTCATCAAGAGAGATTGCAAGCTGCTCGCCGAAGGCAGAGAGCTTTAATAGCAGCTGCTGCTGTTTACGATCAGGAGAGTGCTGGGAGAGGCCACATAGTGAGGACGGGCATTATTCAATATTCTCAGTGATACAATTTAAACGTCTGTTTCTAACAAGTGGTTGACCGCAAATGATAGCATAAATCGTACAGCGACCCCTCGGTGACCGCAGACTTCCCGAAAGTTCACAAAAAGTGTCAGACATTCGGTCTGACAAAGCCTGAAAATCTGTCAGACCGAAAAAAAATCTGTCAGACCGAATCAAATTTAACAAAAACAAAGAAAACATAAGAAAGAAGGGTACCAACTATATCAACTTTATGCATATGATGATATCAAACTATTTCTCCACTCATTAAGACTTTCAAAAGTCACAGACATTTAACCCCATACCAAGCAATCACGAATTTTAACAACCTTGAGGAAAAATGCTTTTGAAAACATTATTGGTAAAGGAGAAAATACTAAACAGTACAAGCAAGTCAGTTCATTAAATTTGTGCAGACAGTGTGCAGCGCATTTGCACCTTTTCCGAGTCATAAACCAACCATTCTCAATGATACTTCCTTTTCTCGATCAATTTTCTCTCCTGTCTCTTTTTTTCATATTCTTTTTTCTATTCAGTGCACTCCTGTGACATTAATTTTCTCTTTTTACCAGGTTTAGTGCCTTCGTAACATTTAAACGACGCCATTTTTGTCCAAAACATTGCGATTACGTTTTCAGCGGCTCGGAATAAATGCCGGACAGTCGGACCGATCTAGCCTGAAAAATCGTCGGTCCTTGTCAAGATTCGTTGGTCATGTCCGTCAGACCAATGTATTTCGGGGAAGTCTGTGACCGGACAGTAGCCTGACAGCGGCCTTAAGTCCGAAAGATGTCGGTACGGGCGCCGTCTTGTCACTGCCCGATGTCCGACCGGTCGCTGCCCGGTGTCTTTCTGAACTGAAAAGCGCATGCACGGCATTTCCGAAGAAATTGCTGTCCGGTGCCCGTTTGATTTGTGACTGCTTGAGCAAAATGTCTTAAAATCGTACAGCACCCGGACGATGTCTCAAATCTTTGAATCGGCGAAGTTGGAAGAAATTGTCCGGTGCCCGTTTTATTTGTGACCTAGGCATAACTCTGTGGTAAAAAGTTTGTTTGCAGTGCTCGTTGAAATTTACTTCATTGATACAACTTTGATCTCATCACAGAGATAATGTTTCAGGTAAAACAAGAGCACAGTGTGTCTGGCTCAGTACAGGTAAAACCCAGGAAATCACATGAATAATGGACTGCCACTGTGACATGACCAAAGTAGTGTTGAAAGCATTATAGAACACTACAAAATTTACCTTTTACCATTTCGTTCCAAGTTTTAGAGACCTTGAGAATGAAGCTTTTTTAAAACAATGTGGGAAAAGGAGAAAATGCTGGTGACCAGCATTTTCTCTTTTTCACAGAATGTTTTCTGTCCTATCACAGACAAATCTTACCATCTGATCAATACTGAATTTGTGTTTTACAAATGCTTTCATTTTTAGATAGTTGGCAATTTTGTAATTTGGTAATGATCAGTTATTTAAATCTCTGAATATTTATAATATGAGCCATGCTCTGGCAAAAGGGAGCTCAATGCATCTCGGTGATGCATTATATCAAGCATGTCATGTCATAATTGTGGTTCAATAAAATCCATTTAGTCAAACAACTGACTATATCTGGAGGAAGTGTAGTCCTTGGATGGATATGCAGTTTATTTCCAAATACGGAAACATTTCCATCCATGTCAGCTTGTGCAGATTGTGCAGACTGACATGGGTCAATACTTTTTGCAGAAGTATTAAGCCCCCATTTAACAGAGCATGGCTCAATTATGCTTTTGCCCTTGTTCCCTCACAGACTGAGAAGCCAGCTAGATCCCATCAAACAAGATTACCAACAAAAACTTCAGTCCCACACACTCAATGTGATACCGAAGGTGGAATATGCTACTGATATTTTCACTCAGGTAGGAATGGCTTATCAGCAATTTCCTTTTCTTGGTACATGTAGAATAACCCACTATCTTTTGTATGAGATTTGACATATAATGCCTTGGGTCTGATCCCTGTCTTCGTGAACCTGAGCAAACCTCGTCAGACAATTGGTCTATAATGTATGTTGCTAGGTCATCTTCAGGCTGCTCAATTACATTTTAATGTTCCTGCAGTGATTAATCTTATAAAAAAAAAGAATTTGGGATAGGACATGTAAACTGCAATGGTTGATTTTTGCTTGTATTCTGCTATACCCTAAATTCCAGTTTACATGCACTGACCATTTAGTATTTTAGGGTCCTTGTAAAGTCATGTGGCTCAGTAGAAAGGTGTAGGGTTGAAAAGATGAAACAGGAATATTGTAGATACTGATCAGACTTCAAAAACAGTCAAACAAAACTGACAGTATGTACAAGGTGGTTCATGATTTGTTTGACTGATGTCTTGCAAGATGCAACAATGTATATCTTCCTTTGTTTCTCTTTCAGATTGTGTAGTTCAGTTTGAGAAGTTTGAAAAATTTGGTCAGAAATCCAGCTGTATCAATTTTACAGGTAAGATGCATAATTATTATATTGTTACAATAAATTAGTTACATCATGGCAGCCAGTGCAACTATTTATGCCTTCCTGCAGTTTGAACACAGTTTTCTTACGAAGTCACTGACTGCTTTCCCACATCACCATCGTGGTAACAATCATCAGTGGTGAGAGAAAACTGTATCTTATTGCAATACCTATAATAATATCCATGAAAAGACAATGGCAAAACTAAGCGGGATCCAAATCAGTTTCAAATCCCATTATGTTACCGAGCTATGGAGCTCTGTTACCGAAGCATGATAAATGAACAATTTTATTCTGTCTGAATTTAATCCTATTGTTCCTTTAGGCCATATGACTAGTTGAAAGAATTTGCAGACAAAAAATTAAATGTTGCTCATATAATGGAGCAGGGCCTGCACTGGCTTTTGTTTTTCTTTTGCCACTATTTTCGCCAATTTAAAAAAACTTTTTGCCACTTTTTTTATTTATGAGCCATTTTATTTGCCACTTTTCCGAATTTAATCGCCATTTCTTTCGCCACTTTTCTTAATTTATGAGCCATTTCTTTCTACTCTTTCGCTACTTTCCTTTTTACCACCATTTATCCCCCTTTATTCCGTTCAGGTATCAGACACAGAGAACAAGGTTTTTCTTGTTTCTTTCAATTTTAATTCATTTGTACAAATATGAAAACATGAATGATGAAAATTACATAAAGTCTTTTATCATGATGGGGATTTAACCCTTAGTGCATGACACAAATTTAGACACATCCAAACCCAAAGCATAGACAGACATCAATTCAGTGTTGCCGAAATAGTGGAAGTTGTTTATGATAGGATAGAAAACATTGTTTGAAAAGGAGAAAATGCTTGTTACCAGCATTTTTTTCTTTTCTCACAATGTTTTCATAAGTCTCCTTTATTGAGGTCATTAAAAAGTTGGCATTGTGTGGGTTCCTAAAACAAAAAAAACATGGTAAAAACACACAATGTTGTTGAATTCTGTTTGAATCTAGAAGCAGACTTGTGCTGCAAGTAGACAGTATTTCTTCCATGTACTTTACAGGAGAAATTATAGTACCGGTATGTGATGAAAGAATTTCTTTATGCCTACCTTGAGTGAAAAACAGTTGAATCTTGCTTTCACTTTTTGATCTGATTTGCTTATCAAATAAAAAAATGAGAAAGGAATTTTATCTACTTGTTGACTCAAAAGAACATTATCTGACCATTAGGTTCTGATTGCCTTGTAATTTATGACCCCACTGATGCAGAGTCACACATTACTTCAAACCCTGACATTTCTCATCAGATTACAAATAATTTCCAGAGTGATGAGAAAAGAAGAAAAAAAAACTTCTTCACGGCTGTAATGAGGACCAACCACAATCTTTATTCAAAAACATAACTAGGACTTGATAAATTTAAAAGAATTAAACTTAACAAGGTTGACAGAGACGTAATCTATATATAGTAAATAAAATAGCTGATAGGCAGGAAAAGGTGTAGAGTATTCTAAAAATAGAGTGCTAAAAATAGAACACTGCACCGCAGATTTTGCTTGAGTTGCCGATGTGAGTAGTGTTGGGCAATCGGTTTAAAATCACAATCGATTATCGCTTTATAATTGGAAGAGCAAACCAACTAGCTATCGGTTGTAAAATCGGTTTTTCCATTTAACTGAGAATGCCTTTTTGCTTTAAATTCTGGGACAATTTGTCCACATGACATTAAGTTTATAAAGATACCATGTTTTGTACTATAAAAATCGAAGGATATACATTACCATTAAATTCTTTGCTTAATTTAATACCCTTTACTTTGGTCCTTTAATCTTAATTTCCAAACCAGTTTAAAAAAAATCAGACTTGTTCATATATCAAGCACTTGCAGATGACATTTTTACCCCTGGTCTTCTATAGATCTATATTTTCATTTCACAAAACAGTCACTTTTTTCACTCATGAACAGAAATTTTAGCTTCAACTTATTGTTTCATTCAGAGATTTGTGTAAATTCACTGTTTAAATTCATTATTAAAGATGACAAGATTGTTTGAAGTGCCTCTGATCGGACGATGCCACGCTGATCATTGTAGTGTCATGCGTTTTCACGTTTTTTCGGTGACCTATTTTTCATGTCAATTAATTTATGGAGAAGTATTATCGCATGATTTCAAATGAATTCGTCATTTAGAATATTAGATAACTTTAAAATTTGTCAATTTACACTAAATAAGAGGATTACGCCTTTATTTATGTTTTCATAAATGACTCGCCAGCTTAATTACCTGTGATAAACAGAGCCGCGTGTGTCCTTTGCATTTGATATTGATCCTGTTTATTAAAGCCCATATATCTGCCGGATGCACGCCAGCTAGTTTATAGGAAGCTTTAGACAAATATTTTATGCGTCAGATTGACATTTAGGTATATATTTTTTAGCGTCAAAGACGGGTCATTTCAAATTTCCAAGCGTCAAAATCCTGGGTCCGGGGTAAAATGAGAACCCTGCCGAGTTGTTAAGTTTTGTCAAGACAACCATGGACAAAAATTTCTTGCTCATTTTTCTGGCCAGTTTATGTGTTTGTTGTCCACCATGTTGAAGCAAAGAGTGTGATTAGTCACAAAACCAAGCGCTAAAAACCAGTATTCGTGTTTTGGGACTGAGCAAGTTCCGGTACCGACTACAATCGATTCCAGGATTTCTCAATCGATTATCGCAGTCGGAAACCCAAACCAACTGACTTTCGACTATAGTCGATCATCAGCCCACCACTAGATGTGAGGAAGGCAAATGATTGTTTTCAAGATTTTTTAATCCTTTGGTTTACCATCCATTATTGTAATTTATTAAAAAAATATTTGTAAAGAATATCTCCAGCAGTAAGAAGAGGTAAATCTGCTTTATTTTATGACTATTTATGTATTGAGAATCAGTACTAATCGTCTGACGTCATTTAAACAAATAAGCAGACGCTTTAACTGTGGGAAAAAAGACAGGGTTTCGTGGGATAAAGGGGTAGATTTAGTGAGTTAGTAACAGATAAGGATCATAACACTCTGCTGTCTTGTCTAAATAGACAAGTTAATAAAGGATAACTGATGTCACCCTTTGTCTTAGATTGCCACTATTTCATGAATATAGCCAGGTCGGGAATTTTTTAAGGCAAAGTTTTTTCGCCGTGCAAGGTTGACTAGGGGAAGTTGAGCCATTGAAGGTGACTTCTTAGCCCACGTCGCCCTGTAGCTTGTTCCCTGCTTCACCCTTTCTCCACTTATCTTGTGAGTTGAGACAAAACTGAAGAATTGCCGATAAAAAAAAAAACTTTCGCCACTTATTTTTGCCAGTTAAAGAAAAAATTCGCCACTTGTTCAGAATTTTCGCATTTGGCGATAATGGCGATCGGCAGCGCTGGCCCTGAATGGAGTGAGTCTTTAAAAGGGAAGAAAACACTGGGAAAAGGAGAAAATGTTGGCTACCAGCATTTTCTCCTTTACCCGCAATGTTTTCAAAAGTCCTTTTCCTTTGGGTTGTTGAAATTCTGGATTGTGTGGTAAAGGGTTTTACCTTTCATGATATGTCACTAACAACTGTTGTTTCATCTAGGTGTTGACTCTGATTATATTTGGTGTTGGTGCCATCTACTGGCAGATTGATGACTCGCGTACCTCAGGACTTCAGAACAGGTCAGTACATGTATTTGTAGGCTTCTTATCAGCCTTGACAATATTGCCACGATCAAGTTGGGTATTACCACTGTTTATGCTTAGAGTATGTTACTTCATTTACAATATCTTAAGTTATTGAATTTTTCACTGAAGTCTTTACAGAATGACAAAATTTTAGACCTGTGTCAATTGAAAGCCTTTGCAGATAACAATTTAAATGTGGCCCAAATTTTAGAGTTTTTATGTGAAAGAGAAGAGAACACAGGAGAAAATGCTGGTGAACAGCATTTTTTCCTTTTCCCACAATCTTTTCCACTACCTTCTTTTTTCAGGGACGTTAAAACATGAGATTGTAAGGTAAAGGGTTAAAGAACCCAGAACAGATTTTCACAAAATAAGTTGGATGAGAGAAAGATTTGGAAAACCCACAAGTAGTGAAAAATTTGTAAAATACGCAAACATTATTTGCTGAGGGGCGGAGAGGAGGGTCCTCTGTGGCTTAGTTGTAAGTTGCAGGATTATCAATCTGTAACCTTGCTTGAAGCTATGGGTTTTTCATGGGAAAAACTGTCTAGAGCCATAGTCTTGTACTGGTGGAACCCAGGACATACATGAATAAGTGAGCTGTTGCAGTGATCTGTCTGAAATTGTGTTGAAAGTGGTGAGAAATACCATTCAATCAATCAATCAAGAAACTTTTTGATTTCAGGGTTGGAGCTTTCTTCTTCATCATTATGAACATG
Source organism: Hippopus hippopus (assembly GCA_946811185.2). Lineage (NCBI taxonomy): Eukaryota > Metazoa > Mollusca > Bivalvia > Cardiida > Cardiidae > Hippopus > Hippopus hippopus. Next base: position 28,070,503 of record OX328112.1, on the reverse strand, counting down.
GTATTTGGCAGTTTGTCAGCTGTGGAAGTGTTTATAAAGAACAGCAATTTTCTTGTAAGTACAGTGTCTTCCTAGTGAAGAAATGCATTGCCTTTCTATTGCTTCATTGCATTCTTTAAAGATTATTAATTGTTAGAGCGCCATACTTTTAAAGATTAATCCTTATCATGCCAAATGAATCTAACAGACTTATTAACCTTAGAGCGCCGAATAAACCCATTAGACCTTTTCATCTAAGAAACACAACCCAAATAATAGCAGTTTCATGGTTGCTTTCTTCTATAGAGCTTCACCAAAGCAGATGTTTTGTGCAACCTGATCTTGATCTACTCTGGCTGCAAAGGCAACTATAGTTGTTAAAGGCTCTAAGGGTTAAGTGTACAAATAAGAGCAAAATAGTTACAAAATCATGATTGCTTTTGTCTTTAGTGTTTCAGGAAAGCAGACTGTGTAGATCAAAGATCAGACTGCACATTTTGTGCAGTATGATCTTGATCTTCACTGGCTGCAAAGGCAACCTATATTTGTTAAAGGCTCTTAGGGTTAAGTATACAAATAAGAGCAAAATAATTACAAAATCATGATTGCTTTTTGTCTAAAGTGTTTCAGGAAAGCAGACAGTGTAGTTCAAAGATCAAAGATCAAAGACATTTTGTGCAGTCTGATCTTGATCTACACTGGCTGCTAAGACAGATATAGTCATAAAAGCGTGTTTAGCGAAAATAAAAATTAAAAAAGGACGAACATTAGCATGACTGTGTGCTCTTTTTCAGACATGAGAATGTGAGTGGTTTCTACAGAGTGTCCTATTTCATTTCCATTGTGGTCTGTGACATTATACCAATGAGATTTCTACCTACTCTCTGCTTCTCAGCTGTGACCTACTTTATGTTGGGTAAGATTACACTTAATACCATAACTTTTAGAGTATGGTAGCTTATGACATAATGTTATGTTGAGTTGCCTTTTCAGACAAGGGAGATCAAGATCAGACTGCACAAAATAAACAGCCTGAATTGATTTGTTTCGGATTAATGGATGTGATATCTAGGGAAAAAATCAAGACATATGGTAGCATTAGCATATGAATACAATAAGATTACTACAGGGTACCTGAAATGGTGTCTTTGAGACCTGCTTCACTTTTTCCATGGTTCATAGATCACTAGTGTTGTCTCTATAACTTGATACCACCTGAAATAAATTTGTAGTATACAGTTCTAGAAACAGTCTTGAACACTATGAATAAGCAACATGAATGTGTTTACTTACCTTGTATACATGATATTTAATTATGTGAAAACACTATTTTAAGCAATATCCCCTTTTATCACATAAAACCTCCTATGGCAGTGTATTAAACCCATGACTTATTTTTGATAATACACTAGTGTATTATCGTTTTTTGGGTCCCGGTACTAGTCAATTTTCAGTCATGAGCGCGTGAAGCCAGAGAAACCAACCACAGCATGTGTGGGAATTTGTACTGCTATGCCGTTTCATGAAAAAAAGAAAAGTGATTGTTGCTAAGACGTATATGCGTGGAAAATTTTTGATTTTCATGCTTGATGAAAACCAAGAAATGCAGGGAAAGTCTCTTAAAATCAGTATTATTACGGAAATAAGATGACTTAACCCCTCTATAAACTATTTCATTCTACTTTCGATGTAAATAACAAAGAACTATCTACTTGTGTATGTACACATTTGAAACCAAACTACAGCTGTAAACATGGACTGGTGAATGGTATAGAGGCTAAGGGTGATGATGTGGGATATTTTTCTTTGTCATTCGTTTTTTGTGATAAATAGAATCATTTGTGTTTATGTATTATCATTTTTATCAAACTTGTTGACTAAAATGTATTTGACGCTCGTCAAGGCTTGAGTCATACAATTTTAGTCAACTCGTTTGATAAAAATGATAATACATAAACACTCATGTAAGATCCTCTACTAAGTACATAATTTGAATATGAGCTTTTACAATTTGCAAATTGACTTATTTAAACCTCATTTTCCTGCGATTGTTGCTGACGATAATGATGATGGGTTTGTAAAACCTTTTGGGAAAAAGAGAAAATGATGATTTCCAGTATTTCCTCCTTTGCCCACAATATTTCCTACCCTGTGAAGGAAAAATCTCAACATGTGATTTACATTTGATTTGTCATCAGCAAACGCTTTCAATTTGGACAAGTTAAAATTTTGTTGTCTGTTAAAGAGTGGAAAGTGTCTTTGAAGTATATAGATAATCATTGTGTATCAAGATTAACTCTAAACAAGATAACAGAATTTTTAGACAAATTTATCTTGGAAATTTTACAGGCAAAAAGTTAATGTGGCTCAAAAAGCTAGGGTAGAAATTTTTTGAAAAAAAAAAAAGATGGGAAATGCTGGATTCAAGCATATTCTCCTATGTACACCATTTTACAGATGCCTTTTTTCTCAGGGTCTTTAAAAAGATGAATACCGGTAATCTAGTAGAAAATAAAATCTGTTTATAGGGTACAGATCTGAGTTTGACAGATTCCTGCTATTTCCTGGCCCTTTTCCTGGTGTCCCTATCTGCTTTGGCTCTTTCATTCCTGCATCATCAGAATATTTGCTGTTGCCAACCTGCTTATTGCTATGTGCTATGTCATCGTGATGGTGAGTGAGAGGTTTATCTTTTCTATTATTTATATTCTAGAGCACATGACTGTATATTTTTCCTAAAAATTCAGTAAAACCTTAGAGCACCAAGTAAACACAATAGACATTTTCAGTCGAAAATAAAACCCAGATAATTGTAATTTCAGTGTTTTTCTGTCCCAGACTGTCTCTGCATAGCGGACAGGGTAGATAAAAGATCGGACTGCATTGTTTGTGTAGCTGATCTTGATCCATACTTAATACAAAAGTAACTATAGTTGTGAAAGGTGCTTTAAGAATTAACCTCGTAATACATTTCCTCCTGAAACAAGCCTAATGCAGGCAAGATTAAGAACATCCTTATAGTAAATGGATTTTTTGATGTTTGGTAAAAATGTACAGAAAAAAACACCATTGTGAGATAGCTATATAAATTCTGTTGAAATGACTGAGGATCATAGTGATAAAATGATGGCTAGTACATACATCTTGCAACTATATACTTACTTGAAATAGTTACTTAGGCCAGTAAGTGGGACTGAATACTCCTTTGCAGACGGTGTATATCAAAATCTTGCTGCACAGAATGTGCAGTCTGATCTTTGATTTTGGCATCCATTCTGAAATGGCAGGATTTTTCAGGCAAAAACACCCTCTGAAATTAGAGTAGATTTTGTGTTGTTTTACTTTCAGATGAAATTTTCAGTTTAATTCATTTTTCAGTATAACTGTTTACCAGACAACAGAATTTTAGACAGGTTCAACTTGAAAGCTGTTTGTAAACGCCTAATAAGTATGGTTCTAAGATGAAATTTGTCCAAGAACGGGTAGAAAACATTGTGGAAAAAGGAGAAAATGCTGGTTTCTAGCATTTCCTCCTTTTCCAACAATGTTTTTAGAACTCGGGATTGTTCAGTAAAGGGTTAAGGGTCATAAGTTTTAAGTACATGTATCTTCAAATTCTTTTACTACAAATTTGATATTTGTATATTTCAGGTGTTTAGTGGTTTACTGGTGAACCTTGAGACAGTTCCTGCTTTCCTGAGATGGCTGAAATATTTCAGTATCTTCAGATACAGTTTCAATGTAAGTACCCAAATTTCACACACAGTTTTAAGTTAATAATTCAAAAACTTTAACTTTGAAGCAAGAAACAAACTTTAGTTGCTTTTGCAGACAGCAAAGATCAAGATCAGACTACAGTTTTTGTGAAGTCTGATCTTGGATTTACATAGTCCACTACATTTCAAAATTGATAGGACACTGATCTGGACCCATATTTATCAGCCATTCTTATCGACACTCATTGTCTAATTCTCAAGAAGTTTTGAAAATTTCAAAGTAGTGTAATTTCTGATTGGCGAAACCAAATGGTTCAGCCAACCAAAGTTTGCATTATTATCTAAATCAAGAATGTTTAAGAATACTTTTTAACCCTATACCACACAATCCTGATGTTTAAAGACCCTGAGAAAAAAGCCTTTTGAAAACATTTTTGGAAAAGGAGATGCCAATAATGAACATTTTCTTCTTTTCCAACAATGTTTTCAACCTATTCCTAAACCAAGTTCAGTTATTCCGTCGACTTCTTTTGTTGTCTGCAAATTTAAGACAGTTGGTGAATATTGACCCAGTTCTCAAAATTGAACTATCAACATTCTCACTTCAGCAAATCATTCCTTTCAGGCACTGTCCATCAATGAACTGAAGGATGTGGAATTTGTACCAGATGGATCCTCAAACTGGTAGGTATCAAACATAGAAAATTTTATGGACCATACTCCATGAAAAGGGGTTTAATGCATCTGCAAAAAATTCTGACCCATGTCGACCTACGTGGCTTACATGGGTCGAAACTTTTTGCTATCTTGAAGTATTTCAAAGGGCCATTCTAACTCATGATTGAGCTGGTTGTTAGACATAATGGACTTTATGGATCCATGATGACTTGCTTAGTATGACACATCACTGAGATGCATTTAAATTCCTTTTGCCAGAGTTTGGCTCTGACATATTAGTCCTTCACCGGATGATCTGATGGTTTTATGTCAATAGCGATGAAGGCTTTTGAGAACATGGTATGAGAAGGATAAAATGCTGATAATCAGCATTTTCTCCTTTTTAGCTCCACTGGCTAGTCTTTTTCTTGTTTACGCGATAAAGTCTGCATTTGTTGTCAGATTTTCATGAAACTTGTACAGTTTGTTTATCTTATCAATAGCTTGAAGCCTATTGATTTTGAAAAAAATCAAACAAACAGTATGGGAAAAGTAGCCATTTCAAGTTGAAAATTTTCATTTCTTGTTTACGCGATAAAGTCTGCATTTGATGTCAGATTTCTGTAAAACTTGCACAATTTGTTTATCTCATCAGTAGCTTGAAGCCTATTGATTTTGGAAAAATCCAACAAACGGTATGGGAAAAGTAGCCATTTCAAGTTGAAAATTTCCATTTTTTGTTTATGTGATAAAGTCTGCATTTGTGGTCAGATTTCTGTGAAACTTGCACAGGTTGTTTATCTCATCAATAGCTTGAAGCCTATTGATTTTGGAAAAAAATCCAACAAATAGTTTGGGAAAAATTTCCATTTCTTGTTTAGGCAATGAAATCCACAGTTTTGATTCAATTCTTTTGAAACTTTCAAAGATTGTTTGGTTCATCAAGGGATTGAACTCTATTAAAAGTGAAGAAAATCTATTTATCTGTTCAGGAAAAGCAGCCGTTTGATAACTTAGCATTGTTTACTCAACAAAGTCCACATTATTTGTCGCATTTCTTTGAAATTTGCTGGGATTGTTCAATACAAGGTGAACTGAAACCCTATCAATTTTGGCTGGAATCCAAACAGTTATTTTTCAGAAATTGCACTTCATTTTTTTTTTTTCACTGTTTGTTCAATTCACCATGCCAACTTACACTGTCTTACTGGGTTCAAGCCCAGTTGTAAGAACATACCCCCTTATTTTTGTGTTTTTGTCTTTTTTCTTTTTGCATCATGAATTAATAATGTATGCTAGCAAAAATGCAAAATCACTGCCAGTAGAGCGATTTCAGGCCCTCAACGGCCTCTAGTTTGATATTATAGCCCTGGGGTCAAAATTGGCCCCATCCCAGAGGTCACAAGTTTAACATGGGCTAATATAGTGCCTTATTATCCCCTACCGAAGGCGGAGGGATATAGTTTTAGCGTTGTCTGTCGGTCTGTCCGTCCGGGTGAATATCTCCAATACCATTTGATGGAATTTTGTGAAACTTTATACATGTGTACAATAACCCATTCCGCCAAGACACTTTCTTTCTTTCTTTTTTTTTTTCGATGCAAAATGGCCGACTGGGAGCGATTTTAAGTTACGCAGTTAAGTATATTTTTGATGTTTTGAGTCTTATCATGAAAACTATACAGCGTTTTTACATTGAACTTGTCACATCTATCAACCACCATTAGGAAATGCAGGAAAAAGATTTTCACCCAGATTGACCTTGCAACACCGCAGTTATATACCCTTGTTTTTTGTAATGCCGTGTCATGGAAAAAGGGGGCTTGATGTATATTTCCAATATGGACCAGTATCTCTTTTACCATAAAAAAAAGTTATGAAACTTCATTTTTATATTGTTTATCACAAGCCACAGATAAAAGTTATTTGTTTTTATTTCATGAAATGCAATGTCATGAAAAAAGGGGGCTAAATGCCACGTCATGAGAAAAGGGGGCTAAATGTTTTATTTCATCTTGGACCGATGACCATCTGTTCGTCGATCTTTCCGGACAGATATCTCCTAAAATACTTGACAAAAACTAATGGAAATTCATACACTTCTTCCTTATGATGTCTGCCGAGTTTCATAATTTTTTTTTGCTGTTTTGATGTTCAATAAGGTGTCATAGAAAAAGGGGGCTTCATGTATATTTCCATTAGGGATCAATATCTCTTTAACTCAAAATCCTACACGAAAATTTATGAAACTTCATACGTGTGTTCCTTATGATAGTCCGCCAATATCATTATTTTACCTTTTTTCATGAAATGTCGTGTCATGGAAAAAGGGGGCTTGACATATATTTTCATTATGGACCAATATCTCTTTAACTACAGGACAAAATGTTATGAAACTTCATCTCTGAAAAAGGGGGCTAAATGTATAATTTCATTATGGACCAATAACAGTCTGTTCGACCATCAGTCCACCAGAGGGATATCTAAATTCTAAAGTCCTTGACGAAAATTGACGAAACTTCATGCATGTCTTCCATTGGATAGTCCGTTGATACAATTTTTTTCTCTGTGTGTGTGTGTGTGTGTGTGTGTGTGTGTGTGTGTGTGTGTGGGTGGGTGGGTGTGTATTTGCTGACTTGCGAGGACCCGACCCTTGACGCACACCAACGTTCCGAGGACTGTTTGCATTGAGAGGACTTGCACTCTAGTCCTCACAATGATTTTCAATAGAAGTATTCATTTTTAGCTGTATGTTTAAAATTTGCAAATTTTGAAAAGTCCTCATAACGTCGTATAAAAATCATGCACACCCTGCCCGACACACAATTTACTCAAGATAAATATATCACGTGACTTGGTGTGCAAAAGTGTGCTTGGATAGCCAATCAGAATATAGTATCACTGAGAGCTTTGTCCAATCAAATCCAATTGTAACCGGTGTCCACATAAAATACTTCACATCCTCTAAAGAGCGATAAATATTGAAAGTGTGTTTGGTTTATTGTTATTGATTGGTCAGAAACTCTCAGTTAACTGATTTTCTTACTTCCCAGCACCTTTGGTTATCTTGTATACTTGCTCAATTTAATTAACACAAATAGGTCACCAGCTGGGGTTAATCGCCGAGCGAAATTAAACATTTACTTATACATCTTTTTCATAAAAATACTCGTCTTTTTCACAATCAAATTGTGTGTATCAGAATACTATACTATAATATTCATTATCAACTCTTTACCAAACAACAAAATTTTAGACAAGTTCAAATTCAAAGCACTTGCAGAAGACAAAATAAACGAAACTCAAAAATTTAAATTTTTTTCGAGCAGGGTGGAAAACATTGTGGGAAAAGGAGAAAATGTTGGTTACCAGCATTTTCTCCTTTTCCCACAATGTTTTCAAAAGGCTTCTATCTGCGGGTCGTAAAAACCAGGGATTTTTTGGTAAAGGGTTAAAGTCCGTCGATACTTTTTTTTTTGTATTTAATGCTGTGTCATGGAAAAGGGCGGCTTGATGTATATTTTCATTATGTACCAATATCTCTTTAACTACTAGACAAAATTTCATGAGACTTCGTATATTTATAGTATATCATAAGCCACAGACAATCTTTTTTTTTTTTTGAACGGATGAAATGCCATGTCATGGAAAAAGGGGGCTTAATGTATAAATTCATTGTGGACCAATAACAAAAGGGCCATGTGTAGGTGATAAACACCTCTTATTCATTTCTATAAAAAAAATCTTTTTTCGGCGGGGAATAGCAGGGGATATCATTTCAACGAAATAACTTGTTTGCAGTTGGACAGGTATGCCTGATATTTATTCTGTGCACTGCTTCGAGGTATAGTGGGGTAAAGTAGCGAATGAAATCTAACAGGTATTTGAAAATGGTAACAAATTTGATACACTAGTATGATAGTAGTTTTCTGTCCTGACCTAAATGTGTATTTATAAAGGTGAGAAGTCTGCAACCTACCAGAATTGTTTTGAGGAAAAAGACAGGATGACTAAATTGGGCAAATTATAATCTATAGTCTGTGCATTAAGGATATGAGGTTGCTGTAATCCTCTGTGCAAACCGCGTAGGCTGGTCCGGGTTGCGATTATAGGACCTCGTTGTTGTTTCTGTTTCAAGAGAACAGTTATTCTACATACTAAGCCGAGCCCCGGTGGCTAAGTCGGTAGCGTGTAGGACTTGAGAACAGGGGTCGCTGGTTCGATCCACGGCTTGGCCAATTTCTTTCCGAGAATTGATGATAGTCAATGCGACAGGATTCATTCCTCTCTCACACCTGACCGTTGTTTCGACGATGATTATGTGGGAAAGCAGCCAGTCTCTCGGAAAGAATATTGTGCGGAGTACTGGTAAAAGAAGTTCTAGGAAAGCATGGATAGGTGCACTGGTCGCCGTGATATACTTGTAAATTGAATAATGTTGAAAATGGCGTTAAAAACCATACAATCTAATATGGCTTTTACTGGAAATTGTCCATATGTGTTCTGTGATTTGTGTGGAAAGTCTTTTTCTCATACGGTGTGTCAAAACGCATTGTCGTGCTATACACAAGCTTGGCCCCGTTTCACTAAGGTAGTTACGAACAAAATTTGCGTAAGCTTTACGTAACTATAATATAGTGGCATTAATCTGCTACGAGATACGAGATAACTATCATGATTATTTTAGAAAACTACTGCGATAAATCAAAGTTTCCTGGAAATTTTATCTTTTCATTTTATCTAGATAAAATTTTTCCAGGAAACTTTGATATATCGCAATAGTTTTCTAAAATAATCATGATAGTTATCACGTATCTCGTGGCAGATTAATGCTACTATACTATAGTTATGTAAAACTTACGCAAATATTTTTCGTAACTACCTTAGTAAAACAGCGCCAAGGTGTCTTCTACCAAACAAATTTACACACATTTTTTCCAGTCGGCCAAAAAAAAACAAATGTTTACAAAACAGAAAGCAATAAAATATGTAACAAAAGGTGTAAATAGACGGAAGCCTTTATTTAAACTGAAGAAATTCTGACAATCACAAATTTTTATAATTAGGTTATGGATCATGTTACAACTATTTAATCCCGACCTATCACAACCGATCACGTCCTCGCAATGTTACACAGGGTGTTAACTTCTGCAGGAAGTTTTTCGTCGTAAAGAAATTATACATGGTTGTTAGCGGTCTCATTCAGTCCAATCTGAACCTACACGGCTGACAAATATCTTGTAATAGGTGGACAGTAAAATTTCTGATCTCATAGTTCTAATGTATAGGCTGATTCGGAATTATGCTGGTCGCAAATGCCGGGTGCGATCTTTTCTCTCGAACTAGTCCATTTAGCAACATCCCGAGGACTGTGCTATCTATGAGTGTTCCAAAGAGTTAAACATGCTGTACGTAGCAGACAGCTTGGCCTGCAAATAAAACTGGTATTTCCACAAATGAATCTATATGAATATTACATATATATTTTTTTTTTCCTCTAGAACTTTGTTTAATACACGTATGTTATTTGACATTCAGTCTAGAATTTGAAACACACTGGCTCAATTTCCATGGCTTTCGTGAAAGTATAAAGGAGTTTATGCTTAAAAGTGCAGGAAACACATCGCAGAGTAAAATGGAAGAAATCTACCTTTAAATTACAATTCGACTAATTTTCATAATGGAATGGCGTGTGAACACATCATCATCGGAATGACTTTTTGAATATCAGTGTTTAAGAGAGATAGAGCGAGAGAGAGAGATTATGTCACTATTTCTAAATAACAAGAAAATGATAATCTATTGATTCCTATGTAGAAACCAGCTCAAAGCTGATACAACCGTCAATATTCGGTGAATGCTGCTGTCTGTTTTACTCAAAGTATTACCTAGAATGAAAGACATCAGAAGGACAAGTCGATGTGAGAGGTCACAAGTTCGATACCATACCGGGCTATTCGAAGAAGTGGACGTTGGAGGTAGTAGAGAAAGCACTATTGCAAAGGAGGGATAATAGGGCTTGCAAGTGTTCGGAGAACATGTTTACCGAAAACTGTTGACATGGCCTTAAATCCTAAACAACTTTATCAGTCTCCAACCATGTCCAAAATTCTTAATTTTCATTAATGCAGTGCTAAAAACTCGTTTGTTTCCTTTAAATTACGTATATAAATATATCAACTTTTGGAGGACTATCCTGTGCTATTTTTATTTTAAGATATAATTTACAACTACAGACGACCTGACTACTGTGCGATGAATAAAACTGGAAAACCAAATTGATATCAATACCAAACTTCAAAGCATTGTTTTTGTGGTTATCATTTCGGGATAAATACGAAATATACTCTTCTAAACAAAGAAGTAGATTCTCATCCGTTTTGCAGACTCCATCAAATATATGCGTATTTCCATAGTTACCTCAAAGTGCACGGGACTATGCAAACCTATCTAGACATTTGCAAAGAAGCATTCTACCACTCCAGCAGCCCACATAGCTCAAGTGGTAGAGCGTAGGGCTCATAAACATCAAGTTTCGGTCAGTTGAGGGTGTGGGTTCGATGCCCACGGCTGACCATCTCAAATTACTAATAGACTTTCGAATGAGACATAAAACCGAGCTTCAGTGTGTCGTTTCTGTACACCGAGCACATTTAGGATGGGTTTTATCCCGTATCCTGCACTATCCCCCATAACAAAATTTCAGGGGCTACCGTTGGCAACGATAAATTAACGCAAATTCAATTAATCAATTCTACCACTCATGTGTACCACCAAAACAGTTTGAACAATACACAAACCTGTAGATGTGTATAGCATAGCGGCGATAGCATGTCACTTGGTAAGGATAGGAGCAAAGGGTTTTCTGATAAAAAGGTATAAATTAAAACTTAAATAAATTTTATGAACGATGAACTGCATTTAAAAATATACATCTAAAATCTGAATTTCACATTACCAGTTCTATATTGCAGATTTTTCGTGTGTATAAAAGTCATACAATATCGATGTTTAAGTATATCACTTGATTAAAAAAATGTTAGGCAAAGTTTTTTTTTTATGTTCCCCAAATTAAAGTTTCCTAACCACATTGGGCGATACAACCATATTTTTTTTCGACTAGATAAAGCAGTAATTCTAACCTGTCCAAGTATTTCTAATTTTCATTAATAACAATACATACATGTATAAAAATCTGAAATACATGTTTGGCAATAAAGGATTAAATTATATATCATGCACTTGACTGTATGAAGTGAAGTAATTGTATTCTCCGACATTCTATATTGTACCTAAAATATATGGAGGTCACAGACTCGATACCTGGTTGATTGAATGGTGTTTTACACCCCTATCAACATTATTTCAGTCATATTACGGTAACAGCTCACATATTCATGTAATTCCTAGTTTTCAGCAGTACTATAGGCTAGGGTTCTAAGGCTTCTTACCCAAGCCCGTTGGATCCAGAGGGGCTCTAACCAGGGAACTCCAGGTCACGAGTCCTACGCTTTACCACTGAGCCACGCAGTACCCCCTGGCCCTCTCGATACCTGGTTGGAACGAAACTTTCTGACAATTTTAATTTCCCTCTCATCTTTGACGTATGCTATCTAAAGAGCAGTTAAGGCTTGGAAGAGTGTTGTATGAGCAGTGGTAAGGGAATGCCAGGGACACATGTAGAGGTCTACTGACCGCAACAATAAAACTGAATTCCTGTTTAACTCGGCTTAAAACCCCAATCAATCTAACCTAGTTACATGCACCTAACCTTGTAATGTCATTAAGAATTAGAAATGGAACGGTCATGACCTTATCTCTATTTTTAACAAGTTGACAGGATGAAGAACTATAGGATATCCCTTTCTAGGAAGATTAGACATATTTCTCTCATAAAATATAAGAGGCTATCGAATTTTAAAGCAGACAAGATACTTGTGTGAAACGTAAGATTATGCCTATCGCTTATTCTCGATAATAAGACTATGAATTTTATAATACTTATTGATCGACCCATCACGTCCTGTCAATGCTACACTCTTAAGTTATGCAGGACATGTCTCGCCATAGAGAAATCATACACGATAGGAAATGGTCTTATTTAGCCCGATCTGAATGTACAAGATTCACCGGTAGCTTCTAAACTTTGATATGTAATAAGCAAACAGGACAAATTTATGATGCATGACATCATAGAAGCCGCAATCTTTAAGTGAACAATTACAGAAATGTTGACTCTATCGAAAATTGTGATACCTTTTTGTATCTGCCCCCCTGAACATTATGATAAATGGAACTAAGGTGCGGGGGAAAAATAAAAACATAACACAAAAGATGGTCAAATTCTAAAGAAAAGCAAGAGCTAAGATAGAAACCTTAAATCATTTTTGTTATCATCTCTATCATCATAATTCATAGAGTGATTATGTTTATTTAAAAAAAACATGTATTAGTGATGGAATTTTCAATTTTCTACTCGGTCCTTGAAATTGGAGAAATTGTGCATTCAAGTACAGCATTTTCCTTTTGTTCTAGTATTCTAAGGGCAAACTTCTGTAGGGTGTCAAAGGCGATACTATGAAATTTAAGTCAATAGTTATTCAAAAAGGTATTGAGATCGTGATTTATGCATGTACATCTTTTTACAAGTTTAACGGCGATCTTTTCTTGGAATCTCATCTTTCATGCACACAAACATTTAACAATTTTCTTCTGAAACAATATCTTCTTGCTTGTCAAAAGGTGTATTAGCCTGTATGTAGCAGCGTGAATCTATGCATTTCTACTCCAGAATCAGAGACCTTTGCATGGGATCTTCAAAATTACCTTATCATAGTCTTCAGTGTTGGCACATACCACATTTCTAATATTCCTGAAATGGCAGCCACCAATTAAGAGAGAATAACTAGATCTTAAAGAATCTACATCTATCCAATCACAACATAATAAATATTAACATACATATTTCGTTTAATTAAGAACGCAGCTTGAACTATTTTCTGCATAGACCTTGTACAGACCTACAAGAATTGAAATGGCAATTTTATAAGACAATCCAAACTTTTGAACAGCAGCGACGTAAAAAGTTGTATGTACAGTAACAGGTTCGCTAATAACCTTAACCCTTCGAGTGCACAATAAAATTATTATTCTAAATAAGGTAAAAAAAACCACAAAATTTTTATGTTGACAGTATCTAAAAAAAATATTAGGGTCTTTGCTGTCCGATCTTGATCTGCTCCTAGTAATTTCGACAAGTTTCAACCCTTAGAGCACTAGTTATCATTTTGGTTGTTTTTTTGGACAGTGTACATCAAGATACATATTTTTCACGGATATTGTAAATCAGGATCAAACTGTAAAGTCTGATCCTATTTTTATGAAGTAGTCTTGCATTGGAAATAGAATGTTTTGGTCTATTTCCTGATTTAAGACTCCTATTTCTTTAGAGATAATAAAAACCATCCCTGATTTCATTTATTTAAAGCTTTAGGGGCTTAAAACAGTTTGTTAGACATACGAATCTGGTAATTCTGTAATAACAAACAATACATCAAATGCTCTTTTTTACGGCTAATGATGCAGATAGCCCATTTAATCATTGGCTTAAACTCTTTACCAAACAACAGAATTTTAGAAAGGTCCAAATTCAAAGAATTTGCATACAACAAATTTTATGTTGCAAAAACAGGCATGTTTTCCTTGTAAAGGTAAAAAACACTTGGGATTGTGTGGTAAAGGGTTGTGGTAACAAAAAAATACATTCGGCTACAGTGTCAACGAAAAGAAGAAAAAGGGTTATCTTTGTAGGGAGGAAAACAGACTGTAGCTGGATCTGCAAGTTTAACCGCCTATTTTCTTTACAGGTTAAGATTTGACTAGAGCACCTGTACATAAAACTGCTTCTGCTACTCAAATTGTAGAATGTTCTCCATCTCATAGTTATCGTCATTTTTTTTTTGGTAAAAAAAGTAAATGAATGTAAAAAGCGTACAGAAGTGGCAGGACCTGTGATAAGCGATTAGCATCACAACATACTTTGAGTGAACATGGTGGGAATCCTGTATTTTGGAAAATTTCTGGGGACTAAACAATAAAAGGAAGTTTTCATTTCTTAACTTTTATTGTTATTTGTGAATGAACTTGTATTGCAAGAAAAACATACTTGATTTTCATGTAATTCTAACCGATTATTTAAGACAGTCATTCGGATTAAATTTGCAACACTTACACAATTGTATAAGAAAATTTCTTAAGATATTACCAATCAAATAGTTACTGATCAGTATCAGAAAATTTCTTAAAATATTACCAATCAAATAGTTACTGATCATCTACATGGTAATTAATTCAGGTACAATCCTACCGGAAGCTGCTCGTACAAAGCTAGTCCTGATCACGATGCGTGAAAGTACAAGCTGAACGTTTCGCACTGGTCGGAAATGCCATGTGCACTCTTTTCTCATTAACAAATTCATGTTGCAACATCTTAAGGACTATGACATAACATATCAAGATCAGAAATCCATTAGCCTAAGATCCTGTCATATAGCGTATACGAGCCATAAACTCTTTGGCTGCTAAGCGCGACTCATGGACCTTTTGCGGACAGTGTGTATCAAGATCAGACTGCACAGAACGTGCAGTCTGATCTTGGATCTACACTGTCCGATAAGAATATATTATTCCCCAAAACATATCTTTGAAATGGCAATAATTTGGTTTTCACTGTCGAGTTGAAAATTGCATTTTAGTTATTTAGCAGGATAATGGTTAAAAAAGAATTTAGCAAATCGCTGTGATATTGGATTGTAAAGACCTTAATCTTTGCACACTAGCTGCCTGTCATATATTACATGTATACTCATTTGAAAACATTCATGGTCACCCGTCACAACTCGGCAGATTTCGTTCTGCATCCAACGTCATCTGTTTCAAGAAGGTTTGCAATTTGAATAAATTTTAGTCACACGACATATCGCCGTTAATGAAAGTCAATGATCAACGATGTCCACAAAAATTGCAGTGAGCGAATATTCATATCTATCAATCGAATGAAAATGATATTTCACCTTTAAAAAGGAATTTGAAATGGTTTGGTAACAGAAATGTATTTAGAAAGACTTCGAGAGAAGATTATGACTTTGAGTCTTATGCAAAGCAGTAAAGCGGTCTATTTTCGGCGGAGAAATGTTAGGTGAAGGTACATATCACCCTCCTTATACAGTCGAATGATTTGATCAATAGATCAACTGAGGTTTGTCGAATGATTCATGGTATTTTCACACCTGTAGGCCCCGGGTTCGAGTTGCACTGGATCCACTGGGTTTGTCATGATAGTGTCCTTTGGCAAGAAACTTCAGAGCCCCAGCCTAGTACCGGTGAAACCCAGAAAAAAACATGAATATGTGAGCTGTCGCCGTGATGTGACTGAAATAATGTTGAAAGCGGCGTAAAAAACCATTCAATCAATCTATAAACCAATTACACTTGTGTCATTTCCATTTTAGCTACGTCTCTTCTTCATTTTGAAGAATACACTGAATTAAAGTTACCCAGAAGTCCTCGTGATTAAATAATGTGTTAAAAATCCTGGCCAAAAACACCATTTAATTACAAGACTAGCTGTCCGCTACGTGACACATGTTTAACTACATTGTATTTTGAAACATTCATTGAATTTTACAGAGTCCTCTAGACGTTGCTGTATGGACTAGCTAGTGAGAAAAGTCTGACACTTGCGACGACTGAAAATTTGAATCAGCCAATGCATTTACGTATGAGATCAGAATCTGTACTGTTCGCTTATTACATATCAAAGCTAATAATAATTTGTGAGTCGTGTAGATCCATACAGGACTGAGAAAGACATCTACCGAACGTGTATGATTTCCGTATGACGAAATATGTCCTGCATAAGTTAACAAGGAGTGCATCATTGCAAGGACTTGAAAGGTCAGGAGTAATAAGTCATAACTTAATTCATAGTCTAATTATCAAAAGATTGTAACCGTCATCATTTCTTGCCTTTTTTCAAGAGGTTTCCTTTTTCAGTTTTAAAGGCTTGTAATGCTTCATGTGTGTCTGTTGCTCTCTCTCTCTCTCTCTCTCTTAAACTTTTACATAGAGACTCAAATGTTGACTTATTTACATAGTCCTCCCGATGATAATTGATTAATAATTGGACTATGAATTCAGTAATGACCATTTATTCTCGACTTTTCACAAACGTTTTTGCAGTGATATACTCCGTCCTAACTTATGCAGGATATAATCCGCCATACAGAAATCACAGATGTTTGGTACAGGTCTTGTCTGAATATACACGACTCATCAGTTTCTTATGAGCTGTTAAAGTAACAAATGTTGCCAGAAGTACACAAAGCGGGTGTTAAAATGCATTTCAATTTAAATCATATAATTAAAAAGTATAGAATTTATTGTAAAGATGGCAATCTCTTGTTCTACGGTCGGTCCCAGTGTTAGTAGCTGACAGAGAAATTAATTTCAGAAGTAGGTTAAAACCTGCCAGACCACTTTTTCTTTTGTTTACTTTTTGCTCCTTCTTAAAATTCATTTTTCTGGCAGCGACTAATAGTTTGACCTTCTACACAATAACAGATTGTCACCTTCACAAAATTTCCCATCCTATAATTGGTATAAATGAAATTTAAATCATTTTAACACCTGCTTTGATTTTTGACTGCTGTTGGGCCTTTAAAAGTCACAGGCGTACACTAAAGACCCTGATCTAGTTGTGCACAATTTGACTAAGTCTTATTTTGTTCTGCATCCTGTACAGAATTTTATTCACACTGTTTCAATATCGAGGACTTTCTTATAAGTAAGTGTTTGCTTCAATATTAAAAAAAATAGTCTTTAGCCAACACAGAAATGGAAAAAAATTATCTGCAAATGATGATCGGATTTTAATAACAGAATGGCATGTGAACACCTTACGTCTATGAAACATCGAGGGGACAATGCAAATAAGTCAAAGGAGCTTATGTTAAAGAGAGAGCGAGAGAGAGAGAGAGAGAGAGAGAGAGAGAGAGAGATCTAAATATATTTGGACGAGAGACAAGTGATGCTATTAGCAACGACCTGTTTTTGTTGACAAGAATAAGATTACATATGACGTTCTCTATACGAAAGACTGTGACAACTGACAATCAGTGATTGAATTGTTTGTGTTATTGCTACGAATTAAATAGACATTTCTTATTTATACAATGCACCGGTGTTCAATCAAACAAACAGGTCGGTGTGACGGGTTTTTTCTTTGATTTCTAGACCGGGTCAAAGCAAGGAATTAGGTTTTTTGGAGAGAGAGAGAGAGAGAGAGAGAGAGAGGGGGGGTGTCTTTAAATAAAAAGTTCACACTGCTCATTAGACGCCAATAGATGTAGTAATAGTTAAATATAACAGAAAACTGTTGTGATAACGTTAGAACTATATCTGTTGAAACTGATAGAATCAGGGTTGAATAGCAACCTAATGTATATTGAAAGAGACTCATACAGGATCAGAGATCTGCCATACGGGATTGGTTATGCCGTATCCTTCAGAGCCAGCAGCCTGCAAGACAGACAGACAGACTGGTAGGAGAAGACTTTTGAAAACATTTTGAGCTAAAGAAATATTGCTTATCAACCAAATCCCATTCAATGAGATTGCCCATTATTTACTAAATATTCTGTCGGTTTGGAACAGTTTATTAGAAGTTAATGATGTTTTCTTGTTGGGGGGGGGGGATTCATACCTGTAAACAGTTATCTTTTTGAAACTAGTCACAGTTCTGCCACCCCCTTCGGTTATTACCAGTACTACCAGTCATTTCTCCGCTCATAAGCCCTCCAGTCTTTTTGCTATCCCTGCAACCCTGAACGCCAAGGAGAAAGGGGATCAAACCTACACTCCCCCCACTCCCATGTAAGGAAGGTTCTTAATATCATATTGTCAGAAAATTTTGAAAATTTCGAAACTTACCTACCGATTAAAATGATTATTGAGGAAACTCTTATATATGTTGTGGTTTTAGAAGCATATTCACAAAGATATGTCTGAAAGGTGTAAAAAAATATTGCCTAAGATATGTGACAATATGGATGGATGAACTGCCGTGAAAAAAAACAGAGCGAAAAAGATAAAATATAGGAAATTAAGAGACAATGAGAATCTGCGCGAGAAAGATAAAGAACAGGAGGTGAATGGACGGAGAGGGAGAGAGCGAGCATATATATCCATACAAACCTTTGGACATATGTCGAATAATATATAAATTAAAGATTTTGACCATTACGAGATTATTCCCTACCATATTGTTCAAATCGTGCAACCACAATGACTGCCACCAGCCTTTTCCCCCACACAATCGACTTTTGACGTGTCTGCAGAGATTCTTGAAAGCAGTCTGAAAAAAAAAAACGATTTTAATTACAACAAGCAGTCTTTCCTTTTGTCTCAATTTTGTGCAAAAAGTGCAATCTACATGTACCACGCAAATTAAAAATCAATACGTTTCGAGTCAAGCAAAGGAACGTCTACAGTAAAGAAAGTTTTTACGTATGTAAAACGAGGTATGTGTTAAGAAATAAAAGACTTTTAAAACTGACAAAACACTTAAAATAGGACAGAAAATAATGATGAATTACAAATTCTTGCTGACAAGATTATGAATTAAAGTATGACTAATTAGTCTCAACCTATTACGTCCTCGCAATGATACACTCACTCTCAACTTTTGCAGGACATGTTTCGACCTTTTAGAAATTATACATGTTAGCCAACTTAACCACTCCTATCTGAATCTACACGGTTCACAAATAATAGATATAACTCCGAGTTATACATGTTTATGTTGCTGAGTTGGGTCTGAACCGTCGTGCTGGCTAGGGGTTTTAGAATGTTCCTAAATATCTTAATTACTAGTGAAATGTGTGTCAACTAACGAACTGATATTAAGTCAGAAAATGAAAATGAGACTATTAGCGGGTTTGAACAAAATAAGAGACTTAACACATCCCGAGATACAGTACCTTGTTCTAATAGATAAGATATCCTGTTTGGTTCAGTTGTAAAGTGTAGGACTCGTGACTGGGAGACCCCGGATTCGAGCCTCACTGGATCCACTGGGTTTTTCGTGAGAGTTTCCTTGGGTAGGACACTTCAGTGCCTTACCCTAGTGTTGGTGAAACCCAGGAAATACATGAATGTGTGATGTCGCTGTGATATGACTTAAATTGTGTTTAAAGCGACATAGAACACCATTCAATCAATCTTATTGATATGATAATAATACGTGTGACGTTCCCTACAGAAAACTGTTACACTCTCAGTCATTTAGTAATTGAGTCGTTTGTGTTATTGCTGAGAATGAAAAAGACCTTTCACAAATACTAATACCACCGGTGTTCAATCAAACACACACACCGCTGTAACAGACAGTCTTTGTTTCAATCCCAGACCGGGTCATAACTAGAAATTACGTGAATAGTACTATGGCAAGGGATGACTGTTAGGAAGAGTGAGGGTTCAGAAACACGAATATTCATGTCGTCCATGGTAATACATATATTCGAAAACGCGGTGACATGGTCTTAGACCTTGTATAAGTAATCAGTCATCAACCATCACCATTTTTTTTTTTAGCCCGGCCGGGTGGCTCAGTGGTTAGCATATCTGACTCGTGACCTGGAGGTTGCAGGTTCGATACCTGGTTGCGGCGAACTTTTCTTCCGGCAATTTTTCGCCTCTCACCTCTGATGCATACGAGGAAAGTAGTCAGTGGCCTTGGAAAGAAAGTTGTGTCAACACTGGTGTGAGAAAGCCAGGAAACACATGGGTGCGTCACTGACCGCCATGATATGACCTTAGCTGTTAAAATGGCGTTAAACTACAATACAAACAAATCACCATTTTCATTTAATAACAGACAAAACATTTAAATGAGGCAGAAAATTATACTGATTATAAATTCATGCCGATAAGATGATAAATCAAGTTATCACTGATAACTCCTAACCTATCACGTCCTCATAATGACACACTCACACTTAACTTCTGCGTGAATATGCATAATTGGCAGCGGTCTTATTAAGTCCAATCTGAATCACCAATATTTTCATAGCTTTAACATGTGGTGAGTGAACAGAACAGGCCCCCGATCTTATAGCGAAAATGAATAGGCTGATTCTGAATTTCACTCGTCGCAAATGTCTGGTGCAATATTTTCTTACTAACTGATTCATATAGCAACATCTCGAATTCCTTGCTTAAATTCCACGAACATTCCAGTCATGTAAACCTGTTGTACTTAACAGAAAGCTAGACTTGCAATAAATACAGCATTTCAAGTCTTTCAAGACTAAACAAACATTACATCGTTTTAGCGATTTTCTTTTTTCAGCTGGTCTAATCTAATTGTCAGCTCCAGAGAAGTGGAGATTCACACTAGTTTAATCTTTGAAGCCCTTCACAATCTTTTTATCATATTCAATAAAATTGAATTACCATTTCAACAAAAAATCCAATTATTTGATTCTTTAGTTTCTTCAATATTAAACTACTCAAGCGAAGTATGGGGCACACATGTTGCCCCAGATATAGAACTGGTTCACACCAAATTTTGTAGAAAAATACTTAACGTTAAACAATCAACCAACTGTGACGTACTCTTTGGAAAATTGGGACGAGTCCCAATGTACATTCATAGAAAAATAACAATGTTAAAATACTTGATGAAAATATTAAATCAACAAGAAAATAGTCTCTTACATGACACTTACATCATGTTAAAAAACGACGCTGAAAATGGGCTAACTTATAAAGGAAATAATTGGGCACACAATATAAAGCAAATTCTAATCGAACACGATCTATCATTTATCTGGAAACATCAAACAAATATACGCATCGAGTTAGAGCCGATAAAATTTCATATTCTACAAATATATTACAAGCGTTGGTATCATTCGATTAATAACTCCCCGCGACTCGAGTGCTATTCTCTTTTTAAAAACTCTTTTGAATTTGAATAATATCTTAACATAAAAGTCCCTAAATTCAGAATAGCCTTAACACGATTTAGAATTTCTGCTCATAATCTAGCCATAGAACAAGGACGATATATTGAACAACCTAGGAATCTACGCATCTGTGAAAATTGTAATCAAAATATAATTGAAAATGAATTCCATTTCTTGCTAACTTGCCCAAAATATACTCATCTACGACAACAATATCTTAAACCTTACTATTACTCATGGCTGAATGAACACAAATTCATTAACCTTTTAACAGAAACTTCAACAACAGTTATTAATAACCTAAGTAAATTTATTTATTATGCCACGTTATTAAGAAATTAGTTTGTGCTTAAAGCACGTACCTGTATCAGTTCTTCTAGTTGAATACTACTGTTATCTCTACGTATTTGTATTAATTTTTGCTTTTTCCACATACTTTATGCTCTTCATGTAAATCCATGTTCTCTAAGTATTTTGTCTTATTTGCCATGAACATGTACTTGTTTAACACAATAAAATGTTGAATGAATGAATTTATGTAAGTTTCAGTCAGTGTTTTATTCAAAATGCATGAAAAACATAGCAAACATTTAAATGAAAGAAAGCTACCTTCAACTAAATATTAGACTTTTATACATGTAATACAAAGACCTTTTAAATACACTACGTCTATCGGGAGAACTAAGCGAAAAAGTCGATGGAGTCTATGTTGAAGTGATAGAGCGAGACGAACAGAGACAGAAACAGAGAAAACAATGCTTATATCATTTTTAGACCATTTTTAAATTGTAAGAATTTGATTTTATATTGATTTCTCAACAGGAAACAGGTCGAGGCTGATATAAACTCCAATACCCGGTCGATTGCGTTGTCTAGGCCATCTAACGTATTGGCTAGAATGATATAAACTTATCAGAGAGAAAAAATAGAAACTGTAATCAAGTAGGCACGTATGTGTGAAAGATCACAAGTTCGATTCCTGACTAAGTCATACTAAGGAACTGACATTCGGGTTTTTGGCGTTGAAGACATTTAAAGCACTGTTGCAAGGAAGGAATGATAGACTTAGCAAGAGGTTGGAAAATATAAATATTTAAACAGCCGTCATTATATATTGAAAAAATGTTCGCACGCCCTCAAACCCTAAACTTGCGATCAATCCTACGTCATGACTCGAGTTCTTAATTATTATGAATGCAGTGCTAGATACTCATTCAGGTCCTCTAAATTACGCACATGTTTACATCATCATTGGGAGGATTAACCTGTTTATTTTTTTCAGAATTGTTACAAATACGAACTACCTTATTCATGGTAAAATGCAATTCACAAAACTGAAATAACCAAAATGACTTCCAAACAACAATTAGACAAACATCAATATTTTGTAGATATTGGTGAAAATATATATGAGGATAACGATAGCAATGAATGAATGAGTCCTGTTTTAAGGCTCAACATTCCTGGTAACTCAGTCGGTAGCATGCAGGACTTGAGAACAGGGGGTCGTGGGTTCGATCCCTAGCTCGGCCAATTCCCTTCCGAGGTTTGATTATAGTCATTGCGACAGGATTCATTCCTCTCCTTTCGCTGACCATTGTCTCGATGATGATTATTTGGGAAAGCAGCCAGTGGCTTGGAAAGAAAATTTTGCGGAGTAATGGTAAAAGAGACTCCAGGAAAGCATGGATAGGTGCACTGGCCGCCGCGATACAGCTGAAATAATCTTGAAAATGGCTTTAAACACCATGCAATCAATCAACCAACCAATCAGGAGAATATGCATCAACCTGCAGACGTGTGCAAATTTGGACTTCACTAGTTGACCATAGAAATGTAAAAGTAATCAAGTATTAATTAACATGATGTACCTATTAATATTCAAAAGCCTGTAAAAAGTGACAAAACACTTGATTAGGGAAGAAGACTTTACCGATCACAAGTTCTTGCTGATAAGATGACGAATAAATTCATGATTAATTAATCCCGACCTTTAACGTCCTTACAATGATACACTCACTGTTAAAATTATGCAGGACATGTTTCGCCGTACATATATCATAAGTGTGTTGTTAGCAGACTATTTTTTTTAAACATTCAGAAAAATAACACTCAGTTCAGTTTTATTTAGAACGTTTCTATGACAAAGTAGGAAGTGCTACTGAGTTTTTTTTTATTTCCTTTGCATAAACCTTGTTTACATAAGGCTATTTAGTTAAATTGATGGACTTCATGATTCTAGAAACAATATACATAAGGCTATTTAGTTAAATTGATGAACTTCATGATTCTAGAAACAATATAAAATGGAAATTAGGACCTTTAGCGGACAGTGTAGATCAGGATCGGACTGCACAGAACGTGCTGTCTGATCATGGATCTGCACTGTGCGATAAGGAGATATTATTCCCTAAAACAAAACTTCGAAACATCAATGTCTGGACTTTGACTATCGAACTAAAAACTCTATTTTAGTCATCTGACAGGATGAGGGTTAACACATATGTCTGCATGTGATGACTGTAAAGGGTCAAGGGACCTATACATGTTATATCTGTACATATATATTTATTTTGGACCAGAGGCCTATAATATGAATAAAATGTTGAGTTGTTGAGTTGAGTTGAGTCTGTATACAGCACAATATGAATCTACGCGGCTCAAAAATATCTTGTTATCTTTAATACGCAATCTATGAGTAAAAATAGTGCGGATCCTGGTCTTATTTCATGATTGCATGGGCTGATTTGGATATTTACTGTTGACAATTTCAGTTGCTTTTTTTTCTCACTATCTAGTTCATATATGTTAAAACTGTCAAACATGTTGTACATAGCGGAAAGCGAGTATTCCTTTAGAATAAGGTTTTCAATTGTTTCAGTGTACGATTTTTAAATACAACATTACAATATTTAGTGGGTCCGTATAAGTCAGTTTATGCTTCGAAATTCGAAATGCATAACAGACGTTTCTTTTTATATATATATATATAGAAAACATACAAATGAAAGAAATCTATATTCAAATGACGATTCGACTGACTTTTATATTGGAATTCATTCAAAGTCAGTTAATTAGGCATTTTCGTTTTTTCTCTGTCGCAGTTGTTTTTCTCGGTCTTCTTTCTAAAACGCAATGTTTTAAATCATTACCAAACAGCCTGACGTCATGGAGAACCAGATTCGACCAACACCTGAATAGGAAAATGGACTTTGATGGTCACAAAATACCGATGATTCCTAGAAAATGGCGAAAACTTGCCTGTCGCAAAGTGGGTTGGGAAAATTTGACTATGTCGCGTAAGATAAAATCGGCACGTTACCCTAAACTTTCTCAATTTTTCACTGTTAAGATGGTATTTGATTTTGGAAAATTAATAAATAAATAATAAATAAATTAATTGGATTCCGATTTGAAATATCTCTTTAACATAGACTCCATTGAATTTTTCTCCAAGTTCTCCCGATTGAAACAGTGTGGTCAAAGGTCATTGTATTACAAAAGTCTAATATATAGAGGAAGATAAATTTCTTTCAGTTCTGTGAATGCTACAAGATGTTTTTCATGCATTTTGAAACAAATGCCGACTAGACGGAAACCTCGAAGATTGAAATAGTATGTTTGAAATCCTTAATGGAGTAGAGAACAACATAATAGAAAAAAAAAGAATAAATTAAAGCGATGTAATCTTCGTTAAATCTTTTTACTTGAAAGACTTTATTTTTACAACACGGGCTGTCTGCTACGTACAGCATGTTTATATGATTGGAATAGCCGTGGAATTTTAGCACAGTATTCGAGATACGCATTATGAACCAATTAGTAAGAACAGATTGCACTAAAAGTTTGCAAATTGGTCTATTCATTGTCGCTATAAGATCGGGACCTGTTCTGTTCACTAACAACATGTTAAAACTAAGAAAATATTGATGATTCGGGTTGATTTAGATTGGACTGAATAAGACCGCTACCAACCATACATATGGAGAAACATATTCTACAGAACTTAAGTGTGAGTGTGACGTTGTGAGGACGTGAAAGGTCAGGAGTTATCAGTCGTAACTTAATTCATAATCTTATCAGCATTATTTTGTGATCGGCATAATTCCCGTCCCATTTAAATGCCCTTTTCATGTAATAAAATTATCATGGTTGATGACTGATTAGTTATACAAGGTTTAAGGCCGCGCTGTTGGTTTTTCAGATACATTACGACGACAATATGTATATGCATGTATCTAAATCCTAACTCTTGTCCTATCAGTCATCCCTTGCCATAGTACTATTCGCTTAATTCCTGGTTATGACCCGATCTAGGATAGAACCAAAGACCTGTCACACGGACTTGTCTGTTTGCTTGAACAGCGGTGCTTTTGGTATATAAGAAAAGTCTATTTCAGTCTTAAAAATAACACAAACAATTCAATCACTAAATGACAGAGTGTGTAACAGTTTTCTATAGGAACGTTATACCTGATCTTATTCTTATCATTTAGAACAGTGCATTGTTTCCCGGACAATATTTGAAGTCTCTTATCTTGTTCAAACCCGCTAACAGTTTCATTTTCTGGCTTCAGATCAGTTTTGTAAACCACTGCAGTCCCGCGATCGTCACATCTGCCATTTCATCTGGCGGAACAAAAGTGACAGCATGCATGTCGTAAAAGGCGACAAAAGGGGCATCATTTTGTGTTTCGTCCATTCCTCATTTATCATGTTTGTCTTATGTTGTTGCACATGTATGTTATTTTCACCTCGCATTATTGTTTACTAAGTAAGTGCGCCCAATATGACCTAAGTTGTCGACGGGCCTTAAAACGCTATTCATCATTCATCATCATCAGATCAGTTTTGTTGGTCGACAAGCGTTTTACTAACATTAGGAGGCTTTAGAAATGTTCACAAATCCTGAGCTGACACAACGTCTCAGATTCAACTCGGCAAAGTAAATGACATAACGCAGATTTATGTCCATACTTTTTGATCCGTGTAGATTCATATCTATAGACTGTATAAGACCTCTTAGGCCTAACAAAAAAAAAAATCTGTGTTTAGGGTTTCGGTCCGAGATGCTGCAGGTAGGGTAACTAGGGATTTATCATTTTTTTCCAGAAATTTTTTTACATGGACCTTGTACCGAAATCACACCCGACAGGTTTTTTTTTTTCAATCGTAGCGTAAAAAGTTTAGGGTCGGCAGCATTTTCTAGATAGGGTAGGGAAACCCTAAATACAGATTCTTTTTTAGGCCTAATACATGTATAATTTCTGAAAAGCGAACATGTCTTTCAAAAGTGAAGAGTGAGTGTGTCGTTGCGAGGACGTTATAGGTTCGGGACTAATTAGTCATAACTTAATTCATAATCTTGTCAGCAAGGCTTTGTGGTCGGTAACATTATCTGTTTTTGTCCCATTTAAGGGTTTTGTCAGTTTTAAAAGGCTTTTATTCCTTATTAGGTACCTCGTGTTACATGCCAGATTGCTTCCTGTAGTGAATACGTTTCTTTGGTCGACTCGAGTAGTATTAATTTTAAATTTGCAGTTTTGGTCTACTTTTCTCAGCTGGTAAATAAATGAGACAAAAGGTGAATATGCCCGTTAAAATCTTTTTTTATTTTTCCCACACTGCTTTCAAAAGTCGTCTGCTGCAGACACATCAAAAGTCGACTGTGTTGTGAAAAAGGTTAGTGGCAGTCGTCGTGGTTGCACGTAGGGTATGTTCTAGTAATGATCAACATGTATATTTCACATATATGCAATATATTTGAGCCATGCTCTAGCAAAAGGGGGACTTAATGCATCTTCGTGGTGCATCATACCGAGCAAGTCATCACATAATTATGAATCCATAATAGCCACTATTTTAAACAACCTGCTTAATTATGAGGTAGAATGTTCTTTTGACAAACAGAAAATCGACCAATAGCAAAAAGTTTCGATTCAGGTCAGCCTGCACGGATTGCTTGATACTTTTTGCTGATGCATTAAGCGCCCTTTTCACAGAGCATGGCTCATTTCCAAAGGTTTGTATGGACATACAGGTGTGTGTTTTCTCTCTCCTCTCTTTCCTCTCCGTCCATCACTTCCTATTCTTTACCTTGCTCGCCCGAATTCTCGCTGTCTCTTCATTTCTTTTTCCCTCTTTTTTTTTGCCCGGCAATTCTTCCATCCATTTTTCCCAAACATCTTGGGCAACATAGTTTTGCGCCTTTTCAGACAGTTCAATGTATCATACCTGTGTGAATCTGCTTCCAAACCACAACATATTAAATTGTTTCTCCAAAAATCATTTTAATCTAAAGCCATGTAGAAATTCCGAGATTTTCGATTTTGATAAAAATTTCCTATTATGAGCATTCGTTTCAGGTGGAAGTGCAGGTCTGATCCCCTTCCTCCTTTTCTTTTACATTCAGGGTTGCGATGATAGCACAAAGAATGGACTTGGGTGTGGCTTAACTATGATTTGTTGTCAAAACATAACTGTTCACAGGTATCAAACGCAAAAAAGAAAACTCCATTTATTTTTAATAGACTGTTCCGAACCGAGAATATCCAGAGAATAATGGGCAATCTCTCGTTAAATAGAATTTCACGTAGTGATTTCTAAAGTTGTCTCCGAACAACTTGTCTGTGTCTCAGTCTGTATGTCTGTCTGTATCTCTCTCTCTCTCTCTCTCTCTCTTCCCTTCTCTGAAAGATAAAGTGTAATTAACATAACCGTCTGAAAGATACGATTCATTCCTCTCTCACCGCTGACCATTTTTTCGACGATGGCTATGTGGGAAAGCAGCCAGTGGCTTGGAAAGAATATTGTGCGGAGTACCGGTACAAGAAAATCCAGGAAAGTATGGATAAGTACACTGGCCGCCGCGATATAACTGGATTAAATGTTGAAAATGGCGTTAAACACCATACAATCAATCAATCAATCAACCCTGATATCATTAGTTTCAACAGATAATAATCACAGAGGTTTATTATATATTTTGATGACACATTTTATAGGTATATACTGAAAACTAACGGTTAACAAATTTTTGGAAGGAACCCTCTGTCTGTCTGTCTGTCTCTCTCTCTCCCCCCCTCCCTCTCTCTCTCTCTCTCTCTCTCTCTCTCTCTCTCTAAACAGAAAAGGAATCAGACAGGAAGCAATGCATAAAACAGAACTGATAATTGATATAAAGAATGGACAAATGCAACATTCTGACTCTAGTTTTACAATCCTTGGGAAAAACCTTTGCATTGTATCATTAATCTCACTCAGGATGGCAGTTATGTAACTACAGAAAATTAAAGGGGAAACTTTCCACGATACCGTCTATTTAGTGTTGTGCAAAATTTCGTTTCTCCGCCCTCGGTCAGTATGATTTCCCGCCAAGCTAAATCCCTAATGATGTTAAACAATTAATGGTTAAGCGTCACCAAAAAAAGGGGTACTGACAAGCGTAGATAGTCATCATGCGAGATGTGGCATCTGATCAGGGTCTACATGTTTTGTGGAAGAAATGCTGTAATAATTCTCTATTATAAATTAGGAGAAGGAAAATGATAAACAGCTAACCAGAAAATCCCCATATGACAAAAGGAACCATCCAATATATTGGTATTCAGCTAAATTTATGCAAAAGCCTTTACTTTCTTCCAGTTACGATCATCTTTTTTCCGCATCTGTTAGGATAATTAAATAGGTTTACATAACCAAATTGTGAATATCGAGATTAAATTGCACGAATCTGTGGGCTGATTTTGATCTAGTTTTTAACAACTACATATTAACATGCGATTGTTTGGAAAAAGGTGAAATCCGGAAATGGCATCTATAAATCGGCCAGTCAAATCTTTGAACTCCATATTGCAGAAAGGTGGTAAGGAGATGGGAGTGCTAATTATTTCACGTCTTTACTGTGATTCGTTCTGTGTATTTAACCTTTGATATCGACATGGTATCATGGCGGGAAATAGTCAGTACAGCATGCCAACCCAAAAACTGTTTACAGAAATCCCCAGATGCAATTTAACTCTTATCCTGCTAAAGTAAATGAAACTTTTAAGCCAATAGTAAAAACCCAAATTTTGCTATTTCAAAGATCTTTTTTATGGAAAACATGCCCTTAACAGACAGTGTAGATCAATGATCAGACTACACGTTCTGTGCTGTCTGATCTTGACATACACTGTCCGCAAAAGGTCAGTAAGTTGCGCTTAGCAGCCTAAGGGATAATGTTAAATTCACATTATCCCGGTCCAAACACAGCAGACTTTTCATGATCTTATATACATGTAGAAATTAATGCTTGATTAATCTGGTGTTGCTCGATTGTATCAGAAATGATTTGTTCTACAATAATGCCATTGCTTAAAAAAACATCATTCATTAATTGACTCATTGCCTCCTGCAGAAGGGTTTTTTTTTGCGCCTTTGCGCCTTGCATCAGACGACATTTTGACGGTGTTGTGGTAAAAGAAGAAATTGTTCGTCACTCTTTGCCGTAACATTTTTCTCTGCATTCATGTATCGGGTTGAAGATTATTGATGTTCTACATTGATGGTTTTTTAAGTCACTGGAGAACACTTGTTTTAGGAAGAAATGAGTTAAGAGGGCACGCAATTTACAAGTAATGGATCCTTCATAACCCTTACAGCGCTGAAACAGATTTAGCTGTTTTGTGGATAGAGTGTATCAGGATCAGACTACACGAAACGTACAGCCTAATCTTGGTTCTACGCTATTTGTTGCTTTGCTCTTTTTAGACTAGAACGATCGAGGCTTGAAATGGCAATATTTCGGCTGCTGTTCTTTATTGAAATAAAATTCATTTAATTAATTCGGCGCTTTAACTCTTTTAAGGATTTAACAGTTTTTTTACTTTACAAATCATATTTTAAAAACCCTTATTCATTTTGGTCGTTAAATCACAGAATCGTTTGTTAAAGGGTTAAAGGGAGATTTACTGGTATAACTGGATTTCTTGTAAATGTAACACAATGAGGAAAAAAAAAAGAGTCAAAAGCTTGACGTAGCCTATCAAAATCATTGTCCAAAAAATCAGAATAAGATATTTGAAAAAAAAAATCTACTGTAGATAACGAAAAACTAAAACAGTGCAGCAATGCCAATGCTATTTTGTTCAGTTTGAACTTTACTGTTCTGCTTCAGATGGCTAAATATACCATGTGAGTATTTCTCATTCAGTTCATTCTCATTAATTGTACCTTTAAATAATCTTTTTGGATATTATTTTGAATTTGGCGATAAAATATTAAAATGTTAACATTTGAAATGGTTTTGAAATTACATTTTCTACGGCTACCATCATGGGTTTGCCGTGTTGAGTGAAAAGTACTACATTTATGTGTTTTTATAAAAAAGAGCGTGTATTCTGTACAGTATGTGATTAACACACAATATAAGTGTATTTCGCATATCTTGTGATTCTCACGTCAGTCCTCACAATGTTGTGAAATTGTGAGTGTGCAAGCGAAGTCCTCGTTTTGATGGAAGGATTCAACGTCCTCATAATGAGTCCTCACTTTGAATGGAAAATAGGTAGAGTCCTCTAAACGTTTTTATGTCATATTAGTCGAGTCTAACGTTGATATTTGTAAAAAATCTTTTTCTAGATGTGAACATTATTGTTAATTTCAAACTGCGAGTTCCGTACCTCTAAGGCTTTAATGAGTCCTCATAATGACGTAAAGTTTCAAGGTCCTCAGAACGAATGCAATACGTGTAGGTGTGTGTGTGTGTGTGTGTGTGTGTGTGTGTCTCTCTCTCTCTCTCTCTCTCTCTCTCTCTCTCTCTCTCTCTCTCTATATATGACGTGTCATTGAAAAAGGGGGCTTGATGTATATTTTCTTTATTTGAAATGCCATGTTCTGGAAAAAGGAGACTTAATGTATAATCCTGTTAGGGACCTCTTATATTTTTTCTTTATGTAATGAAATGCTGTGCCATGGAAAAAGGGAGCTTAATGTATAATTTCATCATGGACCAGTAACAAGAAGGCCACATGTACATGCAAAACACAATACCTTTAATATGTTTGTATCAAAAGAGGTCTTTTTCGGCTGGGGATATCATTTCAACGAAATTGCTTGTATTTACATCACTTATCAAGGGAAACAACTCCTCTTATTAGAGATATATATTTTGTTATTTACCTCCCCTGATTATAAAACTGCATTATTATAACCCCCACAAACTTTGTTTTAGTCCCAGCTATTTCTCCAAACCAACAGGACAGGTTTCTATTAAACCTCATAGGAAGTTTCAATACAAAGTTAAGATATGCATATTATACAGTCGACTCTCATTATGTCGAAATTGCTTATCTCAAAACTCCTGTTATGTCAAAGTCAAAGCAATGTCCGAACTTTGAGCCTCTTTATTTCATGTTGATTTTAGTTTTTATCTCGAACCTGTTGCATCCCAAAACCTGTTATGTCGAAGTAATTTGGAGAGCAATTTTGTACATCGGATCATATTTTCATCCATATATCCGCTATTGTTTGTAGATAATAGGGTGCCAAATTCACACGATACTTCATTATCTTAATTGATTCATTAGATATCGGATTATAAAAGGTGCGAATAAGTTCGTTGCAATGAAAACAGTGGTTCATGTAAGACTTACACATCGTGAAAAATACACTGAACGGTGAGGCTTGTTAGTTTGTCTCTCTTGGTAATCGCTCATTGTTCGTGTTTTAAGTGTTTTAAGTCGGTCTTCACAAACGCCGCCTATTCGTTTTTTGAATGCTCATAATGTCATGAGAAATGCAACCTAATTGTGCTTTTGCTATGCCCGAGCAAACCAGCAAGGGACCTTTAAATTTCCGGGGGATAAAAGTTTGTCATTTATAACAGAGGTACAATGCGTAAGCTTGATGTGAAGCCATACAGTCAGAAAAAAAACATTTCAGAGGTTGTTTCACAAATCCCCGTTCTTATTTTATGTTTACTTTCGGTTTTCGAAGTCGGTCTTTGAATTCTTATATCGAACTCCTGTTATGTCAAACTATTTTTGTTGTCCCCAGAGATTCGAGATAACGAGAGTCGACTGTAATTTGGGGCTGGTTGAATGATTTTTCCAAATCCAGGAAAATGGAAGAGGAGCCCATTTCAGGTTCTTTTTCAAAGTTTCTTTATTTTGTTTCAGTATTTATTAGCTGTGTAATAGTCTCTTAACACTTTGGACAAAGGCATTATGCATTTCTGTGACAAAAGTTACTTCTTGACATGGAGCCAGTGGGAGGGTATTCATCACCTGTAGTGATAGCTCTAGTTTTTATGAACAATTAACAGGAGTTCTGCAGACTCCATAGATCAAGAATACTCTTTTGGAAATGCACAACTTAATTTTGAAATACACTGCAATACTGTTTGTATACCATGACAAGCAGTGTCTGATCTAGGATTTGAAAAAAGTGAGGGTCTGTCCTCCATCACTCTGAACAGTATGGGGGATTTCTGAAAAGTATGGGGGATCAAGATCGACTTCAAAAAGCAAGAAACAGAACTAATCTCTTTTGGATCATTCATTTAACCCTTTCAATTCTGTAGTACCAACTACTTTGCCTCAGCCTTGTTCATACCTAACACAAAATCTTACTTTGAAACTTGAAAGTCATAACTGTAAATAGATATTAAAACTCTAGTCCCAATGCTTTCATCAGTTCTGCGTTGCACTGGCTGTGACATATACATGTTTATTACATTCTGTTACTAATAATAGTAACATTTTCAGCTGAAAATGGTGTAATATCAGTGTCATGCGAGGGCAGATATGGTGGGGCAATGGGCTGATATCTGATATCCTGCCCATTGACAAGATATTTGTTCTAAATCTATAGCAACAGAACACTCGCTCGTAAAGTAACGTTCTCAAAATATCTAGTTTGAAAAAAAAAATGGCTGAATCAGTCCGTCAGTCGCTAGCCAACAAATCTTCAGGACTACAGACAACGATTGAATCGCAAAACCAACAAATACGATAAGTAGAGAATAGACTGTTGTTGTCTTGGATTGGGAAAGTTTATCAGGTAAGGCGTGGTGTCAAAAGGCTAATAGTTCTGCGAATTTTTTCCGTTGAGCTGGGGGAACCGAGCCTGATTAAGTTTCCCAATCCAGAGCACCAACTATCTATTCTATTTATCCTGTTTCTCATTTATAATGCGTATTATACTAAATTGAATATTTGGTACGGAAAAACACACATACCGACATCTTTTTAACTATGAATAAAGATGAAGAACTGTTTATTTTAAACGGCCTTATACTGCAGCTGCGATAGTCATAATGAATGACGCATGATTACGTCATGAATGTGACGTTACCCGCAGAAAAAGGAGTTGTGTTGAACGAAGACAAGAATTTCTCTGTTTTAACTTTTTAAACATGTTAGAAAAAACAAAAACGAGATAATTATGAATGAATGTTATAAACAGGTTATTACACGGCTGATGAGGGCCGGAGAGTGATATCGGCCCTCCACCTCGCAATCTGCCCTCGGGCTAAAGGTGGCAGGCTGATATCACTCTCCGGCCCTCATCAGCCGTGTAATAAGCTCTATATGTTGAACAACAGATTTTCCAACAGTAATTATTCACCTTTATTGCCACCCAGTCTGTGTGTGATTAAATCAGCAACTCGACATTTTTCTCTATCTTAGAAAACAGAACTGACAATATCGTCTGCTATTTGTTTGGGTTTACATGCAAAAAAAATTCAACTCCTGGAAATCGTATTTATACAAAACTAATAAAGTAATATCAAAATAAATTCATCTTGACAGTCTTGTATGTGGATGGAATGGCAGTACTTTGCTGTATTTATTTTGATAGATGAGAGTTTGAGACCTTTTATCGATCTATATTTAAATCCAGAAGAAAAAATGGCAGACATTTTTGCGTAAAATAAAAATCCTATTCGGCATCCTAGGGTGATGTAAGTTGTGACGAATGATAAAAATCCATGAGGTAAGAAAGGGGAGTCACTCTTGATTTGTAGGAATGATCTAATACAGTTCAGAGATCGTAAATTACATGTCATACACGATCCCTGTACAGTTGTGCTGCCTGTGAAAGCGATTTTCACATTGGCATTCAAGCGTTAATCAGTGATCAAACACTAATTGCCTAATTATTTTTTGTGTGCGATTGTCGCGCACTGGTTTTGAAAATGTGCGTGAATGATGAAAAACTTGTGCGATTCTCGCAATCGCGCGCCCTAGATCAGATACTGAACAAGTCAGTCTTTTTTTGAAATACATTTTATATGATGAAAATTTTGTTTCTTGGTGGTAGAAGACTGGTCTTCCGCCACATTGATGACATCTTTTAATTTGTGCATTTTGAATAAATTGTTCAGCATATTGAACACCATTCAATTAATTTCACCTTTAAAATACAAGGCATAACTTTGAGTGGCTTTTTATGGGAGATAAGATCAGACTGGACAGGTTGATAATTGGTTAATTATTATCCTCTGCCAACCGGGGGGGGGGGGGGGGTTGTGTTGTTATTCATAAGTTTGTCCCTACAGACGGATTTCTTCTCAGAACCCTGATGAAAATTGGATGAAACTTAATACATGTGTTCCTTATGATTGTCCACTGATAACCTTTTGGTTTTTTAATGTGTCATGAAAGAAGGGGGCTTGAACATTTCCATTATCGACCAATATCTCTATACCTACTGGAAAAAAATTTATGAAATTTCATATTTATATTATAATCATAAGTCACAATCATTTTTTTGGTTTTATTTAATGATAGGCCATGTCATGGAAAAAGGGGGTTTAATATATAATTTCATAATGGACCAATAACTGTCTGTTTGCCTGTCTGTCCATACATATCTTCTAAGACCCCTGACGAAAAAATTGGTGAAACTTCATACATCACATCAGGGCAAAAACTAGGTCACTTGGAACAATGTGTGAAAAAACTTGTGTATGCTCTAGAGGCAACATTTTCAGTCCAATACTCGTGAAAGTTAGGTAGAATGTTTTTCTTGATAACATCTTGGATGATTTAGGAAATGGGTCATGTTTGGTCAATAACAAGGTCACTTGGTTAAATCTTAAAAACCTTGTGTATGCCATAGATGCCACATTTTCAGTCAAATATTCATGAAACTCAGAATGTTTGTCTTGATGACATCTTAAATGAGTTTGAAAATGGGTCAGGTTGGATGAGGTAAATTTCGGCAGTAGTTATTGATTTTCAACTGAGCAGTCGATGCAGTAGCATCGACATGCTTGTTATCGGAATATGATTGTCCGATGTTTTATTACACCCGTAACAACAGCTGCCTTGTGCAATGCACAGAAAGTCATCTGTACATCTGTAGGAGGTAACTAGGTAACTCCTTACAAAAACTGCAAAAATTTTAGACTTGTTTAATTGTTAATAATTTGCAGATGACAGCTTTATTTCTATTCAAATGATGTGATTTGCCTTTAGAAGAGTAGAAAACATTCTGAGAAAAGCAGAAAATGCTAAAAGATATTGCCTACTTTCAGCAACATGTCTGTTAGTATGTGAAGGTATTTACAGAATAATAAATGAACTTTTGTATCGCAAGTCTTTTCTTTAATTCGTGCTATAAAGGGTGTATATACATGTAAAATTAAACAGAATGAGTCATGCTCTCTAAAAAGGGGGTTTAATACTTTTCCGTGATACATTATACCAAGCAATTCAACACAAAATTATGGATCTACAAAATCCATTTAATTAAACATCCAACTTACTTGTGTGGTAGGATGGTCCTTTGACATGCAGAAAAATGACCTATAGTGATAGGTTTCGACCCAGGTCAGCCTGCATGGTGTGCGCAGGCTGACATTGGCCAATATTTTTCGCATTGCATTAAGCCTCCTTTTTTGTCAGAGCATGGCTCATATTATTTGTTACCTAAAAAAAATGTTATAGTTGCTGACCAGCAACATCAGAAACGTTTTCCTAGTCTCAGTGCTTATATATTTATTCAACCGAACCCTGTACTTTGCCATTCTGTATTTTTATTTCAATTGTTTCTGGCCTAATTATTCTAATAAGTTTGAACCCCTCTAATATTAGCCACACTTGCGCAAAAGTTAAGGCAGGTTGTTTTTTTTTCGTAAAGTAATGCAAAAACTTGAGCTCGAATTAGTAACGAACTTTTCTAGTAAAACGTATGTAAGCATTTTCTCTAGAGTTGCGTAAAAACTTAGAAAATTTTGTTTGTAACTACCCTAGTAAAATGGGGCCCTGGTGATAAATAAATGGAGCAAACACAGTTTCTAGATAAGAGGCTGGTCATTCTGAAATGAAAAATGATGTCATCATAATCTGTTTAACTCTTTACCACACAATCCCGACTTTTAACGACCCTGAGTTCTAAAGAAGCCTTTGGAAAACATTTTGGGAAAGGGAGAAAACGTTTTCTACCCTTCCCAAACCAAATTTCTATTCTTCAGTCACATTTACTTTGTCGTCTGCAAATGCTTTGAATTTGGACCAGTATAAAAATTTTGTTGTTTGGTAAAGAGTTAACTCTTTGTTTTACTCTATGTCGCATGACAAAATTTCCGACACCAACAAATTGAAAGCACTTGCAGACTACCAATTTAGTGTAGCTCAAGTGATGCTCAATGTTATCAAAACATTATCTTTTTACATCATTAAAATCGCCTTTTTCCATGAAGTTTCCTACCCTTTCACACCCAAGTTATTTTGCCATATTTTCTTTGCTGCCTCCAAATGGTTTCTAATTGGACAGGTATACAATTTTGTTCTCTAGTAAAAGATTGAGGCAATAAGGAAAATATGAAAAGAATAATACACATAGGGGTTAAACTTTATGTATTATACCTAAGGGCAAAAGTTAAGCCTATTTTATATTCCTTGAAAAAGAGGTAAACAAAGACCAAAATAACATGGCATATGACATTATTTTGTGTGGTGCATTTCATCCTTTCATTTAACTCTATACCACACAATCCCGACTTTTAGCGACCCTGAGGAAGAAGCCTTTAGAAAACCAGCATTTTCTCCTTTTTCCCACAATGTTTTCTACCCATTCAAAGAAAAATTTCATGATTTGCACCATTTAATTTGTAGGTCTGCAAATGCTTTCAATTTGGTCAAGTCTAAAATTTTGTCGTTTGGTAAAGAGTTAACGCTTTACCAAACGACAAAATGTTAGACTGGTCCAAACTGAAAGCATTTGTAGACGATAAAATTAACATGACTCAACAATTGAAATTTGTTCTGGGAGGGTAGAAAACTTTCTGGGAAAAGGAGAAAATGCTGGTTCTCCTTTTCCCACAATGTTTTCAAAAGGCTACTTTTTCAGGGTCGAGAAAACCAGGGATTGTTTGGGAAAGGGTTAAATATAATTAAACGCTAAAAGTAGATATTAAAGAAAATGATACATTGGGCAAAAGAATTGTTTTAACTGTATGGGATGGAATATGCTTAACTTTTTCCCATAGGTATATTTTGTTTTTTATTTTTCCAGATAATGACAGGATGTTCTAGTATTCAATTTTGAAGAGGACACATCTGTATTTGATGACTTAGAAGTACACAGTGTGACAGGAGCACTAACACTTACAAGACCCTTACAGAATAAAATTTTACAATGTCATGTGAATCAGGTGAGTATCATCTCTTATCAATGTTGACTCTTTATCAGACAATAAAACTTTAGACTTGTCCAAAATGTGGCTCAATTGGTGGGACTTGTCTTTTAAAGGGTAGAGAACATTATGGGAAAAGGAGAAGATGCCTCCTTTTCCTACAATGATTTCAAAAGCTGTCTTACTCAGAGTTGTCGAAACTCAGGAGTTTTGGTAAAGTGTTGACTCATTACCCCCTGAACCTAATTTACCTCAGAAAACTTATAATAAAAAAGGTTAGCCCTGAAGTCCCTCAAATAGGTATGCCAAATATAACCTTTTTCAAATCTCTCCTGAGATATGATTGTCTCAAATTATTAAGACAATCATTCTAACAAATTGGACTGAAAACATGGCCTCTAGAGTGTATACAAGCTTTTCTCTAGTATTTGGTTCAGTTACTTACTTTTTAGCCAAACATAGCCCATTTTCAAACTTGTGCAGATATCATCACGACAAATATTCTGACCACCTTTCATAAGTAATGGAAGGAAAATGGCTGGCCTCCAGATGCATTATACCAAGCAAGTCATCACATCATTATGGATCCATAAAATCCATTTAGCGTAACAACTGGCTGAATCAGTAGGAAGAATGGTCCTTAGAGATGCAGAAAATGCTCAAAAAGCAAAGAGTTTCTACCCATGTCAGCTTTAAAGAACTGCGCAGGTTGAAATAGGTCGAAACTTTTTGCAGATGCATTAATTCTTTACCAAACAGTCCCGGGTTTTATTGACCCCATGAAAGAAGCCTTTTGAAAACATTGTGGGAAAAGGAGAAAATGCTGGTAACCAGCATCTTCTCCCTTTCCCACAATGTTTTGTACTCTATCAAGAGCAAATTCTGCCATTTGAGACATCTTTAATTTGTCGTCTGCAAATGCTTTCAATTTGGACTAGTCTAAAATTATGTTGTTTGGTAAAGAGTTAAGCTCCCTTATTCCCTTCAGTGATGGTATTTCCATTGTCCATCTCTCAGTGTATATATGCATTTTTTTGCTCAGCCAGTTAGTTCAGTGGTTAGCATATCTGACTCGTGAATTATTGATTGCGGGTTTGATACATGGTTGAGGCAAATTTTCTTTCCGGCAATTTTTCACCTGTTACCTCTGCTGCATGTGAGAAAAGTACTCAGTGGCTTGGAAAGAAAGTTGTGTCAGCACTGGTGTGAGAAAACTAGGAAACACATGTATTTGTTGCAAAGGTGCACTGACCGCCGTGATATGACCTAAGCTATTAAAACGGATGTAAAAACATAGTATTTGTTTGTACACATGATAGATATGAAATTTGTGGCTGGATTTTCATGGAATTGTCAAGTATGTTATTGATTGTGAACACTTTGAATTCTACTTAATTATTTTGTAGAATGATTTTTTCCTCAACCAAATTTAAGGCGATTGAAGGCAAAAAAGTAAAATCTAGGTCTAGTGACAATTTCTGTCTTTGATAGGGTTGAAAACATTGAGGGAAAAGCTATGCTGTTAAAACTCATTAAACTCAAATACATAGTTTTTTTTACCACGTAAAAGATAACAATTTGTGGTTAAATTTTCATGGAGTTTGTCAAGTATGTTGATTAACTGTCAATAATTTGAATTCTAGAGAATTATTTTGTGCACTGATGGTTAATGTGAGTTGAACTAATAAGGTGTTAATCCTGAACTCTTTCCCATGTGACCAAATTTGAGACTGCCAAATTGTGAACATTTACAAAAGACAAATGTAACTTGGACAATACAAGAGTACCACATATGGGTGCCAACGCTCGGCTGCAATTGCTTGATTTTAGTGAAAATTATAAGTAAAATAGGGGCAATAACTGTCAAAAATATGTTGATAGTTACCTGCCCCTGTTGTATGAGTTTCCCTTTTTGATAGTTAGCAACTTGTCCAAGTATGAAGTAAAAGCAGTTATATTATTACAAAATGTCAAAGTTTTTATGAAAATTCTAAGTCTTCAAAGGAGCATACATGTGGCAAAATATTTTGATGGTTATGTGCCCCTGTTGTATGAGTTCCCCTTGTGAAAGTGAACAATTTGTCCAAATTTGAAGTAAATATCTTCAGCTATTACAGAGATATTACATTATGTCAAAGTTTTGGTCAGAATTTCAAGACAAAAAAGTGGTATAACTGAGTTCAAATATTTTGATGGTTACCTGCCCCTGTAGTATGAGTTCCTCTTTCACTGCATAACAACTTGTCCAAGTATGAAGTAGATATCTTCAATAATTACAGAGATATTACAAAATGTCAAAGTTTTCAGACGATGGTGATGTAGATGGTGCCAGGACTATGACAATAGCTTGTCATTTTCTGTGAATACAGCCAGGCTAAAAATCATATGTGAAAAGGCTGGAAAAGATTGTTGGAAAAGGAGAAAATGCTGGTTACCAGCATTTTATCCTTTTCCCACAATGTTTTCCTTAGCCTTCTTTTACAGGGTCATAACTCTAATTAATATTTTTTACCTAACTAAATTAAAGGCATCTGAAGGCAAAAAGTCAAATCTAGCTCAAACAATGATTTCAGTCTTTGATAGGGTGGAAAACATTGCAGGAAAAGTAGAAAATGCTGGCCTTGTCCACTTTCCTGAGATTTTTGTGGCAAAAATATTGTTGAAAGTCAAATTATGTGTCTCTTCTAGACTGAAAAGTGTCTGTTGAGTTGTTCACAGTCGTAGAGATTGATTAGGGCTGACTATTAAAGGTGGGTATTTAGATTTTTCACATCTCACCAAATTAAAAAATATATATATATGACTGAAATTTATATGAAAAAACAATACAAATCATCAATAATTACGAAACATAAAATTACAAAAAAAAATTTTTTTTGATGGTGTTCCCTTAAAAGGCTACGTAGCCTCTTGAGGTATTTTTAGATTTCGCGCCAGAAATAAAAAAAGCATTGTGGGATTGTCAAGTGACTGGCACGTGACTAATGACACTTAAATTCCATATCATAACAAACATGTAATTATTTTCCATAATATCTTCTTCGGGTGCTATATTTGAAGCTTCGTCTGTGTATTTCCGGTATGTAAATGAGCGAGTTGCTCATGTAAAAAAAGACCATGTTTCCCGTCGGTGTCGACCTGGGCCGTAGTAAATCTCGAATTTCTCTTGTTGTCAGATGGTTTTTGACTACTGGGGTTTTATGAATGAAAATTAAAAGGCATTGGGAGTATGATGATGATTTTTTTGTATTTTTGTAAAATTTTCGTCCCAAAATCTGAAAGGCCACCTTTAAGGGTAAACATAATTTTTTTCATGCTATTTCTATCAGGACAACCATTATCAAAATGCCATTACTATGGAAGGTGCAATATTGTGATGCATTATAATTCTATCAAAGATTAATTTTCTAGGGTTCTTTATTCAGTATTAGAATAGACAATAATTATCATTCTGTAAATATTTACCAAAAAACAATTGTATAACTGATAGAAATAATGTTCTGTCTCTCTGTTCAAAAGAATGGCACCAAAAACTTGCCTTTTCAGCTTTCAAACATGAGAGAAATAATATCTGATGATTATATTTAACACTGAATTTTTTATAAACACTGAAGTTTTTATATTCTAAATGAATAACAAAAAGTGTACCTAAAGTTTTGCCATATATGCATGGATTGAAAGTGACATAAAAAATTAATGTTATGTTTATATTATCCCTGTTTAACTGAAATCCGGTGTTATATTAGCTCCACTGGCCCAAGGCCAGTGGGCTTATGTCATGGCCTGGTGTCCGTCATGTGTCCATCCGTATGTGCGTTAACTTTTATTTTAAACATCTTCTTCTCTGAAACTACCCATCCAATTTTGATGAAACTTCACAGAAATGATCCTGCCATGGTCCTCTTCAGAATTTCTAGAAAAAATTTGATTGCTTCAAAATCTCTGATTGCCATGGCAACAAAACTGAAAAATATTGAAAATCTTTGAAAATCTTGTTTGAAACCATAAAGCCTAGGGCTACCAAATTTGGCATGTAGCTTTATCTAGTAGACCTCTACCAAGTTCTTCAAATTATAGCCCTGGGGTCAAATTAAGCCCCGCACGGGGGGTCACAAAGTTTACATGGGCTTATATAGGGAAAACTTTAAAATTCTTCTGGTAGCTAGCTATAGGGCCTAGGGCTACTAACTTAGCCATGTAGTTTTATCAAGAGGGAATCTACCAAGAGTGCCCAAAATTATAGCCGTGGGGTCAAATTTGGCCCCAACCCAGGGGTCACAAGTTTTACATGGGCTTATATAGGGAAACTTTAAAAAAAATTTTGTACCTAGACATCCAAATTTTGCATGTAGCTTTATCTAGTGGACCTATATTAACTTTTTTCAAATTATAGCCCGTGGGTCAAATTTGGCCCTGGGGGTCACAAGTTTTACATGGGCTTAAATAGGGAAAACTTTAAAATTCTTCTGGTACCTAGCCATAGGGCCTGGGGCTACCAAATTTTGCATGTACCGTAGCTTTATCTAGTGGGCCTCAACCAAGAGGGCCATAATTATAACCTTGGGGTCAAGTTTGGCCCCACCCCAGGGATCATAAGTTTTACATGGGCTTTTATAGTGAAAACTCTACAGATCTTCTTGTTACTAACCAT
This sequence comes from Hippopus hippopus, assembly GCA_946811185.2. Taxonomy (NCBI): domain Eukaryota; kingdom Metazoa; phylum Mollusca; class Bivalvia; order Cardiida; family Cardiidae; genus Hippopus; species Hippopus hippopus. The sequence continues at coordinate 28,027,846 of OX328112.1, read as the reverse complement.
AAGACCCAGGGCTACTTAATTTAGCCCTGTCTTAGGGATCTCATTTTTTAGGGCCTTTTTGTTTATAACCACACCTTCTGGACCTGTATTATTTGGTATGTGGCTTCATCTTTTGGACCTCCACCAGGAGTCAAGTAATTGTAGCATTGTGGCCAAAAATGGCTTTTCCCTGGGGTCATAACTTTCTCGTAGGATTTTATGGAAGAGATTTTGTATGTCTTATGTATATACTATAGCCCCTTTTAATGATTATTATATCTGAACTCTAGCCACTCATGGATTATTACATGTACATACTTCAGGCCCCTGTTAACGATTTAAATGTAAATCAAGCCACTCATTATTACATGTATATACTATAGCCTCTTTTTAACGATTAAAATGTCTATAACTCAAGCCACTCATTGATTATTACATGTAAATACCCTAGCCCCCTTTTAATCATTAAAATATGTGTCAATTGAAATATCTGTAATGGAAACTACTTATATATAATTACATGTATATACTTTCGCCTCTTTTAATGCTTAAAATGTCTATAACTGATCATGCTTATGGATAATTACGGATATATACTATAGCTCCTCCTTACAATAAAAATGTCTATAACTGAAACCACTCATGGATGATCAGATGTAAATATTATAGCTCCTTTTAACAATTAAAATGTATATAACTGAACCAGCTCATGGATAATAACATTTCAAATAAGATAACCCGCTCAATGATAATTATAAACTATTGCTCCTTTCAACAATTAAAATATCCATAGATGAACACACTTATTGATATTCATATACTATTGCCCCTGTTAACGATTAAAGTATCACTGAACACACTCATTTATAATCATATACTACTGCCCCTTTAAACAATCAAAATATCCATAACTGCACACATTCAAAGATATTTATTGATACCAACAAAGCCAATATTCAAACCCTTAGTTACTTTGCGATCAGTAGCTTTGTCTTTTTTTATGAGATATAATATCATTTCATCACACTTTTGATGCTATTCCACATAATCAATATGTAGTTGTGCATAGAGTCATCCTGTCCCTATGCCATGAGTTTTGCAGTATGTAGTCCTTCATATATTAGATTAAATGTTGTGTTTGATTTGCTGCTCCTCTCTTCTTAAATCCCTTGCCCATTTTCAGTGAAATTTTACAGGAGTTTACAGTCGATAACTGATTGTGCATAGTGTCAGCATATCCCTTTATAATGAATATTTGCAGAGTTATGGCCCTTTCTATGCTACATCTGATTTTTCAGCTCTTCTTTTTCCTCACGACTTTGCTTAATGTTGATGAAAATGTAAAGGAGTCAGTTGTCCTTAGTGTCAGCATGTCCCTTTTTAGTAAATAAATGCAGTGTTATGGGCATTTTTAAATGCTTTTTTATTAATTTTGTAAGCACTTTTCTTCAGTTTCATACAATATTTAGGAGTCATCAATAAGACATCGAGCTTTGCTTAGTGACAGCATGTCCTTTTTCAGTGAACACTGGTAGAGTTATGGCCCTTGTTGAATTATATGCTACCTTGGATTGTATTAAAATTAGTATGACTCTCAGTTTAACTGATAAGTATAACAGTCTCTATGGCCAAGGTCAGCTATCCTAAAATTGAATAGGGCCTAGGGTTTCTCATTAAATTTTGGGAAGAATAGACTACCATTAGTGCTGGTCATGGTTAGAACAATCACAGGCAAGACAAAATATGTGCTTCTCATTGTTTGGGTCTAGGAATAATTCTATAAGAGCATGTGCTGTACAATTACTGGTAGAATGCAGCTAAAGAAACAAGTATAAAGATATAATGAGGGCCAATGTCAGCTACCCTATTACTGGAAACAGTCTAGGTTTTATTCAGAAATTGTGGGAAAAGTTAGATTCCCACCAGTACAGATCATGGTTAGAAAAATGACGTCGGGCAAGATATTTTATATGTGCTACTTACTGGTTTGGGTCCAGGAAAATTTCTTCAAAGAGTATGTGTTTTACATAAAATGGTAGTGCTAGCAGCCATGGAAACAAGTATTAGGTTATAATAAAGGCCAATGTCAGCTACACCTGTACTGTTTAGGGTCTTTGTTTTATCCATTAACTTTGGAAAGAGTTTTATTCCCACTGGTTGTAACTTTGGAAAGAGTTTTATTCCCACAGGTGTAATGGAAGGTCATGGTTACAACAATTACAGGCAATATAATTATTTGTGTGTCTTCTTGATATGGTTCAGCTACAATTTTAAGAGCATGTGCTGCACAATTATTGGTAGAAAACAACCATGGAGACAAGTATAAAAATATAATGAGGGCCAATGTCAGTTACCCTATTACTGGAAACGGTCAAGGCTTTATTCATAAATTGTGGGAAAAGTTGTATTCCCAATAGTACCAATCATGTTTAGAAAAATTACAGGCAAGATTTTTCATTTGTGCTACTTAATGGTTTGGGTCCAAGAAAATCTCTCCGTAGAGTATTTGTTTTCCATTAAATGGTAGAACTTGCAACCATGGAGACAAGTATATGGCTGTAATAAGGGCAGATGTCAGCTACCTTTATACTGTTTAGGGCCAAAGTTTTATCCATTAACTTTCGGAAGAGTTTTATTCCCCACTTGTATAATGGAAGGTCATGGAAAGAACAATTACAGGCAATATGTTTAATATGTGCTACTTACTGGATTGGATCTAGGAAAATTACCTCCTATTGCACAAGTTTTTCATGGGTTGGTAGAACTTGCAACTATGAAGATAGTATAAGGTTATTATAAGGGCCAGTGTCAGCAACCCTTATACTGGTTACAGGGATAAAGACTAGCACTCGCCCAGTCGCCCATGGCGACTGAAAATTGGTCTGGACGACTGAAAAATCCCGTGCGATCGCCCAGCCGAGCGACTGATCGTCCCAGGAAAAATTTCGGTAAACGTCTGTATTTTGCCCATTTCGGTATACCATAGTACCAATTTTCATTTTTATTATACACCTATCTATGATCCGAGTAAAATACGGGCGTTATCTAACTCGCTAATACAACTCGACAGAAAATTTTTCTGTATCAGCCTAGTACCGTGTGTAGAGCATAGTCGTGTAGATGCACTATGTCTGTGTATTGACGTTCGGGTCTTTTCGCCAAATTCCTATCATGTTCGGCCCGCATGGCAATGCACAAAAAACCCATTTCTAGAGTATCTATAGCTATTTCATCAATTATTTGTCATCTATTTTTTTTTTTCTTTCAAAAATTGTTTCTAAGCAGATTCTGATTTTATCCGAAATCAATGCCTATTAGATCCACATTTATGTGTTGTTTCGAAAAGGCATTTCCATATGCTACTGTACGATACACTCATGAACTTTGGGACCGCGATTCATTTGACTTGCCTCCTGCTTTATAACGAAAAGAAATGTACTGTTCTTGACAGTGACAGTGAATAACAATAATCGGTCTCATCCGATATGCACCTCTTTACACACGCAACTCGACATGATCCGACCACGCAGAAATGCAGACTGTTGTAATATTCCATATGTCTTGAATACTCTCCCCCTTCCAAAATGGCGGCGCCCATGACTGTAGTTTTCTCGATCAAAAATCATGTGGTGATTCATATTGGGTGTGTCGAAACCTGAGAAAAAAAAAAGCAAACGGTTGAAGAGAAACGGGCATATTATCGGGAATATGACGAAAACAAGCGCCGTCGCCATTTTGACCCAATTTGGCAAGAAGGTAGGCCTTGGCTGGTTGATACTGAGAATGGGTTGATCTGTTCAGTTTGTACTGAATTTGGAACTGATCGAAGCTGTGTGTACATAAAAGGCTGCCAGGCATACAAGATTGACAGTATTAAAAAACATGAAGCCACTAAGCAACATGAAAAAAATGAATGGATGAGGGTAAAGTATTTGCAAAGTTGCTCAGTGAGGAATTTAGGTCAGTGTAGTGCCCAGAGTGTTACGGGCATTGTTAGCTTTAATTGAAATTTTATTGGAGTTTTTATCGTTTTCTGAAATTTTTATCCTGGGCCCCTAGGTTTTGGACTGGGCCCCTAAATTTTCAATTTTAGGGGCCCAGTTGGCTACTGAAAAAAAAATGTTAGTCTTTATCCCTGTGGTTAGGGTCCACATTCTATCAATAATCTTTGAAAAGGTTAGATTACCACTAGTACATCTGCCTTTCATGGTTAGAACAATAAAAAGCAAGATGTTTTATGTGCTACTACTGGTTTGGGTCTTGGAAAAATTCTTCGTAAAGAACATGTGCTTTACATTATATGGTAGAACTTGAACCATAAGGACAAGTATTAGGTTCTGAACAAGGGCTAATGTCAGCTACTCTAATACTGGTTATGGTAAAGGTTTTATCCATAAATATTGGAAAAGGCTGGATTCATGGTTACAACAATTAAAGCCAAGTTTTTATATGAGCTGCTCACTGGTTTGGATGTAGGAAAATTTCTTCATAAAGCATATGTTTCACATTAAATGGTAGAGATTGCAACCATGGAGACATATAAGTTTATAGCAAGGGCCAATGTCAGCTACCTATATATTGAAAAGGGTTCAATTTTATCCAGAAATTTCTGGAAGGTTCAATTCTCACTGGTATAGGTCATGGCTAGAACAATAACACTTACAAGCAAGATGTTTTATATGAACTACTCACTGGTTTCAAACCTTGAACAATCCTTCATAGTGCATGTGCCTTACATTAAAAGGTAGAATTCACAACCAATTGAAATAAGTATAAGGATATTAAGAGAACAGATATGAGCTACCCTAATACTTGCTAGAGTTAATGTTTTATCCATATATTTTGCGAAGAGTTCTATTCCCACTTGGATAGGTCATGGTAAGAACAATTTCAGTTAAGATATTTTATATGAGCCTCTGACTGGTTGGGTCCAGGAAAATTTTCTCATGGAGCATGTTCTTTACATTAAATGGTAAAACTTTCAACCATAGAGAGTTGGAAACATGTATTTGGTTATGACAAGGGCCTAAGTAAGCTACCCAAGTACTAGTTTGGGTCAAGGTTTTTTATCTATAAATTTTCAAAAAAGTTAAATTCTCACTAGTATAGGTCTTGGTTAGAAAGGTAAAGGAAAGATATTTATATGACCTGGTTACCTTTTTTTGGTTCATGAAATTTCTTCATAGAGCACTGTGTTTTACATTTATTACACTTATTGGTGGAACTTGCAACCATGGAAGAAAGAGTTAGGTTACAAACAGGGCCTATGTCAACTATCCTAATACTGATTATGGTCTACGCTTTTATCCACTAAATTCGGGAAGAGATCAATTCTCACTAGTATAGGTCATGGCTAAAACAATTACAAGCAAGATGTTTTATATGAGCTACTCACTGGTTTGAAAACAGAAAACATTCATTATACAGCATGTGCTTTACATTAAATGGTAGAACTTGCAACCATAGAGACAAGTATTAGGTTACTGGCCAATGTCAGCTACTTAATACTGGTAAGGGTTTATGTTTTTGTCCATTAACTTTTGGAACAGTTCATTTCCACTAGTATAATGGTTGATCATGGATAGAACAATTACAGGCAATATACTTTATATGTGCTACTTACTGGTTTGGGTCAAGGAAAAATTCATCACAGGGCATGTGCTTTACAAATATTAGGTTATAATAAAGGGCAATGTCAGCTACCCTTATACTGGTTAGGGTCTGTTTTTTTCTGTTAAATTTCGGAAGAGTTCAGTTCCACTAGTATAATGGTAAGTCATGGAAAGAACAATTACAGGGGTAAAAGTTTTCCGTATCGTGACAGAATTCCGTATTTTCAGGGGCCGATAGGTCATTTTTCCAAATCGTCTAAATCCGAGGAGAAAATGGGGGGGGGGGGGGGGGGGTGAGTACCCCTTTATCTCGTATCTATTGCAAGTCAACAAATTTCCAGATGCCGTATCGATAAAGTTTATTGTCCCACTGCATTTGCTTTGTCCGGGGCTTATCTCGGTCATTAATGGCTCTTCTCGAACGTCTGGTAACAGAGATTCCGATACGGAATTGGCCGAGTATACTCGGAATAGTTACTGAATCATTTCTAATCTTCTACTTGTAAAACGTCTTTTGATTGGACAAAAACATATCGGTTAGCCAGTACATACTTACTTAACGGTAGAAGTTCGTTCTTCATCATAACATGGCTGCTGACTTACAAACGAACACGGTCACCGTTTGAAAATGAAGTTTTTACCCCTCGGATTTAACACGAAAGAAATCAAGAAGGATGTAAAGAATGAATGACAATGGAATGGCTGAACGAAAGAGATTAACGCGGAAAAAGATAGGGCGACTGGTTAAATAAACCCGATGTAACGGGAGTTGAATTTTGCAAATTATGCACGGTAATGATCAACTACAGATCGAATGGAAAGAAAGCTTTGCGCGTACATGCCGAAGACGAATCCCACATCACATTCTCCCTTGTAAATTAGCCATTCTTAAAGGAAGTATTGTTTTCCTATTTGACAGATTTGATTTTATTCTTTTGGCAGAACATTTAGATTTAGCACATGTGATTGCATTTCAATGAATCAAGTATTAAATACTAGATATGTCCTTTTCTCATACTGGTTGTATTTTCAAATACAAAACTGATGTTACCTGATCAGGTCCACTGTACAAAATGAAGATAATAGAGGAAAATAATAACATGGGTGCTAAAAACTTAAGATTTTCTTAGGTAAGCATATCATATCTTTCATTCTATTCAAGATGTTTTCAACTTTGAAATGCTAAAACTGGATCTCACTAGAAGATTTTGATGGTAATAAAATAGCTAAATCTCAGGAGCTTCCGGGGGCCTCTGGACCCCTGGCCAGGGCGTTGCCCTGGACCCACCGGGGGCCCTAGCGGCCCCCAGGCCCCCAGCTCACTTTTCAGTATTTTCAGATTTTTCAACTTTTACCCCTGCAATTAGTACTTGCAGTTATGTAACTTGCACTTATAGAGGCAAGTGTGAGGTTATAATGAGGGCCAGTGTCAGCTACCATAATACTGGTTATGGTCTAGGTTTTATCCGTAAATTTTGAAAAGGTTAGATTCTCACTAGTATAGGTCATGTCTAGAACAATTACAAGAATGATATTAGCTCACCTGAGCACAAAGTGCTCAAGGTGAGCTTTTGTGATCGTGCTGTGTCCGTCGTCCGTCGTCAACTTTTACCTTGTGTACGCTCTAGAGGCCACACTTTCAGTCAGATACTCGTGAAACTTGGTCAGAATGTTTGTTTTGATGATATCTCAGATGAGTTTGAAAATGGGTCACGTCGGGTCAAAAACTAGGTCACCAGGTCAAATCTTAGAAAAATCTTGTGTACGCTCTAGAGGGCATATTTTCAGTCCAATACTCTTGAAAAGTGGTCAGAATGTTTGTCTTGATGATTTCCCTTACAAGTTCGAAAATGGGTCATGTCGGGTCAAAAACTAGGTCACTAGGTCACATCTTAGAAGAACCTTGTGTACGCTGTAGAGGCCACATTTTTAGTCAGATACTAATGAAACTTGGTCAGAATGTTTGTCTTGATGATATCTTGGACAAGTTCGAAAATGGATCATGTCAGGTCAAAAACTAGGTCACTAGGGCAAATCTTAGAAAAACCTTGTGTACGCTCTAGAGGCCACATTTTCAGTCCAATACTCTTGAAAGCTAGTCAGAATGTTTATCTTGATAATATCTTTGACAAGTACAAAAATAGGTCATGTCGGGTCAAAAACTAGGTCACTAGGTCAAATCTTAGAAAAACCTTGTGTACGCTCTAGAGGCCACATTTTCAGTCAGATTCTCATGAAACTTGGTCAGAATGTTTGTCTTGATAATATCTCGGACGAGTTCGAAAATGGGTCATGCTGGGCCAAAAACTAGGTCACTAGGTCAAATCTTAGGAAAATCTTGTGCACACTCTAGAGGCCACATTTTCAGTCCAATACTCTTGAAATTTGGTCAGAATTTTTGTCTTGATGATATCTCAGACAAGTTTGAAAATGGGTCATGTCTGGTCAAAAAGTAGGTCACTAGGTCATATCTTAGAAAAACCTTGTTTATGCTCTAGAGGCCACATTTTTGGTCCAAAACTCTTGAAATTTGGTCAGAATTTTTGTCTTGATGATATCTCAGACAAGTTTGAAAATGGGTCATGTCGGGCAAAAAACTAGGTCACTAGGTCAGATCATAGAAAAACCTTGTGTACGCTCTAGAGGTCACATTTTCAGTCCAAATTTCTTGAAAATTGGTCAGAATGTTTGACTTGATGATATCTCGGAAGAGTTCAAAAATCGTTCATGTTTGGTCAAAAACTATGTCACGAGGTCAAATCTTAGAAAAACCTTGTGTATGCTCTAGAGGCCACATTTTCAGTCCAAAACTCATGAAACTTGGTCAGATTGTTGGTCTTGATGACATCTCAGATGACTTTGAAAATCGGTCATGTTGGGTCAAAAACTAGGTCATTAGGTCAAATCTTAGAAAAAGCCTGTGTATGCTCTATAGGCCACATTTTCTGTCCAATACTTATGAAAGGTGGTCAGGATCTTTGTTTTGATAATATCTGCAATGGGAAAATTGGCTATGGTTGGCTAAAAAGTAGGTCACTGAGAGAAATTCTAGAAAAAGCTTGTGTACATGCTAGAGGCCAAATCTTCAGTCCAATAATTATAAAAGCTTAGTAGAATGTTTGTCATGATATCTCAAAAGAGATTGAAAATGGGTCATGTTTGGTCAAAAGACTCAGGTGAGCGACTTCAGGGTCATCATGGCCCTCTTGTTTTATATGTGATACTTACTGGTTTTGGTCAAGAAAAAAATTCTTCAAAGAGCATGTGTTTTACATAAATTGGTCTAACTCGGAACCATGGTGACAAGAACTGGGTTATAATAAAGGCCAATTTCAGGTACCCTAATACTTGTAAGGGTCAATATTATTCATTAATTTTTATAAAGGTTAGATTCCCATGAGTATACCAGTTGTTCATGGTTAGAACAATTACAATCAAGATCTTTATTAGGTGCTACTTACTGGTTTGGGTCAAGGAAAAATTCTTGATACAGCATGTACTTTACACTAAATAGTGGAAGTTGCAACCATGGAGAAAGGGAAAGAACAATTAGTACTTGTAATTATGTAACTTGCAATCATAAAGGCAAGTGTAAGGTTAAAACAAGGGCCACTGTCAGCTACCCTAATACTGGTTATGGTCTAGGTTTTATCCATAAATTTTTAAAAAAATTGATTCTCACTACTATAGGTCATGTGTAGAACAATTAAATGCAAGAACAATTAAATGCAAGATATTATGGGTTTGGCTGTAGGGGAGATGGAGGCCATTGTATCTCCCTGAATTATGACAAGAAAAACAATTGAACAACAAACTTAATGCAAGAACAATTAAATGCAAGATATTATGGGTTTGGCTGTAGGGGAGATGGAGGCCATTGTATCTCCCTGAATTATGACAAGAAAAACAATTGAACAACAAACTTTAAATACAATTAGTAATACAAAGACAATCGGAAATGAAAAAAATGTGGTTGGGTTTGGCTGTAGGCGAGGAGGAGGAGGCCATTGTATCTCCCTGAATCATGACAAGAAAAACAAATAAAAAACAATATTTCAGATACAAAGGGTAATACAATGACAATTGGTAGTAAAAAAGGTGGTAAGGGTTTGGCTGTAGGGGCAGACGAAGGCTATAATATCTCCCTGATTTACAAGAAAAACCAACAACAAAATTTAAGATACAAAGAGTAATACAATGACAATTAGTAGTGAAAAAAGGTGGTAAAGGTTTGGCTGTAGGGGCAGACGGAGGCTATAATATCTCCCTGATTTACAAGAAAAACCAACAACAAAATTTAAGATACAAAGAGTAATACAATGACAATTGGTAGTGAAAAAAGGTGGTAAAGGTTTGCCTGTAGGAAAGAAAGAGGCAGTTGTATCTCCCTGAATTATGACAAGAAAAACAAGAAAATTTAGAATACAAATAGAAATACAATTTCAATTGGTAGTGAAAAAATGTGGTAAGTGTTTGGCTGTAGGGCAGAAGGAGGAGGTCATAATATCTCACTGAATTATGACAAGAAAAACAAACAACAAAATTTAAAAAAAAACAAATAGTAATACAATGACATTTGGTAGGAAAAAAGGTGGTAGGGGTTTGGCTGTAGGGGAGGAGGAGGCCATAATATTTCCCTTAATTATGACAAGAAAAGCAAACAACAAAATTTGGAGTACAAATAGTAACACAATGACAGTTGGTAGTGAATAAAGGTGGTAAGAGTTTGGCTGCAGGGAGGAGGAAGAGGCCATAATATCTCCCTGAATTATGACAAAAAAAAACAATTGAACAACAAAATTTAAAATACAAATAGTAATACAATGACATTTGTTAGGAAAAAAAGGTGGTAAGGGTTTGGCTGTAGGGGAGGAGGAGGCCATGATATTTTCCTGAATTATGACAAGAAAAACAAACAAAATTTTAAATACAAAGAGTAATACAATGACAACTGGTAGTGAAAAAAGGTGATAAGGGTTTGGCTGTAGGGGAGGAAGAGGCAATTGTATCTCCCTGAATTATGATAAGAAAATAGAACAACAAAATTTAAAATACAAATAGTAATACTATGACAATTGACCTTTCTGCCGATTTTGATTGACAGGTCTTCGCAGGGCTTATCAGCCAATCAGAACGCAGCATTGGGTGTCATGTAAACAATAAAGTTAGACACATTATGTTAAAGATGTAAGATAATTTGATCGTATCTATTTAACTATCAAAACAGCAATTTCTGTTATTGGTCAATAGAAATCTGTGAAATGGTGAAAAGGTGTAGTTACAAATTGTGTGACACTGATAAAGGTTATCCAGATAGAATACAGGGGGAGTTAAATTCTTCCCATTTCCAAAGCCGAAAACGCATCTTGAAAATATATTTGGTGGATAAAACTATGGGGAAGACCTTGTGAACAGCTTCATCCATCACGGATCAATAAGAATCGTAATGTATGCACAAAAGTATGTATAAATGTCATTTTAGAAAGTACTTGCAAAAATAAGCATAAAAAAAACCCATCTAAGAAAATTGCGCTTTCAATCGCCAACAAGGTCTGTTGGATAACTACTTTGAAATTTTATTGTGCTTTACCCTTAATGCAGATCCTCAGGAGGAGGGCTTTTGAAAACATTATGGGAAAAGGAGAAAATACTGGTAACCAGAATACATGGATTCGTTTTGATAAGATAAGCCTGCTTCCTCGTTAACTTTGAGATGCTTTAACTAATTTACACAATGTTAAAGAAGTACAAAAAGTCTGAATTTTGGGGGTGAAGGACAGTGCAATAGATTTACATGTGTCAGCAAAGTTTTGAACCTTAATGAGAAAGACTAAAACACATAAATACCTAAACATAACTCAGTTTTACCAAAGAATAATGGAATTTAAGATGCTTATTGTTTTTGTGGGGCTAGTTAAGTCGTCTCAACATCATATTCAATAACAAAATACACTGAAATAGACGCAATTCGAATATGCATAGATTGTCTGAATCAACAGAAAAATTTCAATTTTGGGTAAGGGAAACTGGATGTTTGATGATATGTTTGATGATTTTAAAATGTGTTAAGTGTGCAGTCAATTAACAAACTTTCAATATCATTGACGGCAGTTTGTTTTGAACTTCAGTGATATACTTAGACAACGGGTGGTCAAGCGGATTAGAGCGGCAATTTTGGTTTGCAATCAAAGACACATCTTATCAAATTAACAGTTTACCGACAAATCCTTTGAAATGGCAGATGTGCTAATCCACTTAAATATGGCTAAATCAAAAGTTGATTTGATTTAAGATAACTTGCCTTTTAAACTGAAGTTCTGAAACAGAACAGAAGTAAGACCTTTAATCTACTGTTAGTATGCTTAATAATGTAAGTAGCAGATCGTTTTAATCCAAGACTAGGCTGCATACTATTTGCTGTCTGATCTATATCTACACACTCAGCATATTCTTCATGTTTAACGTTTGTTCCAGTGATGAGATTTGTCTTTGAAAGGGTAGAAGACGGCTAAGAAAAGAGAGAAATGTTTTCAAAGTCTCCTTCAAGTTCGATGAAGGACTGGACTTTGTGGTAAAGGGTTAAATTGTATATCCTTTTCCTATATTGTTTAAAGTCAAATTATGTTATATACTGACGAAATGTCTTAAAAACTTTTTCCCTTTAAGTAATTATACATTTTGCCGACAGAAGTTACACACAATGTATTTTTATTTGAAATGCTGTGACCGAACATAGAATTAAGAACATATTTGCATTATTTTTACTTCTCGATTTCTCATAAATATGACATTATTTTAAGTATTTTTTCTGTTTAAGTTGTCGATTAAGTTTGAATTTATAAGAATGTTGGGGGAAAAGTTGGGATATTTAACCTACACAGAAATATCAGCTAGAATAAAACTGAAATAAACGCTCTTTCTCTTTGTATTCGATGCCATTTTCTGGTTTGTTTGTCAGGCTTGACAACCGAAATACCGCGTTACTAAGGTGGGTCTGCCAAACTCACGTTTACAGAAAGGTCAATTGGTAGTGAAAAAAGGTGGTAAGGGTTTGGCTGTAGGGGAGGAAGAGGCCATTATTGGAAGCCGCTCAAAAGCGGCTTCCAGTAGGAATGTACCTAAACTATTTACCATGTAGATGATCAGTAACTATTCGATAGGTCATAATTTTGGTAAAATTTCTAATAATGTTGTGTTGTTATGACAGAATTACTCCACATGACTCTTTCTTAAGTATTCCAACAGACCTACATGAAATTCAAACCTGGTTTTCTTGCAATATATAATTCATTCCCAAATAACAATAAAAAATACAGAAAGATAAACATCCTTTAATTGGCTAGTCCCCAGAAGTTTTCAAACATATAGGATTCCGTCTATTTTTCCGAACGAAGTTGTTATGCTTTCCGTTTATCACAAACTTTCCCATCTCTCAATGGTTTCGCATTTGATTATGATATAGAGAGCATCTTAGAATATGATAATCAGAAGCAATTTTATGTACAAGTTTTTCGTCCAATCTTAATTTGTAAAGGATAAAACGGTGGTTAACCTTTGATCAAGGTATAGACTGGTTACCTCCCTACACAAGAGGCGTCTACATCAGCTATTTATAGAATACTTGCGAAAAGATAACCCTTTTTCTTCCCTTCGTCTACACATTAGCCCAATGGATTTTTGTTACACGAAACATCAACCTTATGAGACCTGCAAAATTTAGCATTTACTGTATTGTGTGTAGAAGCTGTTATGATCAGACTGTACGTGCTGTATGGTATGGTCCTGATCTACAGAACCCTTGAAACCAGGCCTGCTTGAATCATGATGTATGGATCGTGATGTACAGTGACTGCAGTAATTATCATGGTGGTGCCTGGTGCTCTTAGGGTTGAAGCTGCTCGAAAATGACGGAAATAGATGAAGATCAGACAGCACATAGCCCATGTAATATCTTTTTAATATTCTATAAGATATTTCGTAAACATAAAAGAAAATCTTGTTTGTTTTCCTTACTCAGTTTATTTATTTCGTTGTGTAGTTGAAGGGTTAAATTTATTACAGAACCTATTACTGTGAATATACAACTTTTTACGTCGCTGCTGGTCAAAGGTTTAGAATAGCTCTTGAAATTTACATTAGAAGTTTTACACTAGGTATGTACAAGGCCTATGCAGAAAATGGTTCAAACTACTGTTTATTAAACGAAATATGTATTGTAATAGTTATTATGTTGTGGTTGAATAGATCCAGATCTTTAAAGACTTAAAAAATATTTTGTGTGTGTGTGTGGCTGCCATTTCAGGAATAAAAGAAATGTGGTTTGTGCCAACTGTGCAGGCTATGATCAGAATAATTTTGGAGATGCCATGCAAAAGTTTTTGTTTCTAGAGTAGAAATGTAAAAATTCACTGTGTTACAAGCATGCTAAGATACTTTTGACAAGCAAGAAGATCATCTTTTAGAAAAAAGTTGTTGAATATTTTCTTTTTTTTCTTTTTCTTTTTTTCTTTTTTGTTGTAAAAATTGTAAATACATGTAAACATCATATGTGAATAACGATCTTAATATCACTTTGAATAATTGGTAACTTAAATAATTCTGTAGTATTGCCTTTAATGCAGCCATAGAAGTTTCCTTTCTACAATCATTAAATAAATGGAAAATGCTGTATTTGAATGCGCAATTTCTCCATTTTCAAATTTCGAGTAGAAATTTAACAATTCCGATGCTTGTACGTGTTTTTTTTTTCCAAATAAACATCACTTTATAATAATAATATAATAAAAAGATTATTTAAGATTCCCCTCTAAACTTCTTTTTTTTTTTTTAAGAATACATGTACAAATTATTTTTTGTTTCTTTTTTCCTTGCATTTTAGTACCATTTGTCATGATTTTCCACTGGTTGGGGGTGGGGGTAAAAACTGATACAAAAAATGTAATTACAATTTCTCAAGAGAGTCAATATTTCTGAAATTGTCCACCAAAAGATTGCGGCTTCTATGATGCTATGCATCATAAATTTGTCGTGTATTTCCCTGAATTATGACATTTGATTTTAAGCACTCATCCAACAGTATAAATGACTTTTGAAAATACATGTACATGTATATAAAGAAAAATAGACACTAAAGTCAAAGAAAAACAAACTTAAAAAAAAACAGAATGAAAAATACATGTATAAAGAGCAATACACCTGTTGTAAAGTAAAAGGTTGAAAGGGTTGGCAGTGAGGAAGGAGGAGGCCAACAAATGTCATTGCAAAATAGAAAAAAAAGGAAATTTGGTTTTAGTCAAGGAAAAGTCAGGGAAATTTGCTTTAATCCAATTGTGGACACCCTGGGAAGGTTTCAAGATTATTGCATAGATAGGTTGTTCCATTTTGGTCATTTTTTTTTTTTCGTATTAGACTTCATTCTGGTCATTTCTTTACACCTTTAGTCAATTTAACTCGTTACTAAACAGTAACAATATAGACTTGACCAAAATTGAAAGCATTTGCAGAGGACAAAAATAAATGGTACTCAGATGATGGAAGGATAGAAAACAATGTAACACTATAAAAGGAGAAAATGCTGGCTATGAGCATTTTTTTCTTTTTTTTTTTTCACAATTTTTTCGAGTCTTCTTCCTTAGGTTTGTTATAGCTCAGGATTTTTAGGTAAAGGGGTAATTATCATTCCTGTCATGTTCTCCCCATTGTTAATTCTGTACCCATTTTGGTAGTTTTGTACCATTAATTACTCATTTCAAACTGAATTTTGAGTGGTAAAACCAAGCATTAGAAAATCAAAGTTGAATTTGAGGTTGTCATCTCTTAGTTATTGATCAATGTGGAATTTCAGGTTATGTATGAGATATGATAATTCTACCTGACTTGTAGGGTTTGGGCCTGTCTGTAACATCCAACCCTGTTCATGATATCTGGCAAAAGATGTCTCCTCAAACCGTGGTTATCCATACTTGCCTGTGTAAGACACAGGAATATGTTATATGTCACCCAGCCTATGTGAAATTGTATATGTGAGGTCTTAATGTTCGCACTCACCAAAGAAAACCTTTGTTAACCATAATTGCCTATGTATGACGAAGGTATATGTTATCTGTCAGCGAGACTATGTGAAATAACATACAGTGAAACCTCTCCTCAAGACCACCCCGACAATACGAGCAACCCGCTATTACGAATGATTTTTGTCAGAACGGAATTTTTCCTTCTTAAAGACCAATGATCACGAACCCGGAAATACGAGCACCCCGCTATTCCGAAATTACGACCACCATTTTCAGTACCAATATGACTTTACCTGCGGATTTTAACCCCGTGAAACGACCACTCAATTTCCATATCTTCGTTACGACCAGCTAATTTTCACGCGTCCGAAATCACGCAGCACAGACTGTGCCTCATGTACGAATATTCTTGGGTCCGATGGAATTGACAATCAATTATCGGTCTTTTGTTTGTCTTTCGACCATTGATTGTAACATGATTGTGTTAATTGATCAGGATGTTACGTAACATAATCAAACGACCTGTGAATTGATACTTTTAAACCATCGGTTCGGCTTTCACGCGGTAATCAAGCGTTTATCACACATCGCTGACCCGGATGACAAACACGTCTACATGCGGGTGATCAAGATTTGTTGTTTATAGCCAGCTGATGTAATTTAAGACGCTTGGGTTTAGTGGTGATCGGGATGGGATTATCATTTTGTTTTTGACACTTTACATACTGTAATCATACCGTGACGAATATGCGATTGTAAACAAGTGACCACTACGACCATGAGATCGACGATTAGCAGGACTGTTCGAATAATCAACTCGGATAAGAATGAAAAAAAAAGGGGGGGGGGAGATTTTCCGCAGACGTCAAATGTTCAGAGATCAACACGTATTCGAAAATCTTTGTTTTAAAATGAAGATCGGCACTTGGAATATGAGTTTTTGAGACTACACGAAGTAAAAAAGCAGACCAAAAATGAGAATATGAAAAGTTCTATCAGTTACATTAGATTCTTTAGTCTTCAGATTCATCTAGTTATTTATGTACATGTCTGGTTATGAATGTTTTAAATAGGCAATTATGAATTGACGTGCTTTTACAGGTGGATTTATTTAATAAAATTGAAGAAAAACGTATAACTTTTCTATGAACATGAAAATGTTCTTGTCATTTTCATTTGTGTACTTAGGCTTCCCTAAATGAAATGCATTTACCATTCACATCATTTAGCCCTGCACACGTCTACTCAGAGCAAGGGTTTATTTCAAAATGTAGGCGTGTGAAACCCGAAAATCAGACCACCCCACCAATGAGACCAAATTTTAAAAGTACCACGGGTGGTCTTAATAGAGGAGTTTTACTGTATGTGAGATTACAGTGTTTGCATGTACAAAGAGAAAACATGACTTTTAGGAGTTGTTGTGATTGTGTGATTCCCATGCATGTACGCTATACAGACAAAAACAATTACAGACTACCACCAATGCTAATGTGTATGTTTCAGTGCTAGAATTGTAAAATTTTGATAGGACGTGATATTCATAATCTGATGAGAATAAGTGGTCCTCAGCAAGGTTTGAGAAGTATATTTGTTACTCCATAAAAACCATCTGTTGTTACTCCTTAAAGGGCAAATCCTAAAATATTTTGACCAGACTGTTTTTTTCCTTTAATCAGCTGCAAATGATGTCAGTTAAACATGTGTCAGCCGTTTTTCATAAATACCACCCTGTTACATGCCATAAACCACGGCCAAATTGTCACGCTGATATACGACCCTAAAAATGGTACATGGCTTACTTCCCCTGATTCGCTTATCTCCTGTGCATGTGTGACGTCATTGTCGAGTTAGTCTGTGTGTACCGTCAGTAGACATAAAGTAGGAACGCGGATGATTGTATGCAGATATCTGAGTATTAACTGAGAATTGAACCGAAAAAATGGTAAATTGTGCAGCCTATGGCTGCAACGTCGATTTGGGAACTCATAGAATTAGTATCTTCAAATTTCCAAAGGAATTAAAAAGGAGGAAACTATGGATTCAACGTTAAAACAGGGGCCGGACAGTAGCGACGGATTTTTTGCCATCGGTTCATTCGAAATTGTGTCTGAAATACTTCGATGACAGTCAGTTCTTAATAAGTCCAAAACTCGCAAAAGAAGTTGGTTATAGGAATTTTAGGCTGCGGTTAAAACCTGACGCTGTGCTGACATTATTCGAAACTCCGAGTCGAAAGGAGATAGGCCTTAAACCGAAACTCCGACAGACAAACATTCCGCAACGGCAATTTCCAAAAAGAAAACCCAACATGAAGTAGGTAATTTCTTTTTTCTTGAAATTGGAATACATGAATTGTTATTCCTTCTATTATACCCTTTTCTACATTATCGCTTCATTCTGGACAAGGGAGAAATTGCTGCCATTTTCTCCCTTTTCCAAATGATTTCAACATTTAACAAAATTATAGATTTATCCAAATTCATAACATAAATTTTGCAAATAACACAGTCGACATTGTTCAATGATGTAAACTTTCAAGGGATAATAATCAGTCTTTGAACAGCAAACTTCATTTTCTTCCCACACTGTTTTTCAACCACTCTTTCTTTGGGTATTGGAAACTAGATCTAGGGTTTGTATGGTAAAGGGTGAAGTCAGTATCTGGCTACCCCTAGTCACGGTCATAAATGTTAATCCATCACAAACCAGTTGAAACAATACAGGAAATGATTACATAACATTTGCATATCTCACCCCTTTACACTGTAATGTTTGTTTGTGACAGTAAACCCATGTTTTGCCATCTGTGTAAGGGTTTAGCCTAACCCTAACCCAAATGATAAAAAAATTAGAATATTTCAAATCCACAGCATTTAAATATGACCGATAAAATGTGATTGTTTACTAGAATTTAGTTTAACTTAGTTTAACCATTTGCCAAACAATCCTTTGTTTTAACGACCCTGGTGAAGAAAGAAAAAACCTTTTGAAAACATTGTAGGTAAAGGAGAAAATGCTGGTAACCAGTATTTTCTCCTTTTTTTTTTTACAATGTTTTCTACTCCATCAAAGACAAGTCAAAGCATGTGAGTAAAATTTAATTTGTTGACTCCAAATGCTTTCAATTCGGTTGAGTCAATAAATTTGACGTTTGGTAACAATTTAAACATGTATTTTACATCTCTTGAGAAACAAGTTCATACAACTCGTACTAATCTCTTCAGATACTGCTTCCTGGGAACTAAACCAGGACTCGTGTCCAATGTGTGGAATTTATATTTAACCCTTTACCAATCAATCCCTAGTTTTTACGACCCTGAGACAGAAGCCTTTTAAAAACGTAGGAAAAGGAGATAATGCTGGTAGCCAGCATTTTCTCCTTTTACCACAATGTCAGTCTACTCTGCTGGAAACAAATTTCAATTTTTGAAATATTTAACTTTATTTTGTCGTCTGCAAGTTATTTCAATTTGGACCTGTTTAATATTTTGTCGTTTGGTAAAGAGTTAAAAATAGAAAATATTGTGGATAAAGGACCAATTGATAGTTACCAGCTCTTTCTATGTTTTTACAATGAATCTGAAGTCGTCTATACTGCAATTTGACCGGAATGTCAGTATTAACCGCTCAGTCCCTAGTAGATCAATTTGAGACTTACCCAAATTAAAACAATTTGCATAAGACAAACAAGAACTGAACAAATTTACACTAATCTTTCCCACGGCTTACAATTCAGAGTTTAAGACTTTCACAGAGAAGCTCTATATGGAACATACAACAGCTATACATGTATGATAAATTTTTGCATTGAATGGATCATGTGTACAAGGTAAACAGCAAAAAAAAGTATTTTACACAGGTAGATCCCCTCTCCCTCTCTCTGATGTTCATGTATTTCTGTATGGTAAGAAATACAACTAAAATAATTTTCAAAATAATTTTGGGAATTAACTCTTAATAATCTCGGAACATATTCTTTTATCAAATTTCATGCTGGTTAACAGCATTTCAAAATATTCTTATTCTCATGAAAATCTTGATTTATTGTGTAACCCTTCACCCATTAGAGAATAAACTTGTACCCGTCAATGTTTACAGAATTCTTTACAAGGTACAAATATCAACAAGGAACCATCAACAAATAGTTAGAACTAACATCTCACGATTATCAATCGTAAAAGTCAAGAAAAAGGTTATTTGACATGAAACTAAAGTGTCGGGGAAATGTCTTCAAAAGTGTCGGGGAACTATCTTGTCGTGGAACTGTCTTGAAATTGTCGTTTTTTTTGTTTGTTTAATTTCGCCCGTTAATCTACTGAAAATGCTTCACGTGAAACAAAGTTTATGCCACTTAATTTTATCACATATAGAATAATATTTCTATAAGCGATGTTCGCCCCGTAATAGACGTATTTCAATAGCACGCGATACTCAACACGTTGAAAAGTCCGGCACAACATTGTCATTTTCATCATCAGTGGGCGAAAAGTTACTTTTATCCTCATCATCAGAAACTTAATAAGTTTCTTTAAAATTTGGCTTGTACATGTACGGCCTTACCGGTCAAGAATCGTCTATTTCTTCGTCTTCAATATCGCTCAGTTCACTATCGTAAACATCGTCCATATTGAAACAAGCTCTCCTATGACGTCACAAATCAAGGGACGCAACAATAAGTAAGGGAGATAAGCGATGCAATAAAAATTAATAAGCAGAAATATGAATTGAAAAAAAGTACTTTTACTAATTTTCTTTTCTAATTACAACATTACCAGGTTACCATTTGATGTGTAGATTTGAAAATTAACCATATCTGAAACTTGTTGATTTGCCCTTTAAGAAGTTATATTCCCATGTTGCAGACAGTGTACAAGGGTTGTCCCATTGAATTGTAGACACTTGATATAACAAGATTTCTTAATTAATGTCCAACTGCAATTATTTTACAAGTATGTATATTTTAGAGCAGTGATGTGCTATATTTTAGAGCAGTGATGTGCTATTTCTAAAGAGCATAAGCTTACTGTTACATGCAGTTGTTAACATCACAATGTGCACTGGTTGGCAATTTGTGATATATTTCAAAATTGTAAATTAATGACTATTCTTTATATCTTAATGATGTTTTCAGCAAATAGTAATCTTAGTTTAATAAAATGATGAATAGAATCTCGTTAAACTGTACCCCTCAGTTTTATTGTCACTCCCATTTGTCTAATGTTTAATGGGACAGCCCTCGTAGATCAAGATCAGGCTGCACAGGGATGCTGTCCCTACTTTGATCTACACTTTGATATTTTGTGAGGTATTCTGGTGAAATCAGCCTTGAAATTGCTTTAATTATACCTTTACTACCGATAAACTCACCTGAGCATAAAGCGCTTCGTGTGAGCCATTGTGATTGCTTATTGTCCAACAACTGTATGTCTGTTCAACCACAATTACAAAAACTCCCCCCAGACACTAATGGATGAAAGAAAATTGAATTTAATGTCTAAACTCCTCTGGACATGTCAATCAAAAGTTGATTCAAAATGAATTTAATAATGTGAACAATTTTACTACTCGCTGTGTTGGCATCTGTGTTGGAGGCGTCATTTACATTTACATTATTTTACATTTAAGATTTTTAAGAGCTGACACTTTCCAAACCATATGGATTGGTTCACATTTGTTACGATGATAGATATACTGGTAGGTCCAAAGTTTCTGTCAGCAGTGCAGTGCCCATGATCTTAAAGTCCAGGTTGTAGACTTTAATACTGTATATCAAAGTTATACTTTCTGTAAGTTTTTTAAGAGCTCATATTTTCCAAACTGAATGATGGATTAGGTTCAAATATGGCTTGATAATAGATACAGGTCCAAAGTTTAATTGACCCATTCCCTAGCCATGCCCATACTCACAATCTTAAGGTCAAGGTTACCAATTTTGAAATGTTATGCTGAAGTTTTCTTTGCAATCATTCCGTAGGTTTGTTATAACTCTGGATTGTGAGGTTAAGCTTTATGTATATTTTTGTCATACCCACTGATAACTTTGTACATTTTTGGTAGTTTTGTACCTTCAATTGCTAATCATTTTGAACTGACTTTTGAATTTTGTATTGGTCATTAACAGTTTACTTTAAATTTTTTGAAGACCCCACATCTTCAAAACTGTATGATGACTTTGGTTCATATTTGTGATAGAGGTCCAAAGTTTCTTTCAGCAATATACCCCTCCCCACACCTATGATTTTAAAGTCTAGGTCATGGACAATTTTGAAATTTCATGTTTAAGTTGTTTTAGAGCTTCTATTTTCTCCAGACCAAATGTTTAAGTTGTTTCATATTTAGTTTGGTGATGGATATTGTTCTTAACCTTACTATTGAGTTTGTGTTGGTTTTTCTGTCCTTGGCTGGGACCCTGTAGCTGTTTCAGGGCACTGCCCCACCCCCTCCCCTGACAAATTAACTTATACAGGTGAATTGTGCTCTATGATGACAGTTCTTGTTTATGGGATTCTATGTTCTGTGCTATATATGTATCAAAAACTTTGAAGGTTTTCTTTTCTAGGACCACAAGACTTGGAATGTTGATACTTGATATTTAGCATGATAGGATAGGTGTTAGTCAAAGTTCTTCATTATATGTCCCTGGGGTAAAATGATGTCCTGCCATATTGGTCACAGGTCAAACATGGAGTAATAAGAGGAAAACCATAGAAAAAAATCTTGTCTGATACCCAAAAATATAGAATGTTGATGTTTGGTATGTGTCTACTACATAGGTTGATCCATTCTCAAAGTTGTTCAAATTGTACCCAAAGATGTTAAAGATTGTCCAGTCCCAGGGGTCTCATATTTTACATAGTGTTCTATCGGAAGAACTTCAAAATTCCTCCTTTGGTCCTGTAGTTTTTATTATTATATGAGTTATGGCTGTGAAACTTCACTGTAATATAGATCTTTATATGCAGATGATGTGCACACCTTCATTGGTGTAAAACACTGTCATGTATACTGTTACTATAAACAGGAAGAGTGAAACCTGCAGTTTCTTCAACACTCTTTGAGCTATGTTTGTGGAAGTTCAATTGGCAATAGGTTTTAGCAGTTAGATTATAACAGTACTATTCATTTACAGCACATTTCGCTATTACCTAATAAAGATAGAACAATCAAGATTCAAACTCTGAGCTAGTATGAGTCTTACATTTTGTCATGCAGTTTTAGCTCTTATTAACTTAGGTGAGTGATGTATGACTACCATGCTTTTCTTCCTCAAATTGTCATTTTATTTATATGGCAGGCATTTAAACCCTTCTGGTGAAAGCAGCCTTCTGTTGGGGCCAAAACAGAGATACACCTTTGGAACTAAATTGAATCATCTCTAGGGGCACAGTCTGTTTTGATCACCTGTGAATGCCAGCAAGTCAGCGGTGTGGCACCCACACACCAATGTGGTGAGATGGAATGATTCTGTCAATCTTTGGAACATCACTGGCGGCAAACCTGCGGTAGCCTGTCACAAACTAGGGCTGAACCTCGGTAGCCTTTGGTCAGAACATGCAATCCAGCTTCTTGAACTGGGACAAAACCAGGTAACATTCGGTCTATGAGAGTGTTACCCCATTTTTTCGGGGAAAATACCCCTGGTATACGTGCTACTCTTCACCATGAGGAATTCAGACCATTATCATGACTGTGAGTGTGAGAATGGGATTTAATTAGAGACTTGGGATGACCCTAAGTAAAGTAGATTTTGAATTTTTTAGAGTCAAGTACAACTTTTAGTTCCTATTGCAGAGTGTAGATTAAGATCAGACTGTACAGAACATGCAGTCACATTTTTGATGTACACTGTCTGACAGTTTGTGAAGTATGATGGTGAAAGAAACCTTGAAGTCGCAATATCTGTGTCTTGTCTATTGGTTTAAGATATCCTTTTCATATTTGGCAGGCACTATATCTCTTTCCAAACATTTCGATCATCGAAAGTGAAAGTATTTGCAAATCAAAAATTCCTTGTGATTCCATTGATAAGATTTGTCTTTCAAAAGGAAGAAAACAATACATAAACAAATAAAATGCTGTCTACTCTCAATTTTTAGCTCTATTGGCCAAAGGCCAGCAGAGCTTATGTCATGGTGTGGTTTTCCTAGTCAGTCTGTCCGTTTGTTTGTTAGTCTTTTTCTTGTTTAATCATTGAAGTCCAAATTTTTTGTCAGATTTTCATAAAATTTATACAGTTTCTTGATATCATCAATAGCCTAAACCCTATTGATTTTGAAACAAATGTCCCAATTAGTAAGGGAAAAGTAGCAATAAAAAGTTGAAAATTTACAATTCTTGTTGATGCGATGAGGTCCACATTTTGCGGTTGGATTTTTGTGAAACGTGCACAGTTTCTGTATATCATCATTAGCTTGAACCCCATTGATTTTGAAAATAACCTGACGATTAAAAGGGATAAATTAGCCATTTGAAGTAGAACATTTGCATTTCTTGTTTTCACAATAAAGTCTGCCTTTGTAGTCAGCTTTTTGTAAACCTTGCACAGATCAATTGTAATATCAATAGCTTTAACTCTATCGATTTTGAAACAAATGTGACAGGAAGGGAAAAGTAGCCATTTAAAGTTAAACATTTGTCTTTCTTGCCTACACAATTTAAGACTACATTTGTTGTCAGATTTTCTTGAAACTTGCAAAGGTTATTTTTATCATCAATAGCTTTAACCCTGTTAGGAAAAGTAGCCATTTTGAGTTGCATTTCTTGTTTACTTGATTGAGTAGGCAATTTTGATCCAATTGTTTTAAAACTTGCACAGATCACTTGTATAATCATCAAGGGATTTTACGCTTTTGAAAATGAAGAAAATCCAGCATCAGTTAAGGAAAAGAAGCCATTTGATGACTAAGTCTTGTTTATTCAACAAAGTCCGCATTGTTGGTTCATGTAAACTGCATGAAATCCAAAACTTTTGTCATAATGAGCAGCAATCTAACAAGTACTAAATCCTTGTCAGATTTCCTAACAAGTGGTTTCAACAAATTCTACTTTGATTATTTCACTAATTGTTCAATTCTTCATGCCTACTTATTATGCTGTATTAGTGGATTCAAGCCCAATTACAGCCCCCCCCACCCCCTCCACACCATGTTTTGTCAGTGTTTTTGTCTTTTTCCTTTTAACATCAATGATAGTTTGCTAGAAAATACTAGTAAGCAAACTTACAGTAGAGCAATTCAGACCCCCAAGGGCCTCTAGTTTCCTCAACTTCCTTACTTAGGATTTTAAAATCACAAATTATTCTGTAAAGGGTTAATTCTTAACCAAATGGCAAAAAAAACTAGACTTGTTTACAGACAAATTGAAATTTTGATGGATTTTTCTTTGCAATGGTAACCAGCATTTTCTTTTCTTACAATTTTTTCAAAGCTTTATTCAGTACAGGATTAAGAGTAAGGAGGTCAAGCTTATACCATTATCCCCACATATTTTTTTTGACTACTCTAATTTTTATGCTGCCAGAGAAATGCAGAATAAGAATCTATTTTACCTAAAATGAAGACAAGATTATAAATAAAAATACATGTAGGCAAATGGAAAAATTGCTCACCTAGAAGAGTTTCCTTTTGTAACGGCAGAGACAGCCAATGGAAACTTTTCTCTATAGTCAGTTGTGATTGCTTGTAGTCCATGCATTTGTCCACCCTTAGTTACATAAATTGCCTGTCTTTAGAAACAACTGAGCCAAATGAAAGTAGTGTTTAAACTCAGAGATGAATTATATAGAGTTATTCTTATTCAGGACAAGAACCAAGATGATTCTGGTGCTGAAATAGCAAAAACCTGGGCCCAGTTACACAAAAAACCTTAACTCTTATTTTGCTCTGGTCCACTTACAGGCTCTGACATAACTCTTTACCAAACAACATACTTTTAGACAAGTCCAAATTGAAAGCATTTGCAGACGACATAATTAATGTGACTAAAAAATTGATTTGTTTTGGGAAGGGAAGAAAACATTGTGGGAAAAAGGGAAAATGCTGGTTACCAGCATTTTCTCCTTTTCCCACAATGATTCCAGAAAGCTTCTTTCTCAGGGTCGTGAAAACCAGGGATTTTTTGGTAAAGGGTTAAGTTGACTTGGTCATTTCAGTCGAATTTCTTTAACATTTGCAGGCTTTAGAAACATTCTCCAACCCCAAGTTGACTCAATGTTTCAGACTCAGCTTGTCAAAATAATTGACTGGTCATTTTAACAGACTTGATTCCATTATTTTGCTGAAATGAGTGAGAAATGTTGTGTCAACTTAGGATTTGAGAATGTTTCTAAAGTCCGTTAATATGAGTAAAATGGGTCTTAACTCTCAAGTAACAGACTTAACATAAGCTGGAAATGGGGTCCTTCAACAGACTTGAGCAAAATAAGAGACTTAAGTTTTTGCATGAAACGGGGCCCAGTTTCATGCAAAAACTTAGGTCTCTTTTTGTACTCAAATCAGCTAACTTATATTGCAGCTTAGCTTGAGTTTATTATTTGAGACACATTTTACTGAGATTTACAGACTTGAGTGACATTCTCAAATCATGAGGTGACACAACATTTCAGGCTCAACTCAGCAAACTATTGGACTTAAGTCTGAGCTGATGTAAGTCTATATTTTGCTCATCTCAGTCTGAAATGTTGTGTCAACTCAGGATTTTAGAATGAAACGACAGCCTGTTAATATTAGTGAAATGTGTCTCAAATACCAGACTTAAGTCAAAAGTTAGGGGATTTGAGTAAAATAAGAGACAAGTTTTTTTTCGTAAAACAGGGCCCTGGTCTTATTGTCAAACTTTGCCTAGATAACCAGTATCAGGCTGTAACAAACAGTGTTAAAATGGTTATCATAAGTTGACCTTTGAACTATTTTTTTTTAAGGCAAATTTTCAAGCTATTATTTTGTATACATTTCTTTGTGAAAACTTTGAAAATCTTTTTGTCTGTAACACTAGGCATAGAGTTTTGATATTTGGTATGTATTATCATAAGATGGTCCCTTATCAAACTGGGTCACTTTGATCACTGATGGTCCACCTCCCTGTGGTTATAAGTATTACAAATAGTTCCATAGACTGGTTAAGAATCAAAATTTCTAAAGAATCTATCAGCTAGAATGATAAATACAAGCCATGTGATCTATCTTGATCTGCAGATCATGCACAAAATATTAGAAAAAAAAAGTAAAGCAGCAGATCTTTGTTTTTGACCATAAAAGAATGGAATTTGTCAGTAGGAAACTTACCTTTCCAGGTTAATTCAGATGAGCAATATAGAACCATTGTCATCCTCTTGTTTATAAAAACTTGACAGTGTCATGAAAAAACACGAATATACATTTCATTTTCTTTTTCATATTATGAACAGAAAAGTTGAAATAGACTGTCACCAACGAAGGATCAAAGCACTCCAGAAAGCTTGTTGACCGATTAAGGGGCAGATAATTGTAGGAAAGTAATCCCAGCATGATTTATTTGTCTCTATTCAATGCAGATAATTGTAGAGAATTCATTACAACAGTCCTTATCTTTCTCTATCCATAGATTTTTGGGAGGGTAAGATTTCCATCAGAATAAGTCATGGTTTGTACAGTTACAGTTAGCAAGATAATTTATACAAGCTAGACTAGTACTGGCTTAAGTCCAGGATAATGGCAGGTTGGCCAGGATAATGGCAGGTTGGCAACTGTCCACTGATTGGGTGAGGATGCTGTCACCAAGGACGGATCAAGGCAAGCTAGAAAAGTTGTCGGTCTATTCAGGGGCAGCTGTGTTCAAGTGTACAGTCAGTCTTACACATCTGAGGTATTTCTTCAAATGAAGAAATGAAAAATAATTAACAAGTAAATCACCTACAGGACAGACCATTTTTACAGACCACATTAGTGGACTTTTTTCACCTTCTAATCAAAGATGATGATTTAAATAAATTTAACATATCGCAGAGATCAAGACTAGACTGCAAAAAATGTGTAAAGACCAGTACTAGGCGAGTTATTACTGAATATATTTTTCAGGGGAATTTTTTCCTGGACCTTGAAAAGTAATGAGCTTGTGTGACAAATCTTGCCTAAAATTGTCCTAACCCGGACTTAAAATGGCATAACTCAAACTCTTCCTTAACTGTATGGATACAACCTAGACTCTTACCAGTATTAGAGTAGCTGACATTGGCCCTTATTATAACCTAATACTTGTGGAGCTAATTTTCAGTCCTACTAAATTCAAAATACATCTTACAAGAAGAGTTTTTCCTGGATCCAAATCAGTATATGGCTTGCATATTTTTACTTACCATTGCACTTACTGTTTGGATTCTAACCCTCAAATAATTTCTTTTTAAACTGGCTGGTGACAATTAATGTACTAGGAGCTTTGATATCTCTGATAGAGAAAATAAAGCTTGAGAGGATGATTTTTTTTTTTACAACAATCTGCCCCTGAAAGATCAATAACCATTCTGGTTTGTTTTGATCCAACTTTAGAGGCAGTATATCTCCTCTTTTGTGCTGAGAAACTGAAAATCTTTGTCTTTTCATTTAAGACATAAGACTTCCACTATTCTGTCTCCCATTGAGTAATCAACTCTGCACTTTTTCTGACTGGAATTTCCCTGATGCTAAACAGAGCAAATAAAAAGTTTTGGAAAGTTTTTGTGAAATTGATAAAAAAATTTTCTACCTTTTCTTTTGTTTACAACATACTTTTAAGATTTTTTACGACTTTATGAACCCCCCCCTTCCCCCCACACCCGGCTCGGCAAATTTCTTTCTGAGGATTCATTCCTCTCTCACAGCTGACTATTGTTTCGACGATGATTATGTGGGAAAGCAGCCGGTGGCTTGGAAAGAATATTGTGCGGAGTACTGGTAAAAGAGACTCCAGGAAAGTATGGATAGGTCTGGCGGTAGCAATATAACTGAGATAATGTTGAAAAACGGCATCAAACACCATACAATCATAAGGGTTTATTTACAAAATTCATTTATTATTGCACTTTATTGAAGTTATTTTCAAATTTGTGTTTAGAGAGTTAATATGAGAGAAAATTCAAGGAGTGGGTTGTTTAGCTCTACAGGCCTAAGGCCAGAAGAGCCAGTGCCAAGGCAAGGTTTCTGTCATCTATCCATCCATCTGTCCATTTATATACATTATATTTGTGATATAGTCAACATTTGTAGTTTGATCTTTTTAAAAATTATGCACATTATTCAATTCATCCATAGTGTGAAACCCTTTGAAGTTTAAGAAAATCCAACATGTAGGGAAAGTTCGATTTTTTACACAATAAAGTCTACATTTTTTTTTGTTTTTTGGGATATTTCTGCAACTTGCACAGATTATTTGTATTAACTATTTACCAAACAACATAATTTTAGACACAACCAAATTGAAAGGATTTGTAGAAAACAAATAGTGAAAATTGTCTTTAAAAATGGTTCAAAATGTGAAAATGTTGTTTACAAGCATTTTCCCATTTTTCGATCAGTATTTCAAAGATACTGTATTTGTTGACTGATTCTTGTGTACAAAACGAAGTCCAAATTATTTGTTGCACTTTTTTTAAAACTTGATGCTATTGTGTATTACAGTGATTAATAAAGCCCTGTTGAATTTGGACTGATTTCTAAAGATTTGAGGATTTTCCTTGATCATTGCCCTATTTGTCCCTTGCAAGATATGTATTAGGCTGTTTTTATTCTGTTACTCCGACTGGCACGCATTCAGGCCCAGTGCAAACCTGTTTTTTTTATTTTAGCATTAGTGACTAATGGATGTTAGAAAATGACAGAAATTTCCTGAAATATTGCTTTAAAGGAATCAGAGAATTTTCCCGTATGTCTTGAAGCTGATGATACATACTGTAGGAAAATTTAGCATAAATTTAACTGCTTCTTTCACAATACTGGTCAGTAATTGCTGGCAGAGCGATTTAGGCCCTCCTGGGTCTGTTGTTCCATTTGTTGGACAGTATTTTTATGTATAAGTCCCTCTGCATTTAAGGCATAACATATACAAGCTTGATCTTCATTTTGCCCATTGTTTCGACGATGGTTATGTGGGAAAGCAGCCAGTGGCTTGGAAAGAATGTTGTGCAGAGTACTGGTAACAGAAACTCCAGGAAAGCATGGATAGGTGGATTGGCCGCCGCGATATAACTGAAATAATGTTGAAAACGGCGTTAAACACCATTCAATCAATTCAATGATCTTCATTTCTTTAGCAGTGTACAAGTTTAGAGTAGTTAGAATTTTCTAAAGGGGGGGGGGGTAATGGTATAAGCTTGACCCTTGAAAGTGCCTGCCCAATAAGAAAAGGACCATTAAAATCAATAGAACAGGCATAGATCATGTAACTTCAAGGTTGATTTCATCAGAATACCAAACAAAACATCAGGCATCGCACATCACAGATGATACTGCATGCTCTGTGCAGTCTGAACTTGATCTACCATATCTGCAAAATGAACTTTAAGTTGTACTTGGCTTATGATTTTTAGTAACTAGTCTCTTTTATGCAATTCAAGAAAGGTCAGATAACACAAATTCAGAATCTACTTTAAGTAAGATCAGCCCAAGTCTCTTGTTAAAGCCTCACTCTCACAATCATCACAGTGTTTGCTGGGTTCCTCCCAGTGAAGTGTAGCTGTTAATCAGAGGGTGTTTTCACCCTAGAAATGGGTTAACATTCTCATACATCTGATGTTTCCCTGGTTTTATCCTGGAAAAGAAGCTGTATTGTGTGCTGTGACCACAGACTTTCGAGGTTACGCCCCACTTTGGGATGGAATACCAACGGCTTGTCGTCAGTGATGTTCTGAAGATTGCCAGAATTGTCCCATCACACCCCACTTGTGTGATAGTGACATGCCAGTGTCATGCTGTCATCAACAGGTTACCAACACAGGGTATGTCACTAGAGGTGATTGAACTTGCTGCCAAATCACCAAGGTTTATAGTGATTTTGGCCCTGATAGATAATGCAATTTCAAGGCTATTCTCACAAGAATACCTCACAAAATATATTGTACATCAGGGATTATGCCACTTGGAATATTCTCCTTATGTGGCCTTGGTTTATCCTTTTACCTTTCAATCCTGTTTTAACGACCCTGAGACAGAGGGTTTATGAAAACACAGTGGAAAAAGGAGAAACCAGCATTTTCTCCATTTTCCAACAATGTTTTCTGCCCAGTCAGTGAAAAATTCCACTTTTTTTTATACATTCAGGGCTTTAACTCTTTACCACACAACAAAATCTTAGACTGTACCATATTGAAAGCATTTGCAGATGACAAACAAATGTAACTCAAAAACCCAAACATGTTTTGGGAAGGGTAGAAAACTTTGTGGGAAAAGGAGAAAATGCTGGTTACCAGCATTTTCTCCTTTTCTCACAATGTTTTCAAAAGCTTTCTTCTTCAGGGTTGTTAAAAGTCAGGACTATGTGGTAAAGAGTTAAGCCTGATCATTGTTGTTCATTCAAATTGTGCACAGTTCTATTATTTTGAAAAGTGCAGTCTGATCTTAAATCCATGCTGTCTGTTGCTTCATTCTAGACCAAGATCAGACTAGACATTACCTTTATTATACCCCCCACAACGAAGTGGAGGGGGGTATACTGGAATCGCCATGGCTGTCTGTCAGTCTGCCCGTCCTTCCATCTGTCCATCCGTCTGTCCGTAGACACAAATTTGTCTGGCGAAATACTCTGACAGTTTTTCAGGTACTGAACTAAAATTTATACACAGTGTTCTAATATATATGAAGTTGTGCATGTGCAGTTTTCATGACCCTGGTGCGATTTGTTGCAGAATTATCTGAATTGTGGAATTTTAAAAAAAGTTTGTGGGAAGGATGACATTGACAATGTTTTGGTTTGATCATTTTTTCTCAGTCGTGGCCCCTGAATTTTATAGTTTCTAAGTTTGTTTCCATGCTGGGCCCCCGCTGCTCGGGGCCTTAGAAATAGGTGGCTGCCTTCACCTCTGTGGCATATGGGTGGTAAGAGTCCCCAGAAACAGAGGAGACCGATATGAAGCATCACCCTTCTCCACCAGCTCTTGTTTGGTAGAGTTGTCTGTCTGTCAGGGCACCTGTCCTAACGAAGTGGAGGTGGGTATACTGGAATCGCCATGGCTGTCTATCCGTCTCTCTGTCTGTAGACACAAATTTGTCGGGCGAAATACTCTGACAGTTTTTCAGGTTTTGAACTAAAATTTACACACAGTGTTCTTTTATATATGAAGTTGTGCATGTGCAATTTTCATGACCCTGGTGCGATTTGTTGCGGAATTATCTTCCCTTGAACTTTTTTCAACTAGTACTTTTGTACTAAACCATTCTGCTTTCTGTGACAAAGACCTGTTTTGTGACAAGGAGCTGGTGGGGGGGTATGATCACGTTTAGTTATAGCTCTAGTTTGACATGGATCATATATAGTGATAGAAAAACTTCTATTTCGTTTATTTGGCTTTGTTATACCCCGCCGAAGGCGATATAGTTTTAGCGTTGTCCGTCTGTCTGTCCGCCTTTCTGTCGGTGTGTTTGTGTCTCCGTCCGGGAGAATATCTTCAATACCATTGGACAGAATTTCATAAAACTTTATACATATGTACAACAACCCATTCCACCACAAAAGTTTTTTCTTTTCTTGATTCCTTGCAAAATGGCAGACTGGGAGTGATTTTAAGTAACACAGTCAAAATGTATTTTTGATATTTTGAGTCTTAGCTTGAAAACTATACAGAGTTTGTGCATGGAACTTGTCACATCTATCAACTACCATTAGGAAATGCAGGAAAAAACATTTCATCCAGATTGACCATGCAACACCACAGTTACATATACTCTTGTTTTTTGTAATGCCATGTCATGGAAAATTAGGGGGCTTGATGTATATTTCCAGTATGTACCAATATCTCTTTTACCATAACAAAATATTATGAAACTTCATTTTTCTATTGTTTATCACAAGCCACAGACAATTATTATTTGTTTTTATTTCATGAATTACCACGTCATGAAAAAAGGGGCTAAATGTTTAATTTCATCATGAACCAATGACGGTCTGGTCGTTTGTCTTTCCAGGCAGATATCTTCTAAAATCCTTGACAAAAACTAATAGAAATTCATACACTTGTTCCTTATGATGTCCGCCAAGTTTTTTCGCTGTTTTGATATTCAATATGGTGTCATAGAAAAAGGGGAATTGACGTATATTTCCATTAGGGATCAATATCTCTTTAACTCAGAATCCTACATGAACATTTATGAAACTTCATACGTAGTCCTTATGATAGTCTGCCAATAACATTATTTCAGCCTTTTTCATTAAACGTTATGTCATGGAAAAAGGGGGCTTGACGTTTATTTTCATTATGGACAATATCTCTTTAACTACAGGACAAAATATTGTGAAACTTCATCTTTATGTTGTTTATCATAAGCCACAGACAGTAGTAATTTGTTTTTATTTCATGAAATGCCATGTCATAAAAAAAGGGGGCTAAATGTATAATTTCATTATGGACCAGTAATAGTCTGTTTGCCCATCAGTGCGCCCAGACCGATATCTTGTAAAGTCCTTGAAAATTGATGAAACTTCATGCATGTCTGCCATTGGATAGGTCGTTTATACTATTTTTTTCTATATATATAATGATGTGTATTTTCTTTTCATTTAATGAAATGCCATGTTATGGAAGAAGGAGACTTAATGTACAATCCCATTATGGACCTCATATATTTTATCATACTGCTTGCTACAAAACAAAAAAAAAAGAGCAAAGTTGAAAAAAAAAAAAATCTATAAAATATATAAAGAAAAGTACAAAAAGATTGAAATATTTTAAGTATAAGAAAAAAAGAAGAAGAAGAAGAAGAAGAAAAGAAAAAAAAAAAAAATAACAATAAAAAAGAAATAATAATAATAATACAAAAAAAAAAGAAAAAAAATATTAAAAAAAATAGAAAAAGAAAACGATATATTTTATGGGAAAAAAAGTGAAAAAAAAAAGGATTTACCAAAAAAAATGTGTGTATATTTAGAAGTGATAGTGTGTGTGTGTTGTGTTTGTGAAGTGACTAGAGAACATTATGAATTTAATGTTACCAAAAGTTTGTGCTCATCCATAGTCCAGGAAATTTCAGTCCTTCACTTCCAAATTTCAAGAACCCATGTTTCAGATCTGAAACCAAAATGTGAAGAATAATCATCATGTCAGGCAACGTCAGATGTTCAGGAGTTTTGTTCCAGGAATATATAAGTAAAAAAATCCTAAGAGACTTTTGTAGATTGTTAAAGAAGGAAAGCTCAATTTCTAATATCCATGTGTAACATGATGTTTTGTTAGAAGTCCATAATTCAGAAATGAAAAAAGAAATGATTTAATGTCTTATGCTTTGTTGGATGGTCTTATGTGAGACCATACTTGTTATATTTGGTATGCAGTAACATTTGGCAAACCTTTCTACCAGGATTGTTGAAATTATAGCTGTTGGTCAAAAGTAATTCTGCTTTAGGAAGGACTGCATTATAGCCCTTGAGTCAAATGTTATGAAATGAGAAAAAAATCATTAAACATATTTTCATTTAGTCAATACTTTATCAACTCTTTCAAGAAACCATGACACACTTACAACACAATTTCCTCTTGATGACCATTTGGAAGGCAATTTGAAAACTTTTTCATCCATGTCCAAGAGAAATCACATTATTCTAACCAGATTTAATTTTCCAAGCTTAAAACCTCACAGAAAGGGTCATAAAGAACAAACATTCATAGTCTAGGATAGTTTATTGGACACTATAGTCTTACTGAGTCATATTGCAAAGGAAGTATTCTACAAATGAAGAGCCCTAGTCCCTGTTTCTTAGTCATACCCACTTATTTCAAAATCAATCAGATAGTGATGCTAAAGGCAGTTTACTGGAACCACAGGTCATTGTTATGGATTGCTTTGTTTTTCTGATTATTGCTTTACATTATTCTATGCTTTTGTTCATGCTGAATTTAGGACTTGTTTATAACAAAGGCATTCTAGAAATTTTAGAACCCTAGTTATGATTTCTGTACCTGAGCCTTCTTTATTAAATCTAAAGAATACTGGAACCACATGTCATTTTACTATATTACTCTGTGTATGTAAAATATAATTTTATTGCTATCACTATTCTACTTTGGAAGGGAGAGTATTCTTAGTATAGATGGGTTGGTTAAAGTTGTGTTGGATTTGGAATGGTAGAAAGTATTTTGGATTGTGGGTTGGGTATTGGTTATGTGTTGGGTTTTGGTGGGGAGGGGGTAAGTGGGTTTGGGGAAGGTTGGGGGTTGGAAGGCAGACTGCCCGAAACAAGTCGGTCTGACAGACATGACCAATGAATCTTGACAAGGAACGACCATTTTTCAGGCGGGATCGGTCCGACTGTCGAGCATTTATTCCGAGCCACTGAAAACGTAATCGCAACGTTTCGGACAAAAATGGCGTCGTTAAAATATTACGAAAGTGCTGAACCCGGTAAAAAAGAAAATTAACGTCAGAGAAGCGCACTGAAAAGAAAAAAGAACATGAGAAAAAGAGACCGCAGAGAAAATTTATTGAGAAATAGAAGCAGCAAGGAGAATGGTTGGTTTATGATTCGAAAAAGGTGCAAATGCACTGCATAGACTGTCAGGATTTTTATGGCAAGAAAGTAAGAATGGACCAACATCTTCGCATTACAAACACATTTATTCTTGGATGCACAAATTTTAGAGCATCCTCAGTTGACGGCCATGAAAAATCTAAGCTGCACCATCTGTGCTTTTGTTGAATTTGATTTGGTCTGACAAGTAATGACATTCAGCAGAGAATAAATAGAGTGAACAAAAATTTCAGTGACTTTTGAAAGTCGTAATGAGTGGAGAAATAGTTTAATGTCATTAAATGCATAAAGCTGATAAAACTGTTACCTTTCTTTTCTTACGTTTTTTATTTGTTGTGTTAAGCCACAGACAATTATTATTTGTTTTTATTTCATGAAATACCACGTCATGAAAAAAGGGGGCTAAATGTTTAATTTCATCATGAACCAATGACGGTCTGGTCATATGTCTTTCCGGGCAGATATCTTCTAAAATGCTTGACAGAAACTAATGGAAATTCATACACTTGTTCCTTATGATGTCCGCCGAGTTTTTTTGCTGTTTTGATATTCAATATGGTGTCATAGAAAAAGGGGGCTTCATGTATATTTCCATTAGGGATCAATATCTCTTTAACTCAGAATCCTACATGAACATTTATGAAACTTCATACATATTCCATATGATAGTCTGCCACTAACATTATTTCAGTCTTTTTATAGGCCTGTCGAAGACGGGACGTATTATGGGATCACCCATGGTGTACGGGCGTCCGGGCGGGCAGCGTCCAGTTGTTTGTCCGGAGCATAACTTTGTCATCTCCGGTCCGATTGACTTGAAACTTGGCATTTGTGTTTGTTGCAATAATAAGGAGTGCAGTGCGAAAGAACCATAACTCTACCTCGTGCTGTCTTTGAGTTATTTCCCTTAGATTGTCATTTTTACAGCATTTTCTGCTTGTCCGGAGCATAACTTTGTCATCTCCAGTCCGATTGACTTGAAACTTGCATTTGTGTTGTTGCAATAATACGGAGTGCAGTGCAAAAGAACCATAACTCTACCTTGTGCTGTCTTTATTTCCCTTAGATTGTCATTTTTACAGCATTTTCTGCTTGTCCGGAGCATAACTTTGTCATCTGCAGTCCGATTGACTTGAAACTTGGCATTTGTGTTTGTTGCAATAATATGGAGTGCAGTGCGAAAGAACCATAACTCTACCTCATGCTGTCTTTGAGTTATTTCCCTTTGATCGTCATTTTTACAGCATTTTCTGCTTGTCCGGAATATAACTTTGTCATCTCTTGTCTGAATTCTTCAAATTCGGTATGCATGATTGTTGAAAATTACGGAGTGCAGTACACAAGAACCATAATTCTTCCTAGCACAAATTTTGAGTTATTCCCCCTTTGATCTTCATTTTTTATTGCATTTCTTGCTTGTCCGGAGCATAACTTTGTCGTCTTTAGCAGGAATGACTTGAAATATGGTGTGCTTATTTGTTGCAATATTTGGAAGTGCAGTGCGCAAGAATTGTAACTCTACCTTGTGCTGTCTTTGAGTTATTACCTTTGATTGTCATTTTTACAGCATTTAATGCTTGTCCGGAATATCTTTGTTATCTCAAGTCAGGATGACTTCAAACTTGGTATGCATGTTTGTTGCAATATTACGGAGTATAGTGCGCAAGAACAATAACTCTACTTAGTGCAGATTTTGAGTAATTACACTTTGATCTTCATTTTTACAGTCCAGTTCTTTGTCTGAAGCTTAACTTTGTCATCTCCAGTCCGATTAACTTGAAACTTGGCATTTGTGTTTGTTGCAATAATACGGAGTGCAGTGCGAAAGAACCATAACTCTACCTCGTACTCTCTTTGAGTTATTTCCCTTTGATTGGCATTTTTACAGCATTTTCTGCTTGTCCGGAATATAACTGTCATTTTTAGTCTGAACATCTTCAAATTTGGTATGCATGATTGTTGAAAAATTACGGAGTGCAGTGCACAAGAACCATAACTCTTCCTAGCACAAATTTTGAGTTATTCCCCCTTAGATCTTCATTTTTATAGCAATTCTTGCTTGTCTGGAGCATAACTTTGTCATCTTTAGCAGGAATGACTTGAAATATGGTATGCTTATTTGTTGCAATATTTGGAAGTGCAGTGCGCAAGAATTGTAACTCTATCTTGTGCTTTCTTTGAGTTATTTCCCTTTGATCACCATTTTTACAGCATTTAGTGCTTGTCCAGAATATAACTTTGTGATCTCAAGTCAGAACGACTTTAAACTTGGTATGCATGTTTGTTGCAATATTACGGAGTATAGTGCTCAAGAACAATAACACTACTTAGCGCGGATTTTGAGTAATTCCACTTTGATCTTCATTTTTACAGTATTTCTTGCTTGTCCGGAACGGAACTTTGTCACCTCAAGTCAAATTGACTTGAGACTTGGTAAACATGTTTGTTGTAGTTACGAAAAGTGCAATGCACTGGAGCCATAACCTTACCTAATGCCCTTTTGGAATTATTCCCTAATCATTATATTTTTTTACAGCTTTTCATGCTTCTCTACAATATAACTTTGTCTTTTCATGTTGGAATCACCTGAAACTTTATATGCATGTTTCCTTAACATTAGAGGAGACATTCATGCCTATTTCAATCACTAACATGATTTCTGCTGCACTACTAATTTCCTCTACCTGCCCTTTATGATTATTATCCCCCCTCGACAACTGGCGGTGGGACGGGCGTATCTTGCGACAATTTGTCGCTCTTGTTCATTAATAGTTACGTCATGGAAAAAGGGGGCTTGACGTATATTTTCATTATGGACAATATCTCTTTAACTACAGGACAAAATGTTGTGAAACTTCATCTTTATGTTGTTTATCATAAGCCACAGACAGTAATTATTTGTTTTTATTTCATGAAATGCCATGTCATGAAAAAAGGGGGCTAAATGTATCATTTCAATATGGACAAGTAATAGTCTGTTTGCCCATCTGTCAGCCCAGACCGATATCTTGTAAAGTTCTTGATGAAAATTGATGAGACTTCATGCATGTCTGCCATTGGATAGGTCGTTTATACTATTTTTTTCTATATATATAATGACGTGTCATGGAAAAAGGGGGCTTGTTGTATATTTTCTTTGTTTTCATTTAATGAAATGCCATGTTATGGAAAAAGGAGACTTAATGTACAATCCCATTATGGACTTCTTATATATTTTATCATACTGCTTGTTATAAAAAAAAAAAAAAAACAGCAATGTTAAAAAAAAAAAAATCTATAAAATATATAAAGAAAAGTACAAAAAGATTGAAATATTTTAAGTATAAGCAAAAAAAAGAAGGGAAAAAAAAAAGATAATAAAAAAGAAATAATAATAGTAATAACAATACAGAAAAAAAAAATGGAAAAAGAGAAAAAGAAAACGATATATTTTATGGGAAAAAAAGTGAAAAAAGGATTTACCAAAAAAAAAATGTGTGTATATTTAGAAGTGATAGTTTGTGTGTGTTGTGTGTGTGAAGTGACTAGAGAACATTATGAATTTAATGTTACCAAAAGTTTGTGCTCATCCATAGTCCAGGAGATTTCAGTCCTTCACTTCCAAATTTCAAGCACTCATGTTTCAGATCTGAAACCAAAATGTGAAGAATAATCATCATGTCATGCAATGTCAGATGTTCAGGAGTTTTGTTCCGGGAATATATAAGTAAAAAACTCCTAAGAGACTTTTGTAGATTGTTAAAGAAGGAAAGCTCAATTTCTAATATCCATGTGTAACATGATGTTTTGTTAGAAGTCCATAATTCAGAAATGAAAAAAGAAATGATTTAATGTCTTATGCTTTGTTGGATGGTCTTGTGTGAGACCATACTTATTATATTTGGTATGCAGTAACATTTGGCAAACCTTTCTACAAGGATTGTTGAAATTATAGCTGTTGGTCAAAAGTAATCCTGCTTTAGGAAGGACTGCATTATAGCCCTTGAGTCAAATGTTATGAAATGAGAAAAAAATCATTAAACATATTTTCATTTAGTCAATACTTTCACAACTCTTTCAAGAAACCATAACACATTTACAACACAATTTCCTCTTGATGACCATTTGGAAGGCAATTTGAAAACTTTTTCATCCATGTCCAAGAGAAATCACATTATTCTAACCAGATTTAATTTTCCAAGCTTAAAACCTCACAGAAAGGGTCATAAAGAACAAACATTCAAAGTCTAGGATAGTTTATTGGACACTATAGTCTTACTGAGTCATATTGCAAAGGAAGTATTCTACAAATGAAGAGCCCTAGTCCCTGTTTCTTAGTCATACCCATTTATTTCAAAATCAATCAGATAGTGATGCTAAAGGCAGTTTACTGGAACCACAGGTCATTGTTATGGATTGCTTGTTTTTCTGATTATTGCTTTACATTATTCTATGCTTTTGTTCATGCTGAATTTAGGACTTGTTTATGACAAAGGCATTCTAGAAATTTTAGAACCCTAGTTATGATTTCTGTACCTGAGCCTTCTTTATTAAATCTAAAGAATACTAGAACCACATGTCATTTTACTATATTACTCTGTGTATGTAAAATGTAATTTTATTGCTATCATTATTCTACTTTTGGGAATTGGAAGGGAGAGTATTCTTAGTATAGATGGGTTGGTTAAAGTTGTGTTGGATTTGGAATGGTAGGAAGTATTTTGGATTGTGGGTTGGGTATTGGTTGTGTGTTGGGTTTTGGTGGGGAGGGGGTAGGTGGGTTTGGGGAAGGTTGGGGGTTGGAAGGTTTGGGGAGGGAAGGGGGGTGGGTTTTGGTGGGGAGGGGTGCGTTTGGGTAGGGGTGAGAATGGGTGCGTTTGGGGTTTGGAGGGGTAGTATGTAAGTAGGTAGTGCTATGTTTGACTGGTTGTAACCATGAATTAGCATTGCATATAATCAGCCATTATTTTCAGTTAAATTACCAAAAAAGCATGACATAAAAGTTTTTGTTGTCATAGTTTAATTTCTAATTTCATTTCAGAGCTTTTTGGAATTTAAAAAAAAGTTTGTGGGAAGGATGACATTGACAATGTTTTGGTTTGATCATTTTTTCTCAGTCGTGGCCCTTGAATTTTATAGTTTCTAAGTTTGTTTCCATGCTGGGCCCCCGCCACTCGGGGCCTTAGAAATAGGTGGCTGCCTTCGCCCATGTGGCATATGGGTGGTGAGAGTCCCCAGAAACAGAGGAGACCGATATGGAGCATCACCCTTCTCCACCAGCTCTTGTTTGGTAGAGTTGTCTGTCTGTCAGGGAACCTGTCGTATTTTTGTGTGCATGCTCCAAAGCCCTGAGTTGATTATCTAAATTTTGCTTATATGTCACGTAAATTTCAGCCTTAATAAGACTGCATGCAGGATTGAGGGTTTAAATACCACAACATACAAAATTAAGGTTACAGCTAGGGCTTAAAGGTCCATGTGAACTCGTTGTCCCTGGCTGAATTGTTTTACATGGATTCCTGTTCTGTCTCATCCTTTGCCAAGAGTTTCATAGTCATAGCTCTACTGGCCTTCTGTTTAAAGAGCCCATGCCATATTGTGATTTTGGTCGGCTGCCTATCTCTCCATCTGTCTTTCTGTTCTTTGTTATGCCCCAGCCATGAAATGGCGGAAGGGCATATAGAGTTACCTGTGTCCGTCTGTGTGTGTGTGTGTGTGTGTGTGTGTGTGTGTGTGTGCATTAGTGTGTGTGTCCCATGCTTGTCCGGAGCATAACTTCTAAATTTATCAATGGATTTCAAAATAATTTTGCACACTTGTTCTCCTTAACAAGTACTAGTGTCATGCGAAAAGTTTGTTTCGATATGCCCAAGGTCAAGGTCACAGTTGAAGGTCAAATGTTTAAATTGACCTTGTCCGGAGCGTAACTTCTACATTTATCAATGGACTTCAAAAAAAATTCGCACACTTGTTCTCCTTAACAAGTACTAGTGTCATGTGAAAAGTTTGTTTCGATACACCCAAGGTCAAGGTCACAGTTGAAGGTCAAAGTTTAAATTGACTGTACAACCCAGTTTTACATCCTGCTCAGCAGAATTGTGATATGAAGATACAGTTTTGGTTTTTAAAAAGACTCATCCAAAGAACTATGCCAGAGAATATTGAGGCTGCAACCTACCCTTCAACTATAGTCCAGTGTGATATTTGATCCAATTTGTTCCTGTCTCATAGAGGAAGTCCAACAAAGTAATTATTATTGCTATATTTCTCACTCTCATTCCTCAAGTTAAGATCTTCATAATCCTGAGTATAAGTAACCCTCAGTTGAAAGATTAAGGAAAACGCTGAATAAAAAAAAGTTAATGCTCAAAACCAGCATTTTCTTCTTTTTCTCACAAAGTTTTCTACCATATGCAATACAAACCATATAATTTATTGTCTGCATATTGCTTTCAACTTGGACCAGTCCTCAATTTTGTTATCAGGTATAAATAATCTTTTATCTGCTTGGCTATATATATAACAAACCTTCTTAACCCTGTCTAAGCTGTTATCCAAAACAACAATTTTCTGTAATACCTACTGATTCTCTCATATGACATATCTGTGACCAATACCATTTAGCGGGGGCATCCGTGTCTCTGACACACCTATTTCTAGTTTTTCTTATTTACACAGGAACATCCGCATTTTAGGTCCAGTTTTCCTAAACTTTGTGCAGTTTCTTTTTATCATGAATAGCTTTTATCCTAGTGAATTTGAAGAAAAACTCATGATTTGATGGGGAAAAGCCATGTAAAGTTAAAAATTTGCAGTTCTTGTGTACATACTTGAATATGCATCTTTTGTCCAATTCTCTTGAAATTTGCACTGATTATTTGTACCATCACAGAGTTGAACCTGATTGAAAATGGAGAAAAGTCCAATGATCAGTTTAGGAAAAGCTGCTGTTTGATGACTTTTTCTTGTTTACTCAACAAAGTTGACATTTTTTGTCCCATTGCTTTGAAACTTGCAGGGATTAGAATCAACTTTTGTTTGATTCCAAAACATGTTTTGAAAAATTATACCCAGATTATTTTGATATAAGTGACTCCTCTTTTGCTTTTGATGTGGAGTTCTGGAATGCGGGGTTAAAGGTGATTCTTGGGTTATGACAGGGCTGGTGGCTCAATAGCAAAGTAAGGTTCCACAATATTTATCCTCTTAACTAGTTAACTTCAGTGGATATATATTTCAGTTTGATGTCCACTTTGCTGTTAAATGAAAGTTAC
This sequence comes from Hippopus hippopus, assembly GCA_946811185.2. NCBI lineage: Eukaryota > Metazoa > Mollusca > Bivalvia > Cardiida > Cardiidae > Hippopus > Hippopus hippopus. The sequence goes on along the minus strand of OX328112.1, from coordinate 27,985,306 downwards.
AGGTTTGCTCTAGAACTCACCTGAAATAGAAAAAAAAGACACTGCTTATTCTTCATTTTGTTGCCGTTCTTCCCCCCCCCCCCATCCCCCCCACCCTTCCTGCCTTTTTCCTAACTGGATCTAAACCTACTGCACAGTCAATCAAATTTCTAAGCTCACACAATTTAGGTGGACATAAAATAGTCCTAATATTATTATTCAAGGACACTGCTGTTCAATATTTTTATCTAAAAGTTCTTTCAATTTTGCTGAGTACAGTATTACTAAACATGTATGGCAGATTATAATTCTCTGAATTTATCATCTTGCCAAACAATGAAAAAGATTTATTAAAGTATAAACTTGATCAACTTTCAAAGGTAAAAAAGTAACCAAATAAGTGTGAAAAAGTCTTTGGTGGCATTTCATTTGTGTAATCCTGCCAAATTTTGGCATTGATAGTATTTTCCTTTCAGACTGTCATATGAAAAATAATACATATAAACAATGTTGGACACCAAATCTTTTCTTTTCTTACAAAAACAGAACAATTTCTGATTGTTTAGGGAATTCCCTGAAGAATTATAACACCAATATTGCACCTTTTATAAGGAATTTAACCTGTATATTGCAACATGTATATGTGTTTGAAGTAACCTATTATTGAGGGTAATTCTTTGATTTTTCAATAGAATATTGTTCGGAACCGATGTACCACTGTTTGAAGTAGCATATTATTGAGAGTAATTTTCTGATTTTTCAATAGAATATTGTTCTCAACCTATGTACCACTGTTTGAAGTAGTGTATGAATGAGGGTATTTTTAGGATTTTTTATAAGAAAACTGTCCAGAAACGAAATATCAATGTATCTGTGTTTGAAGTAGCATATGAATGGGGTACTTTTAGAATGTTTTATAAGAATACTGTCCAAAACCTATGTATCAGTGATTGAAGTAACATATGAATGAAGGTATTTTCAGGATTTTTTAATGGAATACTGTCCAGAATCGATGTATCTGTGTTGGAAATAGCGCATGAATGAGGGTATTTTTAGGATTTTTTAATTATATACTGTCCAGAACCAATGTATTTGTGTTGGAAGTAGCGCATGAATGAGGGTATTTTTAGGATTTTTCAATAGAATATTGTCTGGAACTAATGTATCACTGTTTTTAGTAGGGTATGAATGAGGGTATTTTAGTTTTTTTTTTATTAGAATACTGTCTGGAGCCAATGTATCAGTGTTTGAAGTAACATATAATTGAGAGTATTCTTAGGATTTTTCAGTGGAATACTGTCTATGCTGTCGATGTATCTGTGTTGGAAGTAACATATGAATGAAGGAATTTTCAGGATTTTTTTAGTGGAATACTGTCTGGACCCGATGTATCATGTGTTGGAAGTAACGTATGAATGAGGGAATTTTTAGGATTTTTTTAATAGAATACTGTTTAGAACAGAAGTATCTGTGTTGGAAGTAACATATGAATGAGGGTAATTTTAGGATTTTTTAAAAGAAATCTGTCCAGTACCGATGTATCTGTATTAGAAGTAGCATATATTAAGAGTATTTTTAGGATTTTGTATAGAAAACTGTCTGAACCGATGTATCTGTGTTGGAAGTAACATGAATGAGAGTAGTTTTTTTTTTTTTAACTTTTATTAGAATACTGTCTAGAACCAATGTATCAGTGTTTGAAGTAACATATGAATGAGAGTATTTTTAGGATTTTTCAGTGGAATACTGTCTAGAACCGATGTATCTGTGTTGGAAGTAACATGAATGAGGGAATTCTTAGGATTTTTTAGTGGAATACTGTCTGGAACCGATGTATCTGTGTTGGAAGTAACGTAGAAATGAGGCTATTTTTAGGATTTTTTTAATAGAATACTGTCCAGAACCCATGTATCACTATTTGAAGTAGCATATGAATGAGGGCATTTTTAGGATTTTTTTTAATAGAATACAGTCCAGAACAGGTGTATATGTGTTTGAAGTAGTGTATAATGGAGGGTAATTTTCAGATTTTCAATAGAATGTTTTCCGGAACCAATGTGTCTCTGTTTGAAGTAGCATATGAATGAGGGTATTTTTAGGATTTTTAGCTCCACTGGCCGAAGGCCAGCGGGCTTATGTCATGGCCTGTTGTCCGTCGTGCGTCCGTCCGTCCGTCCGTGCGTTAACTTTTTTTTAAAACGTCTTCTTCTCTGAAACTACCCATCCAATTTTGATGAAACTTCACAGAAATGATCCTGCCATGGTCCTCTTCAGAATTTCTTGAAAGAATTTAATTCCTTCAAAAACTCTGGTTGCCATGGCAACAAAACTGAAAAATTTTGAAAATCTTTGAAAATCTTCTTGTCTGAAACCGTAAGGCCAAGGGCTACCAAATTTGGCATGTAGCTTTATCTAGTGGACCTCTACCAAGTTTCTTCAATTTATAGCCCTGGGGTCAAAATTAGCCCCGCCCCGGGGGTTACAAGTTATACATGGGCTTATTTAGGGAGAACTTTAAAATTCCTCTTCTACCTAGCCATAGGGCCTAGAGCTACCAAATTTGGCATGTAGCTTTATCTAGTGGACCTCTGCCAAGATTGTTCAAATTATAGCCCTGGGGTCAAATTAGGCCCTGCCCGGGGGTAACAAGTTTTACATGGGCTTATATAACAAGTTTTACATGGGCTTATATAGGGAGAACTTTAAAATTCTTCTTTGACCTAGCCATGGGGCCTAGGGCGACCAAATTTGGCATGTAGCTTTATCTAGTGGACCTGTACCAAGGGTGTCCAAATTATAGCCGAGGGTCAAATTTGACTTCGCTCCGGGGGGTAACATGTTTTACATGGGCGGGCTTATATAGGAAAATCTTTCGCATCTAGCTATAAGGGCTAGGGCTATCAAATTTTGCATTTAGCTTTATCTAGGGGGTCTCTATCAAGGGTGCCCAAATTATAGCCCGGGGGGTCAAATGTAGCCCCACCCCAGGGGGTCACAAGTTCTACATGGTCTTATATAAGGAAACTTTAATAATCTACTTGTACATAGCCATATTTAGGCCTAGGGCTACCAAATTTTGCATGTAACTTTATATAATGGGCCTCTACCAAGAGGGCCCAAATTTTAACTTTGGGGGTCAAGTTTGACTCCACACCAGGGGTCACAAGTTTTACATTGGCTTTTATAGTGAAAACTTGATAAACCTGTGTCATGGATCACATATTTTACAGGGCCTTTTATTCAGCAAACTTGTTTTACATGACTTTTTATTGGGCAAGATTAAAAAATCTTTTTGTTTATAACCACACATTCTAGTTTCATATTGTAGGTCTGGGGTCAAAATTGCCTTCATTCCAGGGATCGCAAGTTCAACATGGGCTTCAAAATATTGTCACTTCAATTTAAACATTAATCAAGGGAAATAACTCTTTTTATGAAAAATAAAGTTCGTTACTATTTACCTCCCTTGATTATCAAGCTGCAGTGATACATGATTGGTGCTAGACAAGTTTTTTAGCTCCACTGGCCGAAGGCCAGCAGGCTTATGTTATGGCTCGTTGTCTGTTGTGCGTCCATCCGTATGTTAACTTTTTAGCTCATTTGAGCACAACGTGCTCAAGGGGAGCTTTTAGCATTTGTTTCAACTCAATAAAAGAATTTTCAATCATACACCAAAACAAAAAATTATCCTCCACATATCTGACTGTGTTTACAAACTATGAAGTGTTCATATTAATACACCATGTCTACTGTTTGATGATGACTAGCTTAGAAAAAGTATTAATAAAATAAGTTTGAAAAAAAATCTTAGTGATTTATTATGACAATTGTTAGCACACATGTAACTCATTACCAAACGATAATATTTTAGGCTTGTCTAAATCGAAAGCACTTGCAGACGACAAAATAAAAGTGATTGAAAATTTGAAATTTGTTTTGTGAACAGTAGAAAACATTGTAAGAAAAGGAGAAAATACTTTTCTAAAGCCTTCTTTCTCAGGGTCATCAAAAGTAGGGATTGTCTGGTAATAGGTTAAAAAGATATATTTCAAACTGAGATTGATGTATATACTTGTTTTTTTACTGGCACTGAAGGTCCGTCCGTCAATCTGTCCGTGCGTGCATTAACTTTTATTTCAAACATCTCTGAAACTACTTATCCAATTTTGATGAAACTTCAAAGAAATGATCCTGCCATGGTCTTCTTCAGAATCCCATGACAGAATTTTATTCCTTCAAAAACTCTGGTTGCCATGGCAACAAAACTGAAAAATATAGAAAATTTTCAAAAATCTTCTTCTCTGAAACTGTAAGGCCTAGGGCTACCAAATTTGGCATGTAGCTGTATCTAGTGGGCCTCTACCAAGTTCCTTCAAATAATAGCCATGGGGTCTACCAAATTTTGCATGTAGCTTTATCTAGTGGGCCTCTACAAGGAGGGCCCAAATTATAGTCCTTGACCCAAGTTTGTCCCCACACCACGGAACACAAGGTCACCAGTTTTACATGGGCTTTTGTAATGAAAACTATCTTAAGTCATCATGTTACTAACCATTATAAAGACTAAGGCTATTAGATTTAGCCCTGTCTCATGGGTTTCATGTTTTACAGGGCTTTTCATTGAGAAAAATTTGAAAATCTTCTTGTTTATAACATTCAAGAACTGAATTATTTGGTATGGAGCTTTATATTGTGGACCTCCACCAGGATTCAAATAATTATAGCTTTGCGATCAAAATTGGCTTTGCCCATGGATCACAACTTTCTCGTAGGATAAGATAGAAAAATGTTTGCATGTCCTCGTGTTTGAAATCAATTTGCTGAATATTGTAATGTTTGGCTTGTAGTGTTTTTACTTAATAGCCAGTGGAGCGATACAGGGCCATCATGGCCCTCTTGTTTTAATAGAATACCGTCCAGAACAGGTGTATATGTGTTTGAAGTAGTGTATAATGGAGGGTAATTTTCAGATTTTCAATAGAATGTTTTCCGGAACCAATGTGTCACTGTTTGAAGTAGCATATGAATGAGGGTATTTTTTGGATTTTTAGCTCCACTGGCCGAAGGCCAGCGGGCTTATGTCATGGCCTGTTGTCCGTCGTCCGTCCGTCCGTCCGTCCGTCCGTGCGTTAACTTTTTTTTAAAACGTCTTCTTCTCTGAAACTACCCATCCAATTTTGATGAAACTTCACAGAAATGATCCTGCCATGGTCCTCTTCAGAATTTCTTGAAAGAATTTAATTCCTTCAAAAACTCTGGTTGCCATGGCAACAAAACTGAAAAATTTTGAAAATCTTCTTGTCTAAAACCGTAAGGCCAAGGGCTACCAAATTTGGCATGTAGCTTTATCTAGTGGACCTCTACCAAGTTTCTTCAATTTATAGCCCTGGGGTCAAAATTGGCCCCGCCCCGGGGGTCACAAGTTTTACATGGGCTTATTTAGGGAGAACTTTAAAATTCCTCTTCTACCTAGCCATAGGGCCTAGAGCTACCAAATTTGGCATGTAGCTTTATCTAGTGGACCTCTGCCAAGATTGTTCAAATTATAGCCCTGGGGTCAAATTAGGCCCTGCCCGGGGGTAACAAGTTTTACATGGGCTTATATAACAAGTTTTACATGGGCTTATATAGGGAGAACTTTAAAATTCTTCTTTGACCTAGCCATGGGGCCTAGGGCGACCAAATTTGGCATGTAGCTTTATCTAGTGGACCTGTACCAAGGGTGTCCAAATTATAGCCGAGGGTCAAATTTGACTTCGCCCCAGGGGGTAACATGTTTTACATGGGCGGGCTTATATAGGAAAATCTTTCGCATCTAGCTATAAGGGCTAGGGCTATCAAATTTTGCATTTAGCTTTATCTAGGGGGTCTCTATCAAGGGTGCCCAAATTATAGCCCAGGGGGTCAAATGTAGCCCCACCCCAGGGGGTCACAAGTTCTACATGGTCTTATATAAGGAAACTTTAATAATCTACTTGTACATAGCCATATTTAGGCCTAGGGCTACCAAATTTTGCATGTAACTTTATATAATGGGCCTCTACCAAGAGGGCCCAAATTTTAACTTTGGGGGTCAAGTTTGACTCCACACCAGGGGTCACAAGTTTTACATTGGCTTTTATAGTGAAAACTTGATAAACCTGTGTCATGGATCACATATTTTACAGGGCCTTTTATTCAGCAAACTTGTTTTACATGACTTTTTATTGGGCAAGATTAAAAAATCTTTTTGTTTATAACCACACATTCTAGTTTCATATTGTAGGTCTGGGGTCAAAATTGCCTTCATTCCAGGGATCGCAACTTTAACATGGGCTTCAAAATATTGTCACTTCAATTTAAACATTAATCAAGGGAAATAACTCTTTTTATGAAAGATAAAGTTTGTTACTATTTACCTCCCTTGATTATCAAGCTGCAGTGATACATGATTGGTGCTAGACAAGTTTTTTAGCTTATGTTATGGCCCGTTGTCCGTTGTGCGTCCATCCGTATGTTAACTTTTTAGCTCACTTGAGCACAACGTGCTCAAGGGGAGCTTTTAGGATCACCTGGTGTCCGTCGTGCGTCGTGTGTCGTCAACAATTCTTTAAACATCAACTCCTCCTAAACCACTGGGCGGATTTGGACCAAACTTGGCTGGAATGTTCCTTGGAAGGTCTTCTTTAAAAACTGTTCACAGAATTTGATTCCATCAAAAACTCTGGTTGCCATTGCAACCAAATGGATTTTTTAGGGAATTCTTTAAAAATCTTCTCCTCTGAAACCACGGGTCAGATTTTGAAATAACTTCACAGATATGCTCCTTGGGTGACCCTTTTTAAAAATTGTTCGTAAAATTTTGATCCGTCAAAAAATGTGGCTCTGGTGAGTGGGGGCTTCTTGCACCATATAGAAATGAAGGAATTCTTCAAAATTCTTCTTCTCTGAAACCGCTGGTCAGATTTCGAAATAATTTCATTTCACGTGTATCGGTAGGCCTACTTGATTCCCTGTAAGTAATATGAGCCGAACATTAGAGTACCTTACGCTTGCGACAGAAATCGCCGACTCACTCACCCGAGAATTGATAATACGTTACGGATATGTTTTCAAAGTGATTCTTTATACTGATAATTGGGTAAACAATTTATAACTTGAAAATCAAAATTGTTGAATTATGTGGAAAATGATTTTCGATAGGTGTTAGAAGGAAAGTACATATAGATAATTTCTTAATGTTTATGTCATTTTTAATCTAAGATGAATTATCAGTTATGTGCATTGTTTGAACATGGTAATGTGCTATATAATTTGGAATAAGGCAAATAGTTTTATAAATTTTGGCAAATATTTTCGGTGACACTTGGCACTGTTCGGTACCTACCCCCGATTCAGGATCTAGCTCCGATGTTATTTTTGTGATTTGGTACCACGAGTCTGCAATTTCTGCTGATACATTACAGTTCAATACAGGCCTCCGAGATACGCTGCGTTAACTAGAAAGACAAATTCTTTTATATGTAATTGTGGAAAGCCGACGTATAATCATAAGAAGTGAACATCAGAGTTCAAATAATTCATCTGGCTTGGTCATAAAACGGTTGCTTATCCTAGGAAGCATCTGCGTATTTGATACGCTTCTAAAGTAGTTTTGTTGCTTAATTTCTATTCCAGCTTGTGTAAAATAAGCAAATACGCAGCTTATCTGGCTCTCTGTCTCTGAAACCATAGGGCCCAGGGTTTCTAAATTTGTCATGTGGCTTTATCTAATGGACCTTTAACAAGTTTCTTCATATTATAGGCCTGGGGTCAAAATTGGCTCCATTCCAGGGATTACAAGTTTAAGATGGGGTTCCATATATAGTCACTTCCATTTAAATATCAAGGGAAATAACTCTTCTTATAAAGGATAAAGCTTATTACTATTTACCTCCCTTGATTATCAAACCGCAGTGATACATGATTGGTGCTAGGTATTTAGGTTTTTTGATAGAAAATATTCTGTTTTCAGGAAGAGTGATTCTTTCTGATGCTAATAGTTATACTCACATGAGTGGAATATTATATTCAAAGTAAGGTTTCTATCATTCAGTATTTTTTTCCATGAACTTTACCTTTCATGCAAATGAATAAACCTGCTTGTATTGCCTGAAAATGATCAATGTTTTCGAAAGCCTTCTCTTGCAGGGTCATCAACTCTTTGATTTGTGTGGTAAAGGGTTAAAAAGCCAGTGGAGCGATACAGGGCCATCATGGCCCTCTTGTTTTTTTTAATACTATCGGGAACTGATGTATCAGTGTTTGAAGTAATATATGAATGAGGGTTTTTTTTTTTAGGAATTTTTAATTGAATACTGTCCAGAACCGATGTATCTGTGCTGCAAGTAACATATGAATGAGGGTATTTTTAGAGTTTTTAAAATACTGTCCAGAACCAATGTATCTGTGTTGGGAGTAGCATATAAAATAAGGTATTTTTAGGGTTTTTTCAATGGAAAATTGTCCAAAACCCATGTATCACTGTTTGAAGTAGTGTATAAATAAGCGTATTTTTAGGGTTTTTTATTAGAATACTGTCCAGAACCGATGTATCTGTGTTTGAAATAACATATGAATGAGGGCAATTTTTGTTTTCTCAGTGGAATACTGTTTGCAACCTATGTATCTGTGGGAAGTAGCGTATGAATGAGGGATTTTTTAGGATTTGTAAATAGAATACTGTCCAGAACCAATGTATCTGTGTTCGATGGCGTATAAATGAGGGTAATTTTCAGATTTTTCAATAGAATATCGTCTGTAATGGATGTACCACTGTTTGAAGTAGCATATAAATGAGGGTATTTTTAGGATTTTCTTATTAGAATACTGTCTGGAACCGATGTAGCAGTGTTTGCGGTAACATATGAATGTACTGTTAGGATTTTTTCTTAGAACAGTGTTTGGAACTGATGTATTTGCATTTTAAGTGGGGCATGAATGGGGGAATTTTAGGACTGTGTAATAGAGCACTATCAGGAACCGATGTATCTGTGTTTGGAGTAACATACAAATAAGGGTACTTTTAGGACTTTTTATTAGAACTGTCTGGAACCGATGTATCTGCATTTGAAGTAGCGCATGAATGGGGGTAATTTTAGGACTTTTTAAAAGAGCCCTGTCCTGAAGCGATGTGTCTGTGTTTGAAGTAACATGAATCAGGGTATTTTTAGGAGTTTTTAATAGAATATTGTCCTGAACCGATTTATCTGTATTTAAAATGACATGAATGAGGGACTTTTAGGATTTTTAAATGGAATATTGTCTGGAACCAGTGTATCTGTGTTTGAAGTAACATGAATGAGTATTTTATTTTATTTTATTTTTTTTATTTTTTAATAGATACTCTCTTTAACTGATGTATCTGTATTTAAAGTAACATGAATGACGTTTTGTAGGATTTTTTGATGGAATGTTGTCCAGAACCAATGTATTTGTATTTGAAGTAACATGAATGGGGGTATTTTTAGGATTTTTTAATAGAATACTGTCCAGAACCGATTTACCTGTATTTAAAGTAGCATGAATGAGAGTTTTTTAGGATATAAAGAAATGTTGTCAAGAACGAATATATCTGTGTTTGAAGTAGTGTATGAATGAGGGTATTTTTAGGATTTTTTAATAGTATATTGTCCGAAACCTATGTATCTGTGTTCAAAGTAGTGTATGAATGAGGGTATTTTTAGGATTTTTTTATTAGATTATTATCCAGAACCAATGTATCTGTGTTTGAAGTAGTCTATGAATGAGGGTATCTTTAGGATTTTTTATTAGATTATTGTCCGGAATCTATGAAATAGCATATGAATGAGGGTATTTGTAGGATTTTTTAATGGAATATTGTCCATATTGATGTATCTTTATTTGAAGTAGCATGAATGAGGGTATCTTTAGATTTTTTAATAAGATATTGCCCAGAACCAATGTATCTGTGTTTGAAGTAGTGTATGAATGAGGGTATTTTTAGGATTTTTTAATAGAATATTGTCCGGAACCAATATATTTGTGTTTGAAGTAACATGTATGAGGGTACTTTTAGGATTTTTCAAAAGAATAATTATTGTCTAGAACTTATGAACCTAGAGCATAGATGCTTGGTATGAAGCATGAACCCTTTACCACACAGTCCATACTTATAACAACCCTGGGAAAGAAGTCTTTTGAAAATATTGTAGGAAAAGGAGAGCATTTTCTCCTTTTCCCACAATGTCTGCTATCCTTCTTAACCCTTTACCACACAATCCCGACTTTTAACAACCCTCAGAATGAAAACTTTTGCAAACATTGTGGGAAAAGGAGAAAATGCTGGTAACCAGCATTTTCTCCTTTTCTCACAATGTTTTATTATCTTTTCAGACAAATCTCATTACTTTTGCCACATTTACTATATTCTATGGAAATGCTTCCAATTTGGATTTGTCTAAAAGTTTGTCATGTGGTAAAGAATTAAAACAAATTTTACTTTTTGAGTCACTTTGTGTTGTCAGCATAATGCTTTCAATTTTGACTAGTTTAAAATTTTGTCATTTGTTTAAGAGTTACGGTTGTTTTAAACTGTGCTCTTTGGAGAAATAATTCTGCCTGATTGTCACATTTGTATAGTGTTGTAATTTTTTTCTTTTGTTTTTCAATCTTCTTGACTGGAACCAAGAAGTCTAAGATGGTATGCCCTTAGACTAAAGATTTCCTAAACAAATTTTTTTTTTCTGTTCTTCTCATCTGAAATCGTTGAGCCTAGAATCTTAAATAAGTTTCTTCAAGTTCTGCCATAGGGGTCAAAATTGGCCCTGTACCAAGGGTCTGTTGTAGTACATCGAGTTCTATAATTTTTTACTTAATCTTCTATGGAGAGTTTAAGCCGAAAGTTTAAATGTTTAGTACATAGCATTAAAAGAGCATTCTTTAGCTTAGTTGTTGAAGTTCCGCGCATAGGGTCAAAGATGGCCTGTTCCCAAGGTCTGTTGTACATTTACATGGGGTTCTATAGTTTTTTTTTTTTTTTAAATATTCGTGGCTGAACCTTGGAAGATGTTGGGTAAGTATGAAGCAACATATAATCAATCTTTACCTTAGATGTTTAAGTCCTACACATGGGGTCAAAGATGGCGCTGTTCCCAAGTTCTTTTGTCTGTTGTTGTTGTTCTGTAAGTTTTTTAAAATTTTCTTTTGCCAAAACTATGAAGATGTTAGGCCAAAGAGTCTAAATAATAAGTTTTTAGCATCAGAACATAATTATTCATAGAAGTTGTTCAAGTCCTGCACATGGGGTCAAAAATGGCCCTGTTCTCATGGTCTGTTGTTGTACTTGAGGTTCTATAATTTTAAAATCTATATGGCTGACACTATTGAGATTATAGACCTAACAATCTGAATATCTAGTATATAAAATAAAAAGATAATTATTAATCGAAGTTGTTCAAGTTCTGCAAATGAGGTCAAAGATTGCCCTGTTTTTTCCAATGTCTGTTGTTGTACTTTGGGTTTTATGAGTTTTTTTTTATACGCCGCTGGAGGGGACGTATATTGGTGTCATCCTCTCCGTCTGTCCGTCCCTCCGTCTGTACGTCTATTTCTTTTGAACGCAACTCCTCCAACATTTTTTGATGGATTTGGATGAAATTTTCACAGAATGTTTCTCATCATGTGACCTACCACATATTGTCAGGGTTTTGCGATGCTGCGGCGTATATTGCGACGATGGCACTCTTGTTTGTAATGTTTTTGGCTGAAACTATGGAGATTAGACCTAAGAGTCTGAATGTCTAGTATATAAAATAAAAAGATAACTATTTTCAAAGTTGTTCAAGTCCTGCACATGGGGTCAAAGATTGCCCTGTTCCCAAGGTCTGTTTTTGTACATGTACATTTGGGGTTCTATCATTATTTTTTAATCTTTTTGGCTGAAACTGTGGAAATGTTAGGCCAAAGACTGACTATTAAGTATCTAGTATCAAAGGATACTTATTCATCAAAGTTGTTCAAGTCGTGCACATGGGGGTCAAAGATGGTCCCGTTCCTAAGGTCTATTGTTGTACTTGGGTTTATATATTTTTTGTCTTTTTTAAAAACTTTTTGGCTGAAACTATGGAGATGTTTGGGGAAAAGCTCTGAATATTAAGTATGTAGCATCAAAAATTAATTATTCTTCTAAGTTGTTCAAGTCCTGCACCGAGTGTCAAAAATGGCCCTGTTCTGGAGGTCTGTTGTTGTGCATGTAGTTCTAATAGGTTGTTTTTTTTTTTTTTCAATCTTCTTTGCTGAAACTATGGAGATGTTGGGCTAAAGCCTGAATATCTAGTGTATAGCATCAAAAGATCAGTATTCATCTAAATGTTGTTTAAGTCCTGTATCCTTGGTCAAAGATGGCCCTGTTCGAAATGTCTGTCATTGTGCATGTACATGTAGTTCTGTAAGTTTTAAATAGTTTTTGCATTGGCTATCTGTCCATCTATCCGCTGAGCCCTGTTTGCACAGACAGTAGCATACGGGAATCAAGAATAATGGGTCGCTGGTTTGATCCCCAGCTCTGCCAATTTTTTTCCAAGGATTGATGATAGTCATTGCGACAGATTCATTCCTCATTCACCACTTATCATTGTTTCAATAATGGTTATGTTGGAAAGCAGCCAGTGGCTTGGAAAAATATTGTGCAGAGTACTGGTAAAAAGAAACTCCAGGAAAGCATGGATAGGTGCTTGGCAGCAGCTATATAACTGAAATAATGATGAAAACTGCATTTAATACCATACAATCAATCAATTAACGTCCATCCATCCTGACATATCTTCTATAACCAGTGACAAAAATTAATGAAACAAGATTTATGAGATCTTTATCATAGTTTGCTGTCATGGAATTTTTTTTTTATCTAATGCCCTGTCATGGAAAAAGGGGGCTTGATGTATATTTCCATTATGCTCCAATAACTCTTACTACTAGACAAAATTTTATGATACTTCATATTTATATTGTTTATCATAAGCATTAGACAATCATTATTTATTTATATCTAATAAAATGTCATGTCATGGAAGAAGGGGGCTTAATGTATAACATGGCATTCTGTATGTTTTAATCTTAAATCTTGGCTGAAACTGTGGCGACTTGGAGTCTTTACCCTGTACCACACAATCCTGAATTTAGTGACCTTGAGGAAAAAGGCTCTTTTGAAAACATTGTTGGGGAAGGAAGGCATTGCTAGTAACTAGGAGAAAATGTGGTGACCAGCATTTTCTTTTTTCCAACAATGTCTTTGAAAGGGTGCTTTAGATTAGAGAAAGTCTAAAAGGTTACCATAATTATGCCCCCCCTTCAACGAAGTGGGGGTATATTGCTTTGCTAATGTCGGTCGGTCGGTCGGTCGGTTGGTAGACCTTACCTTGTCTGGATGATAACTAGACACAGAATTGACTTAGGTTCGTCAAATTTGGCACAGACATGCGTCTTGGAGTGTAGATGATCCCTACTGATTTTTAGGTCAATCGGTCAAAGGTCAAGGTCACAGTGACCGTCAAAATGTTGATATATAGACCAAACCTTGTCCGGATGATAACTAGACACAGAATTGACCTAGGTTCGTCAAATTTAGCACCGACATTTGTCTTGGAGTGTAGATGATCCCTATTGATTTTGAGTTCAATCGGTCAAAGGTCAAGGTCGCAGTGACCGTCAACATGTTGATATATAGACCAAACCTTGTCCGGATGATAACTAGACACAGAATTGACATAGGTTCATCAAATTTGGCAGAGACATGCATCTTGGAGTGTAGATGATCCCTATTGATTTTGAGGTCAATTGGTCAAAGGTCAAGGTCACAGTGACCGTCAACATGTTGATATATAGACCAAACCTTGTCAGGATGATAACTAGACACAGAATTGACCTAGGTTCGTCAAATTTGGCACAGACATTTGTCTTGGAGTGTAGATGATCCCTATTGATTTTGAGGTCAATCTGTCAAAGGTCAAGGTCGCAATGACCGTCAACATGTTGATATGTAGACCAAACCTTGTCCGTATGATAACTAGACACAGAATTGACCTAGGTTCGTCAAATTTGGCACAGACATGCATCTTGAACTGTAGATGATCCCTATTGATTTTGAGGTCAATCTGTCAAAGGTCAAGGTCACAGTGACCGTCAACATGTTGATATATAGACCAAACCTTGTCCGGATGATAACTAGACACAGAATTGACCTAGGTTCGTCGAATTTGGCACAGACATTTGTCTTGGAGTGTAAATGATCCCTATTGATTTTGAGGTCAATCGGTCAAAGGTCAAGGTCACAGTGACCGTCAACATGTTGATATATAGACCAAACCTTGTCCGGATGATAACTAGACACAGAATTGACCTAGGTTCGTCAAATTTGGCACAGACATTCGTCTCGGAGTGCAGATGATCCCTATCGATTTTGAGATTAATCCATCAAAGGTCAAGGTCACAGTGGCCTTCAACTTAATGATATTTAGACCTAACCTTGTCCGGATGATAACTAGACACAGAACTGACCTAGGTCCTTCAAATTCTTACAGATATTCATCTTGGAGTGTAAATGATCCCTATCGATTTTAAGGTTAATCTGTGCCAAAAAGAAAATCGATAACCCAGTCTGTGTATCGGTGACTGTTTACAATCTTGTATGTATACACACGGCGGTGTGTATAATTATGTGAACTGTTGTCAGATTATCACGTTTAACAATTGAAGTGGGCTATAAATAAAAAAGATGACGTTGATATTTCCCAATCAATTCTTTTGATGTCAGTTTATGAACTGTGCCACTTCCTGTATCAATGTGGCAGTAGGGGGGCATGACTGTTTTACAAACAGATATCTTGTTATCTTAGTTGTTCAAGTCCTCCACATAGTGTCAAAGATGGTGCTGTTCCCAAGGTCTGTTGATCTATATAGAGTTCTAAAGGTTTTATTTAAATCTTTTTGGCTGAAACTATGACGATTTTTGGCCTTAAGTCTTACATTTATGTGAGTACCATATTTTGTGTAAGTTTTGGGACACCCAAAGAATTGGGACACCATCAAAAATTGCGAAAATAATTATTTTTCATACACCAAAGATTTGGGCCATACTAAAAATTGCAAAGCAACATCAGTATTTTTTGTTCCAAAGAATTGGGACAGTGAATATCTATTTTAAAAGAAAATCTTTCAATCTGTTTGATATCTAATTAATTAATTCCTTTGTTTACAAGTAGGCTATTTATTTCGCCCAGTTTCATTTCTACACACGTAACGTCGTAAGCATGCTTCCCAACCCTCCCGATTTCAATGGGAGTTTCCCGATTCAAGACAAAAAAACCCGATCACCTGCAAACTAATTTAAACCCTAATTCAAAAAGAAATCCCACATAAGTGTAAAAAGGGTGTGATAAACTTGTATCCAAGATACATAACATGTATAACGTGTATATGTACATCCGAAGTTGACACAGTTGACACACGTATTTCATGGTCAATCGGGTTCGTTGTTTATAAATAGAAATCAAGGTTGAGCATTCTACTTTACCCAAGGTTTATCGATCGAAGATCGACGAACCAATCAAATTTGAGAACGGTCAGCAGGTACTTGTCAGAGTGGAATTTACGTTGTTCACCTCACGTAACCAGGTAAAATATGTTGTGAGTTTATCTACAAACGCAAAATAACATCCTCATCGCGATCCCAGGACGCAGACAATAATGAGTGACAAGTTAATCATCAATGAAAACAATGAGAAAAGGCGAAGTTTTAAACTCTTAGTGCTCAAATTGATCGCTGGAATTCCAATCTGTCTAAAAATAGACCAAGCTTCAAATGATCGTAGGTTTATTGAAATCAATGACGTAGCAATATTTTAACATCGGCAATATTCGACAGGTTAGCAGCCAGTGACTTACGACAGCTTGTCTTGTCTTTGTCTGATCATAATTTTGGAACAGCTGACAAAATGATTATTTTTTGTGGACCTAAGTATTGGGACAGGAAAAAAATTAATTATTTTTAAGCAAAATACTGTAGTATCAGAAGATTCTTAGATAAAGTTTAAGTTCTGGGTCAAAGATGGCCCTTTTCCAAGGGTTTGGTGTTGTACACAGAGGTTTTTTTTTTCTATCTTGAAACACACAGCCAACAGCACCGAAATTTTGTATGTTGCATCAAGGAATGGTCTTTGAAGTTATTAAAATTGGTCATATGCTATAAAAGTTTGCCATGCCCAGGGTAACCATATTTCCAAAAAAATAAAAATAGTTATTATACAAGTAATGAAAACCTCCTCTAAAGCCATTAGGCCTGGTGTGTTGATATTATGTAGCATCACATGGTCTTGTATAAATAAAGTAAACATTGTCAAAACAGGTCCTGCACATGGGTCAGTTATTTTGCAGAGTTACAATTTCATTTTCTTTTTTACTTTCCTTGTCTTGAACTATTGGGTCATGAGCCAGATATTTGGTCTCAGCATTATAAAATATTTCATTTAAATCCAAGTTGTTCAAAATGTGCTTCTGGGTCAAAGAGGGGCCTGCAAAGGGGTCACCTGTTTTACTTTGTGTTCTGTAGGAATCTGTTTCGGAAATTTATTTTTTTATTCTTGTCTGAAACCATGGAGCCTACAGCATGATAAATACAGTAGTATCATAATGTGGTCCCTAGTCAAAGTTGTTCAAATTGTGCCCTTTGGGTCAAAGCTGGTCCTGCCCCATGTACACATATTTTGCAGAAAGAAACATATGGGTACACATATTTTACAGAAAGTGACATAAGTAATCATCTCTCTTAAGACCATATGGTCTGATGTGTAGATACTTGTTACATAGCATCATACTGTTGTCCTGCATCATATCTGCATCTCAATGTCAATTTTGCTTGGAGATAAAGGTCTGCTCTTATATCTTTTGAACCATTTGCCTGGTCTTAAAACTATTCCACACATGTCAGTCTTGATACTTGATGGCATGCAGAGTAGAAGTTTTGCATACCTGTCTGTAAGGTCGAGGTCATAGCGGCAGTTAAAAGGTCGAAAACACAGAATTTGATGCTGATTAATATCTTTTGAACTTTGTCCAATTCTGAAGATCAGTCACACTCATCATGTCATCAGAACCTGTACTGCTTATAAAACTTCACAAAAAAGCACTTGTACTGAATAGATATTGATACTGTAAGCAGCACTCTGGGGAAAGGGGGCTTAATGCAACTTTGTGATGCATTATACAAAGCAAGCTGTCACATAGTTTGACTTAATTTTGTCTAAATACCAGGTGAATCATGAGGAAAATTACCACAATTTGACCTATAGCCAAAGTCTGGACCTTGGTAAGGCTTCGCATACTCAGAGGTTAATGTCTGCATAAGATAATATATATTACATTGTATATTATAGATTATATTAAATATTATATCATGGAAATGTTCCTTAAAAATTCTCAGGGGCCATCATAACCATGTTGACATTATTTAGCTAAAGTAGAATCATATTAGTGCTCAATATCTGATCTAGTATTGTATAGAAAAGTTTTCAAAGGCGTTTGTTCCAATGACAAGTTGGTGTACATGGCTATGTCTCCCATAAATTTATTTTGGAAAGACATATTGATTGCATTGAATTTGCCTATATCGCTGTCTGTCTATCCATGTGCCATAATTTTTGTTTATCCTCCATAATCTCTTCAAGTGCTTACTAGATCATAAAAAAAAAAAAAATTCACACAAATGTCTACCATAATCAGATGACATGCAGAGGTCTCACATAACATGCAATCATCCTTTATCATCATACTGATGGAAGATTTATGCAAACAAGTATCTAGTTATAATTATAATTATAATTGTAACATAACTAAAACTACACAAAAAATTTCTGGCTAATATCTACATGTAGCTGAAATACAGTTGTAATATACCGGTAACTAAAACTACACAAAAGACTTCTGGCTCTTGTTTACATGTGACGTTCACATACATAGCTTATGTAAAACTTAACTTATATAGATTAGATTCCATTCCTTTAGTAACAGCATTGACGTCAAGACTTTGATGATTTAAATCTTTACCAATCGACAAAATTGTAGACCAGTCCATATTAAAAGCATTTGCAGACGACAAAATGCGTATAGCTCAAAAATTGAAATTTGTCTTGGGAAGGGTAGAAAACATTGTGGGAAAAGGAGAAAATGCTGGTTACCAGCAATTTCTCCTTTTCCTACAATGTTTTCAAAAGACTTCTTTCTCAGGGTTGTTAAAAGTCGGGATTGTTTGGTAAAGAGTTAGACCTATTTCAGTTTAGTCTGAAAATGACATTGGTAAGTTGATAACATTAAAAAATATGGGAAAGACCTTATTGCAATAAGCAGTGTCTTTGAAATGAATTGCTCAGACAAGTTGTCCTGGCCAAATGGGTGATTTTGCTGCACTAGTAAGTATACATGAAATATGAATTTGATTAGGAATTCATACCAGCAGTGTATTTTTGTTTTTTTTGTTTTTCTATCCATGAATTTTTGGGAAGAGTAAGATTCTCACCAGTATGAGTCAATAGTTAGAATAACTGTAGTCAAGATATTGTATACAAGCTACCCTAGTACTAGCTGAAATCCAGGTAAATTTCAGGTTGACAATAGTCTACAAATAAAGAGTTTATGCTGTCACCAATGACGGATCAAGGCAAGCTAGAAAAGTTGTCGATCTATTCAGGGGCAGCTGTGTTTAATTTGCAAAGTCAATAAAAGCTACTTATATTGCTTGCAAAGTCAATAAAAGCTACTTATATTGCCTTTTCTTGTTGAGAGGCATAAATAAGTCCATTGATGTAGCATTTAACAATCTGACAAAAAAGCTTAACCCAAGTTTGTCAGAAGTATAGCAAGTTCTACCATAGTTCATTATAGTGTCTGGACCCATACCAGTAAAAAAGTACATTATGGTGCATGTTTGCCTGGACCCATACCAGTAATTAGCTTGCATAAGATAATATCTTTCCTACAATTGTCCAAACATGACTTACAATGAAGGGAATCTAATCACCCCCAAAGATTTATACATAAAAACCTTGACCCCTATCAGAATTAGGCTAGCTGACACTGACCCAAGCTATAACTTAAAAATAGGAGAATTAAAGTTGTACCTTGTCTATGTTACAAGAAAATGTTTCCTGAACCAAAGCCAGTGTTTATTTTGCTTAGTTCTTGCCTACCAATTTCTACAACACCACCTTAATTTCCTGGATACTGAACAGTACAAGGAAACTACCCATTCAGGTAAGAAAGTCTGAGCAGTTAATTTTTGGAATATTTTTGTGTCATTTATACAGTTCTATTTTAACTAGACATTTTGCCAAAATTTATTAAATCAAAGACTATCACTTTGTTCAAATCCATCAGAGACTTTTATTGTGAGATGTTGACTTACAATTTACTTCGAGTCAAGCAATATGAAGTCAGTGTTTAAATCTTTACAAAATGATGGAATTTTAGACCTGTCCAAATTGTAAGCGTTTGTCACTTAGAGATATTGCCATAATGGTAAGTACCAAAACCAGCATTTTTCATGAAGGCTCTCAAAGTCCAATTGAGATGCTTCTTACATTTGTCTGTCTGTCTGTCTGGTTTTTCTGTGCACTCCATGTCACTTGTTCTTTAATTCATAAGATAATTCATACATGTTTACCTTGATGTGGCTACATGCAAAACAGGGTATCACAAGCTAAAGTTTGTATTTAAAGCTAACATGTACTACAATATTTCTTGAACCCCTTGTCCGACAGTGAAAATATTTCACAGACATCTCTCATTAATGATGTGACATGACATGATATGCAGAGTGAAGGCAGAATTTCATTGGAAATTAATTTTCTTGTTCCAGTGATGTTTATTTGGTAGCAGCCGATGTTTTCTCCAGTCTGCCACCTTTCTTTCTAAACTTGCTAGCTGCTTTCCCTCATAAACAAATGACACATTGCAAATTAGAATAATTTTTAGGCACTGTACTCTTTCTAAACTTGCTAGCTGCTTTCCCTCATAAACAAATGACAGATTGCAAATAAGAATGCATTTTTAAACACTTTATTCTTTCTAAACCCTTTAGGTGCTTTCCTTTATAAACAAATGACATTACAAATAACTGTGCATTTACTTTCCAACAAAGCAATTAAATTTATCTTTTATACATTACTGTATGGATTGTCTAAACATTACAATGATAGGATTTTTTTTTATCATCCTGAGGCCTCAGATTATCATGTTTTTTCTTTTTATAATTCTTTTACATAGTTTCACTGATTGTAGTTTTTTTTACACAGTTTTACCACTTCAGAGCCCTAGCCTAGTACTGGTGAAAACCAGGAAAATATGAATAATTATGTGAGCTGTTGCAGTGATATGACTGAAATAATGTTGAAAGCGGCATAAAACACTATTCAGTCAATACATACATAGTTTTACCATACATTGTTATTTAAAGTATTATTGGCATACAAATACATTTTTATACGCTGCTGGAGGCGATGTATATTGGTGCCATCTTCTCCGTCCATACGTCCATCCGTCTGTCCGTCCCTTTGTCCGTCCGTACGTACGTCCATTTCTTGTGAACGCAACTCCTCCCATGTTTCTTGACAGATTTGGATGAAATTTTCACAATGTTTCTCATCATGTGACCTATCGCATATTGTCAGGGTTTTGCGATGCGGCGCCATATATTGTGACAGTGGCACTCTTGTTTTAGTACACACAATTCACATTAGCATTATATACAATGACAATAATTTCACGATGACAAATTATTATATGTACACACTCAGTCCTAAAGCTGGCTACAATGAGTTGGATGGTATCCAATGGCACCCCCTGCAATATTTATGTAGATAATACTTTGTGACCATACATTGATCTTTTACAAGGAAAGATTTTAATGTATGAGCATGAAGGGGGGACCAGTGTCCTTAGACATGCATTATCCTTTTACCAGACGACAAAATTTTAGCTTTATCCAAATTCAAAGCATTGCAGACGACAATTTCAATGAGGTTCAAATGGTGCAATTTTTCTCTGATAGGTTAGAAAACATTGTGGGAAAAGGAGAAAATGCTGGTGACCAGCATTTTCTGCTTTTCTCACAATGTTTTCAAAAGGCTTCTCTCCCAGAGTCATTAAAAGTCGGCATTGTGCGGTAAAGGGTTAAAGATTACACAATGTCATTCACATATGAGTCATGCTCTGGCAAACAGGGGCTTAATGCATCTCCGTGATGCATCATACCATGCAATACATCACATAATTAGGGATCCATAAAATTCAGTATGTCTAACATTTTTCCGGCTGTATCATAAGGTACACTGGTCCCTTGACATACAGAAAATTGACCAATAGCGAAAAGTTTTGGCCCAGGTCAGCCTGCATGGACTGCGCAGGCTGACCTGGGTTGATAGTTTTCGCAGATGCATTAAGACCCTTTTTCACAAAGCATAGCTCATATACATGTTGTGATGTACCCTCCACAAAGTGAAAATCGCGGTATTAAGCTTCGGCGTTTACTAACTTAAGTTATAGGGGTAAAGTTATAGGGGTAAAATTGAAATTCCACTTGGCTGTATGTGTTATTCAATTATTTTCCTTCAAGTACACAACACATACCCGATTTATTTCAAATATTCACAAAATTTATTCAGCAAGCATGACACAGCTGACTCAAGGCAGCCATCTTGTCATGCAGGTATATTCGCGGAAAGTCAGAAAAAACCAGTAATTTAAAAATAGACTGACCTTGATCTCCACATCTAACACGGTCACGTGACATCCATTAACAGAGAAGCATCGTGGAAGTATGATAATTTTCCAATGTAGTTCTGTCTTGGAATAGTGTGTAGTTTTTATAGGAAGGGGTCTTTGCACCAATGAAATTACCTGTTCTGAAAATGAGCTTTTCCATGTAGCTGATTTGCCGACTTAAACCTCTTTTTTCTGCGACTTTTGCAGATGATAACTAATTCAACCATCAGTATGACCTCACCAGCCTCGATTTCGATAAAGTATCATGTGACTTATTCTAAAAACAAAATGGTCGCGAACTTCGATGTTTCACGATTTTAGATGATAAGACAATATGTAACATTATAAGGGAGGTAACACATTACATTACATTACATTCTGCTTATTAATTTCAAATGTTCTCCAGGCTAAACTCCCCGTGGGGTCCCGGGTTTTTTTTTTAATTTATAGAATAGGACCTCGGCCTTTCTCTATGGCATGTCGTAGAAGGCGACTAAAATTAGAGACAAACGGTTGCTTTCCTCGTAATTCGTAGGATTGCAGCAGGCTGGGTAGTTCTTATTCCAAATCCTGTATTTTTTTCTCGATGTAAATAGGGTTTGGAATGGGAATCAATTGGCCTGTGGGACCCCGTGTGGTTTAATCGGGGGTATAAGAATAAACCACTGCAGTCCCGCGATCGTCACATCTGCCATTTCATCTGGAGGAACAAAAGTGACAGCATGCATGTCGTAAAAGGCGACAAAAAGGGCATCATTTTGTGTTTCGTCCATTCCTCATTTATCATGTTTGTCTTATGTTGTTGCACATGTATGTTACCTCGCATTATTGTTTACTAAGTAAGTGCGCCCAATATGACCTAAGTTGTCGACGGGCCTTAAAACACTATTCATTATTATTTATTATTTCTCCAGGCTAAACGGTTGTTACTCATTCTAGAATGTTTGTGTAAGAGCCCAGCTCCTATCGACCGATCGACAGTGCCAATTTGGATGTTGTGCTGAAAGAGTAGTCATGGATACGAGGCTGCCGAAAGGGAAACTGCTTTTAAGTGGGTTTTGCCAGTGTACATGACATACATGTTCGGGGCATATTATCCAATCAGATCACAAGAAATTTCTTTGCAGTCTAATACCACATTTTACCTACTAAGTTACTTAACCCTTTCTCAAACAATCCCTGTTTTTCACGACCCTGGAAAAGAAGCCTTTTGAAAACATCGTGGGAAAAGGAGTAACCAGCATTTTCTTCTTTTTCTGCAATGTTTTCTGTCCTCCCAGAACAAATTTCAATTTTTGAGTGTCCTTAATTTTGTTGTCTGCAAACACTTTCAATTTGGACCAGTCTAAAATTTTGTTGTTTGTTAAAGAGTTAATATTCAATCTCACCATCCTTGTAATGTTTATTACCCTACATCCTGCTAAATAAGTTAAATGAAACTTTCAAGCCAATTTAAAACATCCAAATGTTGCTATTACAGAGAATTTCTTTATTGGACATAGTAAATCAAAGATCTGTGCAGTCTGATCTTGACCTATGCTGTCCATGAAAGGTCCTTGAGTCGTGCTTAGCAGTCTCATGGTCAGATAGAGGATCTTAAAATCATGAGAAAGGAGGTTTTTGAAAACATTTTATGAAAAGGAGAAAAAGCTGGTATCTAGCATTTTCTCCTTTTCCCACAATGTTTTAACACATTTCAAAGATACATTCTGGCATTGCAACCACATTCAATTGCTTTATGCTATAAATGCTTTCAATCTTGACATGTCTAAAATTTCAGTGATGACTGGTGAAGACTTACTAAATTTCCATGTGTTTTAATGACCCGGGGGGCGGGGGGGGCGCTTTTGAAAATATTGTTAAAAAAGGAGAAAATGCTGGTAATCAGCACTATCATCCTTTCCAATAATATTTTCTATAGTTTCAAAGAAAGTTCCCGTCATATAATTTATGCCTAGGCTGAAATTTTGTTATCTGAGAAAGGGTTATGGATCCTGTTAATATGCTGGTTGACTAAATCAGGTGCTAAAAACTTTAATAAATGAATAGTTACTGAAGTTTTAACCCTCTGCCACACAATGCTGACTTTTAACTACCCTAGGAAAGAGGCCTTTTGAAAACATTGTGGGAAAAGGAGAAATTGCTGGTAACCAGCATTTTCTCCTTTTCCCACAATGTTTTCTACCCGACCAAAGAAAATCTTCAACCGTTTGAGCCACATTGAAATAGTCGTCTGCAAATGCTTTCATTTTGGTCAAGGCTAAAATTTTGTCATCTGGTAAAGGTATACTTACTAGCTCAAGCATGAATAAAACTTTCAGTTTGAGCACAAACTTAATTGAAGTGTTAAAAGTAGTGGCCAATCCAAACAGCCCAACTCTTTACGAAAAGAATAAATTCAAGGCATGCCCAAATAGACAGCATTTGCAGAGGACAAATTCAGTATGGCTCAATTAATGGAATTAAGTTTTAAAGGCTAAAAACATTGTGGAAAAGAGAGAAAGTACTGTCTTTGTCTCTGTCAGGGTTCCCACTGGGCTTCAAGGATGAAGCAGAATATTGTCCACCATTGCTACTGACTTAGAAAATGTTATATTCTAGAGTGCAGTGGTGACAAAAAATTGATAAGGAATTATTATCCGCTGTAGGGAAGACCAGGGCAAAATGACACACAGGGCAAAGTGGTACATTTGAGATAACTTTGTAATTTCCTCATTTATTACACCATGAACCCTACACAGTAAGACAGTTGTAAATCCACTATCTTATGAGCTATGTCGTGGGCAGATCCCTCCTATCGTTAATTTATGAAGAGGACCCGACACGTTTTTGGGACATGAGAGTAAATGTTGTTTCGTTTTGTACTCGAGACATTATGGATTGTTCAGCTTATAGTCAAAGTTAGACTGTATCCTGAGGATGACAACGCTATATGAATCAATGTTAGGGCTACTTTGGATTTTTATATAGACCTTGTTTTTTTCAGGGTACTGCAATCGGGGCAATGTGTTACACGGCAAATGTGGCAAAGTGATACAGTGTTAAACTATGCTCATGCACTCTCAAATATCAACCAAGCTTGGAAAAATCAATTTTAATGAAATGGAAAACATTAAATCAACCATTGTTAAATTAAAAATGATTTGTAACATTCTGATATATTGTAGATTAGGGCTAAATATGTACTTTTTTTTCGTAGTATGGTAGGAAACTAGGATTGTTTTGACTGATTGATTGTTTGTATTGGAGTTCAACACCATTCTAATTGCTTAGGTCATATCACAGTGGTCAGTGCACCTACTCATGTGTTTCCTGGCTTTCTTACACCAGTACTAACACGAGTTTCTTTCCATGTCACTGACTACTTTTTTCACATGCATCAGAGGTGAGAGGTGAAAAATCGCTGAAAAGAAACTTTGCCTCAATCAGGTATCAAACTCACAACCACCTGATCATGGGTCGGATAGGCTAATCACTGAGCTAGCTGGCCTTGCTCGAATCTAGGAAAGTACATGTTGTAGATCTCCTGTGTTCAATGGAATCAGTATTGGGTATGATAAAATTAAAACTAAAAATGCTGGTGAAATAGTTATATGAATATTGCCCCTTGATATAACTCCTTCTGCTTGGCTAAGCATCTACTTTCTTCACGTTTTCAAATGATAAGATTTGCGGTAGAGCAGAATGGAAGAATGGGTGCAAGGTAATGATGCATTCGTTTTTGCAATTAGTTGTTGACCAGTGAATTTTATTTGCTGACATAAAAAAGATGGCCTTAGTGACATTGTTTGCCTGTTTATCCACCATGAGGTTTTATTAGCTTCACTGGCCAAAGGCCAGCGGGCTTATGTCATAGCCCGGTGTCCGCTGTGCTTCCGTGCATCTATCCGTCCATCCGTCTGTCCATCTGTCCATGCGTGCATTAACTTTTATTTGAAACATCTCCTCTGAAAGTGCCAAACCAATTTGATGAAACTTTACAGAAATGTTTCTGCCATGGTCCTCTTTAGAATTTCTTGAAAGAATTTGATTCCTTCAAAAACTGTGGTTGCCATGGCAACAAAACTGAAAAATACTGAAAATCTTCTTGTCTGAAACCATAAGGCCTAGGGCTACCACATTTGCCATATAGCTTTATCTAGTGGACCTCTACCAAGTTCCTTCAAATAATACCCTGGATGTCAAAAGTGGCCCCGTCCCGGGGGTCAAAATTTTTATATGGGCTTATAAGGGAAAACTTTAAAATCCTTCTGGTACCTAGCCGTAGTGCCTAGGGCTACCAAATTTGGCATGTAGCTTTATCTAATAGACCTCTACCAAGAGTGCCAAAATTGTAGACCTGGGGTAAAATTTAGCCCCGCCCCAGGGGTCAGAAGTTTTATATGGGCTTATATAGGGAAAACTTTAAAAATCTTCATGTACCTAGCCATATGGCCTAGGGCTACCAAATTTGGCATGTAGCTTTATCTAGTGGGTGTCTATCAAGGGTGCTCAAAGTATAACCCTGGGATCAAATTTGGCCTTGCTCTGTGGGTCAGAAGTTTTACATGGGCTTATATAGGGAAAACTTTAAAAATTTACTTGTACCAAGCCATAAGGTCTAGGGCTACCAAATTTGGCATGTAGCTTGATCTAGTGGACCTCTACCAAGAGGGCCCAAATTATAGCCTTGGAGTCAAGTTTGTCCCCACACCAGGGGTCACATGTTTTACCTGTGAAAACTTTATATATCTTCTTGTTACTAACCATAAGACCTAGGGCTACTAAATTTAGCCCTGTCTCAATGGTATCATGTTTTACAGGGCCTTTTATTGAGGAAACTTGGAAAATCTTCTCGTTTATAACCACACATTCTAGACCTGTATTATTTGGTATGGGGATTTATCTTGGGGACATCCACCAGGATTCAAGTAATTATAGCTTTGTGGTCAAAAATGGCTTTGCCCTGAGGTCATAACTTTCTTCAGGATTTTATAGAAAAAATTTTGTGGGTCTTCTAGTTTGAAATCTATTGGCCAAGTATTGTAATGTTTGGCTTGTAGTGTTTTTAGTTATTAGCCAGTGGAGCGATACATCATGGCCCTCTTGTTTTTGTGGTTGCTTTGAGTTGGACCCATTGTTGAGTTAAAAACTTGGCTTTGTATGCTATCGCAAAAGACTCATTTTGATTACATTGTGGTAAAAGGAGCAGTTATTTGTAGAAAGCCATTGCTTACTGTCAAAAATTGTTTTCCTGAACCGCGTTAACAGTTAAAGTCCTGCTCACAACTTTGTTGCTGTTATAATCAGTATAGATCAAGATCGGACAGCACAAAATGTGCAGTTTAATCTATGACAATGATCAGTCGAATTGGGAAATTTTTGCTTCAGAAAAGAAAAATTATTAAGTATGAAAACACGAACCATTTAGTCAGGTATAGGTGTTTTATTTGATTATAATTGCTAGGTTGTTCAATGTCCATTTAAGAAATCATTTTGATTGGTTGAATACTTCTGTAAAAGGTTGACTTTCCTGCAGTCACTTCAAAGGTTGAAAAGTTCTGCAGGGAAGAGAAGTCTTATGTTTAGAACATCATTGCTCCATTGGAAGGAAATCAGTCTAATGACAACGATCAGTCTCATCTACCAACAATGGCCGCTTTGCTGAGACATCCTGAACAAGAGTAACGTTAAAATTGCATTCAACTGGGACTTACTTCCAGGATGAATATGTCTGTTGGGTTTATATTGTGCTTTAAGCGTTAAGGCAATCTCTGTTCTCTTTTCAAGAAAAACTTTTAACTCTTTACCAAATGACAAAATTTTTGACTTGTCCAAATTGAAAGCATTTGCAGATGACAAAATAAATGTGACTCAAAAATTGAAACTTGACTTTAGAGGAGTAGAAAACATTGTGGGAAAAGGAGAAAATGCTGGTACCAGCATTTTCTCCTTTTCCCACAATGTTTTCAGAAGGCAAATGTCTTAATGCCCTTTTTCGCGTGTTGCAGGCCATATATGTTACAGCTGACTTGTAAAGTCAGTTTTTTATGTATAATAACTAAATTTCAGGTATTATGCATAATACCTGATTCAGTCAGTTATTATACATCTATAATAACGGATACTTTCAGTTAATTTATGAAATACAATGTAACTGATTTTTAGAAGAAGAAATTTTTCATGATAATTGTAATGACTGAAAGAACGCAAAATGATAACACTCATATTTATCAAGCACATGTTTGATATCAAAAACATCAGTTGCTTCATCCACAGTCCGCTTAGGCTCTGTTAGAATTGTTTCTAACGTGGTTTTCTGTAAATTCTCCTCGGTTTTGAGTTTGTGGAGTACTTCTTCGGAAATGAAAGATTTTGTATGGCATTTTTTGGCATTTAAAGTCCTATAGCCCAATCAGTTGTATTTTTGTCAGCCAACCAGGCCCCCAACATATCTTTAGCATCACAGTTGGCTCTGCATACGGACCTTTGACCCTGAGGATAACATGGCTTACCACGGAAAATACAAGATCTGACCATAGCTGTTGTCGTTTTGCCATCTGTGCACTCACTGCGGTGAACTCTGTACCAAAACTAAAGGAATGCTGGTGTTCCTAATAACAAAATTATATGCCATAAATAAAAAGCTGCTTCTGCTGCAAGTTTTGACTGAGTGGGCGTAAAATAAAAAAAAAAAAAAAAATCAAGTGATCTTGATAGTTCATTATCCCTTTTATACTTTACCTTCGTCATAAACTGCATGTCTTTCAAGTGTAATGGTGAGCGGGAACTAAAGTCTTTTGAAAAAGAAAACTGGCCTCAAAACGACTCTTGAAAGTAGTTCTTGTTCACTTATTCGTCTTCTGATGGAGAGTGTACATCGATTTCTTAATTCAAAAAAGTTCAGGGCTTCTTGTATTGTATCGGCATATTTGTCACTCGAGTCTTTGATCGTTTTGTGTCTTCCACCTTGTCCAGTTGCTATATAAGCACGCATTGTGACATGAATTTTAAGCGTCTTCTTTACTTAAAAAAATACAGCAGATAATTCCTTATCAATTTCTTGACATCACTGCACTCTAGAACATAGCACTTTCTGAGTAAATAGTAATGGTGGACAATTCTCTGCTTTGACTTTAAAGAGTTTATCTTCTCCCTAATAGAATTTTGGTACACATCTTGACATACAGGGTGACCCCCCCCCCCAAAAAAAAAAAAAAAAATGCCACCCATGAAATCGTTAATAAAATTCACAATCCTTTCTGCAATCCAACCATATTTGGTACAACTGAACTCAAGTCTATGCCTGACTTGCCCAACAAGTTTCAGTCATGAATTTCATATCCAACAGTCTTTGTTTTTATCTCCGTTCAATGATATGCTCCAAATGTGTACATCTGCGATGCAAGCACACCTGGATACGACATGCAAAATTGTCAATAATTCTGACACTCACTCCTTCCTCAGTATTGCCCTGATTTTGGCGGTGATGGCCCTTTTCAGTTCAGGAATAGTCTAGGGGTTTTCTGATAGACATTATCTTTGAGATAATCCCACAGGAATAAATCTTGGGGGTTAAGTAAGGTCTGGTGAGTGTGAAGCCATATCAGGATCACACCTCCTACTGATGAGACGATCACGAAAGTGTCCCAGCAGCCATTCCAACGAGTCATTTGAAGTTAGGGAGTTGCCACATCCTGTTTAAACCACTGTTCATCCCTAACAACACCTATTCGTCTGCCCAGAACTTTTTAACAACTACTAGGTAGCGTTCAGTATTGATCGTGATTTACCGTTCTTTCTGGTCTTCAAACCAATAGGGACCGATGATCCCATGTCTCGATATTGCAACCAATGCAGTGTACTAGATGGAGGGCACTCAGGTCTCTGCATACAATCTTCTGGTGGGGGACACCCCTAGAACGTGTTATTCTTTGAGTGTGTCAGAGTTATTGTCAATTTTGCATGTCGCTTGAAATGCAAAGGTGCATATCATGGAATGGAGATAAAACAAAGACTGTTCGACATTCATGGCTGAAACTTGGTGGACAAGTCAGGTATAGATTGGAGTTCATTTGTACCAAATATGGTTGGATTGCAGAAAGGTTGTGAATTTTATTAACGATTTTATGGGTGGCATTTTTCTTTTAGGTCACCCTATATCGGAATTCTCTTATTTGTTCCCTAGCTCTTGCAGAGCGATTCACGGAACGCAACTTCAAAAACAGGATAAAAAATTTAATCGATATAGAGACATGTTTATTTACTGCTGTTTATTATGTTGTTAGAATATTATGACTATTAAAGCAGTTGAGCTTTTAACCAGGTTGTAACCTGAAATCAAGTTGTAACTGGTAGTATAATAAAGGAATTATTTAATAGAAAACATTTACAAAATAAAGCAATTTGATATTGAATGGAAGAGTATAAAAGTAATTTCAGTTAATTTGTAGAATTTCTTCCCCTAACAATTATTTATATCATAAAATATCATAAAACATCAGTTATTATGTATGATAACTTACTGAACCAGGTATTATACATAATACGTAATTTTTCAGTTATTATACATAATAACTGATTTTACATGTTAAGTGTAACACATATTCCATTTTACCAAGCAACTTGTTGCATACTATGAACCCATTTTGCCAAACAACTTTCTGAATCATAGGCTTGAATGGTTCTTTGACATGCAGAAAAATTTACCAAAAGCAAACATACGACCCATGTCAGCCTGAGTAGACTGCTTTTGCTGACCAATGTTGGATTACACGTTTTGCAGGTGCATTAAAATACCTTTTTACAGAGCACTTAACAAGAAACTTTTGTCTGACTGTTTAAGAAAAATCACTCCTTGATATTTATGGCTACAACTGAGTTATATATATTAATCCAGAAATAAAAACGATGTCATTCACTGCCCCATTGAATGCTGGTTGCAAATGACGTAATTTTTATCTATCAAATGGAACGGTTGCAGCGCTGTTTTCCATGAAGATAACTAGTATGATGACTGAAGACCAAAACACATTATGCATATTATCTTAATCCTTTACCAAACAATCCCTGATTTTTAAGACCCAGAGGAAGAAGCCTTATGAAATCATTGTGGAAAAAGGAGAAAATGCTGGTAACCAGCATTTTCTCCTTTTCCCACAATGTTTTCTACTCTTCTAAAGTCAAGTTTCGATTTTTGCGTCATGTTTATTTTGTCGTCTGCAAATGCTTTCAATTTGGACAAGTTTAAAATTCTGTCGTTTGGTAAAGAGTTAACTCGTTATTTTGTAGGTAAAAGTGACAGCAGATGATTAAGAAAAACATGCACATACAATAAAAAAGGAAGAAAATACTATGTTTTATAAATTTTTGAAAAAGAAAATAGGAAATGATGAAACTTTATATTTTCAAAACATTAACAATAAAAACAATAAAAAAAAAAAAAACCCTGATATATATTTATGAAAAATAATAATAATCAATTAAAAAAAAGTTCATTAGACAATAAAACAACAAAAAATGTGCGTTTGTGTGTTTTAAAAAAAGATTATGTGCGTGTGAGTTTGTTGACCAGAGAAGTCTATTAATTATCTTAATTTCACTGTCTAGTTGTGTGAAAGATACTTCTAAGCCCTAGCCTTGTACTGGTGAAATCCAGGAGATGCATGAATAAATGAGCTGGAGCAGTGATATAACTGAAATAATGTTGAAAGTGGCATTTGAAGAAAATAGAAAAAAAAAGTATCTGAAATATCTTACGGAAAAGAATAATAGCAAGTAAAACAAAGTTGAGAAGAAAGTCATCAAATGATTGTGGATCCATTAATTCCATTCTCTCTTAGAATCGACGGAATCATGAGGTAGACTGGTCCTTTGGCACGCAGAATTTTGATCAAATGGAAAAAGTTTTGGTCCAGGTCAGCCCACATAGATCGTGCAGGCCTACTTGGATCTATACGGTTTGCAAATGCATTAAGCCCCATTTTCAGACAGCATAGCTCATATAATTATGTTTCGTTTTTTGCATAGATAAAGAAACTTGATGGTAACAGTCATTCAAAAGATGCAACTGGTTTGTTAAACTCTACCACACGACAGAATTTCAGATTTGCCCAACATTTCCAGACCAAAAAAAGTATTATGCGAAACATGAAATTTGTCCTTTGATAGGTAGAAAGCATTGTTGGAAAAAGAGAAAAAGTGGTTACCAGCATTTTCTCCTTTTCCCACGTTTTAGTTTCTTTTGTCAAGGTCATACAAACTCGGGGCTGTATGGTAAAGGTTTGAATAGTGTGGGCTAATGATACTGCTTGTCATCTGTCAGCTTGGCCGGGTAGCTCAGTGGTTAGGGTATCTGACTCTTGACCTGGAGGTTGCGGGTTCGATACCCGGTTGCTGCGAACCTTCTTTCCGGCGATTTTTCGCCTCTCACCTCTGATGCATGTGAGAAATATAGTCATTGGCTTTGGAAAGGAAGCTGTGTCAGTACTGGTGTGAGAAAGCCAGGAAACACGTGGGTGAGTCACAAACCGCCATGATATGACCTACGCTGTTAAAATTGCGTTAAACTCCTAAACAAACCAAACCAAACCAAATGTCATATGTCAATCTGTCCATTGACAATTACATAAATGACTTCTCCTCAGAAACCGATAGATAAAATGAAATTCTACTGAGAAACTCCAAAAGACCAGGGTAACAAAATTTATTTCAATTATTTAGATCACGTGAACATAGCTACCACTGCTAAAATAGCAAAAACCTTGAACTTATGTCAAACTTGGCCTAGACAATCAGCATCAGGATGCTACAAAGATTGTTCAAAATGGTTAGATAGATAGATTTATTTCTGTATAAAATATATGACATCATAAAAGCACTATACATGAGACAAAATGAACATGATAATGAAATTATGACAAACTATATTTAAATACAAAGGATGACACAAAAAAGGGATTATAAATCCCTTATTTCCATTGTGGTCCTTGAAATAATAATAAATAATAGGAGGCCATGCATCATAATTGACAAAATCAGAGTTAACTAAAAATGATACATCGCAATTTATGACTATTTGAAATATGACTTATCGCAATAAATGGCAGTTTTCAAATAAAGGCGCATTACAACAAGGAACTTTTTAATGTGGATTTAAAAACAAGAAAGCTTTTGGTATCCCTGATTTGTTGGGGCAGTTCATTCCAGAGTAAAATCCCTCTAGAGGAAAAAGACTTTTTGCCAAAGCCTTTGACCCTTGGAATTGAAAAGCGCCCACTCTCTTTGAAAAAATGTTCTGAGTCGTCACTGTTGCCATTGACAGTTACTCTCAGTCTAGTACTGTATTGATGGGTGTCGCTAATAGGAGTAAAGTTCTCATGCATATACGGAGGTGCTGTATTAGCATTAATCTTAAAAACATGGCACAGGGTTGTAAAGTCAACCCTTTTAGAAATAGATAACCAGTCTAATTTTGAGAAATGTTCATTTTCAATGCGAGTTCTGAAATCAAGATACACATGTATTCCACGCCCCTGCCCCTGGTCAGACAACTGACATAACGCACATAAGTGTATCATGTGATATTCTTATGTAAACACCTGTGACTCGTATCTCCCTTCCTCCAGTTTTCCTCCACCCTATACTTCTCTCGTTTACAGGAACAGTTATTTACTTGTTTTACTACTCGTGATATTGTTTTCAAATCCTCTAGTTGTACTTTATGTACCTTCTTAGTTTAATAAAGAAATGTTCTGTTCTGTTCTTCTGCTTTTTGTGTTTCAACTTTAGACTTTTTTTTTTTTTATCAGAACAGAACACTTCTTCGATTAGAAATATGCATCAACTGTGCCAAAAGAAATCTTAGGCACTGCTTATTTACTCTAAGGAAGTGTAAAAAATTAAGAAGAAAAAAAAAAAAAAAAAAACGTTGTTCGAAACAACAATAATTCAAGCTTCTTCCACAATATTTTCTCGGGAAAAGGGAAATGCATAGTACCTAGCATTAAATTCGGTTTGTAGCTGTAAAATGTGAAATTAAACGCATAATGGGACTTCAACAGTTTTTTTTCATTCACATCATGGCGGCAGTAAACATTTTAATTTTGTCCTGGTACTTATCTACCAACTCTACATAAGGTTTTCTTTCCAAGCCACTGACTGCTCCGGAAAAAAGGTTTTATGTCGGCTTTGAGAGACGAGTGTATCGTGTCAAAATGACCATCTTTAAGTATAGATATGAAATTGGCCGAGCCGGACTCGTGATTCGCAGATTCAGGGTATGACCAAGATCTTTGCTCAACTCAAATGACTTTCAAATGCCTTGGTAGAAACCGTCAATATGGAAAGTGAGAGTGCATAGACTCATAGGTAATTACAATTCCTTGTACGGAATACATTTTGCCTGTCTGCAACAAGACGAATTCTGAAAACAATGTGGTAAAAGGAAAAATGCTCATTAGGAGCAATTTCTATTTTCACTACAATGCTCATAAAAGTCGTTTGCTGCTGACTTGCAAAATGTGATATGTATTAAAAAGATTATTGAAACACTTTAGAGGTGCTTTGGTAAACAATCTTCCTAGTAAAACGGGCAATATAAATCCAATAATTTTTGTGAAGACGACGATCTGTCATTGTATCGTCGGTCCAAGTGTTAGTCGCTGACAGAGAATTTAATTTCAAAACCAGGTTAAAGCCTGCCAGGTAGCTGTGTCTTTTGCTTACTTTTTGCCTGATTTTAAAATTCTTTTTTCTGCCAGCGACTAACATATGGCCCGACCACACGATAACAGACTGTCATCTCCACAATATTTTCCATACTTTCAAATGGTATGATTTAAATTTAAATGTATTATGACACCTGCTTTGATATTTTGGCCTTTACTGGGCCTTTTACAAGTGTGAAAATGGACACGCTTATCGATAAAGGATTACAGAAAGAATCGCGCTCACTGACCCTTGATATGTGATATAACAAGCTTTATTTGCATACATGTAGCTCCAAAATCTATTCAACTCGACAAAAACCAAACCAAGCCGTTTCTTGCCGAACTCTTGGGACGGCGATCGCCGTCCCCAGTCATGACGCTACCACAGTAGCAGTAACATCTTGTGTAACACGGTTATCCTTTATACCCGACTTTTATGGTAAGTGTACTCTTTGAAAGGATCGACACACACGAAATCATCTGGTTGTTCCAGTTTCTAAGAAAACTCAATGGCCAAGTGGATAGCGTCTGGTATTTAAGACCGGGTGTTCCTGGTTCGATACTCACTTCAATGTTTTTGTGTACATGTAAAAGGTTATACATTCGGGAATAAGATAATATGGGATGTATTCATCACCCCATATTTTCTTATCATTAATTAAAGGACTTGCATATTAATTATATCGAATTTAATGGTGCGTTCATACAATACGAAATGTACAGTGCAAATCCTGGGCGTTTTTCTATTGATGTATTTTTATACAACGGGGAATGAAATATTAATAATGTGGGGTGTATATATCACCCCATATTTTTTCATTATCAATTACAGGCCATACATATCAATCATACCGAACTTCTTGTGCGTTCATACAATACGAAATTCTGGGAAATGTGCAGTAGTGCAAATCTATGGCAATTTTCTGTACATGTGAATATTTGTACAATGGGGAATAAGATAATGTGGGATATATTATATATAACCCCATATTTTGTCATCATTGATTATAGGACATACATATCGTATGTACAGAACTTCTGGTGTGTTCATTTTTATAATGCAAAATTTTGAGGGATATAAAGTGCACATTTATACTATAGGGAATATTGATAATGCAGGTGTATAAATCGCCCCGTCTTCTCTAATCATTAATCATAGAACATAATTATATTTTGATTATACCGAATTCTCGGAATGTCATAAAATTTCTGAGGCACATAGGGTGTATATGCGGGGTGTTTAATCATTTTCTACCAGTATGAGGAATGAAATACATGTAATGTGATTGGTATGAAACACCCCATTTTATCTCATCATTAGTTATTATAGAACATAAATATCAATTGTATCAAATTCTGACACATTAATATAATACGAAATCATGGATCATGTAAAGAGGTCTTCGTGCGTACAGAGCGTTGTTGTTTATTCATAAGGTGACATACAAGCCCCATGTAAAATAGAATGTTGTCTTTACTTAATGTTATGTATACATGTATATGCACATGTCACAATCATATGAGAGTCGCTCACTCACTCGCTTACTTACTTGTACAGTACTCACCTTGGATGGTTTTCTCTACATGTAAATTTTTATACAAAAGAAAATAATATGGGGTGTATGTTCGGCACAAAGTAAAAATCGGTACAATTCCGGAATCGTCCTGCGCTAAGTAGCTTTGTCCGCCTTGGTCCGCGGATTCCGGAATTGTACCGGACAATTCTAGAATTGCACAAGGGAGATATCGTATTATGGTCAGCTATGGTCTGTGCACAAAGTAGGAATAGGCTTGGACAAAGTAAGAATTCAAGGGTGGTGTAAAGTGAGAAAAGTCGGAAAGTAAGAATAACCAAAGGGATTATTTAAAAAGTAAAAGTAAGGAAAAAGAAAACGTGAATGAATTGTCTTGCAAACTGAAGCTATTTCTCCATTTCCACATGAAGCGTCGACGAAGATGTATACTAATGTTTTCTTGCTAATCCATGAAAAAATCGTGAGAAATGGAGAAAGTGCTGGCAACCAGTAATATATCTTTTTCCTACAATGTTTTCTACCATCTCGAACATTTAACTTGTTGTTTACAAATGCTTTCATTTTGGACCAGTCCGCCGGCAAAAAATGTGGTTATGTGGTAAAGTGTACAACTACAAAATATCGCAATATCAAAGTTCTTTTAACCAGGGAAAAATCTCACCATTTCAGACAGTGTAGATCCAAGATCAGACTGCACCTCCTCTGCAGTCAGATCTTATCTATATTCTCTGCAAAATCCATCTAGTTCGTGCTTAGCAGCCAAATGGTTAGCTCTGCTAACTTAAGACTGAGACAGAAACAGATTTACTGATGGTTAACCCTTACCCAAAGGACAAAGTTTAGATTCGATCACATTGAAAATATTTGTAGACGACAAAATAAATGTAACTCCAGTCACATAATGGAAAAAAAAGAAGATAGATATTTTATTTCACTTGTACATAATAATGTACATCATGTTACAAAAAGTTATATTTACAAATCAGCAATAGTCACAATGACATAAATATGAAGAGAGAGAGAGATTAACTAGATTTATTTATTTATTTATCATAAGGTAATTCTAGGAAGATGTAGAGAAAATAGGAGTGTCTTACATAACTTTACTTGCTTTTACGGTCGGTACAGAGTCTGATCAGACCGCACAGCACGTGCCTTCTGATCTTAGAATTGTACTTTCCGCTATTAATTTTGGTAAGCGTTCCTTTTATGGAATGCAAGCTTAGTAAACGTGCATATGTTCAAAACAGTATTGTACTCTACAGATTTCATCAAACTTACAAATTTAAACATTGTAATACCATTTTTCATTTGCCTTTATTCGACCCCGCTTCCTGAAAACTACGATTTTAGTTTTGGCTATATTTACTTCGAGTCCCCATTTAGAACAATATTCATATAAAAGATCGAGACTATGTTGTAGGTCCTCCCTAGAATTTCCCAATTATTACCATGTCATCTGCAAATAATAACACGATGAAACATATTTCATTTAATGTCAGACTGCAACTGTTACTATCCTGTAAATAAAGTTCTAAGTCCTCTAAGAAGAGAGCGAAAAGTGCCGGTGAGCTTGTCTGACCTTGGATTACTCCTATCGAAGCATCGAAAAAGTCTGAAAATGTATTACCTTTTTTTACACATGATTTTACGGAAGCATACATGGAACGAAAAATATTTAAAATCTTACCACGTAAACCCATGTTAAAAAGTTTATACCATAATGCTAATTGGAAATTCTAGGGAGGACCTACAACATAGTCTCGATCTTTTTCTTTGTAGGCCTTTTTCTTTGTTCGAAAATAACTCCAAAAGTCTTTAGGTCTTTTTTTAAGTAGATTTTCGAATTCGCTTGATTGTTTTACTTTAAACTGGTGTTTTTTAGCACGAATTGATTTTTTGTAAGTTAGTCTTTTATTGCATAGGGATTTTCTATTTTCATCAGATTTGTTAGTATTGAATAAATTCAAAGCTTTGAGATACTGACGACGAGCTACAGTACAATCGCTATCAAACCATTGTTTATTTTTTGCCCGCTGTTGGTTCTCGTTCGC
Organism: Hippopus hippopus; assembly: GCA_946811185.2. Taxonomy (NCBI): domain Eukaryota; kingdom Metazoa; phylum Mollusca; class Bivalvia; order Cardiida; family Cardiidae; genus Hippopus; species Hippopus hippopus. The sequence continues at coordinate 27,947,260 of OX328112.1, read as the reverse complement.
GTACTGTTCACTGTATGTTCAAATAGCGGTTTTGCCGCATTACAAATAATTTCTGAAAAAGATAGAACCATTTTTTCAACAGAACATCTACTTGTCTGATCTGTATCAAATACAACATGGTTTAAATTGTTTAGTTCAGATATTAACTTGCCCCGAAATTCATCCGTTTTCCCATCAGCCCATTTATAATAAAAACTCGTATTCTGATTTTTACGTTTTTCAGGGGGAATAATAGGGAAGCTAAGTTTAAATAACAACGGTGCATGATCACTGTATATAGTAAAATCCCCGACTCTGAAATCATCAATATAATGAAAATCGCACCTATTTAACAAAAGGTAGTCTATTGTATTACAAACATGTTTTGAATAATACGTAAAAGCACCTGTATTTTTATCGGCCCCGAGTCTACCGTTAGCTATACTAAGCGATGTTGACTTACACAAATCTAAGAGCAGTTTACCTCTGGTATTACATGTATAGTCTGAGGAGGCCCTGTGTAAAGGTTCATCAGAACAGTAATCGCTAGAATCAAGATCACCGACTCTTTTGTCGTGTAAAATGTAATCTTTCATTTGACCAACACGAGCATTAAAATCTCCAGCCAATATAATGGAACCTATCTGGTTGAAATGAAAAATATCTTCTTCCAGCAATTCAAGCAAATTAACATTTAAAACATGATTAATTGGAGACTCGTCCGGCCATAAATATATAGAACATAGAAAAACATCTTTTTCACACTCAAAAAACCCATGGTCTAATTTCAATCAGATTATAGTGTCATGGTGGTTTCTAACAACAGATACCCCTTTTTGGATATTGTTTTTGACATAAATAACTGTACCGCCACTATTCCTTTTAGCGCGCTTATGTCTGTATTTTCTGTAAAAATTACTCTTGTAACCATCTATGCCTATGTTGGAGTTACTGTCTGTCCATGCCTCACTTATAGTGATTAATTCATTCTCTTTCAAAAAGGATGAAAAATGTTCACTCTGTAGTTTGTCTTTCGTTAACCCATTACAGTTCCAAACTGACACATTAATTCCTCTCTGTTTCACATCCTCCTCTAGATCCTATCCCTTCACTGGTTTTCCATCTATGTATAGAGTGTCATAAGTTAACCAGGCCTTCTGTCCACTCTTTTTGGCCTCTCGAAGCTTTACCATCAGTTTCTTTTTCTTTTCCACTACTTCGCTCGGGAACTGCTCTTGAATAAAGTAATCTGTACCCTTTATGTTGTGGCTTCTTTTCATTACCTCTTCTCTATCTTTAAAAAAAGTGAACTTGCAAACAATGTTTCGGTTTTTATATTTCGGATTTGGCGCTCCCATTCGATGAACTCTTTCCAGTTGTAATTTTTCCACAACATCTGCTGCCATTTTGAGTTTATCTATCATGAATTGTCTCAGTTTTGTCTCAGTACCTTCAGGCCTTTCATTTAAGTCTTCAGCTGTATTACAAAACACTAAATTGTTTCTCATGGACTGAGATTGGAGATAGCATAGATTGTCCTTCAGTTTTTGGTTCTCTTGCTCTAACTTACGCAGGCTATCAAAATTTTCCCCGCCACTAAATTCAAGATTGGCTAATCTTTCGCCAACAACTTCTAATTTCTCAGTGTATTCTTTTCTATCTTTCTCGACAGACGCACTTAGCTTTTTCAGGTCTTGGTCAAACTCATTTACCTTTTTTTCTAAACTGTCAAGCACTTTCAACTTTTCGTTCACCTCCGATAACTTTCCTTCTATTCTGTTAAAAAATTTCATTAAGTCTGCATTTGATGGTGTTTGCATATCTGATTTCTTTTCTGCTGTTTCTGCTTGTTCTGAATGTTCCATAATGGTGTTGAAGACAGGAAAATCTTCCTCAAAAAGCACAGAATTTGTTTGGCTAAGAATGTCACTTACTTGTACCCCCGCCGCGTCTCCTTGTTTTGCTTGTTTCGATAAGTATTGTTCTTCGTCGCTGCTACTACTCCCTTTCTTTCTCTTATTTTGCTTTTTCTGCTTATTTTGTCTGTTTCTATTACCGTGGCCCATATCACTTAATCACATACCCACTTAGACCAAAATTTTAAAGTCCGTTTTCACTCAAATAGGGCACAAAAAAAAAGAGAAATTTTCTAGAGAGCCGAAAAAAACACGTCCCACCATATTGTCACGTGACAATATCAATTCCCACGTGACAATATCAAAGAGAAAATGCTGGTTATCAGCATTTTCTGTTTTTTCCAGATTGTTTTCAATAGTCTTCTTCAAGCTCGTTGAAACTTTGGATTGTGTAGTGAAGGGTTGATTTCACCGAACGTATTTTACAGATTTTATTTTCCGTGTCCAACAATGCTCATGCTACAATACATGCTATTCATTTCTTATTATGTGCTCATGACTCATGTTACATGTTTTATTTACATGTGCGTGTGCCAATGTACATGTCATTTTTCATCTTATTTCTCGAATGATGATTTCAGTCTTTGAAGGGGTATAAAACATTATGAAAAAAAGGAGGAAATGCTGGTCATCATCATGTTTCGTTTTTTACAGTGTTTTCAGTAGTCCCATTCTTCAGGATGGTTAAAACTTTGGATTGTGTTGTAACTGAGGATTGATTTGGCCGAACATATTTCACAGATTTTGTTTTTCTTTTCCAACACTGCTCATGCTGCATCACATGTTATACAATTCTCATTACATGTTCCTTTTTATGTTCTTTGTTGAATATTTTAGTACAGGTATGGTAATATGGTTGCCATGATAAACAATATAACACACGCTATTTTATTTATTGTATTTATTATATCCTGTCGACCAAAATTTAAAACAAGATGCTAGGCACATAGTGTATTGACAAAGTAACTATTCCGACGCGCATTTATTCCAGTTTTTTATATGTTATTGTGCCGGTATTTTACTTAGAATTAAATTCAAGAGAGTTTTTGTCATAAGTATCAATCAGTCACAACCAATTGTGTCACAGTACTAATGGACAAACATCAATAATAATAATGATCAGAAAATGATGAAAAAATGAAAATATAATCCTTACATTGTCCCGAATTCCTACTTCGCACAGGGAAAATAATAGATTCTCACTTTGTATCCCGATTCCCACTTTGCGCGTTAGACAATTTCGGAATTGAACCGCGCCAGGTAGGAATTCGTACTTTGGGCAGAACATATATATCACCCTATATTTTCTCACCATTAATCATTTATAGGATAATAATACTTTAATTATCCCAAATTCATGATGTATTCATATAATATGTTTTTCCATACGTTTACAAGTTTTTTTTAGCTCCACTGGCCGAAGGCCAGCGGGCTTATGTCATGGCCTGTTGTCCGTCGTGCGTCCGTCCGTCCGTCCGTCCGTCCGTCCGTGCGTCCGTCCGTCCGTCCGTGCGTTAACTTTTTTTTAAAACGTCTTCTTCTCTGAAACTACCCATCCAATTTTGATGAAACTTCACAGAAATGATCCTGCCATGGTCCTCTTCAGAATTTCTTGAAAGAATTTAATTCCTTCAAAAACTCTGGTTGCCATGGCAACAAAACTGAAAAATTTTGAAAATCTTTGAAAATCTTCTTGTCTGAAACCGTAAGGCCAAGGGCTACCAAATTTGGCATGTAGCTTTATCTAGTGGACCTCTACCAAGTTTCTTCAATTTATAGCCCTGGGGTCAAAATTGGCCCCGCCCCGGGGGTCACAAGTTTTACATGGGCTTATTTAGGGAGAACTTTAAAATTCCTCTTCTACCTAGCCATAGGGCCTAGAGCTACCAAATTTGGCATGTAGCTTTATCTAGTGGACCTCTGCCAAGATTGTTCAAATTATAGCCCTGGGGTCAAATTAGGCCCTGCCCGGGGGTAACAAGTTTTACATGGGCTTATATAACAAGTTTTACATGGGCTTATATAGGGAGAACTTTAAAATTCTTCTTTGACCTAGCCATGGGGCCTAGGGCTACCAAATTTTGCATGTGGCTTTATCTAGTGGGCCTCTACCAAGAGTGCCCAAATTATAGCCCTTGGGTCAAATTTGACCCACCCCGGGGGTCACAAGTTTTACATGGGCTTATTTAGGGAAAACTTTAGAAATCTCCCTGTACCTAGCCGTAAGGCCTAGGGCTACCAAATTTTGCATGTGGCTTTAGTGGGTCTCTACCAAGAGTGCTTAAATTATAGCCCTGGGGTCAAAATTGGCCCTGCCCCGGGGGTCACAAGTTTTACATGGGCTTATGTAGAGAAAACTTAAGAAATCTCCCTGTACTTATTCATAAAGGGTAGGGCTACCAAATTTCGCATGTAGCTATATCTAAAGGCCCTTCACCAAGAGTGCGTAAATTATAGCCCTAGGGGGGAATTTGATTCACCCCGAGGGGTCAGAAGTTTTACATGGGCTTATATAGTGAAATCTTTAGAAATCTTCTTGTTACTAACCATATGAACTAGGGCTACCAATTTTAGTCCTGTTTCAGGGGTCTTATGTTCAAAACCAATTGGCCAAGTATTGTAATGTTTGGCATGTAATGATTTTACGTATTAGCCAGTGGAGCGATACAGGGCCATCATGGCCCTCTTGTTTTTTTTTTACTGTGAGGATTAAAATGATGCTGGTGTATAAAACGTCCCATATCATCTCATCAAGAATTATAAGACATACATATTTACCGTACCTAATTCTTAGGCGTTCTTTTAATTCGGAATTCCGGGCAATATACAGTGCACGCTTTGGGTGTATACTATTTTACTGTTGGGCGTCAATTTTAGTTTGATGTACGAATCGAATGTAGGACAAAATACCCGTAGTACAAAAGCCCTACAGACAAAACCTTAGGACGAAACCACGTTTTGAAATACTGTTACAGTACGATTATGTAGTTTAAACTTCGTTCTAAAGTTTGATCTTATGTTGTTTCATCTATGAATGAAATATCACCAATTTGTAAAATGTTTATTTATAAGATATGGTCTCAAAGGTATGTTAATGTTAGATTGGGAATAATTTAACAGCCATGATTTATATCAATTTTCTCGTGGCAGAACTTCTTTAAAGATAATTTCTGTTAAAGAAGTGCGGTATCCGGCTGGTTACGTATAGCTTCAATAGACCCTAGACAAAAATATTGTCGCCTTATGAAACATTTTTTTTTTTTTTTCGTTTACCGGTGAAATAAACACACAACAGATCTTAAAGATTACCAAAGTTTTAGAAATTTTCCGTTGACTACGTCGACTGTTTCACAAAGTGTCCCCTCGAACGGCGAAATGTTGGGTTCGATGAAAACTCCATCGACAGGAGAATCTTCAACGAAATTGATTTTGGACTAGATTTTCTACCGAAGGGCATGAGAGTATGGATTTTTGTTATTTGTTACTCGGGTGAAAATCGAAATTTTTCATCACTACCAAAGCTTGGAAAGAAGTTCATGTTGTTGCTGCTTTGAGATATCAAAGGAAAATTAATAGGACTGATCTATCCATCGTTTTGTGACAAATGATGCTAAGAAAACATTAAGCACCGGTTGATCGTTTTTCAGGTTGGCCCTACACTCTTCTAACATCAGAATATACAGGTTTCATATATACCATGTTCCCTGCCCATTTACAAAGCCTCAAGTTTTTGAGGCACTTTATGACACTGCAATGTGCAGAACTGTAGATCTGACCAAGATATATATTTTTTTGAAATGTACAAGGCGAACTTATGGGTCAGGTTTGCAGGATACATCCTGGACACATCATGAATTTCTCACAGGGTCACACCTCATGATCTTGTGCTGATGGGAGAATTGTGTCAAAAATACTGACTATATCAGATGTGCTCGCAAGTTATCGCTAAAAACTAAATTCAAAGTTATGACGAACAACTGGTACAATCAAATTCTTCTTAGCTACAATACTCTTTCTAAAATTTTTGTCACTACAAAGACTTACCCAGGTCAAAACAGTGCAAAATTGCTGTTTTTTCGCATATTCAAGGACTTAGTCTTACTCTAAAGTATTTTCTAAATTTGAAAGTGTGACAATTCCCGATTGGTTAAACCGAATGGTTTAGCCAATCCGAAGTTGTGTTACTTACTAAATCTAAAATCAAACTTTGAATGAAATTAACATGGTTGGTGAATACGAATTTAAACTTGTTCTGCACTTCATCCGAAAACAATAATTTTTGAATTCCTCTTGAAAATGCAAGTCTTCCAAATTGCAAAGTCCGTTATAGCCCATCATGTCCGTGTGTGGGAGTGGGTGGTTTTTAGCTCCACTGGCCGAAGGCCAGCGGGCTTATGTCATGGCCTGTTGTCCGTCGTGCGTCCGTCCGTCCGTGCGTCCGTTCGTCCGTCCGTGCGTTAACTTTTTTTTAAAACGTCTTCTTCTCTGAAACTACCCATCCAATTTTGATGAACCTTCACAGAAATGATCCTGCCATGGTCCTCTTCAGAATTTCTTGAAAGAATTTAATTCCTTCAAAAACTCTGGTTGCCATGGCAACAAAACTGAAAAATTTTGAAAATCTTTGAAAATCTTCTTGTCTGAAACCGTAAGGCCAAGGGCTACCAAATTTGGCATGTAGCTGTATCTAGTGGACCTCTACCAAGTTTCTTCAATTTATAGCCCTGGGGTCAAAATTGGCCCCGCCCCGGGGGTCACAAATTTTACATGGGCTTATTTAGGGAGAACTTTAAAATTCCTCTTCTACCTAGCCATAGGGCCTAGAGCTACCAAATTTGGCATGTAGCTTTATCTAGTGGACCTCTGCCAAGATTGTTCAAATTATAGCCCTGGGGTCAAATTAGGCCCTGCCCGGGGGTAACAAGTTTTACATGGGCTTATATAACAAGTTTTACATGGGCTTATATAGGGAGAACTTTAAAATTCTTCTTTGACCTAGCCATGGGGCCTAGGGCTACCAAATTTGGCATGTAGCTTTATCTAGTGGACCTGTACCAAGGATGTCCAAATTATAGCCGAGGGTCAAATTTGACTTCGCCCCGGGGGGTAACATGTTTTACATAGGCGGACTTATATAGGAAAATCTTTCGCATCTAGCTATAAGGGCTAGGGCTATCAAATTTTGCATTTAGCTTTATCTAGGGGGTCTCTATCAAGGGTGCCCAAATTATAGCCCAGGGGGTCAAATGTAGCCCCACCCCAGGGGGTCACAAGTTCTACATGGTCTTATATAAGGAAACTTTAATAATCTACTTGTACATAGCCATATTTAGGCCTAGGGCTACCAAATTTTGCATGTAACTTTATATAATGGGCCTCTACCAAGAGGGCCCAAATTTTAACTTTGGGGGTCAAGTTTGACTCCACACCAGGGGTCACAAGTTTTACATTGGCTTTTATAGTGAAAACTTGATAAACCTGTGTCATGGATCACATATTTTACAGGGCCTTTTATTCAGCAAACTTGTTTTACATGACTTTTTATTGGGCAAGATTAAAAAATCTTTTTGTTTATAACCACACATTCTAGTTTCATATTGTAGGTCTGGGGTCAAAATTGCCTTCATTCCAGGGATCGCAACTTTAACATGGGCTTCAAAATATTGTCACTTCAATTTAAACATTAATCAAGGGAAATAACTCTTTTTATGAAAGATAAAGTTCGTTACTATTTACCTCCCTTGATTATCAAGCTGCAGTGATACATGATTGGTGCTAGACAAGTTTTTTAGCTCCACTGGCCGAAGGCCAGCAGGCTTATGTTATGGCCCGTTGTCCGTTGTGCGTCCATCCGTATGTTAACTTTTTAGCTCACTTGAGCACAACGTGCTCAAGGGGAGCTTTTAGGATCACCTGGTGTCCGTCGTGCGTCGTGTGTCGTCAACAATTCTTTAAACATCAACTCCTCCTAAACCACTGGGCGGATTTGGACCAAACTTGGCTGGAATGTTCCTTGGAAGGTCCTCTTTAAAAATTGTTCACAGAATTTGATTCCATCAAAAACTCTGGTTGCCATTGCAACCAAATGGATTTTTTTAGGGAATTCTTTAAAAATCTTCTCCTCTGAAACCACGGGTCAGATTTTGAAATAATTTCACAGATATGCTCCTTGGGTGACCCTTTTTAAAAATTGTTCGTAAAATTTTGATCCGTCAAAAAATGTGGCTCTGGTGAATGGGGGCTTCTTGCACCATATAGAAATGAAGGAATTCTTCAAAATTCTTCTTCTCTGAAACCGCTGGTCAGATTTCGAAATAATTTCACAGGATTGTTCCTTGGGTGACCCTTTTCAAAAACTGTTCGTAAAATTTTGATCCGTCAAAAAACGTTTGGCTTGCAGTGTTTTTACTTAATAGCCAGTGGAGCGATACAGGGCCATCATGGCCCTCTTGTTTTTTTACCTAAAAGTAGATTACTTAAAGCAATATTATTGCTCAAAATTCAACTGTATTTTACCCCTCGTAAATTAATGTATGACGAAAGTATATACAATATTAGAGCTCTTAACTTAGTCACCAGTAACCGGAAGACTTATACCAGTGAAAAAATCTTCTAAATGTGTGATGGTCATTTCAACATCATTAATTTCCGACACAGCTTCGTGTATTTTCGTCTGCAGTTATAGACAGTCTTCGAGCATGCGCAAGAAGTTGCAACGATCGATGTAAGTTGCTAAGGACACTGGATTCCTCGTTACATTTTTCAACTGTTTAAGGATTTACAGCAATCAATGTCAATAAAACAAGTTAAGAACTAACAAAATGGATAAACTAATAAGAAATTGGAAACCTTATGTGCGAAGTCGCTCATTGTTTGCTAGGAAACGATTTTCGAGAGAGTGCAGACGAGGTGCCAGATATTCCGGTAACAGACAAGTTCAGTAAATAGGGCTTGCACAGTAAATCTATGGCTTAGTAAAATAGTAATTATTCATGGTTTATGCACTTTGACGTTTTTTATATCCGATACTTAAAATCGATTTGTTAATCTATTTTGTCTTTTTTTATTTCCACACATTTTCAGGCATATTTTTTCTGTTGCTCCTCACTTGGTATGTTAAATAGTACCCGGAATTAATAATTTTTGTCCACCATATCTCATTTTCGCTTTATTTTCCCCGAAAAGCTTGGTATACAGCGTGTAACCCTCTGCCTTTTAAGAACTATTAAAAACTCTCAAGTTACATCAGACTTGGGAGATCCAGGATCAGGCTGCACAGTCTCTGTGTCTGCTAAAACACCAGATGTTATGCGGAGCAGTTTGGGGTTAACGGTATTACTTAAAGTAAGATATTGGCGTAAGTAAGTGGATCTTTCAATTTACTTCTTCTATACCTATTCTGAGTTAAAAAAGAAAATCAATTTTAAGTCTTTTTTACCCTCATGAATCAAATGATCTTAACTTGTGCAACACTTTCGGTGATTTCATAATCTGCAACCATTTCAAGCTGTTGTGAGAGATCTGCCTGTTATATTGCTGTCGATACATAAATGTTATTTTTTTTTTATTTAGTAATTTTAGACTTTACGTGTGTTAACATGTTGTTTTGATTATGCAATGCGACTGGTTACTGAGGGTTCAACAAAATGTCATGTAACATCTATGACAAGCTGTGAAAAGAAGTTGTACCACGAGGCTTATTACAAAGGACCCAGTTTTAAAAATAAAGCAGATTTGTAGGAAAATTCGTTATCCTTTATGTAACGGGGGGGGGGGGGGTGAAAACAGGCTATTAAAGACACGCGTCCATACAGATTCTTTTCAGCTGTGTTAGTATGAACAGGAACCATATGATTTTTCACCCAAAGAGGTCTGTGATATATTGATCAGCGCATTATAATCTGCTGGCGACGGTTTGTCTTGCACCTACCAAATTTGAAAAACAGTTGGAAAGAGGAAAGGGACAGAACATATAATTTATTATACAAGTACAAATGTACAAAATCACAATTACAAGACCTATGCAACAAAGTTTTTGTCAAGATTTTTCCTCTATCTCTCTCACTTCATCTCTCTATTTTTAGCAGTATTTTCACCAGTATACTTTCACGTGAATTTCTGCTCTCAAGTTGATCATTCATAACTTTTAGCCTTGAAGTGCCATATAAGTCCAACGGCCGTTTTCACCATACAAATAGAAACCTGATATAAGCGATTTCAATGTTGACCTTGCTCAGAATGTCTCAGAAAAGCGGACAGTATAGGTAAAAGATTAAATTGCGTGTTTTGTGCTATTTAATCTTTATCAGCACTGGTCACAAAAGTTGCTCTATGAATTCAAGGGTTTGTTTAGAAGTCTGGCAGTTTATTTCCGGAAGAAACTATATTAACACTAATGTTCCTAAAATGGCCTAAAACGTTATTTCTTGGTGCCTTAGGGAACAAGAGTAGGACTGTGTAATTAGTATTGAGTTCATCAACTGTGGTTGGAAATCGAAAATATGTTATGGTGATTAAAAACAAGAGGGCCATGATGGCCCTGTATCGGTCCACTGGCTTTTTAACCCTTTACCACGCAAATCGAAGTGTTAATGACCCTGAAAGAGAAGGCTTTCAAAAACATCGTGAAAAAAGGACAACATGTTGTCAGCCAGTATTTTCTCCTTTTCCCACAAGGTTTCCTAACCTATCAAAGACAGAAATAGTCATTTAAGCTACATTCAATTTGTATTTTTGCAATGGCTTTAAACTTGGTACAGTAAATAAAAAAATTGTCATTTCTTAAAGAGTAAAATTAACGTATCATGCGCTTAACTGGCTTTGACAGAGACATACAGCATAAAAAGTCTGTATGGTAATAAACTTACTTTGGAAACATAACCTCCACCCCGCCCGCCAAACAAAAACAGTCATATCTTTTTAAATGCAAAGATAATGTCAGTGAATACAAGGAGGTTTATTTATTAGCATGAAAGGTAAAGTTCTGAAAAAAATTGAGTGATAGAAACCTTACTTTAAATTAAACATTTCATTCATGTGAGCATAACCATTAGCATCAAAATAAATCACTCTCCCTTAAAACAGAACATTTCCTCTCCAAAAAACTTGAATACCAAACTCCAATAATGTATAAGTGCAGTTTGGTAATCAAGGGAGGTAAATAGTAACAAACTTTATCTTGTATAACAGGAGTTATTTCCCTTGATTACTATTTTAAATTTCAGTCACTATATAAGCCCATGTTAAACTTGTGATTTCCGGGGCAGAGCCAATTTTGTCCCCAGGGCTATAATATGAAGGAATTTGATAGAGGACCATTAGATAAAGCTACATGCCAAATTTGGTAGCCCTGGGCCTTATGGTTTCAGACAAGAAGATTTTCAAAGATGTTCAATTTTTTTCAGTTTTGTTGCCATGACAACCAGAGTTTTTCAAGGAATCAAATTCTTTCAAGAAATTCTAAAGAGGACCATGACAGGATAATTTTTGTGAAGTTTCATCAAATTTGGATGGGTAGTTTCAGAGAAGAAGTCTGAAAAAAAAGTTAACGGACGGACGGACGCACGCACCGACGGACGGACGCACGGACGGACGGACGGACGCACGCACGACGGACACCGGGCCATGACATAAGCCCGCTGGCCTTCGGCCAGTGCAGCTAAAAATCACGAATTTCACTTCATTCAACATAGAAGGAGCAACAGAACAAAAATATTATACCTGAAAACCAATAGAAATGACAAATTTAGAAAGTAAGAAATAGAATTATTGAACAAATCAGAGTCAAGTATTGGGTGTGGAAAACGTCACGTTAACACTACGTAAATTTTACCTTGTAACCTAAATATCCAATAGATTTACTACATGAGTCTAATTTACGGAACTTGTCCGTTACCGAAAGGTGCGTAAATCTTTAGACGACATGGGGGCTCCATTGGGGAATTTGTGTATTATCCCTGAATGATCGTAAATGTGGATTCATTATACGCATCTCACAAAGCTTAGTTTTTTCCCAATTGAAATCAATCAAAATTGCTTTTTGTCTGTTTACTTTGTTTACAGACGGAATAATTGATTTCATTTTCAGTCCAATAGGGGAAGGAGTAGTTCTAAGGGCGTTATTGAAGCCAGAGTTTATGAAGATCTTGAAGCCGAAAGTGTCAACGAATGAGAGCTTTGTAGTGGAGAATAGGTTATAGGATCTACGTGATGCATCAGTTGGAGTAAGACTTCATTTGAATAAAGAAGAAATCACACCTCTGTAACTTACTATTTATTTACTACCAATTAAACCTAATCTGAATGCCATTGCAGATTTAAAATGAAGGCAGATGCACGCAAATAAGAGGTTGCTGGTTCAAATGCCTGTATTGGCATATAGCTTTTTGAGGATAAATGATATTCATTCAGACAGAATTCATTCCTCTGTAACGCGTGATCATTGTTTTGAAGATTATGAGGTAAATGGTAAAAGAAACTGCAGAAAAGCATGAATGGGTTCTGGCTGCTGCAGTATAACTGAAATAATGTTGAAAACTGTGTTTAATAACAGTAAAACAATTTACTCACAACAAAGGGAACAAAATACTCATACTCGTGGTTTAATTTTCACAAGCATTCTTTTAATGAGTTTTTAACTTCTATAAACTATGCAGTAAGGAACTTTGGAGTTAATTGATTCATTATCAGATGACAAAATTCTAAAATTGTCAAAAAAAACCCAAATGTGACTTCACCCTTTACCAGAAAATCAAAATTGAAAATAGCTGCAGATAACAAACCAAGTAAAGCTACAATGATGGTATTTGTATTAGAAAGGATAGAAAACATTGTTTGAAAAGGGAAAGAGCTAATTACCAGCAATTTTTTCTTTTGTCCACATCATTTTCATAAGATTTCTTCCTCATAGTCTTGAAAACACGTAATTGTTTAATAAGGAGTTAATTGATTAGGTTTGTTATTTTTCAAGTTTGAATAGAAGGGTTTAAAAAATAAGCTTTATAGACATTTCCTCTTTTTCTTTTTTGCCCATCTTATATCAAAAGCTTTCTACCCTAGGTTTATAGGGCTTGACAAAAATTAATCTTTGAGGTTAATGCAAATAATGAGGCTCTGTAACAAGCATGGATTTGGGCCAGCTCTTGCAACGAACCAATTTAAACACAAAAAAAATGACATGTCATCTGTAAGTTGAGATTTTATCCCTAAATTCAGCAAAGGTATCCCATAAAATGTAACTTGAAGACATAAAATAAATAATTAACATCAACTTCTGATGCCAAAAAATATGTTGTCAGATCAGATTCTACATAATTTCAAGTTCACAAAGAATTACCCTCTTGTCAAAAATCAATAGATACTGTGAAAGTAATCCTTTTGAAACTCAGAAGCATAGAGGCCCTCTTGGCATTAATTTTATTGGTTGACCATACAAGTGGAGTTGTTCTTCCAACATGTTTGATGCAAAGACAGTCAGAATAAGAAGCTAAATATCTACACAGAAAACCATTTTATAACACAAATGGGTATTTATCTGGTTTGGAACAATACTAATACATTAGGTTTCAGTTGGCCAATCTATTTTAGCAAAGTCCATAACAAATGCTCATTTTAGTTTGCTGAAAAACATGTATATTTTTTGCAGAAGTTGTCCATGTTTATCGTAAATGTCTTTGGAACTGCTGTGTGTTGAAATCACAATATGAACTTGCTGTCTTTACAACTATGGCCATCCTCAGATTTGGCCTTTGTTCACTTGGCAGGTTCTTGTGTGGTTTTCATGCTTTCATGGGCTATAAGAGATGAGCATGCAGATCCTCTATTCAAACAAGTGAAACTGGATTTCTGCCTAATATTCTTGGATAATAAACTACATGTACTTTCAAAAGCATTGTGGTAAAAGGACAAATTACTCATACTGAACAGCTCCTTTTGTCAAAATGCCTTTGCTTTTATTTATGAAATAAAGCTGCTGATTACTAATATTTTATAAAAATGCTTTCAAAGTTGTCTACTATAAATTTGTTTCATGGTTTTATAGATTGATTGCAGAAAATAAAAGTCCAGTTTTAAACTCTTTATTTTTTTCCAAGGAAGAGAACTGGATAGAATAGGAGACAGACATTGACCAACAATGGGAGAAAATATTCTTGGATCACAGGCTTCATCAAAAACTTCCTCTTCATCCTCACTCTATCTTCAATCTGCCATGGGCACACTTTTCCTGTTGTGGTAGATGTGGTGTTTGAGACAAAGTTTTAAGTGTTATGCAGGTGTAGGCTGTGCACCTCTGTCTCTTTCTATTGTTCAATCATCAGAACACCTATTTATAAACAAAATAGTACAGTAATCTACATGTAAGTGATTGACCTATTACAAAATGAAAAAAAAAAAATACCCACTAGGAAAATGAAAGCAACTGCAGATAACTCAAGAATGAAATTTATCTAAGAAAAATTGAATAAAAAAGCATCACATGAGATGGAGAAAATGCTTGTTTTTAGCTTATATTTCTTTTCCCACCATGTTTTCACTTTTCTATTAGGATTGTTAAGTCCCTGGATTGTGTGGTAAAGGTATGTAACTTAAACTAAACAAAAAGTTAGATCCTCAAAAATTGCTGATAATCTGGATATAATGTACATGTGAGTTAGAGACCCAAATAACACTGCTGTTTAAAAACTTGAATTTGGCTAGGAATTTCATTTGTAAATTAACATCTCAAAGATCTGATCCTGGAACAAAAAGAAACTTTTATTTAAAATCCACTAACCAAACTAAGAATCATTGTTAATGGGTTTAATGCTGTAAGAAAATGTAAGCATTTCTGCCAGCTGACCAGCCACATTGATGATCTTACTCTATTCTTTTTTCTATGAAAATGAATTTATCAAACAATTTTACCTTTCTTTTATCAGCAGGGGCTAACTGTGGTCAAAAGAAGCCAAAAGGATACTAGCTCTGTACACTGGTGGGGTAAAAGAAAACCTCCTAGAAGCATACACCAATATAGACTAAAAGCATTCTAGCTCTTATGTTGTTCTGAAAGAAAGAAAAGAGACTGTTGATATTTCACTCCTGCAGAATGAAATAAATGTAATCTACTACTCTATATCATGTTTTAACGACCATTAAAACGAGATTATATGCAGCAGTCTTGCAAGTAGATGCTACATTGTGAATACCCCTTATGGGGCCCCACAAAATGCAGACAAAATTGTTCATGTTCGTGTCGATTATCACAATCGAAAAACACCATATGAACAACACTATCCAACTTAATATATTAAGTATACAAAATCAATAATTTGTGTTTGCAAAAAAGCGTGCAAAAACCGACATACATGAGATCCAGACATCATATTCAAAACACTCACCTGAGACCTGTCAGTGACAGTCCAGCTCATTGTTGCAGCGTCTTTCCTTTCTCCTTTCGTGTGATCTTTGAAAATATTCCATGTATTTACAGTACAGTTCTCGCGTTTTTTGCTCAAGTCCGCGAGACGCGGCGGACCAATTTGTCCGCGGCAAATCTGCTGCAAAGGTAAAAGTAGGGGAAACGCGGCGGACTTCTCACCGCGGCCTGAAAAAATATCGGGCAGCTTCACAGCAGGAGGTAATCGCGGTTGATCGCGGCGACTTGCGAGAGATCGCGGGGAAATACATCGCTGGATGACGGTAAATTTTTATACATAAATATCTGTAATTTTCCCCACTGTTTTAGAGAACCACTGTTTTCGGGAACCAAGAATTAATTCTTCCATTACGACCGCAACATTTTCGTACCTTTAAATGCTGATATAAGCATTGCCTACAGGGATTACTTTAGTTATGATGCCGCAAAACGTTATATATATCATTTAATTCAGCTATTCGCTAAGTTACAAACTTGTAGGCCTATCGCACATTTAGTGTTAGCGATATGACATTTCGGAAAAAGCAATTTCATGCTTGATTCCAAAAATCGAAAACCAAAGTTACTACTTCCTGCTTGTTTGTGACTCAGCACCGTGTACTTGAGAAGAGGAAAAACTCTGGAATCCCAATTAATAACTTAACCCATAGAGCGCCGAAAACTCCTAACATACTGTACAATTTAATTAAAAAAAAAAAAAGACCCAAAAAGCAGCATTTTTTCAATGTTGTTTTCGTCAATGTCCTACAAGAGCGCAAAGTATAAATCCAAAATCAGACTGCACATTTCGTGCAGCCTGAACTTGATTTATATAAGTCGCAAAGGCAATTATTGTTGTGAATGCCGTTTAATGGGTTAAAGTACAAAAACGTGTAATGTAGCATTACCGAAAATTTACCACTACACCCGCGGTCTGAAACTGCACAATGGAAAAAAAAACGTACAATTTACAAGTCCATGTACAACAGGCTTCTGGTATTTTTTCATCAAACATTCTTTCTAATCCTTCATTAGATGAAACAGTTATAGCAGTTATTAGCCATTTGTTTTTTATTCTATTGATAAATAAAAACTGAAAGACAGTTTTAAAAAAGTACGCTACCCTGTGTATTACCACATTGTTTATCCTCATTTTCTTAGTCTCTTGAAGTAAGGAAATCAAAGGGTAACGAATAAAACTTTTATATATATTTAGCCTTTCCAAAATACAGGTCGGATCGTCAGAAAAAACAAAACATCGGTCCACATTCTAAACTAAAATGTTCCTCTTGTTCTCTTCAACAAAAATCCGTTCTTTTCATTTCTTTTTAACCCTTTACCAAACAATCCCTGGTTTTTTACGATGCTGAGATAAAAGCCTTTTGAAAAGATTGTGGGGAAAGGAGAATATGCTGGTAACCAGCATCTTCTCCTTTTCCCACAATGTTTTCTACCCTGCTGGAAACAAATTTAAATTTTTGAGTTACATTTATTTTGTCGTCTACAAGTGCTTTCAATCTGGACTAGTCTAAAATTTTGTCGTTTGGTAAAGGGTTAAATAACATACATCCAAACTTAACACAAGGAGAGGCAAGGGTTAACTCGGTATTCCTTTGATGTTGGTAAAGCACTCCGGCAGTGTGAAGTACTGTCCCAGTTGTTCCACACGCACGTGTCATACTAAACTGACACTTTTTTTATACGACCTTATCAGGGTGTATCGTACCATACCGGAATGGATTTAACTTTCGGCAGAATCTTGATCTTCATAGTTTTCGAAAATGTGACTGGAGTTGTCTTCAGCATCTCAAACCTTACAGCATAAAGTTGCTTTTGCAGAGTAGACCAAGATCAGAAAACGTCATGCGTTCACATCTTGGATCTAAACTGTCCGAGATTATGAAAGACTTTTTTGTTATACTCAAACAGCCCAAAAAATTGTCTTGAAGCCTTTTTCGCTATTTAGGCGCACAACACAACACATGTCATTCATGCAAGGAAAAGTGATTGAATAGGCATTTAAAGAAGAAGGAAACAGGTTAAAATGTTTACTAAAAGGAGTGAACTGATTTGGATACACAATATTATTTCTATTTCATCATCATCTTTGGAAAAAATTGATATCGATATGAAATTTCAATGTCAATAGAAATTGTTATAACAAAAGAAAGAAAATCAACATTACACTAAATAAAGCCGTTTCCCTTCGAACTGGTAATCGGCTGACCTACTACAACAACCAAACAGTTATTTCCTCGTTGAGTGCAAAATAAATGAGCCATGCTCTGTGAAAAAGGGTTCTAATGCATATCTGCGACGCATTATACCAAGCAAGCCATCACAAAACATGGATCAGTAAAATCCATTTTATCTAAAAAACCGACCGAGTCATGAGGTAGAATGACATGCTGAAAATTGACCAAAATGCAAAATGTTTCGACACAGGTCAGCCTGTACGGTCTGCGCAGGCTTACCGGAGTCGATACTGTTTGTAGATTCATCAAACCACTTTTTCACAGAGCATGGCTCAAATGGAATCGACATCAACCGTAGGAAAGAGTTGCAAAAATAAAATGTAGAATCAGGCTGATCGGGTAACTCTGACACTAGTATGCGGACAGTAAATATTAAAGATCAGACATTGCCTGATGCGTAGTCTGATCTCAATCCACGATGTCTGTAGAAATCCTAACAGGCACTCTAAATTTAGTACCAGTTGCGTTTGACTGCATTCGAGTGTCGTAAGTAATAATGGTTGCCAAAGTAAACAAAGCGGGTGTTAAAATGCATTTAAAAGAGTGGAAATTATTGTGAAGATGACAATCTGTTATCGCATGGTTGGGCCAACTGTTTGTCGCTGGCAGAGAAATTAATACAAAAATTAGGTTAAAAGTTGGCAAGTCACTGTATCTTAAGTTTACTTTTTGCCTGATTTTGACATGATTTTTTCTGCCTGCAACTTACATTTGGACAGAATACACAGATTGTCATCCTCGGAATATTTTCCATACTTTTAAGTGGAATGGTTTAAATTTAAATGAATGTTAACACCTGCAGTGTTTTTTTTTTTTGCTGTTGGGCTTTTAATACTGACTTTGTAAAAGACAGCATAAGGTCATGCAACAGCCGTCTGATGACATGTATTTCTTCACATAAAAAATAGCATTGGAAAATCTCATCATCCCAAATCCTCCAAACTCTCTTTCTCTCGGCATTGGTACTATCTATTCCACAAGTAACTTGGAAGAATACTGTGTGCAGTAACGTTATTGTTAATAGAAATTCCTAAGCTAAGATCTTACGTACGACCGACGTTTTTGATAAAACTGGGCCCTGGTAAACTTGAATAGGTTCACTGGCCGCTGCCGTGTAACTGAAGTATGTTGAAACGGCATTATACATCCTACAAACAAATCTTGCAGCTGAGCCTATGCTATCCGCATCCTACATCTGAATAAGGCGACAAATTTCTAGACTTGTTCAATTTGTATGCATTTGCAGACAACAAATTTAGTGTGTCTCAAATGATCGGGTTTCTCTTTGAAAAGTAGTCAATATCGTGGAACTACGATGGTATATTGGTTAACAGCATTTTCTCCTTTCCCAACGGTGTTTTCAAAACCTTTTTACTCGGGCTCTTTCTAACGCTCTTTTCAATCCTACATCGCTGGTACAGGTTTTTACCCTAGTTTATCCTAAAAACACTACAAAAAAATTTCCTCCATACAAAGAACCAAGAATTTAAAGATCCTAATTTTGTCTCGGCTAGAATATCTCACAGTACATATAGTTGTAAGAGATTGCGTTTAACATGCAGCATGATCTTGATCTACATCGTCTGTAAACGAGACTGAAAGGAATTTAAGCTGCACTCGGTATGTTAAGCGTTTACCAAATAATACTATTCGGCTTTTGAAAACATTGAGGAAAAAGGACAATGCACGTAACAAGCAATTTATCTTTCTACTCTGATATTCTTAGACATGTTCTAACTGAAAACAATTGTGAAAAGTTCATAATCTTCGTCTTCTTCACAGACGTTTCAGCTCCATTTATTTAATGCTGTACGGATTAAGGGTGAAAGCTTATCTACACCCCGACAACCAAATTTGGCAATAAAAACAGGCGGGGGTTGTCCGTATATTGTTAACCCTTTACCAAATAATCCCAAGTTTTAAGAGCCTCGAGAAACCAGTGTAGGAGAAGAAAATGTGCCGATTATGAGCAGCTACTTCTCTTCCGACAACGTTTTCAACCACTGGAAAGACAAATTTCGTTGTTTGAATTACATTTAGTCATCTGCAAATGTTATAAAATTGGATATGGCTAAGATTTGGAGGTCTGGTAAAGAGTTAACACGTGTCATTTGTGTATGAAACCCTAACCCTTTATCTTTTAGAAAATGACGGAATGTTGTCTCGTAGACAAAAAAAAAAAAATAGGTCGTAATCATAGATATACCAGTCTTTAGGAACGAAAACAATCATCACACGCTCTTCTTCATTTTTTCACATGTACATAGAGACAAACACAACCAGTTACATTGCACAAACAGATATCATTTTTCCCAACTGGTTAACCCATTACAACACAAGCACGAGTCTTAACGATCGCAAGACAGAAAGCTTTGGAAAACATTGTGGGTTAGGGGAAAAATGTTGCTAACATTTTCCCACAACGTATCGCAACCTTTTTAAGACGACTTTTCTCATTTGAGCCAATATGCTTTCAATATGGGTGAGTTTAAAATTTTGTCGTCTGTTGAACGGTTAAAGGTCAAGTTTACCTATCTTCCAACTTTAGAACAAGATCAGCCAAATCTGGAGGTTGATAATCTTTATTTTGCAAATTGCACGCGGCTTTTGTTAATCAAACCTTTATATCCCTTAACACTTTGGAAAGTTTAACACGCTAAGATTTAGTTTACAAACCGAACCCTTTCTCCACTGATCTTGAAATCCTCCCATGATATTTCAGAACGTGATATCCGATCTTGAATCTACCGAGCACGTTAGCTGGCTAGTAATGCAGGCTTGTGACGCGGAATCCCAACTCAGAACACAAAAACTCGTTTCGAGGATTGATATCGGTCATTACGACAAGATTCATTCTTCTCTGACAACTGAGCATTGTTTCTACGATTTGTGCATAGGACAGCAATCAGTGTCTTCATTGTCTTGAAAAATAATTTTACAAAGTACTGGAAAAGAGATGCAGATGCACTAGCTGGCAGCCTTGAGATGCCTGGAATCATGTTGAGAAAAGTGCTCAACACTATACATGTAATGATATTGGATATAGGAACACGCTGACAGTGTGTGAAATGTTCTGACCCATATCAGGCCTTACTTTGCAATATTTTGTCGTTTTTGTATTGCCTGCAAAAAACTTTTTTATTAATGTAAAGCGTCCGCAAGAGTTACAGTCGACTTACAGAGATTTGCCTAGACTTATGTACAGCTGAGTTATTACGATCCTAAAAATTATAAAAGCTGTGTTTAACTTGGAGTGGTGCGGACATTCTAGATAGCGACACTGATTACTTATAAACCTATGGGAAATAAAACCAAATCGAATTTCAAATTGCTCTGAACATCGACAAAAATATTGCCATAATAACAGTAAAAAAAAAACAAGCATCTAGGATGGTCAGGTTTAATGAAAAGGTAAAGTTTGACCGGCTTTTCTTTGATGTCAACGTCTTAGAAACATTGTGCACACAACGTCTGTGTGACGTACTGTGAAATTCATGCTAGCAAGTCGTGTAAACTTAATACCCTTTCTTTCTCGATTTCCTAGCATATTGTGATTTTCAGTCTTGATTTAAGTCCTAACCACACAATCCTGATTTTTATCTACCTATTGGGAAGAAGTCTTCATTGTGAGGAAAGGAGAAAATGATAGTAGCCAGCATTTTCTCCTTGTCCCAGAATGTTTTCTATCATATTAAAGACAAATGCCACGTTTGCTACATTTAGTTGTCGTCTGCATATGCTTTCAATTTGGAAAAGAATACATTTTTGTCCTTTGTAAAGAGTTAATTTTTAACCAAAACCCTCACGGAAGAACCAGGGTGTTTGATTTTATCCATTCGGTCCTGCTAGATTCATTAATTTATTTTGTAATGAACATGTGCAGATAATTATATCAATGTGTAAAAATAAACATTTTGTATGCTAGTGATCGTTACCATTAGCAGGAAAAAAATAAGCTCAAGAGTCAAGACCTAATAGGCCTAAGAGCAGCTCATGAAATATTTCTCCGTGACAATACATGTCGGCGCTGTCATTATGTCTCAAACCAGCATTTTCTTCTTTTTCCCACAATGTTCCCACCTGATAAAAACAAGTTTTATATTTTGAGTTAGATTCAGAATTTCGTCTGCAAATGTTTTTTTTTTTCAATTTGGACAAGTCGTTTTGTAAAGAGTTAAGGAAATGAGAAAATCACTCGTAATTGTTGAAGAGTGTGTGACAGGGTAGATAAACATTGCATAAGAGGAGAAAATGCTGGTTGCCGACCTGTTCTTTT